>CM032455.1:179143833-179153833 GCA_019049505.1 Pachyrhynchus sulphureomaculatus | reverse complement strand
TCCTTGAGATGCCGAATCATATAGAAAATCTCCATATCTTAGTTTGGGTAATATTAAAGATTTATATAATTTAATAAGTGTGGGAAGATCCGAGCCCCATTTGGTAATACATATATAGGTACTACATATAGGATAAAAGGAGAGCCAAAAATATCCCTAATCCCTAAAGCTCCACAGTACCGACGCGTGTGCGGAAAAACGATTTACATTTGTATTCAATAGCTGTAAACTGTACTCGGCGTCTTTCCCATAACTGTATTTTTAAAATTTGCTGCAGCTGTAACTCGAAAACAATTTATTGCATGTAAAGGACATGTTTTGTAGTACTATGAACCATGGATTTTTTGTTTGAACCAAAAATATCAATTTGGCATGCAAAAAACGGACACTTTTTTGGCGAAACTATATACTTTTTTTCCTAAACGCCGCCATTCCCATAATTTTCAATATTTTTTAAAATCCATGATTGATGGTATAGCCTGTCCTAAAATATAAGATCCTGATTTTTGCCGTTTTAAGTGAGCAATATAAAAATTCTGACCTTTTGTTTATGATAGGTTGCAGAGATGGACTTAAGAATTTTATTCATTAATGCAAATAAATAAAATTATAAGTGTTTTTGGAGTACAGTTTTGGGTACAAATATATAGTTTGAATGAACGGGGTTTACAAGAGGGCACATATTGCATAAATAAAAATATATATTAACTTAAGCCTAATTCGGTTTCACTATCACTGTCATCAGCTGAGATAATAATCAGTGGCTTTATAAACTCCTGGACAAAATTAACGCAACAATCGGAAAATTAATTTATCTTTTCCTTATGTCAGTTTTAAACTTTATCGAGTATTTGAATACTAGGCTATGCATATTTTGTTTCGTTGTTTACGACACAAATCAAAACAATTCGTTTAGATTTACAGTTTTAAAGAATTTTTTAGAAGATAAACAATTTTCTGTAATAATGCGATAGATTTTCTTTAAAAGTAAGCTTATAAATTGTTCCCTTTTTCAAAGTAATACGTTTTTGTGGTAGACTGTTTTATTTTTGACCCCGAAGAATTAGAAAAATGAATCGAACAAGGAATTTACCTGAACACGAGGTAGTGCGAGCCTCAGTTTTATTGGACGAGGGATATTGTCAGAGTTATGTTGCCAATTTGTTAGGCAAACATCGTTCCACAATAAGTCGTATGGTAAGACGCTTGAATGAAGTAGGAACTTATTCTAGAAGGCTAGGGCAAGGGCGAAAAACGATGCACTAGCGACCTAGATGAACGTTTTATAAGACAATATGCTTTAAGAAACAGGACTGTTACTAGTTCTATAATAAGAAACGAACTCGAAGCTGTTTGCAATGTCACAATTTCTTCTAAAACAGTTAGAAGACGGTTAAATGAAGCTGGATTAAACAGTAGGAGACCAGCCACTGCGCCCTTGCTTGCTACAGAGAACAGAGTTGCCAGGTTACGTTTTGCTCGAAATCACGAAAACTGGTCTGTGGATGATTGGAAACAAGTTTTCTTCACAGATGAAACTAGGGTTAGTCCAAAAACATCCAGATGGTCGTGAGCGAGTATCGCGAAGACCAGGAGAGAGGTTTGCTCCTTGTAATATCTCTGCAAGGATTCCATTCGGCGGTGCGTCTGTTATGTTCTGGGGTGGCATCTGCTTTGATGCTCGCACAGAGTTAGTTCCTGTCCGTACGAGATCCATGAATGCTACTATCTTGACAATATTGTAGTAGAACATGTGATGCCTTTCGGTCATTTTGTGGGGCCCAATTTCCTGTTTATACAAGACAACGCTCGACCTCACGTGGCTAGGGAGGTACTCCATTATCTTAATCAAGTTAATATACCGATTATGCAATGGCCACCAAAAAGCCCGGATCTGAATCCGATAGAACATGTATGGGACCATCTTAAGAAAAATGTGAAACGTCATATACCTGCACCTAGAAGCCTGAGGGAACTCGAAAATGCAGTTATCACAGAATGGGAACAAATTCCTCAAGATTTTATCCAAAATTTAATTAGAAGCATGCCTAGGCGCATAAACGCTGTCATCCGAAGTAGAGGAGGCAACACACGCTGCTAGTGTCCCAGTTACACCATTAATTTTGCTACTAGTGTCCCAGTTTATTTTTTTCATTATTACATAATTTCAACGATTTTGTTATTAGGTCTTAAGAATAATTTTAATTCGAATCTTATAGAGAAATTTGGTAGCTAATTCACTTTTAAAGTATCCGAATAAGTTTTTTCTAACTTTTAGTGTAACCAATGTTCATAAAAAATTATTAAAATTAATTCATTATAGAGATTTGTATGATTTAATATATAGTTGCGTTAATTTTGTCGAGGAATGTATTATTTACATAAATATATGAATCTTCAACTTTAACAACGTGCTGAATGGAATTATTCCAGCTTTCACAAGGTATATCATTTATAACTTTTTTACTAATCCAACCATTGACACGCTTAAAGTAGGAGAAACATTTTGGCCTCTTATTTTTGATTTAACTTGATGCCAAATATGTTCAATTGGATTTTTTTTTTTTTAAACACACAATAACACGGAGGAAGCTGCAAAAAAGTGTGCCTCATTTTCTCAGCCATACTATCACAAACATATTTCTTTTCCAATTTGTAGTCTTTCAAAACTTCCAAAAGATCACTTTTTTTATAACTAAAGTCAAAATAAATGTCATTTTCTAACATATATTCCAGTATTTCCGATTAGGTGTTGGCTGCATTAGGAACCTTATTTAGTAGGCGACTATGGTAACTTGCATTGTCCATAACTATAACACTCTGTTCGGGAACATTTGACAAAAGGGAATTTTGAAACCAATTTCCAAAAAGTTCTGCGGTCGTATCTTCGTGATAGTCCAAACTAGAATCTTTTATGTTTTTTGCAGATAATAATAGGCAATTTCCAACCCAGCCCTTTTCAGATCCAGCATGTAAAATGTTTATTCGTTTACCTTTATTTGAAGGTGCGTTAGTCTGACATTTTGTACTGCTGTCAACCCACCCTTTTTGCACAGTGTCATGGGTATCGAACCATGTTTCGTCAAAGTAAATTATCGGCCAATTCTCTGATTGATACTTTTTAATTTCTTGTAAATAAGTATGTCGCAAGATTCGTAATCTTTGTGACTCCATCACTACTTACCTTTTGTTGATTTTTCGGAACGTAAATTCCATTCTTAAGAGAATTCTGTGAAGGGTTGATCGGCCACAATGTATATTGGTCCCGTCCTGCACCAGTCTTAATTTTATTTTGTCTAGTGTCGGCACCAACTGCTCTTCATACATAGAATATATTTTTCTCCTGATAACGTCTTTTTCGCAATCGTCTACATGATGCATTCGAAATGATGGTTTTCCTACAATACCCTTAATCGTAGAAATTCGGGTTTTTGTTAATTCACTGGTTTCTTGAACACTTTGTTTATTCAAATTTCGTTTTACCAAATTATTTGTTTAGCGTCAAGTGATAAATGTGTTCTCTTGCGATAGCCACTATTGCAAATTTTCCCACGGACGCCACATAATTAAAATAGAACCGTTACGTTGTAAGTTGTAAGTAAAACTAAAAATAAAAATAATAAAAAGTTTCTTTCGAATCTTAATGGGGACCTGCGGTCATTAGGCCTATATTATCAAATACTTGAAGAGCTCCAAACCGGGTTGCCAGGTAGTAAATACATAGGTAAAAATAGATCCAATATGATTGCAGGTGCAAGGGACGGCGGTATACAAAGCAGGTAAAATAAAATACGTTTATCGTAACACCTGGCAACTATGCACTAAACCGTAACAGGGTCGTTTATTGCCCCATGAAAAAAAGCAAAAAGGCAGGATCTTATATTTTGGGATCTACGATCTACCATACGGAAAATTATATTTTAAAGATCATTTGTTCTTTTCGATTCCAGGCCATGTGGAGGCGCCGATCGCGGCAGAAGTGGAGATACTTTTTTTTCACCTGTCCCGTTACTGGGGTATAAGTTCCGTAAATTTCAATATTTTGGTCGGAAAAAATTTGTGTGTATTTGTAAACAAATAATAAATATATACCCAACATTTTAAAACATTAGATGCAGTAAAAAAAATTCTAGAAACATCCTAGCCCCTTAAAGAATAATTAGTAACAAATTGTTATATAAGACAACTTTTTCTTCGTTACTGTATAAAGACTTTCTAGTTTATCTAAATCGAAATCTATACTTGCGTTAACTTGCCGCTAGGCTTTCTGAAGACGTCAAACCTAAAAAAGAGAACTGTAGGATGCAAATCCAATATTTTATTTTTATACTTACCTAATATATCTACAATGCTTTGATGATTACATAGTACAATACAGGATTCCTGGGGTTGCAGCCTCTCTCCGTTCCTTACAATCCATTTAATACCAATCAGGTGGGTAATCCAACGGCAAAAATATGATGCTAAACTAAAGAAAATTAAACAAAACTTTAGAAAAATTAGTGCTAGACTAGTGAACGAGGTGTGGCAAGAAAATAACCGAACTCATTTTGTTACGACAATAATTTTGGTGCCGACCCGTTGACAGTGGTGGGGCGTTGAGCTGCCTATTCCGCCATTTTAATGACCGTGCAGTTTCCAGTTCGGCTGCAGCGCTAGTTTAAATCGGATCGTGTATTTGCTCTGCGTCCGAAAAATGTTTAGTATCAACGTTGAACAACAAATTAACGAGAAATTTCTCGTTAAACTTGGAAAGTTTGCTACAGAAATATTAAGTTGACTGCAAGAAGTAAATGGTGATGCTTGCTTATCACGAACTCGACTATTTGGGTGGGTTAAACGAATCAAAGATGGGAGAGGAGACGTCACAGAAGGTCCCCGCATTGGGCGTCCACGAACGGAACAAACAGACCACAACATTGAAAAGGGCGATAAGGTCATTAGAGAAAATCGACATCTGGGTATCAGAAATGCCAGTGAGTTCACAAATATGGATAAAGAAAGTATTGGGGAAAGGGTATCCTGAGTTTTTGGAGTCGAAACGCCCTACTTCAAAAAAGTTGTTTTTTATTATTTTAACTTGTTTTGGGTAAAAAAAAGAATTTTTGACATTTTTTTAGCCCCCCTCCCACTCCCCTCTCCTCTCCCTTAAAACTACATTTTTAACGGTTTTTCTTAACAAATCATCGCAAAAAAAATTGTGATGGTAGGGGAACAGCAGGGCAACAATTAAGTAACATTTTTGGTGTCACGTGATCTGACCAGCCTTCTAAAAAATAAAGAAATCAAGAGTTTTAAAAATTGACGAACTGTTGATAAATGACTAAATTTGGGTTTGGGAGTTGAGTTTCGGATCGCGATGTAAGTACACGTGAATCGAACGGCCGGCAATGGTCAACTCGTTCAACGAGCATTATTACGGTGGTGTTTCGATCTATTTAATTATTTTGTCGATTGCAAACGAGAGGGACTAGAAATAAAGCAGAGTGTAGTGTTAGATTAAAACAATAAGTAAAAAATTTGGAGTTCTATGAGAATAATTTTGTGAAATTGTATGAAGCTAACGAAACGATAAGCGACGACCTTCATCATTTTACTGTTTAGGGTAATAAGAAATATACACAACAATTTTTTTCTTTTTCTCCCGTGTTTGAAAATGGAATATCTGAGGAACACGCAAAATTTTTATAACAGAAAGAACAATGGATAGCGATGATTATACCTCAGGAGACTCGAAAAGAGGAAGAGTCCAAGAAAAAGAGGAGCCAATGGGATTATTCAAAAAGAGTAAAAAGCTGATAAGAACACCACAGAGAGAGAAAAATTAAAGAGATAGATAAGATAGCCAATTTGATAGAAATGATCAGAGTTAATGCCAAATATAAAAGATATGAAACAAGATCAGAAGAGATACCAACAAGAGTTGAAGGAACTAAGAAAGGAGAATGAAGTATTGAAAGAGGAAAATAAGATAATTACAGAAAACATGAGAAGTATGGATTTGAAGATGGGTAGACTGGAAAAAGACAACGTAAGGAATAATATTGTAATATCAGGAATGAGTTGTGAAGCGAATAGCCAATCAGATCTGAAAATAGGCGTAGAACTTTCTATGGAGAGGAGTATGGACACAAAAGTACAGATTAAAGATGTGATAAAAATGGGAGCGACTATATACAAGATAGAACTTGGAAACACGGGAGATAAGGAAGCTGTAATGAAAAATATATACAGTGGCGTGCAAAAGTTTCCGGCCAGTGACATTTCGTACTCTAATTTATTAAAAAAAAAGACTGTGTGTTTGTGAATATATTTATTATTATTATTCTTATATTTATATGTGCAAAAGTTTCCGGCCGCATAATATACATTGACGCACTAGAACGTTTAAAGACCTATTTACGAATAATAGCGTGTTGAATGTTCACATTTAGTTCATAAAAGATCGTGGGAGCATAACATGGCTCGGCATACGCAAATCCCAATTCGTGAGAGAGTAATAAAATTTTCAAAAGAAGGAAAGTCTTCTCGTGAGTTTGCTTCATTTTTTATCGATAGGTAAATCAACCGTGAAAGATATTATTGTAAAATGCCGTTATGGATATGGTTTAAAAAGATCGTCCGCGTAGTGGAAGACCAAGAAAAACGTCTAAAAAAGTAGATCGTATCATTAAACGCAAATCAACTGCGGATGTCAAGAAAAATTGCTGCCGAAATTGCACGCGAGCTAAAGGATGAAAACCTAGCTAATGTTAGTCGTAGTACTGTGACACGAAAACTACATGATGTGGGACTTTTTGGCCGTATAGGTATTAAAAAACCATTAATCACCTAAATTGGGCAATCAAAGACTGGAAAAAAAGTACCTTTCTCAGACGAATCTAAATTTAATCTTTTTGGAAGCGATGGTAGACAACATGTACGACGTCCTATTGGATGAGAAATGATGTTCGGTGCCAAATTCCTACTGTAAAACACGCTGGAGGAAGTGTGATGGTTTGGGGAATTTTCTCTGCACAAGGAGTCGGTCCATTGATCGAGATCAACGGATACATGAACGCTGATATTTACAAACATTGCCGCAGAATTGGATATTTCAGCAGGATAATGACCAAAAACATACATCCAAGTTGTTAAAAAACACTGGTTTCCTGCTTTAAATGTGAGAGTTTTAAGCTGGCTATCTCAATCACCGGAGTTGAACCCAATAGAATACTTATGGGAAACGCTAGATCGTCAAGTTCGAAAGCGTACATATTCAAATAAAGCCACATTATTCAAATCATTGAAGGAAGAATGGGATAAAATTTCACCTGCTTGTATTAATCGATTAATTAAGTCAATGCCACATCGTTGTGCGGCTGTTATCGCTGCAAAGGGTATGGCTACAAAATATTAACATAAAAATATAATTTAAGTGGCCGGAAACTTTTGCACATATAAATATAAGAATAATAATAATAAATATATTCACAAACATAAATAATATTCTTTTACTATATTATTTTGTTAGTCTTTTTTTTTAATAAATTAGAGTACGAAATGTCAATGGCCGGAAACTTTTGCACACCACTGTAGATATATAATTTTGTTTAGCTGTTGCATTTATTTACTTTTGTTGAAACTGAACGTAAAACTTTAATTTTTGATGTCAAGTCAGGATTAACAACTTCTAAAAAACAATGGAAATTATAGTTTTGATCAATATTAGTAAAAATTGAAAACCATTTTTTAATTTAGCGGTTGCAGATATTTATTTTAAACAGCATTTGGTACGTAGCGTAGCTTAGTTAAAGGTGGTGTGTGCGTGTTTTTTGTTAAACGTGAACACTAAAACCTAATATTTTTAAGTTTTTATGATAAATGTAGATTCAGATATTTAAAGATGTCCCAAATAATAGTTTTATTCCATAATTTTAATGATTATACAGCTTTATAATGTTTATCAAAATGTATTTTTTTTCAATTTAATAATTTTTGGGGCAACTTTAAGTGTGTTTTCTGAAAAAAAACTTCACGGTGGATGTCTTTTTTTATGTTTTTTTTTTTTCAGATTCAGCATAAAAAAAATACTTAAGAAAACACGTGTCTCACTTAAAAGACAGAATTTTTTTTTATTTTGTATATCTGTGTAATTAACATACTCGGAGACACGTATTTCCATAAGAAAAGATAAATATTTGAAAGAATTACAATGCCCCTCTTGCTAAAATAAACAATGATAAGACAAAGTTAAAATAATCATGTCTGGAATTATCTCTGTACCAAATTCCAATTATAAAATAAAAAAAAGTTTCATTTCAAAATATTTATACTAAAATACCAAAATGATAAATGAGAAAACTTTTATTGTACGTCAAACTTCAAGTCTTAGCAAAGTATTTCTTAAAAATGCAGCCCTTTAAATTTCATACAGGTTGCATTTTAAGGTAGAGCATTATTTTTACGTAGTTACAGGTCCAAATATAGTCTACATGAGTTTTCAAAAACAAATGTTGAAAAAATACCCTATAAATGTATAAAAACGCATAAAGTCGAGAAATTTGCATATGCAAAATGACCAACAAAGATCCCATGAATGCTATATTTCATGCCTTTCCTCCTACGACTATAGTTTCTGAGCCTAAACTCTTCATCAAGAAGAAGAGTTGGTCATTTTGCATCAGCAAATTTCTCGACTTTATGCTGTAGTGACCAATCAAGTAACAAACCGTATTCCGAAATTTTATTTCCGAATATCGATTTAGTATAAAAACGCATTTAATTCTGTCCAGCTTTATACCTGTTAGAATCTCGATACTACTGACGATCTATTTACAACCCGACATTTTGTCTTTTCTTGTTGCCTTTCTTCTATACACAGTCTGTCAAGTAAGAACGTGGCCACTCGTATTTTCGAAAAAATATGTTTCTAGAACATTTTTGCCATCAATGTATTCTTTGGTGTGATAACAACGGCGCAATTACCTTAGAAGTGGTCCAATCGCTTCCTGTATCAATAATCGCCTGGCATCTTCGAGGTACCGAACATCATTCTCTTCTGTCGACGAGATTTTCTGCATACTTTGCAATTTTTTCGAATTTCCCGAGACAATTAAGTCGAAGTCCTCAGAGTCTTTTTCTTGGTTTTCTTTTTACAAGGGAGCAAGCGTTTTCAATAGGGTTTGGTTAATAATGAAGAATAATATTCTCCAGTGACTATTTGCGTGTTCTAAGTAATCTATAAGAAGAATCCCATTTCTGCCATAAATACATAAATATATATATATATATATATATATATATATATATATATATATATATATATATATATATAGAGATAATATATTATATTATATTATTATTCTTATGTTTATATGTGCAAAAGTTTCCGGCCACTTTGTACTACGAGAAAAATTATTATTAGTCCATATGCTCTATAATAGATTTAAATTATATTTTTATGTTAATATTTTGTAGCCATACCCTTTGCAGCGATAACAGCCGTACAACGATGTGGCACTGACTCAATTAATCGATTAATACAAGCAGGTGAAATTTTATCCCATTCTTCCTTCAATGATTTGCATAATGCGGCTTTATTTGAATATGTATGCTTTCGAACTTGACGATCTAGCGTTTCCCATAAGTGTTCTATTGGGTTCAAGTCCGGTGATTGAGATGGCCCAGCTTAAAACTCTCACGTTTGAAGCAGAAAACCACTGTTTTAACAACTTGGATGTATGTTTGGGGTCATTATCCTGCTGAAATAGCCAATTCTGCGGCAATGTTTCTTCAGCACATGATAACAAATTGTTTTCTAAAATGTCCTATCAGCGTTCATATTTCCGTTGATCTCGATCAATGGACCGACTCCTTGTGCAGAGAAAATTCCCCAAACTATCACACTTCCTCCACCGTGTTTTACAGTAGGGATTGGTACCGAACATCATTTCTCGTACCAATAGGACGTACATGTTGTCTACCATCGCTTCCAAAAAGATTAAATTTAGATTCGTCT
>CM032455.1:179133109-179143733 GCA_019049505.1 Pachyrhynchus sulphureomaculatus | reverse complement strand
GTTAGCTTTTAAATGTGGTTTTTCTGTCCTTAAAAAGTACGTGGGTATATTTCTGAGATTGCCTTGTTTTTAAGTTTTTTTTCTAACGATGTTATCGATTAAAGTAACCGAATAACCGTTGTTAACGGCTACTTGTTTTATGTAGTTTAATTCTTCAGTAAAATTGTCCTCTGATAAGGGAATATTAGTAAGTCCATGTATAAAGCTATGATAAGCCGCGAGTTTATGATGGTTAGGGTGGTGAGAACTATTGTGAATTGTGGTATCTGTATGACAAGGTTTGTGATATATTGCAAAATAAGAATATAACAATACGAACTTATTTCCAAGTGTTCCCCCAGAAGAAACAATAATTTTAACACAGAACCTATTAACAAAAAAAACCGGTCAAGTGCAAGTTGAACTTGCGCAATTAGTGTTCCGTAAGTTGATTGCTTTTACAATAAAAAATTTTGTTACAGATGTATAAAAACTAATCACTGACTTCACAAAACACACCCCAAATGAGTTTTCAACAAAGTTTGTTTCCAATCATTACTGAAATCTGATGACCTTGAAATTTTTTTTTTTTTTTAAATACCAGAAAAATTATTAAAGGTAATGCACTCGTGATAATTTTTTCAAAGTTTTTTGATCAGTACTTTTCGAGATAAGGCGCGGGACAGCGATTTTTCGTAATTTTTTAGAAATAATACAAAGAAAAGTGCGCGCAAGTATTACATTATATATAAATTTTTTACTCGTGTTTTCACAAGCTTTCATTTGACACCACACTCGCTGACCTAGTAAAAAAAATTTTTTTTCACTTCCGATTTCACCCCCAAAACTAACCCCTTAAGTCCAAATTTAACTCTCAAAACTACATGTCTCTGATGAGGCCATCAATTCCTGTATTATTACCAAATTTCAACTTTCTATGTCAAATAGTTTTGGAGAAAATCGGGTGTGACAGACAGGCAGACAGACACTGAAGTGATCTTATAAGTGTTCCGTACGGAACACTAAAAACAAAGTAATGAAGAAATTTTCATGGACAGTATTGAAACAATAATATTTAACAACCATAATAACAATAGTAATAATTGTCTATGCTGGTATAGATACGTAGACGATATAATTGTATGCTTTACAGGTACGGAGAGACAATTGACTCACTTTTTACAGTACATTAATTCTTTACATAGAAATGTCACTTTTACAATGGAATAAGAAGTCGAAGCGAAAATCAACTTCCTAGACTTAACATTCAGTAAAACCATGAAAAAAACATGAATTTGCAATATATCACAAAAAAAATTTCGGCAAGTAATGGACTTAATGGACTCCCCATAATTAACCCTTCCTTACTATTGTAGAATTTATTGTTAAATGAAAATAATTTTGTCTTAGGCAAGTTCTTAATAAATTAATTATGTCCATTTTTATAACTTAATTTACTTTGTTTTTTTGTTAATAGGTTCTGTGTTAAAATTATTATTTCTTCTGGGGGAGCACTTGGAAATAAGTTTTTGACATCGAAAGAAACTAATTTAGAATTATCTGGTATTGTTATATTCTTATTTTGCAATATATCACAAACCTTGTCATACAGATACCACAATTCACAATAGTTCTCACCACCCTCTAACCATCATAAACTCGCGGCTTATCGTAGCTTTATACATAGACTAACTAATATATCCTTATCAGAGGACTAAAGAATTAAACTACATATAACAAGTCGCCGTTAACAACGGTTATTCAGTTACCTTAATCAATAACATCTTTAGGAAAACACTCAAACAATCTCAGAAATATACCCATGTTTTAAGGACAGAAAAACCACACTTAAATGCTTAACCTATTTCGGCAAACCAACAGAAAAAATTTTAAATCAAAATAATATCAACATAGCTTACAAGATAAACAATACTATAGGGAAAAATCTCAAAAACTACAAACTGCAAATCAATAAAGATAATAAATCAGGGGTATATCAATTAACATGTGGGCCATGTCCTAAAACATACATAGGACAAATTGGACGTACATTTATACAAAGAATTACAGAACACGAAAAAAGTTTCATCCATAGAAAGTCTAATTCAACATATGCTAATCATGTTTTAACAAAAAATCACACGTTTAACAAGAATTTCAAAATTTTAGATACCCAACCTAAAGGTTTAAAACTCAACCTTTAGAGACAATGCAAATAAATCGATTAAGGACTACAGGTACTTTACTCAACGACCAGGTAGATTTAAACAATTCACCATTATTGAATTTATTCTGCTAATTCCATGTCTGTGGATTTTCCAATACTATCAATGTAATTTAATTTGGTGTAATATTATAATTAAGGAATTATATAAAATTGTAAACATTAAACCTAACTTGACAGTGTAAAATGTAGATCTGAAGAAGCCGCATCGACAGCGAAACGCGTCATCCCAATTTAAATAAACAGTGGAAATTGACTAAAAAACAGTCTTTTATTATGTAGTTATCAATATTTTCTCTTTTTAATAGTCTTGAAAAAAAAGAGATATGTACTACGTGGTACGATCCAGAATTTTCCAGACTTGATAGAATCGCAGCTTAAAAAAATGAAAAAAAGTTTCCGGAGAAGATTGGACCGTAATTAAAGCTGTAAAAAATGGTTGGCGAAGGCTTGTTGAGGGTAGTAGTTTTTCTTTTTAATCTCTACTTGAAAAATAGCATAATCTCAATAAAATAGAATAACGCAGTGGCGGTCCTCATTCATAAAAAAAGGAGACATAACCGATCTTGAAAATTATAGACCGATCAGTTTACTGATTACTTAGATTTTTATCAACCACGCACACAGGCTGTCTTTAGAAGTGGATCCGGTGCTAACCATCATTTACATCAAAATCCTTATAGAGAAATCTATAGAATATAACGAATCACTCGTATTAGTATTTGTGGATTTAAAAAAAGCTTTTGACACCGTGGAGTTGCTGGCGATACTGCCTGTCCTGCAGCAAATGAGAATAGACTACAGATATACTCAGTTAATTAAATTCATTTATAATAACGTAACAGCGAGTATAAGACTCCATGAATCCACAAGTAAATACTGAGTGGAACGTGAAATCAGACAAGTTGATACGTTCTTTTCTAAACTTTTTACAGCGGTGTTAGAATATGTTTTTAAGGAACTTAACTGGGATGGAAAGGCATAAACATCGATGACGAATACATAAATCACTTGCGCTTTGCTGATAATATTGTCATAATATCCGACAATCTAGGTAATGTCCAACAAATGCTTACCGAATTGCAAATAACATCGGCAAGTATTGGTCTAAATATTAACTTTCAGAAAAACACGTTTATGACTAATCTAGTTACGAACAGTAATATGAAATTTAACGAAAGTAAGATGGAGCCCGGCCAAAATTACAAATATTTGGGTCATGAATTAGAAATTTGCAAAGGTAACGAAACCCATGAGATACATTGTCGTGTGTTGAACTATTGTGTATGACTGTCTTCATCCCACCCTTATACTCATAAAATGGCAGCTTTTAACTCTTTCATACATAGATTGTTACATATCCCTATGACTAAAACTAATTTTAACAAAGAATTCAACATAATCAAACAAATAACAATTAATAATGGATATGACCCCAACATTATAGATAATATCTTGAATAATTAAAATCCTTTAAACAAGGAATCTCTCTAATTTATCCCACAATTAATGACAAAAAAGGAAAATTTAGTACACTCACATACACAGGGAAAATAACTAGAACAATTTCCAAACATTTAATAAAAAGGAACAATAAAATAGCATTCAAAACCAGTAATTTCTTAGGGAGTATAATTTTGAATAACAAAGCCAAATCTAAGAAATCCTTAAAATCAGGAGTTTATTTATTAAATTGTGGATCTTGTACTAAAACCTACGTAGGACCAACTGGTAGATCTTTTGAAACTCGCATTAAAGAACATAAACATAGTTATTTAAAAAAATAAGAACAATTCACATTACGCAACCCATATAATAAACGAATCCCATAATTTTGATGATACGTTAAAAATCCTACATGTAGAAAATAAATCTAAAAAATTAAATTTGTTTGAATGTCTTGAAATTAACAAACGGAAAAACTCCAATCTATTATTAAACGAACAGATAAAAAATACCCAATGTTTCAACTGCCAATTATTTGGCCACTCATCTCATCTGTGCAGGGCCCCGCCCAAATGTGTTAAATGCGGGCAGGGGCACCTCACGTCCACATGCCAAAAAACGCGGGATTTACCTGCCAAATGTGCAAACTGCGAGGGTGAGCATACAGCCTCCTACAGAGGCTGTCCCAAACACCCGTCGCAGCGACCCGCAACTAACCAAGCTAACTCCCAAGCCACCTTCTCCTGGGCAAACCGTCGTCAAACGGCGGCTCCCCAGCGACCTCAATTCCAACAAACATGACCGACGCCCTTACATCTATCAATAGCATGAATTCTGCCATGCAAACCTTCTTTAAAAACATCCAAAACTTTCAAAAGCTTTCCGCCACTTTCATGCCCCTGCTTAATTCCAACGCCCAAGTATGAGTAAGCGACCAAATAAGATCTCTCCTAAAATGCTAAACATCTTGTCATGGAATGCCAACGGCATTCGCGACAAAAAGCATGAACTTCTCCATTTCTTACAAGACCATAATGTCGACGTAGCTCTAATCCAAGAAACCTTTCTAAAGCCCGGCATCCGATTCAGTCTTCCTAACTACACTGTTTACCGCAACGACAGAATCAGGGCCCGCCTAGGGGGGACCATGATTCTTGTCAAGCACTCCTTAAATCACTACCAACCACCCCCCCTTCCTCTTGTCCAAACTGAAGCCACGCCCATTGCCATAACCATGGCAAACAACACCACCATCCACCTCTTCTCGGTCTACCAACAAAACGGTGTCCAACATCCCATCGATCCTGCAGACTTCCATCTGCTGTTTGGCCCGGTCAATCAAAAGACCGTTCTGGGCGGAGACTTCAATGCCAAAAACGTTCTCTGGGGAAACCTAGCTACGAACGCTAATGGCATTGCTCTCGACGCCATCCAGAACCAAATCCCATTCAATCTCATAGCTCCAGACGAGCCCACCCACATTGGACACGGAAGACCGGACTTTCTAGATATTTTTCTTCTAAAAAATATCAACCTCCGGCATAACATTACCGTCATTCATGACCTTTCGTCTGACCATCTACCGGTCATTTTTACACTGGGAAATCCGGCCGACAAAATGAATGCCACAGTCGCCACATCCAGCACAGACTGGGACCACTTCCAACGCCTCCTGGCGACCACGGGTCCCATCCCAAAAATTTCCACAACCCAGGATCTGGATTCGGCAGTCAATAAACTGACTGCTGATATCCAGACAGCCCTTGCCCAGGCCACAACGTCACGAACCCAACCAGTCTCTTCTCAAGGTAGACTACCCCCAGCTATCAAAGAGCAGATCAGGGATAAAAACCGACTGCTCAGAAGAGCCCTCAGGACGGGAGACCCCCGCCTCAAAAGGCTCGCAAATCAAGCAACGCAGCAGGTGAAAGACTCACTTGCTGAATTCCACAGCAGCAGGTGGGAGTCCAAAGTAGAATCCCTCACTACCCAGGACTGTTCTCTTTGGAAAATGGCAACAGCCCTTTCCAATGACGAGCCAAGGTCCATGCCAGCCCTCACCCACGCCGGCACCACAGCCTCCACAACCCAGGAGAAGGCTGACCTTCTGGCAGATCTGCTAGAGGAACAGTTTTCTCCTAACACTCCTGCCCATCCCGATCCAGCCCGTGATCTTAGGGTCGCTACAACCATACAGACCCTAAATCTTGCCCAGCCCCCTCGCAATACGTACTTCACAACCCCCTCCGCTGTTAATGAGATCATTCGATTTACCTCAATCCGAAAAGCCCCAGGTCATGATAAAATCACAAATAAAGCCCTCAAAAAACTCCCCAAGAAACAGATCTCAGAAGCCACCAATATCATTAACAGCATACTGAGACTCAGCTATTTTCCACTCTACTGGAAAAAAGCTGAGGTCATTATGATCAAAAAACCAGGCTCTCCATCCTACGAGGCAAGCAGCTATCGGCCAATCAGCCTACTTCCAGGCCTTGGCAAGATAGCTGAAAAAGTCATCCTCGAAATCGTCAGAGCAAAGTCCACAGCGCTCCGTGTTGTCCCTGACGAACAGTATGGCTTCCAGCCCCTTCATGGCACCATCCATCACACCACGAAACTCGCCCAAACCATTTCCAACAGCTTCAACAAACGTCACAAAGTTGGAGCTGTGTTTTCTCGATGTAGCAAAGGCCTTCGACCGAGTCTGGCACGAAGGCCTCATTCTGAAACTGATCCGACACGGCTACCCCCTTTTCATTAACAAACTCATTCAATCCTTCGTCTCTGACAGAACATTCCAAGTCAGAGTCGATAAGGCCACCTCCCAAGTCAAGGCTATTAGAGCCGGAGTCCCTCAAGGCTCCGTCCTCTCCCCCCACCTCTTTAACATTTTCACAGCCGACATTCCAAAAACGGATCAGACTACCCTACTCCTGTATGCTGACGACACAGCCATCATAGCAGAATCCAGCAGCTACAGAATCATCACCAGTAGATTGCAGCGCCACCTGAACGTCCTCGCCCCCTGGTTCGACCGATGGAAGATCCAGCTAAACCCATGTAAGACACAGGCCATCGTCTTCGCCAAGGGCAACGGCACTCCTTATGGACAACTCCAGCTCCAGGGATCCCGCATCCAATGGGCAACCACCATCAAGTACCTGGGAATCCAGTATGACAAACACCTCATCTGGAAAGACCAGGTCTGTGCTGCCTCAAGGAAAGCCAAGCAACTACTGGGCAAGCTGTACCCAATCATCAGCCGGTCCAGTAAGTTGCAGCCAAAAATCAAGCTGCTAATTTATAAAACCATCGTGAGGGCAGGACTCACACACGCCTGCCCTACTTGGTCTAAACTCACCAAGACACGCAGAGCTCAACTTCAGGCAGTACAGAACAAGGCCCTGAGGATGATCACGGGAGCCCCATGGTTCGTCCGAAACCGTCAACTGCATAGAGACCTCGGTGTGCCAACAATCAAGGCACACATGAGGTCCACCAACATCAAGTTCTTCGCAAAGGCGCTACAACACCCAAACGCCACCATAAGGAGCGCATTCTACGTGCCCGCCAACGCCCGCCATCACTATCCAAGACCTTCTGACCCTCTATCCGACGAAGACGATGGCCCTCCCCTACCCCCATGAAGATTGTAACCTAGATTAAGTTTAGAATTAAGTTCTAGATTAGTTTAGAATTAAGCTCTAGTTAAGTTAGATTAGTCAACGAATGTAAATTAAATTCCAATGTCCTAGGTTAAGTTAATTAGGATTACTGTATAGAACCTAGGTTAAGTAGTATAGGAATATAATCTATCATAAATGTAAGTAAGAGGCATAGCCTAACTTAAATTCAATAAAGACAATGACAATGACAACGAACAGATAGACTTAAACCATTCACTCTTACTTAATCTATATTAGTTCTCTGAAATAGTACCACAGATTTGCTTTCTTAAAATAATTCTGTCTGTAAATAATATAATAAAATGATTAGCATAATCTTAGGTAATTAAGGATAGTTTTAAGCACTATATAACCAAGATTACTACCAAATATTTTTCTCTCTTATTTACTTCTGAAGAAGCCATTGTATGGTAAAACAATTGTCAAGTGACTTTAAATATATTGGAAATTAAAACATAGTGTTGTTTTTATATAATTTTATTATGAATTTCCAACAAGTATCGGCTAACACAATCAAAGAAGCAAAAGTAATAGATATTATCCAAAAAATTACGCCGTCTAAATGGAAATGGGTTCGCCAAGAGATGATAACCGATGGTGTAGAAAAACTAATAGAAGGGAGACCCAGACAAGATAAAATTGGCAGAGGTAGACCACCAACAAGGCGGAGCGATAAAATCAAAAGAGTGGCAGGAAATTGGCTTAGCACCGCTCAGGACAAAGGTCAGTGAAAGTTCTTAGAGAAGGCCCATATCTAGCAGTGGATGATAATGGCAGAAAACATTACAATATTATATTTAATGGCAAATTCTTAGACATGGTCCAAGTTGTCTAGTCAGTTGGTCCTGAGAAGGTTCATTGGCATTAATGTCTTGAGCTATTGCGATGATTCAGTGACCAGGAGATCCTAAGAATTGTCTGGTCGCCAACAAGTGCGAGTTCATTTGGTTCACGTATATACATATATATATATATATATAAAGGGTGATTCATTTAGAGGTACTTTTTTTTAAATACACAAAAAATGAATAAAAACAATTTTATTTTATAATCTTTATTATCATATAAAAGAACCATTCTTTACAATTATTTCTTAAAGATAATTTCTTTCAAATGTTGTGCGCGACTACGGTTAACAACGTCCATTCTGAAGTTCCAATTTTCAATGACGCGTGTGAGTATTTCGAGTGGTATTTGGCCAATGACTCGAGTAATATTGGCCTCCAATGCCTCAATTGTAGCTGACTTATCCATGTAGACTTTGGACTTTACATAGCCCCAAAGGAAAAAGTCAAGTCAATTTTTCTCGAAAACAGTGGATCTTCTGCAAGCTTGTCAAGAGCCCAACGACTAAAAACGGAAACGATTCAGAAGGGTCGGTCGGCTTCAGCTGTTGCACTAGTTGAATCTTGTATGCTTTTTTAAAGAAAGATCCTTACGTAAAATACGCCAGGTTGTTGAATATGACAGGCCAAGCTGTTGAGAACGGCGACGAATCGACACTTCACAGTCTTCGCGTACACTTTCCGCTACCGCCCCTATATTTTCTTCACTACGTGCTGGATGTGGTCTATTCGATCGAGCATTATCCAATAATGAAAATTGGGTCTCAAACTTATTGATGGTAGAGCGAATTGTGCGTTCGGTAGGCCGATTATGTGGACCATAAGTTGCTCTAAGCGCCCGATACACATTCCTCGTAGAACGCCCATTTTCGTAATAAAGTTGAACAATTTGTAGACGCTGTGCCGGGCTAAGTCTTTCCATTATGAATTGTCAAACACTACTGAAGAATTGCAGGAATGCCACTTCAGTTGACACGACGCATGCGCAATCTGCAATTAAATCCCCATCACAAAAAGTACCTCTAAATGAATCACCCTTTATATATATACATATATATATATATATATATATATATATATATATATATATATATATATATATATATATATATATATATATATATATATGTATATACATATATATATATATATATATATATATATATATATATATATATATATATATATATATATATATACATATAAAAGACTGCTTGAAAAGCGTTGTACGAGGAGTAACAAGCTGAACCTCATACGGATGTGAAAAATTAGCGCGACGTGTACTTCTGACATGCCCGCTCTGGGGGGAATTAAACGGGCCACATCCTTCGAACACTTTCCATGAAAGTACTTGTAGAATAGGCTCAAGTCGCCAACCGTTCTTCGATGTTCCAGCGAATCAAGGCCGACGGTCAGTTCCGGGTCTCAAATCAGACGAACAGCTCTTCTCTGAATAGAATCCAACAAATGCAGTGTATGTTTGGGAGCGGAGCTCCAAACATGGGAGCAGTATTCCATAGTTGGTAAAATTTGAGCTTTGTAAAGAATTAACACTTGTTGTGGAGTGTAAAGCTTTCTGGTTCGAAATAATATCCTAACTTTTGAGAAGCTCTCCTTGCTATGCCTGCAACATGTTCATGCCAGGACATATTTGCTCCCAAATTAACGCCCAACAAATTGAGTGACGATGTTAGAGGAATGGAGTGCCCCGACATAACTATGTCGGGTTCAGCAACGTTAACTTTTTTAGAAAAAAACTGCCGCCTGGGTTTTTGTAGCGTTAAATTCCGCTTGGTTACTGTCACCCCAAGATAGAATTTCTTCCAGGTCTTTGTTAAGTTGAACGACTTCCTGCTGTCTGCGGATATTCGTCTGAGTAGCCGATGTCCGAGCGTTCAAAGTGAATGAAGAGATAAGTGTATTGTCATCTGCAAAGCTGTAGATTGGATTCTCAGTCTTTTCCAACAGATCGTTAATGTAAATGAGAAAGAGAGTAGGAGACAGTATGGAGCCTTGGTGTACACCGGCGTTGATAGTGAAGGTGTTAGAAAGAAATCCGTCGACTGCCACTCGTAAAGAACGCTCTCTGAGGAAACATGAGAGCCACAAACAGAACTTTTCCGACATACCATAAGAACGTAGCTTAGCCAACGGCCCATCGTGCCAAACACGGTCGAATGCCTTGGATATGTCAAGAGCAACCGCTCGAGATTCTCCAAAGTGCTCAATTGCATTGTTCCAAACATGTGTTACATAAGTCAGAAGATCTCCTGTTGATCTATTTTTACGAAAACCATATTGGTGATCGCTAATAATGTTGAATCCTTCAAGATATTTTAGAAGATGCTGATTGATAGCCTTTTCCATGACTTTCGATATTATTGAAAGCAGTGCGATTGGTCGGTAGTTTTTTGGCAAGGTCTTCTTGCCTTTTTTAGGTA
>CM032455.1:178798109-179128109 GCA_019049505.1 Pachyrhynchus sulphureomaculatus | reverse complement strand
CACTTCCAGAAAATAGTAAATCATTTGTTAGGGAAGCATGTCGCAATCAAATATCGAAAAACATAGTTAACAACACAAACTCTAATTCACGAAAAAACATAAAAGTAGTTAAAGGATTGAAAAAGAAAGATGTCTTCTACTTAAAAGCGGATAAAGGAAATAAGGTTGTTATATTGGATAAGAAAGATTACTTTGAACGCGTAGATAATCTTATCGAATCTGGCCCTTATGAAAAAGTAATAAGAAATCCATTACCGAGAATGATATCAGAGGTTAAAAATTCTTTAAAAAATGTAAGAACCTTGTCTCCGATTCGCTAAAATTTAAATTAAATGTGAGTAATCCGACCATACCAAAATTGTATTGCTTACCCAAAATTCACAAACCTGGAAAAGCAATGCGACCCATTGTTTCATCGGTCGGATCACCCACATATTTAATATCCAAATGGTTATCAAAAGAACTTGAGAAGTTACCATTAAATACTTTCGCAGTGAAGAATTCGTTAGAATTCATTAATAAAACAAAAAATCTAGTTCTTAATGAAGGTGAAGTCTTAATTTCTTTTGATGTTAGTTCTTTGTTCCCAAGTGTGCCAATTCCACAGACTTTACAATATCTCGAAGAATTACTTAGAATGAATGACTTTGAAGACGAAATTATTCGTGAATACTTGATATTATCTAAACGGTCAATCATCGCTCCTGATGAAGCTAACATGGTTAGCGAAACGCGCGCCGAGTGCAAAAATAAAGTGTTTGGTGTAGTGGTGATATATACTGAGTAGTATCATTGTGCCAAAGATTCCACATTCCCAACTTAACTAAATACCAATATAAAATAAAAGGCGATAATTTTTAATACACAATTTTTATTCAGTAATTTTATCATTTTACAAAACATAGAAGATAAAGTTGTACACTTTAATTTTACATATATTTTTTTACACAAAATGTAAGTTGTATAACAGTTGGATTAAAACTGAATTCTTCCAAATTAATTTTAAACCAACTTATAATATATAAAGTTCCTTCAAGCCGAAGCGCGAGACCCGGAAAAAAATTGTAAATCGTCTCGCAACTACAGCTGAAAGAACGATAGAATTATCTAGTGAATGAATATATTAAAGCAAATTATTGTCATATCTACGAGCTCGTACGGCGTGATTTTTTTTTGTTTGTAGCCATTTTTTGTTGTATTTATGTAGAAAATGATCTCTACAGAACAAGAAAATTTGTGCTGCTAGGATCAAGATGTTAGTAAAAAGTAAGTAGGTTTAACCTGTATTTGAAGAAAGTAGTACGTATAGTAAAAAACGATTGTTAAGACTTACCATGTAATAGGTTTATGCAGGGTGAATCAAAAGTGGGCGCTTTTTACAGAAATTTGATATGACTCGAACAATTATTATACGCTTTTAAAGGAAAATGCTCACGGTTTTTTTTTGACACTCTACTCCAAATTGTAAAAATTAAGTTTTATCATCAAGTTATATCTTCTAGGTATATTATTTTTTAACAAGATGTATATATATATATATATATATATATATATATATATATATATATATATATATGTTTTTCTTTTTTTTGGACCGTTAATGAATAAATTTAGGACAGTTTTTTGTTCTTGGTCTTGCCGTCAATTTTTAATGAAACAAGTTTACTTTTGGTTAATGTTTCGGTTTATTTTATTTAAACCATCTTCAGAACTACTATTCCTGAATTAAGTAATAAGATCAAAAAGTCCTTAAACCACATAACATCAACATAGCAGAAAAACCGGCTAACAACTCAAAAAATATCTTTACCAAACTTAAAACCAACAATACCAACAGCAGAACAAACAAACTTAATCTACAAAATAGACTGCATGAACTGTCCAAAAACATACATTGGACAATCAAAACAATATTTAAGGAGACGAATAACAGAACATAAAAATAGCATAAGAAACACAAACCAAAACCATACTGCCCTATCAAAACATGCCTTAGATGAATTACATAAGTTCAATTTTAATAATGTCCAAATCTTAGACTTTGAAAATAATCATAAAAAACGAAACATAAAGGAAATGATACATATACGAAAAACAAATAACACCTTAAATTATCGAAATGACACGGAAAGCCTAAGTATTGTATACAATGATTTAATAACCTAATAAAACCTAATTACTAAACTAATAACAATTAAAGTAACAACAATATGAAAGCAATAAATAAATTTTGGATTTACCCATTTTACCTGTACAAATAGTAAAAAAAAATATGTGAACCTTTTAAATTTAGTATTACGAAAACTGTGAAACATGTAAATCATTTAAACCAAAAGATCCAACTAGATATAAGGTAGGAAAAATATAATTAAACACTAATATTTATTCTCTACATATATTTCTGTATAAAACAACACTAATCATCAATTTTACATCTTAAACATTAACACTAATAAAAAAAATTTTTTCTTTCTTGTAGTTCTGAAGATGGTTTAAATAAAATAAACCGAAATGTTAACCAAAAGTAAACTTGTTTCATTAAAAATTGACCGCAAGACCAAGAACAAAAAACTGTCCTAAATTTATATATATATATATATATATATATATATATATATATATATATATATATATATATATATATACATATATATATATATACATTTATTTATTTATTTATTTTAAATTTTTAGTGTTCCGTACGGAACACTTATAAGATGACTTCGGTGTCTGTCTGTCCGTCTGTCTCTCACACACGATTTTCTCCGAAACTATTTGTCATAGAAAGTTGAACCAAAGAACAAAATCAGAACAAATTTCTCCCACTACCTTATACACGCAATTTATCAGAAAAACTAAAAAGCATTTTAAAAAAATATAACATAACTGTTTGTCATAAAACACAAAACAAACTAAGCCCACTATTTACAAACTTAAAAGGCCAGGTACCAACCATGAACCAATCTAACATAGTTTATTCAATACCTCGTGCAGATTAACCAATGCATTATATTGGTATGACGACCCAATTATTAAAAAACAGACTCAATGGACACAAATATACAAAAAATGCAACAACGGCACTTCACAAACACACAAAGTAACTTAGACATGATTTCAACTTTAATGAAATAAAGATTTTAAACAGAGGCAATAGTATTGGAAAACTTGCAAAAAAAAGAAATGATCGAAATGAAAAAAAAATGAGAAATTTACAGTCAATGATAAAAGTGATATAAAAGGAATTATCCATATTTATACAAACTTAATCAGGTAATATCCAAACCTTCTTAATATCCAAAAAAAGTAATCACAGAACAATAATCCAAAATACAATCTACATCGATAAGAATGCTACTATGACATGTGAGTACTAAATAAAACATGTGAGATTCAAGGTAGGCCCCATGTGATTTTAATTTTTAAAGATCGAACTAAGAATATATTTAAAAAGTTTATTGTGGTGTGAGTTAAAATATATATATATATATATATATATATATATATATATATATATATATATATATATATATATATATATATATATAAAGAAAGAAAGCAAAAGTTGCCTTGTCTAACAAAATTACACCGTGTTCATTTAGCCAATATTTCGGTCCTAGGTTGGGACCTTCATCAGGGCACAAACTAAAAAAGAGAGAGCAAAGCGACAATTGAAGTAGTACGGGCAAATAAACAAAAGTATAAATTATTTTAATTTTAATATGTTGTTGTAGAAAAATATATATATAATCATAAAGCTGAAAAGATCACTTACATGAAAGGTGTGATATAAATATAACAAAAATAGCCATATAAAACCAGTTACATAAATGAGACCCCTGTCCTGGTTGTTTTTCGATGCGCTGTGGACCTGTAGGTATAATGATCCCTTGCTTCTGTCAGATGGCTGGTTCCTGTTAGCGTTATGTCAAATATTTCATATAAATTGCAAGTCACAGGTGGTTAATTAAAATTGAATTAATTTATAATTGATATTAGCATCCAAGGTTTTTAATGGCATCCCTTTTGTAAATGCCTTTTTACTGATTTAATATGTCAGTGTTTGGTGTAAGATTTACTTAATTGTTAGTCTCATTTATGTAATTGGTTTTATGGCCATTTTTGTTATAATTATATCACACCTCTCATGTAAATGATCTTTTCAGCTTTATTATTATATATATTTTTCTACAACATATTAAAATTAAAATAACTTATACTTATGTCTATTTGCCCGTACTACTTCAATTGTCGCTTCGCTCTCTCTTTTTTAGTTTGTGCCCTGATGAAGGTCCCAACCTAGGACCGAAATATTGGCTAAATGAACACGGTGTGAACACTTGTTGCGCCCTTTGCCGAGTTTCCCAACTAATTTCATATTTAAGAATTTTATATATATATATATATATATATAAATATATATATATATATATATATAATAATTTTTCTGTTGAACCTTTTGTTTACATAAACTTGATTGGTTTTTCTTGGGTACTTAGGTTCTTTTGGAAAAATACAAACTAGTTTATTTGACGTTTCGCCTTATTTTTTTTAGGCGTTTTTAAAAATTCTTTATTTTTTAATATTCATTCTAAAATTAGAAAATACAAGGTTAAAATCTTTTAAGTCAAATTACACGTTTAAAAACATATATCATTTTTACGCACACTCGGACATTTAAAATATTTACACCACAACAAAAATATAAAATAAATTACTCACCTTGAAACTCAACTATTTGTGTGTTTGTGAATTTCAAATTCTATATTTCTTTCGACATATCGTGTCTGTACTAATTTTTTTAGATTTTAATATCTATAATGGGTGTCTTAACCAAAAAACTATTATTGATGTTAAGTATATATACCATTTTGTATTATTAAGAGGATATGCATGCCACCATGTTTATTTTTTAATTAAATTTGTGTAGATATGACTGATTCCTCTTATGTCAGTCCTATCATTCACAGTGTTTTCATCTTTTTTTTATTTTAATCATCTCTTTGATTTGTAGTTTTGGCATAATTTCGCTCTTTGCAGAGGGACCTTGGTTTCATTAAATTTAAAGTCATGTTTTTCTTCTGCTTCGTATGTATATATATATATATATATATATATATATATATATATATATATATATATATATATATATATATATATAAATAAATATATTTATTTATTTATTTATTTATATATTTATTTTCAATTTTTAGTGTTCCGTACGGACCACTTATAAGATGACTTCGGTGTCTGTCTGTCTGTCTGTCTCTCACACCCGATTTTCTCCGAAACCATTTGTCATAGAAAGTTGAACTTTGGTAGTAATATAAGAATTGATGGCCTCATCAGAGCCACGTAGTTTTGAAAGTTAAATTGTGACTTAAGGGGTTAGTTTGGGGGGTGAAATCTCGAAAAGTACTGATCAAAAAATTTTGAAAAAACTCTGGAATATTCTCCACGGGGTGTAGATTGAACGAAAATTATCACGGGGGGCATTACCTTTAATAATTTATCTGGTATATAAAAAAAAAAATTTCAAGATCATCACTTTTCAGTAAAGACGGGAAACAAACTTTGTTGAAAACGCATTTGGGGCGTGTTTTGTAAAGTCACTGATCATTTTATACCTCCGTAAAAATTTTTTTTATTTTAAAAGCAATCAGTGTATGGAACACTAATTGCGCAAGTTCAACTTGTACTTGACCGGTTATTGGGATTTGGGTTCATTTTATATATATTTAGTATTCAAAATTAAACTTAAACTGACGTTTTGCCCTTTGGTTTAGGGCATTTTCTTTTTTTCACTAGTACACATAAAAATTATTTAACTCACACCACAATAACCTTTTTAAATATATTCTTAATTCGATCTTTAAAAATTAAAATCACATGGGGCCTACCTTGAATCTCACATGTTTTATTTACTACTCACATGTCATAGTAGCATTCTTATCGATGTAGATTGTATTTTGTATTATTGATCTGTGATTACTTTTTGTGGATATTAAGAAGGTTTGGATATTACCTGATTAAATTTGTATAAATATGGCTAATTCCTTTTATATCACTTGTATCATTGACTGTAAATTTCTAATTTTTTTTTTAATTTCGATCATTTCTTTTATTGCAAGTTTTCGAATACTGATGTCTGTTTAAAATCTTTGTTTTATTAAAGTTGAAATCATGTCTAAGTTACGGTGTGTGTTTGTGGAGTGCCGTTGTTGCATTTTTTGTATATTTGTGTCCATTGAGTCTGCTTTTTAATAATTGGGTCGTCATACTAATATAATGCATTGGGCAATCTGTCCAAGGTATTAAATAAATTATGTTAGATTGGTTCATGGTTGGTACCTGGCTTTTTAAGTTTGTAAATAGTGAGCTTAGTTTGTTTTGTGTTTTATATAACAAACAGTTATGTTATATTTTTTTAAAATGCTTTTCTGATAAATCGAGTGTATAAGGTAGTGGGAGAAATTTGTTCCGATTTTGTTCTTTGGTTTTATCTTTTTTGATATATATATATATATATATATATATATATATATATATATATATATATATATATATATATATATATATATACATATATATATACATATATATATATATATATATATATATATATATATATATATATATATATAATATATATATATGTATATTTGGGTTAGGGGACACGGTTTTTCCTTGGTATACGATATGGGAAAAACTCATGAGCTCACGTGGGCAGGGGCGTTAGCTCCCTGAAATACGTCTGTTCTCTACCGGGATCGTAGAGAAGTACCTAAGTACTTACAAGACAGGCGTCAGTGGAAACATACGTGGGAGGCCTTTATCCAGCAGTGGGTGTAGTAGGTTACATTACGCTTGCAATAATAATAAAAATAAATAAACGAGCGCCGCTTGTGCAGGGTTAAAAATTTTGGGTAATTTGGAGTGTTTACTATTATATTTTGTGCATTAAATATATATATTTCTTACATTTCTTTTGTTTTTCGTCGTGTGGCCTAAAACTGAACCTGAACTATGTCATTTGAAATAACTATAATTTCCTGTTGCTTATTATTATTCCATATTGTACTATAGAAGTGATAACTTAATGATTAAACCTAAATTTTACAAAATGGAGCATAATATTTAATAAAACAACACCTCAGTCTAATCCTAACTAAATTATATCTAAAAATTTTGAATTTCGAAAAGCTCGCTGTACTTTTTTGTAGCACCCTGCATCTTTCTCAGCTCATAGTGACAATTTTTTTTGCTCCCTTAAAAATTACAATAGACAATAGCTTAAGGAAGACATTTTTGGCATTTTTGCCTGCAGACTTATCTATAAACATCTAAAGTAAAAACCACTCAGTTTTTATTAAAAAATATTATTAAAAAATATACATATAGTTCTATTAAGTAAAATTGCAAGAAACCAGTAAAAAAAGGTATCGTGCAATTGTAATTAAACTTACTTTGTCAATGATAGAACGTAGAGGGCAAAGTCCTGCCGGAAAGACCTTCCGGAAGGACTTTTGTACACAGCCATCCATCAAAATTTTCGTCCTGCCTAAAAAGCATGGATAAAGGAGGGAATATGTTAAAAACATAGAAGCTGACGCACGTCAAATGAGTTTTGCGAGGTCAACACACTCCTGGAAGGTAGGAAAATCCAAAATTTTCAAGTACTCTTAAGATATCCTAAAATTATTTTTTTTTTTTAATTTTTTTTTGTGCTAGCTTGAAATTTTCTGAACTTTCTATTGGTAGTACATGTCATAATTCCAGAAGGATGTAAACACCCCTATTCACCCATAAAACTGAGTCCTACCGGCAGGACGTTGCGTCCTTCCGGAAGGACGAGCGTACATTCTATGGTTAAAGAGGAAAAGGGTTAATATCTATTTTAGAGCAGTAATTTGTTGCACTATATGCAATAACATATCGTTTGTACATGGAAAAGTATTCTTTTCTTAACTGACCGGATTTTACTTTATGTCTATAATAGCTTACTTATTTTAAAATCATCTAATTTGGTAACAAATATGCATATATAATTTTATATAATATCCTCTATATATTTCTGTTCTCTATCAATTTCGATAAATCGTCACGTGATAAAAGAAACAATAAATGAAACAGAGTAGTTTGTCATTTATTTATGTGTTTTTTTTTAACATAGCACACATACTAAAGCGCTATTGGAGCGAGGCGTGTGCGGAAAAAAGCGATTCACGTTGGTCTTTAAATCGTTGTAAATTATACTCAGTGGGAAACACAGTCCTAGGCAAAGGGATGAGGTTCTCCATATAGAAGACTGTTTGAAAAGGGCTGTATGAGGGGTGACAAGCTGAACTTCATGCGAATGTGCAGTACTGGCGCGATGTGTATTTCTCGCATGCACCTCTTTGGGAGGAATTAAGCGGGCTACATCCATCGAACCCTTTCCGTGAAAATACTTGTAGAATACTCTCAACTCGCGAACCCTACTTCGATGTGCCAAGAAACCAAGGTTGCTAGTCAGTTTTGGGTCTCTAACCAGGCAAACAACACTCTTCTGAATAGAATCCAATAAATGTTTGGAAGCAGAGCCCCAAACATGGGAGCAGTTGAGTCTAGTTTGGGCTTTGTACAGAATTAACAATTGTTGGAGAGTGTTTTTTTTTTTATCTTTCACCTCTCCATCTGAATAGGGATTTTACCCTATTTCATATTTTGAGGATATCGGCGAGAATGTCTTAATATCCGTCAACGCCCAAACATACATTTTTGTACTTCACGGGACCTTTTAGACAACGCGATAGTGCTGCTACGGATATTATTGCATTTCTACAAACAACTACTACCTTTGTACGTAGCCAGGCCATATATACTTAAATAAAAGTATACCGATCTGCCTAGATTGAACCCGAAAACCTACTGCACCGCAAGCACGTACTACATCACGGAGCCACAGGCCGCCATGCCAGTGTAAAGCGTTCTGGCTCAATTGATAGTTCTTTCTTTTCGGTTTCAACTGCTCATTTGTTGAAAATCAAATTCTGGGACAAAATTCTAAATTATATATTTGTTTCTTTAGTAGTACGTAGATTTGTACAAAAAGAGAGTGTTTTGTTTTTTAAATTATCTATCTGGCCATGAAAATGTCGGAATACCAGAAAATTTCTTAGTTGTCAAATTATTGTTACCATTCTAAGCGCTTTGCCAAACGGGTCTAGCCGGATAAGATACTAAAGTAGTACGCTTAAAAAATTAGGTATATTTATTTATTTAATGCATTTTATATTTAGTATATATGGGGGAAATGTTGATTTTATGTATTTGTTATCCTAAAAAATCTTCAAATTTCAGTTTTCATATCAATTGAAGCTGAGAAAATGACAAAGTTGATAGAATGATACTTACACAGCCGAAAAACGGGGGTTTTCAGGTTGGTTCGTTGGTATTTTGAGCATAACTTTGCGGCTGGTACTCCGATCCTTCTGAAATTTGACAGGCATGTTTGTAACATATATCTGCACATATTTTGTGAGTTTCGAACCTACACGGTATATATACATTTTGATATATATGAATCGTTCCATCAAAATTTTTAATTTTTCCATCAAGATTTTTATTTTTCAGGTCATGTTAGAGTACTAATTGTTACCTACTACCTCCTCAAATTTCGAGTCAAACGGCCAAAAGCTTACGGGTAGGAGACAAATAAAAAAAAAAAACACTAATTTTAAGGTTATGGCTGACGGGAGTGAGTTGGAGGTCTGAAAATTTCAGGATAGGCTTTTCTCAACAATACCTACAAGATGTATATACTTAGATTGCATTTGTTTTAAGGTCCGATTTTAGTACCTTATCCGGCTAGACTCTTTTGTATGAATTCGGTGAGTTTTCCAATTTTTACGACTTTTTTTTCATCCGAAAAATGAGTGAAAGAATTTGGAGCATTACGCAGTGATGAAGTTTGGTGTGCAGTAATGACGACTTATCATATTTTCAGGCAAAATTTTGGTCTATACTTTTTTTGATCGGACCGAAACTCAGTTCAGGATGATTCAAGATCAGTAACAACGGTTGAGGCAGAAGTTGAGGAGACCATCAGGAATGCTGAGGATTTTGTGCGATCAGAGCGACAAATGAAGATCTCAGTGCGTGCTGAAAATTCGCTACAACAGTTTTGGAAAGTGCCCACGAAGAAATATCAATGAAAAAAATTTCTGCCTTTCAGATCTTGAAATTCCTTACACGAGAACAGAGACTGGTGAGGAAAAAAATCCTCACGATCATTTGGCGACTTTTGATAACTATGAACGTTAATTGTAGCGAATCATCACAGACGACAATACTTGGGGGTCTTGCGATCTTCTTACGAAGCAAAGGGTCTTCTGGAAAGTTAATGGCGGCCCTTGTTTGGGCCTACGAGGAAATTTTGCTTATTTAACATATGGAAAAAGGGTTCACAAGTAATCGTGAGGTTTACAGAAGGACGATCTAAAATCTGACGTTCGAATTGATGGAGAACCAAAACTTTCCTGTTGTACGATAACAACGTCCACTTTATAGACCTGATTTAGCGTCCTGCGATTTCTTTTAGTTTAAACATTTGAAGTAAGACCTTAAGGAAAGTAAATTTTCATTGGTTATTGAGTTGAACGCCGGTGTAGGCGCAAACAAAAGCTTTTCTTTGGATGCAGTGAAACAATTCGAGAAACACTTTAACAAGTATATTAGTGTAGACGGTAGTTACGTAGAAAAATATATTTTTTTTTTAAGCTCTGCCAGTTTTCCTTCATAGCGAGGTAGGTAACTTAAAAAAATAGACTCCTAGCTGTGGCGTTATTTACTTTAATTTCACTGAAATTTTTTCAAATATTATGCTTTCAATAATAGGGAATCTGGGGGAGAACTTCATTTCCAACGAGTAAAGAATTGAGGCCAGAAGGCTGGCAATATCCCTCATCCATGTGGAGCAGTCTAGCCGTTAATTTAGCAGTTCTGACTGCGAATTCCATCGTTGCTTAAAATCCCTTCACCAGCCTGTGGCTTGTAATTTCACGGCTTTTGGCAGAGGGCTGGTGTGATTTTAATATTCAGTTAACATCAGCCAAAGATATAAGTTGTATCTTACTACTAAAAATTATTTAGTCTTTTAATAATTTCACTTTTTTACCGGGTTATTGTACTCAGTACTTACAGCGTGCAACAAATTATATTTATTATGGGCGTCAGAAAATGTTTTAGCATATACTTTTAGCATCTTCGCACCACGATATCTTAACCGTCGTATTTACGAAACCAGAATATTATTTTCTTTTCTTATCTATTACATTCCTTCTTTCGCAGGCTTACACCTGCACCAAAGCGTAACTTTATTAATTAAAATGGTGTTAATCAAATACGGCACTATTAAAAAAGAAAGTAAAACAAAATCTTAACGATTCCGACTTTTTGAAATTCGACGACGGATCCTTTTTTCATTATAATGATGTATGTACATGGTGATCGCATCATGTTTACCTAGGACCTTGGTGTTTCCTAAAAGCTACATGTAAAATCAAAAAAATAAAGTGGCTGATTAATCTAATCATCAGGTGACGATGTATCATGTTTTTTTTTTCTCTTTTTTTTGACGTGTAATATATTTTTAAAATAATAAGTTTTTGTTGATTCACAGTTTATTTTACAACGCACACACACAGAGTGTTTCTAAATTACGATTGACTTTAATTGATTGACTTTATGTTACAGGGTGAACGAAAATTAATATTGCGTAACTTAATAATAATTTTAAGGCTGTACATATACAGGGTGCCCCATATGTATGGAATAATGATTCCACAGCATTTATTAATCAGTATATCAGAAAAATGTCTAAATAAAAGTTATAGGGTGTTATACGGCGCACATGCTGACGTTGACAATAAAATGTTTTGAACTGTCAGTTCGAAGAAATTACGCCATCTAAAATTGTTTTAAATGGAAAGCCCTCTATAATATATATATATATATATATATATATATATATATATATATATATATATATATATATATATATATATATATATTTATATATATATATATTATATTATATATATATATATATATATATATATATATATATATATATATATATATATAATAAATATTTATATATATATATATTATATATATATATATATATATATATACATATATATATATATATATATATATATATATATATTTATATATATATATATATATATATATAATATATATATATATATATATATATATAATATATTATATATATATATATATATATATATATATATATATATATATATATATATATATATATATATATTATTTAAACAATATACGGGAAACCCCATTATTTTACAATAAAATTTTTTAAATTACACAATTCAGGTAAAAGATGGACAGGACAACAATAAAAAAAAGTCACGATAAGTTCTCGATAAAATCACAATAAGGCAATTATAAATAATCACATACAGGAAAATAACAATCATCACAGCCGATTTAAGAATTTACTGAGTGAGTCCACAAAAGGATCAATATCTGGATGAGAATTTAAATAAGTTAGAGTGCGCGAGATTGGAGAGTGCATATTATAATTTGCACGGAGTAAGATATATGAAAGAGCTCATGTTTTCTAAGAGTCCTAGAGGGAATCTTCAAGTTGATGCTGTTAATAAGTGAGGGGCAATCCATAATACCATTTATCAATTTGTATATAAAACTCAGATCCCTCCGATCTCTCCTGGACTCCAAAGATTGAAGATTTAGTGTTGCTGCCACTCCTGCTAGATCATTATGCATACCTAACTTAAATGAACAGTATTTTATAAATTTCTTTTGTACTCTCTCAAGTTGTACTTTATGACAGTTGTAGAATGGAGACCAAACTGTTGGGGCATATTCTAGGTGACTTCTGACAAGAAAGCAGTATAATAATTTAAGTGCCGGTAATGACATATCTCTACAGGTGCGAATAATAAAACCCAACATTTGAGAAGCTTTCCCCTCAACAAAGTTATAGTGTTCCCTGAATGAGAATTGACTGTCAAGGACAACCCCCAAATTCTTTATTGAATTCACAGATTGAAGTTCATGATGCTCAATAGTATAGGAATTGTTTTTTATAGAGTAACATTTATTGATATTCAGAGAAAGGTCATTTAATTTAGCCCAGTTTACAAAGGAGGCCAGATTTTTTTGCAGTGTATCAGAGTCATCCCTGGGACTTAATTATACGAAAGATTTTCAAGTCATCAGCAATCACAGTCCGATAAGCAAGTTATCAGATCAAGCAAAAAATAAATTAAATAAAAGTGGAGCACAGTGTCCACCTTGAGGTACCCCAGAAGTTACTCCTATATACTGAGATTGGCAATTACCAATTTTTGCAAATTGCACACGATCCATCAGCATACTCCGAAACCACTTCAAAGATTTCTCACCAATGCCCAGAGACTTAAGTTTTGTCAACAGTATTTCAAGATTGACCCTGTCAAAGGCCTTCGAGAAATAAGTGTATATAGAGTCCACCTGATAGCTACACTCAAAGGCTTCTAACAAGTCCAATTCATAGGAAACTAGATTTGTGGTAGTTGATCGTCCCCTGATGAATCCATGTTGCCTCACATCAAGAATTCCCCTACATGCCCAACTCAACTCATCACAGATAAGGCTGTCTAGTATCTTAGGGGGGGGGGCCTTGAGATACTCCTGTAATTTTCTATATACTCTCTCCCTCCAGATTTAAACACTGGTATAATGTAACTTGATTTCCATATTCTTGGAAGCTCACCCTCGGCTAGGGACTTATTAAATAATAAACATAAAGGAAGAGTGATACTATATTTAAGGTTTCTTATTAGAAACTCTGGTAACTTATCAGGGCCATAAGATAATTTCTTAGGTAAATGAGAGATTTTTTCAAATACTTCACTTAGGCTAATATCACAAATTGAAAAATCAAGCCTCTCATCAGTAGGTAAGTTCAGAATTTTAACATTATTATTTGAGTATACATTAGAAAAAAATTCAGCAAACAAATCCGCTATATTCTGGTCATTATCACCACTCTTGTGTTTATAAAACAAACAGTTGGGTAGGTCATGAGAGTTTCTTAACTTGTTTACAAATGATTAAAAATGTTTAGGATTTTCAAAAATATTTGAAATTAAGAAGACTAAACTAAAAAAAGTGTTTTTTAAGCTGGCTTGTGTCAAACATTTACTGTCAGGTAACGACTTAACTCATCAGAAAATGATTTATTGACGAAAACGTTTATTGCTGCATTTTGTGAAACTGCAATTTGAGTATAATTCGTAATGATATATTTAACAGAAACTGAAAGAATTACGGAGGCCGTAGAAGAACGCAACAAGAGGTGTGTGATCTTTTTAACGCAGAATATCCGAATCGAGAAACAATTAGCAACATATTAAAACGATTTAGACAATCAGGTCACGTTAAGGATTGTTCTAAATCTAGACTTCCAAAAGTTAAAACAAGCGATGATAAAAAGTTAGATGTTTTATTGGAAATTACAGAAAAAATCCTCATACAGCCACTCCTCAGCTTTGTCTAGACCATAAGGAAAGGTACCTTAAGTCGTATATTGAATGAAGAAAAATTGCATCCTTACAAACCCATTCTATTGCAAGAATTATCTGAAGATGACTACGATAGACTCGTAGAATTTTGCGAGGTCATGATGGAACGAATCAATTATAATCCTAACCTAATTCATAATATTGTTTTTTTTTTCTGACGAGGCCACATTTTATCTTAAAGGAAGAGTTAACAGGCATAACTGCTGGTACTGGTCTACTGAGAATTCTCACTGGATAATCGACAGTCATTCTCAAACACCATAAAAGATAAACGTGTGGGCAGCGATTTGTGGACGTCATATCATTGATCCCTTTTTTTTATTGATGGAAATCTTACAGGACAGCAGTATTTACAGTTACTCCAAGAGCAAGTTATTCCAACTTGTGCAGGTCTGTTTCCCGATGAAAATATTTTGGATAACAGGAATCTGTGGTATCAAAAGGACGGAGCACCTCCTTACTATGAAATCAATGTTCGTAGAAATTTGGATGCGATTTTTCCAATCGATGGATAGGCAGAAAAGGTGCTATAGAATGGCCTGCAAGGAGTCCCGACCTTACGCCACTCGATTTTTTTTATGGGGTCATTTGAAAACCAAAGTTTACCCAAATCGTCCTGAAACTACAGAAGATTTATAACAAAGAATTCAATATGAAGTAGCACAGATCACCCAGGATTCTCTGCAAAAGTCTATTCAGGCTGTTTATGATAGATAGGGTCATTGCCTCGCTGTTAATGGTAGACATTTTGAGCAATTGTTTACCTTAAAAATAAACCTAGAGTATTTATTAATAGTTTTTTTTGTCTTTTTTGAATTTTAAATTTCAAATGATAATAATTTCAAAACAGTTCAATTTAGACATATGGAATCAAATCTAGAATTTTTAGTAGGACTCAAAAATAAAATAATATACAGGGCTTTCCATTTTATTTAAACATTTGTTGATACACTGATTAATAAATGCTGTGGAAGCATTATTCCATGCATATGGGGCACCCTGTAGTGTAGTAGTATTATAGTTTGTTAAATAGTTTTGGTATATTGTAGTATGAATGTATCTAAATTTTCACTAATAATAAATATTTAATGTCTATCACAATGTCTGCAGTATAAGTATACTTAAAAAACTAGTATGTAAATATAGCTTTTTATTGCTCAAAAAGATATGTATGGTTACTAATTTTAGAAATTTTAAGTGAGCAAGTAATATATTCTGGTTCCTAAGTCATCTATTTAAGCACGCCATCTGTAGTTTTTTTTATGACATTAAATAGAGACGCGGGAAAAAAATAATACATGTATTTGTTTGTATATTGTGTCCATAGTAAAAAGATATACGCCATAAGAATATACGAAGTGCCTCATTTAAAAAAAAAAAAACTGATGAGATTTCGAAGGGAGGGGTTCAAAAACGATTACATTAATCATTAAAACGACCAACTCTGGCGTTATCTTTGGAAGTTTAGAGGGGATTTCCTGTATAAAGTAGAGATGTAATGGGCAGTACTTTTTAAAATCCCGCAAAACCTGGTAGGATCTGGCTAAACAAGGTAAGATCCGGCAATATTATATTAAGCTGGTTCTTCTTTTTTTGAAAATAAGTTTCTTCTAGTTAAAAAATAAAAGAGCAAAAATTCTAAATATTTATTTTTTTAGTGTTGAAGAGGCTGCTTGCTCTACTTGAAGCGAAATATAATCTTCCAAGCTGACCATTTTTTAGCCAAAGCGTCATACCCGAAATATATGAAAAATGTAAGGCTCGAATTTCTGATTTACTATTAGGTACAGATACGTGGATATCTGACGTAAATCACAAGAACTTGGTAAGTTTGACGTCACATTGACTAACTAAAGATTTTGAAGCAAAACATTTGGCGTTTAATATCAGACGCCTAGAAGGAAATTAGAGCAATGAAAACATCAGGTGGTTGAAGAAAACAGTATAAACAACACAAAAGTCTTCCTATTTATTAGAGACAGTGGAGCTAGAAGAGACTTATTAGTAGAGACCGGATTATATACAGTTGCATATTTTCATATGCATTTGCATATTTAGAGCATTCTCACCGATTATTGCATATTTTACCCAAAATCTAGTAATGATGCATATTTTCCCGATATTTACAATATTCCTCGGTATTACTAGGCAATTTAATTGCTCAGGGTGTTGTTAATGTCGCCGTCTGGAACCGATCTTATCGCCGGAACATTACCTGCAATAGTCTAAACATCGATTAGGTTATAGTGCCAAGGGAATACCCAAATTACGACGGTATTTTATTCCTTTGTTTCTTGGTCGGGATATTAAGTGATAAGTAGTTAGTTTCTAAGAATATTTGTTTGAGCGTGGATCAAAAAACAATTTTCTCGAAGACGAATTTTTATTTTTAAAACAAGATATCAGTTTTAACATTATTGTTGACGCGCTTGTGTCAGTGTAGTCTTTTTGCAATTTTTAACGTTTTGTGTTAAAGTTTAACGTGTACCATGCCACCCGCAAAAAAAGTGTCATGTCAAGACAAGTCTTCATATCACAGGATTGAAAAAAAGGCCCACTACAACAACTTATAACAGCAGTGATTCCACTTCTATAGGCAAACAAAAAAAATCACTTTTGGCATGGATTTATGTGAAGCATTGCTTGCAAGTAATATTCCTCTCCACAAACTTACAAATCCTACATTCAAAGATTTTCTGCGAAAATATTGCTTGACTCAAAAAATACCAGACGAATCAACACTGCGTAAAAATTACATACCAACAATTTACCAACATGTTCTGGAAGAAATACGTAATGAACTTAAGGATGACATTATTTTGATTTCAGCTGATGAAACTACCTAGAGTTGTGGGTCGTTATATTGCCAATTTAATTGTGGGTGCATTAAGATTAGAGCCTTCTTCTTGCTATTTGGTGGCCTGCAAAGAACTTGACAAGACAAATCATTCTACGATCGCCAAATTTGTGAATAAGGGTATTAAAAAAATATTTCCTGAATCTTCTGTAGGTGAAAGAGTGTTTATATTTCTCTCAGATGCTGCTACCTATATGATCAAGGCAAAATGTAAATAAACTGATTTCATCAGCAAAGAAAGTGTTTCTTAAGGCAACCTGCTCGCAATAACGCCTATAAAGAAAAACTGCCAAATGTGCCTTTACCTCCCGAACCAGTGGTAACTCGATGGGGAACATGGATTGAAGCTGTACTATTTTACAATGAATATTTCGAGGCCATCAAAGCTATAGTAAATGACTTCGATAGTGCAGAGGCTATGGCAGTTCGTCAATCCAAGGAAGCACTTAACGATTCTGATATTAAAAAAAAAACATAGCTTTGATTAGCACTCACTTTTCCCACATACCTGTCGGCATTAAAAAGCTTGAAACTCGAGGTTTGGCGTTGACCGAATCAATTCAGTTAATGAATAAAATCCGTCAAATAACCCGCGTAGAGTTAAAGAAAAGTTTGAAAACATTTTGTGCAATAACCCAGGCTTTGAACCTTTGTGTCAAAGTGATAGTTTTATTAATGGGACGGGTGAACTCTTGCCAGAAATAATAAGTGCTAACATAGCACCCAAATTTAAATACTGCCCAGCTACCTCAGTGGATGTGGAACGGTCTTTTTCCACTTATAAAAATATTTTAAGTGATCGAAGACCCAATCCTACTACCCAACATTTGGAACAATACCTTATTGTTTTCGTGCCCAAGAATACAAATGTTAAATAATTTTAAAAATATTAAATAATTGTTAATTAAATTTAAACATCGTCGATAACTTGTTAATTTTATGCTGATTTTGAAATAAAAAACTAAAAATGACCACTTTTATTATTATTTAATATTGAATATTTTGACCCCTTTTTATGCATATTTCAAGATTTTTATGTTGCATATAATCCGGTCTCTACTTATGAGTAAATACTGAATCATATTTTATACATGTCCGTGGTAATCTAATCTCTAAAAGTGCAAAGATCTGTCTTGAACGTTATAAGTATCGGAAGAAGGCTTGTAACTCATTTAAACCACTCATCTCCTTCCAGAATGAAATTAAAACAACTCTAGAGAGATTTTAACATGAAGGTAAAGAAAATGGTGTAAGATGTAACAAACACGCTGAAATTTCACAAATTATCTATTGGAATGGCTTTTCTAAACAAAAAAGAGAGCTTGCATGCTGCTGAACATGATTCACGTTTTTCTTGGAGACCAAATTAGTGGGACTTAATTAAAACGTTACTGAAGGTTTTACAACCATTTAAGTAAACTACCACATCATTCCAACAATTTTGCCGTTAAATAAATATTTAATGAAAATCGAGGTGCTTGGTTTGAGATCTCTGCGGGATAATTTACTTGAAATTCACAAATATTAAAAACTAATAAAAATTACATAATTTCACAGGATCCAAAATTTAAAGATGCATATTTCACTAACAAAAAGCAGGCTAAAAAAGACATTGTAAAATATACCAAACAAGCAATAGGGTTAAAAGCAAATATTGAACCCGATGACGATGTGGTATCAGTATCGAAATCAGACTCTTCGGACAGCGTTCCATTCAGTATTTTAAAAAACTTAACAGTACCAAAAACACGTAAGAAACAGAACCAAACATTTTGGGATGTATTCTCTAATATTGGTCAAACCAGAGATAGAGGAGGTAGACACAGATTTCTGTCCTTATTTAAATAAGTCCGTTTTATGGTGGCTCTGGAGTTTCTTCCAGTACGAACTTCTCTAATATTTATTGAAAGATTTTTTCTAAGGTTAGAAATATATATGAAAACGGAAAAGGAAGGGATTATCGTTTGAAAATGGTGAAATACTAACACACCTACATCACAATTTACTTTTGCTCGATTTTAAATATTAAAATATTCTATGTGTAAGTTTTATACTAATATAAATAATTTAGGTTTTTTGTTATTGTTATCTTTAAAATGTTTCCCTTATCCATATTTTGAAAAACAATGTTACTTTTAATTTGATTTTATTGAACTCAAAAAACTTGGCAGGGTATCCGGCCGGGTATTAAAGTATTTAACCAAACTGGGTATCCCGTTTTGGTCGAGTAGACTGGGTACCCGTTACATCTCTAGTCTGAACCTTTATCCATTAAAACATGCAGGAAAAAAATTAAGAGTTTTAGGAACGAAGATTTAAAAAACAAAGACATTCTTCATGAAAACGTTTTCGTGTTATTTCTGGTATTACTGTAAAATTTTGAAATCTTTGGCACAACAACATTACACCACAATCAGTCAAGTTAGTCAATCACCGCTCCTGATGCTGCTAACTTGGTTAGCGAAACGCACGTCGAGTGCAAAAAATGTTTGGTGTAGTGGTAGTAACTGTTGAGTAGTGTTATTTCTGGTAGTTTACCTAGAAGATCGTGTATAACCTTTTGAAATTTTATGATCTTATTAGACCTAATTTTCCAATCTAGAATTAACACTAACTCCACGATAATCATTATAAAAACACATCTAGGAGGGCATATAGCCCCCCATCCTGACACTTTACATGTAGAAAATAACGCTTTCTCAGAAACAGGTTTTATTTTGATTAAAGATTCTTTTTTGGAAAAAGTCTTCTCTTCTCCTCCCCAATTATCGATTTTTAGTTATTATCCTGGGAAGGGTCTAATTGGTTAGAGTTCCAGTGCAAAATTTTTTTTTTCTCAAATAGCTGCGCTACCTTGTTGTCGTATAACGTCCCTAGCATAAAAGCAGCTTCGTATTTAGTGTTTTTTCCTTAAAAATCAGTACAGTACAGTACAAAGTCAATAATAGTTCACAAGTTTTCTGAAAGATTTCCTTTAAAATTTAAAGGAAATACTAAACTTTTGTAAGAACAAACACAATTTTTATGAATTCTCGAACGTATTGCAAATTGCTAACGCAACGGTCCGACTGCAGCACTCTGTCTCCGAAATCGCTGACGTCCAATAAACATAAGAATTACCAGTCAATTAAGTTTAAATCAGTCAGTCCTGCAATCGATGGTTATGTTGACCGCGTAACCGGAACATTATCTAAAGATGCGTATACGCACCCTAGGCAATAAAAACAGCCGTGAAGAGTTAAGATAACAAAGACTGTCGCAAATTAATGATGTCCCCGAGGGCTCATCATTGCGGACTAATCTCTGTTCGGTTTTGTCGTGTTATTCTACTTTTGTATAGCTTTTAATCTTACTACGTTTTAATTTACTAAATCGTTTTTTTTTCCTGTTTGTCTATATTGATCCGTCAGGATAAGAGTAATTTATCTTGTGACATTCCTTTTTTTTATGTATTTGGAGACTTTTTTTTATAAATTTAAAACGATTAAAGCGAATAAAATTTCAGTTGCGGGAATAAATTTAAAACGATCACGACGTTCTTGTGGATACTTTGGGGAAATTTAACATAGTTGAGCCACACTTTAAAACATTCAAAATGTCATTTAATACTAGGTAAATTTAGCAGATTTCGGACCTCATCACTCCTGCATAGATAACATCAATACCATCAGAATCATTGCTGAACAGTCTATTGAATGAAACTCACCACTTTACCTAGTTTTCATAGACTTCCAAAGAGCGCTGGATAGCATATTATACTCAGCTATTTGTAAAACATTAATGGAAGCAGGAATGCCCAAGAAAATTATTACTCTAATACAAAAATTATACAATAACGCTTCTTGTACGGTGCTTCATAACTCCAAATAACCAGTTCCTTGGAGGTGAAAACAGGGATCAGACAGGGGTGCACATTATCTCTTTTACTGTTCAATATTCTTTTGCTAAAGAAGGCACTGAAGAATATGCGAAGCATAAGTTGGACTTTCACGTTATCTTTAACTGATCTATAGTATACAGATGACATCTGTCTGATGAGAGAATCACACAAAGACTTGTAAAAGATGATAAAAAATTTAGAACGTGAAGCAAAATATGTGAACTTTTAATAAATGTGACCAAAACTAAGTCCATTAGAATTAACACCAACATAATTCCACCATTCAGTATCTCTTAATATGATACATAGGACATCAAGGGATTCATATACTTGGGCAGTATTATCAACAAAGACGGAGATGCTACAGCAGACATTTATAATCGAATTAAAAAAGCTCAGTAAGCTTTTGGCCAACTAAGATCTCTATGGACATCAAAACAACTCAACACAGACACTAAGCTGAAGATATTTAACAGCAATGTTAACTCAGTGTTATTATATGGTTGTGAAACCTGGAAAGTGACGAAAACCTTAGCACTAAAATACAAACTTTCATTAACAAGTGTCTACGACGAATTTTCCGCATATTCTGGCCAAACACTATTCGTATTGCAGACCTCGGCTATCTCACATAACAACAGGAAATACACCAGGATATATTACTACGCAAATGGGGATGGATAGGTCACACGCTGCGAAAAGTCAATGATGATATAACAAAAAGCTTCCTAGACTGGAATCCACAAGGACACAGAAGATGCGGACGCCCAAGACAAACATGGAGAAGATCTATCATGGAAAAACTGAGAAGAGATGACACTACATGAGCAGAGGCAAAGAAAATAGCAACCAATAGAACACGTTGAAGAATCTTAACACACACTTAGGAGCTTAAGCAATAGTACTTCATGCAATGACTTCCCGGTTAACTGTTTCATCTAATCCACCCACCGTGAAGGTGATCTACCGCTGCAGCGCTTGGCTTCAATCTTTCCCTGTATGACCAATGATTCCAGTTCATATCTTCTACTGAGGTGGCCAAAATACCTCAAGTATGTTTGGTTTATAAGCGAGTTCAGTCTTTTTTGTAATTATTAGTTCTTGTAAAATAGATTAGTTAGTTCGATGTTCCACCTACGATATCCTGAGAATTCGACGATTTTTTTTTATAGCTTTAGCACACGTGCTACAGAGAAGTCGATATAAGCCTAAATAATGGGAAATAAGTCGAGATAATGGGAGTTAACGTGCCATAATTGGAGAAAAGGAGAAATAGTGACAGATAAGACGCTATAAGCCTAGATAATGGGAAACAAGTCGAGATAATGGGAGTTAATGTGCCATAATTTGGGATAAAGCGAAATAATGATAGATAAGGCGACATAGGCCTAAATAATGGGAAGTAACTCGAGATAATGGGAGTTAACGTGCCATAATTGGAGAAAAGGCGAAATAGTGACAGATAAGACGATATAAGCCTAGATAATAGGAAACAAGTCGAGATAATGGGAGTTAACGTGCCATAATTTGGGATAAGGTGAAATAATGATAGATAAGGCGACGTCAGCCTAAATAATGGCAAATAAGTCGAGATAAAGGGAGTTAACGTGCCATAATTGGAGAAAAGGCGAAATAGTGACAGATAAGGCGATATAAGATAATGGGAAACAAGTCGAGATAATGGGAGTTAACGTGCAATGCATGTGCATGTGTACGGAATTCCTGTGGTACAACTCATGCGTTGCTTTGATTTTCCCGCCTTGGTGGGTGTCGGATTACTCGCCGGCACAACACTTTTGGCAGGTCCATTTTCGGTTACCGATGCAGCAATTTCATTTTTATCAGCTATCTTTATCGGCCATGTTTCCGATGCATATGTTGGAATCGGAAATATAATCGTTCTTGCAAGCCTTAACTTAGACGATCGCGAGATCCATATTTTGCTATTTTTGTAGTTGTAGAGCGAGCAATTGAGAGTCTCCTACGTATTTCTGGGTGACACTGGCCGGTATTGGTAATTAGAGACTCTGATTACCCTAGTGGATAGGTTATCACATTTTTGTAGGGTTCTGGTTTTGTCAAAATCGATTTTGTGGCCGGTATTGTGTGCATGTTGTGCTAAAGAAGAGGTGGTGGATTTTTGTTTTACGGCGTTTTTGTGCTCGTCTCTTCTGGCGCTGATTTTCCTGTTGGTTTGGCCTAGCCATAGAAATAGAAAGAGGCCCAACAACTTAAATAATCGGGATGATAGCCAACGTTTATCAAACTCATGGAAACATATTCTATCCCAATACCAAGTCAAACTAAGAGAAACAATAATTCAACCATATGTTACTTCACCAACGCAAACATTACAAAGAACCACAGGACCGAAAACGCGCAGTCAAAGCCGAGCCTCTATTGGCCAGAACCATTCGACCAATAGAGTCACGCCCTCAGCACATAAAACCGGGGCCCTCGGAGCCAGTCTCGACATTCAACGCCAAGACACCGTCCAGTGATCTACGCTTTGAAAAAGATGGATGAGATTCCATCGAAATGTCAGAGAAACCGTCCATCAAGGGACTTTAAGCTAACACGGGATACCCGAAAAACCACTACTACATTTCACACCCGTGAAAAACATTCGTCAAAACATATATATATATATATATATATATATATATATATATATATATATATATATATATATATATATATATATATGCGTGTTCTTGGAACTAGGTCATTAAAACTATTCTTGGATTTGTTAGATATTTATTAAAGTTTCGACCTTCAGAAGAGGTCGTCTTCAAAATTTGCTCTAAAAGATGAAATTAGAAGAATTAAATTTAGATAAATAATTTGTTTGTCGTTTGTCGTGCATTTCAGGGTTTAAAACATTTGTAGCTTTTTGCAGTTTTGAATATAAAACACTTAATTATATAAATTAATACCCCAATATAATGAACTACTGTCTAAGGTAAGTCCTTCATTAGTTTATACAATTAACTATTTCAAATTCCAAACTGCAAAAAGCTACAAATGTTGAAATGCACAACAACCAGATTAATTATTTATCTAAATTTAATTCTTCTAATTTCATCTTTTAGAGCAAATGTTGAAGAAGACCACTTCTGAAGGTCGAAACGTTAATAAAACAAATTCAATAATAGTTTTAATAATCTAATTCCAAGAACACGTAAAAACAAAAAAGATATATATATATATATATATATATATATATATATATATATATATATATATATATATATATATATAAATTTAGCTGAAAGACGAGTATGGCAAATTTTTTCGTCGGTGCAGATCATCTATATAGAATTCGACACCTAATTAAAAATAAACGTTATTGCATTTAATTCTACAGATACTTTCTTTTATACTTACAGCATTTTGTATTAAATTTATTTTATTACTTCTTCGTTGCAAAAATAAACTGTGAATCCCTAAATTCGCTACCAATGATTGTATTACAAACCATCCATCATCACTTCTAACTTCAAATATCAGAGGGGTTCAATTTTTTACGAAAAAACGGACAATTAATATAATAATACCATTTCTATAGAATCAAGTTCTATGAGACGCTTTACAATAAGACATCTTGTTTGTTAAATAAACATTTTTTTTTGTTCTATAAGAGAAAGTCAAAAAACTTTCGCGTTTCTCTCTATTTTAGATCAGTGATTTTAAATGGTATTTTTACTATAACCCGACGAAAACTACTCATTTTTGTTTTAAATTAATATGAAGATCTTGCAGATTTTTTTGGAATAAGTCGCCTTATTTTAAATCGACTATTTTCTGTAGCTATGTTTGCAAATCTGCTGTTCAATAATTAACGAGACAAATGACTGAAAAAAAAATGTTAATTCAGTGACAATGAAATCTACACTACTTTTCAAAGTAGTCTTCTTCAACATTCAGGTACTTTTTCTATTTCGTTCTGTGAGATTTCGAATTCCTGTAGTGTATAATTGTTCACCTTATTGTCTGAGCCAGTCACGTACTTTTTTGACCGTTTCATTGTATTCGAACTTCGCGCCACATAAAAGCTCCTTGACCGTGCCGAACAGATAAAAAATCGAACGGTGCGAGGTCGGGACTATAAGGTAGATGTGGCAACATCTCCCGACTTAACTTTTCGGTCGTCTCTCGCGTTTTCTGAGCAGTATGAGGGCATATGTTATTATGCAGCAAAATCAGCGATTATTCAGCTTGCAATGAATAATGAAGTGCACGGTTGCAGTACTGACATTACACATTTCAACAGTTGTCGCAATTTTGATACGTTTGTCACCCCTGATAAGGTCATTTATGCGATTTTGCAGCATGTCCGTCGAAACTTGAGCTTATCTTCCCGAGCGATGAACATCGGTGACACTTGTTCGGCCTGAATTAAAGTTATTACAAAGAAACTGAAAATAGACAGAAGTCCATATTTTACCAGTTTACAAGCTCTTCTCTTGTGCGTCAAATCCATCCTGAGACGCGTTTCGCCGTATCACGGCTCGTCAGTCAGGCTAGGATTGACAAACAAGAGAACGGAATCAACTGGTACTTATTCTAGAAGTTACGGAGTACGATGGTAGGATACAATGATTTGTATTAAGTACGCATACCTATTACTCCATCGAAAGCTGCTGTGTCACCAAATATATTAATAATTAAATAATAATTTTACAATTGCGTTATCGCGATTTCGTAGTACAACTACATTGTCAAACACTTAACTAAGACTAAAACAGTTTTTTTGTATTTATGTTTATATGATGAACAGATGTGGGTCTATTACGTAATAAAACAGTTAGTACAGGACGGAATTTGCTACGTCTAAATGACTATTCAGTAAATTTATATTGTGGTCCTTTGAATGTCTGTAAATTTCTATAGATTCTAAGAAATTGAGTTTTAACCCTTTAGGTGCCGTATGGAGTACACAATTGATATTGGGAAATGTATGGCCTGTTTCTAAGAAATATTTAGCAAAGTGTGATTTTTCATTTTTTAGCCTCTAAGAGGCATTGTATGCTGCGAACCTTGTTTTGAAATTCCGTCCCGTTTGACCTACGTAACAGCTATTGCACTCTTGACAATTAAGTTTATAAACTCCTGATTTATTGTGTTTATTAGTTTTATCTTTAGCATTGAAAAATATATTGGATAATTTTTGAGCGGGTTTTAAAGCTATTCTTGTTTTTTCGGACGTGAGAACTTGAGATATATTATCCGAGATGGGACCGAAATATGTCAGAGGTACGAATGTTTTCTTTTTTCGGTATTCTGTTACGGGGTAAGTAAGGTATTAATTATTTTAGTTTGGAAGCCATTATTGAGTGCTATATTTTGATTGTGTCCAGTTCTTTTTTTTTAAATTAGTTTTACTATAAGGGATATGGAAGGCTCTATAGATCATAGATCCATAGGCTGCCAATTTATGGGAGTTAGAGTGTATTGAGTTAGCTGGGATGGTGACATCTAAAAAGGTTGGTTTTGCGGAAAATATCGAATTCTAGTCTATTTCCCTTCTTTGAAATTGTAACATCACATTCATAACAAGATTCGCAGAACACAATGCCTCTTATAGGCTAAAAAATGAAAAATCACACTTTGCTAAACATTTCTTAGAAACAGGCCATACATTTCCCGATATCAATTGTTTACAAATACTCCATACGGCACCTAAAGTGTCAAAACTCAATTTCTGAGAATCCATAGAAATTTACAAACATTCAAAGGACCACAATATAAATTTACTGAATAATCAATTAGAAGTAGCAAATTCCGTCCTGTACCAACTGTTTTAGTACGTAATAAACCCACATCTAGTCATCATATAAACTTAAACACCAAAAATCTGTTTTGGTCTTAGTTAAGCGTTTAACAATGTAGTTGTACTACGAAATCGCGATAACATAATTGTAAAATCTTTACAGATATATTTAGGGACAGTTAACAAAGTAATTAAGTAATTTTATTGTTAAAATGTACTGTCACAAAGTAACGGACCAATCAATCAACCTCTTATCAATGAACGTTGCCCTTTCGGCGTACACGTTTCGGGCGGAGCTGATATTCTGAAATGAACAAATTAAGTTATGTTTCCGTCGCCAAGGTTGCGAAGTTGACCTCAGAAAGTTTCATTTAAAAATATTTACTAGTTTTCCCACTATTGCGGTTTGTCTCGTTAATTATTGAACGTCCCTCGTATCTTATAATTTCACCTTTTATCTACCGACAGAACTACTCCTTTACTTAAAATTTTTGAATGTACTGCCATTGTCATTCGAATCATTTTTTGACTTTCCGTGTACGTATAAACATAAACTTACTAACTAGGGTGCAAAAGCGTACATTCAGAAGTCCTGGTATAATATAACTGGATAATGTCGTCTTTTTTTCATAAGAGAGAGAATTTAGCACAATTATTTCGTATGTAATACCAAGCGATTAAATTTTCCTAAAATATTTATAAAAAGTTTACTTTATGTGTATACGGGGTGTATAATGCATCAGTGAAATAATAAGTTTTAAATGAACCATCCTGTATACAATAAATGGTCACATTGATAAAAATTCATCTAATTATTATTTGCAAAAATTTAATGTACTGTAGTAATTATATTAGTTTGCTCCTGTTGGTTTAGTTTAGTACAATCAGATAACTCGGAATATACCACCAATGAACAAAAAAATTCTTAAAAACCCCCATAATTGATTTTTTATTAAATTTATAACTTCTATAGACGACCCGAAATTTTTACCGGTTCCATCTAACCGTTTGCCTAGTTGTTCATTCTATTCGGCGAGTCGAATAAATGCCTTTAACGTTGCCCAGATAAGGCCCAAAATGCTGCATCTAAAAATGGATTGTCGTTTAACCCCTTAAATCAAGTACCATAAGATTTGTGGACACTAAAAGGGCCGAGCGCCCCAAAGGAGATCGGACTCAGCTTTAGGGCCCAAAACATGTCCATCCAAAAATGCCATATAAAATCAATAAATTTAGTGTTTGCTCTTGATAAGAAGGATCCTGCAAAGGACAGACATCGCCAATACCGGAGGACGAAGCTTGAATCGCTTTTTCCAGTCAAAAACGGTCGTTTTTCATATTGATGCCACAAGCTGGCATTAGAAACAAATACCGATTTGGGCCTTGATCGGGGTTATTCAAACTGCTGGGGATAGAGCAAAAGTATTTTTTAACAAGAGACTCGAACGAAAACGTTTATACGATAAGAAAACAAATGAAACAGACAAATACTAACAGAAAATGCTGCACAATACCAAGAACAGATTACAACCAACCTCAATAACAACACATTAACTACAGGAGCAAGTATAAACGAAGGAAACAGAAAAATAATTGGAACATTCAAGACTACCGCAGAAAAAATAGCTCCCCAACCTACTAGGCGAAAGAATAACAAGCTCAGTGAAGAAACAAAAAGAATGTTGGAACAACGAAGACAACTTATACACGAAGGAAAGAGATTAACTGTCGAATATGCAGAATTGAATAAGACAGTACGAAAAGCGGTTAAAAAAGATATAAACAAATACAAAGAAAACTGGTTAAAGATCTCATAGAGAAAAACAGAGGATTAAAAGTATTTAGAAGAGCAAACGCCTGTAAAAGAGAGATAATTAAATTAAAGGACCAAGAAGGAAACATAATGAATGACAAGAAAAATATCCAGAATAGAATTACAACTTTCTATCTAGATCTCTACAGCTCAAAAGTCCAAAATGTCGTAGTTGAAAAGGAAAATTCATCCACAGACAAAAGAGTAATTAATGTCAACTCGCAAGAAATTCCTGATATAGAAATGAATGAAGTTAAAAAAGCCTTACAACAGATGAAAAGTAGAAGAGCGGCTGGAGAGGATGAAATTATACCTGAAATGCTAAAATGCGGAGGTGAGGCCCTAATGAATGAATTAAGAGATCTTTTTAATGAATGCCTCAAATGTGGAAATATACCAGAAGACTGGGAAAACGCAATAGTCATCTTAATATACAAAAAAGGTGACCCAGAAAACCTAGAAAACTACCTGCCAATTAGCTTACTCTTCCAAGTTTAAAGTTCTTCTAACGAATCATAACAAACAGACTGGAACACAAAACGGAACTATACCAACCGATAGAATAGGCTGGATTCAGATCAGGCTTCAGTACGATTGAGCACTTGCACACATTGAGAATACTAATCGAGAAGGCCACCGAATATAATATACCAATGTGGCGCACATTTGTAGATTTTCGCAAGGCTTTCGACACAGTGGAGTAATGGGCGCTTATAAGAGCTCTTAGAAATGCTCGTATAGACCACAGATACAGCGAACTGATAGCCAGAATATCTGAACGAGCAACACTCAAAGTTATGGTAAACCAAGAACTGACAAGCAAGGTCCCCAGTGAACATAGGAGTAAGGTAGGGCGATGTAATATCGCCTAAGTTGTTTACAATGATCTTAGAAGATGTATTCAAAGAATTGAATTGGAACGAAAATGGCCTTCTGATAGCTGGCGATCGACTAAACAACCTGAGATTCGCGGATGATATTGTAATTATAGCAAACAACAAGAATGAAATGATTCACATGATTACAGATCTTCACCACCAAGCAAAGAAAGTGATTAAATAAAAGAAGGCTTTTTCGGGTCCATGGCAAAAGGCCCGAATACTATGTGGCCTCGAGAATGGCAAATTCGGATTTTGCGGGTCGAAAAACATTAAAGAAAATAACAATTTGAGTCATCCAGTACGAATTTTATATAGAACCTATAATAGCGTGTATACTATCAGAATTTCAATTTTTTTTTGAACTTTGAAAATGTGTTGGCTTATTTGAATACAAGCGAGGCGTCTGCCCTCGTGATATTTTTTTTATTAAGCCCTAAATTTTCCAAAAATAACTTGGGCAGGCGCGTAGGATCCAAAACTTGGGACTTACGCACTTATTTTTTTTTTAAATTAGAAAAACGACCCTTTTTTGCTGGAAAAAAAGCGGGTCCAGCTTCATCCTCCGGTATTGGCGGCGTCTGTTTTTTGTCGGTTGCCTTTTATTTTATCAAGAACAAACTAAATGTATTGATTATATATCGTGAAATGACGTTTTTTGGGCTCTAAAGTTTGATCCTGTCTCGGAGGCGTCTGTCCTTTGGGACGCACGATTTTTTTTTAGCGTCAACAAATGTTAAGCTACTTCATTCAAGTAGTTAAACGACAGTCCATTTTTGGATGTAGCTTTTTGTATCTTATATGGGCATTCCAGGGAAGAAGGGCCGCAAAATCAACGTTAAAGGCCTTTATTTAACATGTCCGATAGAATGAACAACTACGCAGCCGGTTAGTCGAGAAGTCAAAATTTTGGGTCGCCCTCTTGGTCTATTAGATAACATCTGTTTTATACATTTTACAGATTTTGGCCGTTCGAAGTGCTTCTTAGGAGAATAACTTCAGTATTACATTTACTCTTGAAGAATCACTAACAAGGCGAAACATCTGTCGAGTTATTTTTGAATAAGATACTGCAAGCAAATTAATTTAATTTCAACTTTTAAATATTGCATTATTTGTTTGTAATAAATAATAAACTGTTTTCAATTTGACCAATTATTATACTATATATAGCGCCTTAAAAAAAACTAAACAATATTGAGCAATTCAAACCGCCAATTATATTATTTTTTCTACCAAAAAATTCGTCAGAACTTATAAAGGAACACAAAATAACAATTGCGATGTGCGTTTTAATATATTTTTTGTTATTTATCTTTTTCATACACTGACATTTATTCTGAATAACTATTAGTTTATTTAGAACTTTTTCTTCGTCATTTTGTCAATATAACAACAAAATTACATACAAAATCTGATAATATCTAGGCCCGTTTTCATTTCTTAAAGTAACTCTCAAGTTTGACTTAATCAAGATTTTCCCGATCCTGCCTTCAAGTCTCCTTTTCATACTTGAAAATTTATTATATGCCTAAAAATATACGAAAAATTCTTAAGTTATAGAAATGAAAGACAGAACGCCGCTTGGTATTATCAACTGGTTTACTGGTAGGTAAGCTCTAAAATTTAGAGTCAACCACCACCTATCAGTAAGCATCGATAATATCAAATGAGACTTCGGCGAAAAGTTTGCAACTACAAAGTCAGAACAATACTAATTAACGGATGTACTCCCCGACCTACAAGGAAACAAGACCGTAAAATAAGTGACTCACTTGCGATTGGGCCGAGAATGAAAACGAGTTCGTTATTTCTTACGGAACACTCTATTTACATTGTAACATTCAATTTTTCTAAATTTTGAGATCATGTTACTAAATCGTTTTTTTTTTTCTTTAATACATGCCAAAATTGTTAACTTAAGTTTAAGCAGTGTAACTTATTTGGATTGCCCTTGTCTGTCACGTTACAAGTTCAACACTCCTATCTCATTTTATACTCCTTAAGTGAACTAGGTGATTTTAAAGTTTCACTTCGACGAAAGGAGAAAGGTTTACTATAAAACCCGACATTTTGTGCAGTTCGAGGCTTTTTCCGTCTTCCAGAAATATTCTACCCATCGTAATACATTTAGGGTCAAGTGTTGATCGGTCACCTAAATAAAAGCCAGGAGGTAGTGTGTGGGGTAGTATTGTGATAAAAAAAAACCACGGGAAAAGGCCTAGCTGAAAGTCGGCAAGTATAACTAACTTAGTTCCTTTTAACAACGAGTGAACCTGGGACCAATTTTTAGCACAGTACCATTTTAAAGCCGTTCTCTAAACAAAAAATAAGTGTTATACGAGAAACTATACACCAACCTTCAAACTTTTAAATCAGAGACGATCTGAACGTATATATTTTTATCACATAAAAGGTTATTTATTTAGATTAAGTAATCATAAAAGTGGATTTAATGTAAAAATGTCTCTCTATGTATGTTAATATACTTTAGTTTGTTTTAGCGTAGTGTTTTACTGAATTCCCGTTTTATCTTACAGGACTATAGGTTGTACTTTATTAATTACATACCTACAACTAAATATCTCTTCAGTATTTTTTCATTTTTTGAGCTGAACTTGAGAGAACTTTGAGATTATCTTTTATTTAAAAAAAAATGGTGCCTAAAACAGTATAACTAAGTTTTTAAACAGCTATAGAAATCATCTTCAATAGACGTACAAGAGTACGATGGTAGGATACAACGAATTGTATCAACTACGTATATCTATCACTCCATCGAAAGCTGACACAGCAGCTTTCGAGCCGCCAGAGTGGTTAACACAGTCAACGCTTAAAGTAGGTGGCGTCAGGCATAAATAGTTATTGTAAAACAACTGAAAATAGACAGAAGTCCGTATTTCAGCAGTTTACTAACCGTTCTCCTGTCTATTAAACCCATTCTGAGACATGCTTCGCAGTATCACGGCTCATCAGCCAGGCTAGGATTGACAAACAAGAGATTTGGCAGACAGGAGAACAGCTAGTAAACTGCTGAAATATGGACTTCTGTCTATTTTCAGTTATTTTACAATAGTCGTACAAGAATTACCTCTTACCCATATCTCTGCCAGAAAAAAAAATGAGCTAGCTGATAAACTTATTTTTGTTCTTTAAAGAAACTCAGTATTAATATCCACTCAATATAATCTCAAAGGTAAGAATATACACAAAGGACGTAATGGGGTTCTTACATAATAAATAATGTATTTATTTAAAAATAAAGAACCAACACTACATCATTTTTAAATTCCAGAAGAAAAAACGCCTCCTAAAACATATATCATGTCATATAATTCTTTTTGACAATTTTTAAAGATATGGCGGTTAAAAATGACAAATATTGCATCAATCAATTGTATTTTCGATAGAAAACAATTGAAGATATAAACAAAATAATACCGCTATTCGTGGTTATATTAGAAGTTTTAATGACTGATATCACAAAATTATGATTTTCAGCACAATTGTAACAATAAGGAAAGAAATAAATTTTTCAGCTCAAATAAATTCAAGGATTTTAATGGAATAATATATAATTTGTTAAATATTTATATTTTGCAGATAACTTTAAATAAATAGGTTCTGAAACATCGATAATTAAAGGCTCTGGTGCACCCAATCTTTTAGTCAATCCATCTAAACAATACTTCAATGCTTTGCTTTAATCTAAAATGGCTATGCATATTGAAGGGTGAGTTATTGGATATTAATGATTTCATATGTTTTATAACGCCATTATTATTTCATAATTTAAGCTGTTCCTTTGACATAGCCACCTTCGACTAAAGCAGAGAATTTATCTTCTTTTTCTTGTGCTGACCCTTTATCGGATATATGCGATCATTCTGGCTATTAGGACTTTGTTTATAGCTGCCCTGAATAGTTCCCTTGTTGTTGTTGTTGAGAACCATGTTCGCAGGTTTTTCAGCTACAAAACACGTCTCCTGCCTATTCCTCTTCTTCCGTCCACCTTGCCCTGCAGTATCAGTTGGAGTAGACCATATCTTTCCTCGTTTCTCATGATGTGGGCTAGATTTTTGAGTTTTCTTCTTTTAATTGTATTAATAATTTCCAGGTCTTTGTTCAAAAGTTCTAGCACTCTCTTGTTGGTAGTGTATTCTAATCATGCATCTGTTGAGCTACATCTCTAATACTTCCAATCTTTTGCCATATTTACAGTTCAAGACTCCGCCCCATATAGAAGCTCCGGAAGGACATAGCATTTGAGAAGTCTTATTTTGATCTTTAAACTGAGATCATGACTTTTGAACACTTTGGTCATTTTTGTATAGGCTGCTCTTGCTTTTTCAATTCTGCATCGAATCCAGTGCGTGGTCCCATTCTTCATTCACTGTGGTACCCAAGTAGCAAAAGATATTGACTTTATCAATCCTTGGTTGCTAATGTAGACTTGTCCCTATAATGCCGAGTTTTTGCTTATGATCATGTGTTTAGTCTTCTTTGTATTTATATCTATTCCGTATTCTCGACTGACATGTGTTACTCTGTCCATCAGCACTTGTAGGTCCTGTGAATTGTCTGCGAATCTTATAGTTTCATTAGCGCACTTAATGTTGTTAATTCTTCTTCCATTAATGTTTATTCCTGCTGAGATATCGTGGAGTGTTATGCAAAATATCTTTCATTGTGTTAGCCGATTCTTGTTGGAAATTTATAATAAAATTATATAAAAATAACAATTAATTTCCAATATATTTAAAATGACTTGACAATTGTTTCACCATACAATGGCTTCTTCAGAAGTGAATTAGAAAGAAAAATGTTTGGTAATAATACTGGTTATATAGTGCTTAAAACTATCCTACATAAGGTTATGTTAATCGTTTTATTATATTATTTACTGACAAAGTTATTTTAAGGATGTAAATCTGTGGTACTATTTCAGAGAACTAATAAAGATTAAGTAAGGGTGAATGGTTTAAGTCTACCTGTTCGTTTGATAATAGATTGGAGTTTTTCCATTTGTTAATTTGAAAACATTCAAGCATATTTAATTTTTTAGATTTATTTTCTACATGCAGGATTTTGAATGTATCATCAAAATTGTGGGATTTGTTTATTATATGGGTTGCGTCATGTGAATTGTTCTTGTTTTTCAAAATAACTATGTTTATGTTCTTTAATGAGAGTTTCAAAACATCTACCAGTTCGTCCTACGTAGGAAATTAACAAACAGAAAAACTCCAATCTATTATTAAGCGAACAGGTAGACTTAAACCATTCACCCTTACTCAATCTTTATTAGTTCTCTGAAATAGTACCACAGATTTGCGTCTTTAAAATAACTTTGTTAGTAAATAATATAATAAAACGATTAACATAATCCTATGCAATTAAGGATAGTTTTAAGCACTATCTAACCAGTATTATTACCAAACACTTTTCTTCCTAATTTACTTCTGAAGAAGCCATTGTATGGTGAAACAATTGTCAAGTCATTTTAAATATATTGGAAATTAAAACATAGTGTTGTTTTTATATAATTTTATTATGCAAAATATTTGTTCTGCGTATACATTAAATAAGAGTCGTGATACATCCTTGGCGTACGCCACGTTGCATTTCTGTGTTTTCTGATATTTCCCCTTTGACTCTGATATTGGCTGTGTTCCCAGTAGAGATTCTTTGTGATGCGTAGCTCCTCGTCATCTATTCCTATTCTTTTTAATATATCTATAAGATTATGGTATTGGACTCTGTCGAATGCATTCTGGTAGTCTAGAAGCACGTGTGTATATCACAACCAACGTCTCTACAGTATACTCTTTGAAATAGAACCTGTGTGCAGAATATCTCCTCACAGGTGCCTGCCCATGTATTCTTCACAAACTGTATATAGTCTTTGGTCTATAATCTAATAAAGTTTTTAATAGATGACTCATAAAGGTTATTGTCCTAAAGTCGCTGCAGGTTTTAGGAGCTGTTTTCTTGGGTATGGTTATGAATGTGGATTTAAGCCATTCAGAAGGAACCCTTCATATGTTATTTTCACCTAGTAGTTTTAAAAATACTCCGTGTCTTTCATCAGGGCCATTAACTAATTAAAGTACAGTTTAAATAAATTGGATGAAAGGTTGGGTGCAACAAAAACTTAAATAATAAAAACTATAACAATAATCCACTTAAAAAAACCTTTTCGTCTTCAAAAACACAACATCAAGGAATAAGAAACGAAACAACAATTATTTACAAATTAAATATTATGTTCCAAATCCATTATAACTAGTTCATGTCACGTAGGAGCTTGTTTGTCGTACCAGGTATCGTGCGTAATCCGAACTAAACTTCCTAAGCGAAGAGGCAACTCAAAAGCGAAAAACATCAAATTATATATCGCAGGTCATGACTAGACAAAATTGAACGATAACATAACAGATGATCGGATACGTTGCCACTGCGCGAGCGCATTGGCTGGTCTATCGGTCACGTCGCGCGCTTTCCACCTTTCCCCCGCAGGGCCGCTTGCTCGTGGCCGATTCTTTTCTCACCGCGCCTTGCCCCACCCTCCGCGCCGCGTTGAACATTTTATCTGGATTTCGTGATATAGTATGACTCTAAAATCACCCCTAACATTAAAAATTAAGGTCTACAATTACATAGCACAGTCTCGCCCGACTCTTACACAGGCGATCTAAGATAGTTATTTTTTGAAATTGTGTCGCCGCATGTGTAGGTACCTCTATTTTAGTAACGCTTAGTGGAAGACACGCTCGTAAAATTTAAATTACTTATACAAATGGTTTGTTGTAAAGACAATTTTTATCGACATGCATGTAACGAAGAACATGTTTATTTTGATAAGGATTTAATTTTAGCTGTTGAAACAACTCTCGACAAATACATCACTTGGTCACGTCTATTTTTAAGGCCTATGGTCAATTTTGTGGGTTAACCTTAGCAGATAGACATATGCTGTCGCGGACTTTTTTGTAGACCCATTTATGTTCTACAATTTTTCTATGCATTATTTTTTATACGTCTTTTACTCTAAAGGCAGCATTTGCTAGAAAGTCGCCCGCTTGACCATTTTTACGTTGACTTGCATCACTAAAATTGGAACTGGTCAGCTCCCTTTTGTCACAACCTTATAAAATGTAGCCTATGTTCATCCAAAAAGTTTAGGCTACATACCAGTAAAAGATTTTTTTAAATTGGATCAGTAATTTCAGAGATTACCTCTAACAAACTCAGGTCATTTTGATAAATATTTTCTGTCGATTCTTGGTCAACTAAACTGATACTATAATGTAATGTTTTAGTCTTATTCTCTTACATTTCTCTAAAAGATTATTCGAATATTTGAATAATAGCAAAATTATTTAAAATATATTTTGCATGTTAGGGGTTTTACTATATTTAAAAATGTTGTTTTAGGTTAATTATCGTTGACATACTGGCCAAAGACAGGACTTTAAAATGGCATGACCCAAAAGGAAAGATGCAACTTCCGAGGCCATTACGAGGCGGCATTCGGAAGGCACTGGGCCTGTGTTGCTGTGTGGCTTTCGTTTATTTTATAGTGCAAATCTTTTTAAGTGATCCTGACAAGCCCGTGCCAGGATGATTATGACAGAACAGAAGTAATTTTAGGTATAGATACATAAGTAATAATACTGTAGAATATAATAAGTATTTAACAAATTCAATCAAAAACAATCATTCTATTGAAACTATTTGACCTGAAATTGATTTCCCGTACTCTTTCGGCGAAACCGTAAGTAATAAATTTTGTCAAAAATACAATATTAATACATTATTTGTCATTTTCAACGTAGAATTCAAAAATAATATCATATACAGGGTGTTCCATAAGAAATAACGAAGTAGATTTTCTTTCCCTCTAAACTAGGAATTATTTGTTTTTATGGCCAAATTCTGCACTTATTTGAACCATATAGGTCCTTGAAATTTGAACTTATTGATATGATGACCCGGTATATACAAGTAGTTTTTCAAAATAAATGCCAATTATAACACATGGAACATTCACAAATAACACTTACAACATCATTTTCACATCGAGTGCTTTTTTTCTTTGTAAATTGTATTAATGATGTGAGTAAATTTTTATTTAATTATTTTGTATACGTATAATACATCTGTTTCTTATCCTCGTAAAATCATATAAATATAATATATTTCTATATTTGTTACGTTATTTAACACGAAATATATTTTCTTATATTGTTTATTCTATAATTTAATCTTTTCCTTAATGTATTTTTAAAAATAAATAGTGTATACCCTGCAAGCTAGAAATTTTTCACTGTAACAAAAAATTAGCCGATTTTTACTAAATTCAAATAAACCTTTCTAAAAACTTTATATATTATGTTAAATAAAAAGTAAATTATACATCTGTTGGTACCAGGGTCACAACTTCGCAATCATTCCCTCAAAGCTGCATGCCAGTACAGGGTGATGAGTTGTAGACGCCCAGCCCCGATTTGTGGAAAATTATTGGATATTTATTATTTTTTTTTTAAATGTAGAATGGTATAGTGCATGTCAAGGAGTATACTGACGTATTTGATATTTGATAGTGAAAACGACGCTGGGCGCCGAGACAACTTTTTTTTTCCATCGACATACCTTTTGTAAAACGGCATTGCAATGCCCTAAATTTTTTCAACATTTAAACTGCTTTTTTCTAATTTGTTTTGCAAAAAGCTATGCAGCAAAAACCCTCTAAAATATTATTTTTTGTCATCGCGGTTGCCTTGGATCGTATGCCACGTTTGACAGTTTTCAAACAATTTGTCCTATAGGCTGCTGTCATACTTTAATCTGACAGCTCTTGTTTGCACACCTGAATAAGTCAATAGTGTTAAACTAAGTAAACAGTGTATTAATAGCTTTTGGTTGAAGCAGTTTCCCACGCTGAAAAAATAGATATGATTCTTATTTATGAAGAATCAAGAAGATATTCTCGGGAAGCCATAAGACTGTATCGAGAACGTTACCCCAGCAGGTATATCCCGGATCACACTGTTTTGTCGATTAGAGCGAAATTGTAGGAGCAAGATGGATGCATTTTCTGGGCAAAAAGGTATTTCTGGTAAAGTTAACAAATACCATGACTATAAATTGCATAATCTTCAGTTATTAACACAATTTGAATCGGAACGACGACTGACTTGTGTAGCAGAAATAATTATTAAATAAAACGACGAACGTTATTTTCTGAATCACATATTATGGACAGATGAAAGTCATTTTGTTAGCAACGGCAAACCTAAGAGAAAAAATTATCATTATTAGGCTGACGAGAATCCATACAACGTTAATCAAATTCAGAATCAAAACCATTAGGGCGTGGGATAATTGGGACATATTTGGTTGGACCATACTTTTTTGAGGGAATACTAACTGGAAATAGAGAACAAAATTTCTAGGTTAATAATCTATTGGTTTTATTAGAAAATATTCCGCTTATTTTAACAAGGCATATGTGATGTCAATTGAGAGTAGTAATGACCGAAGTGGCAGAAGTAGTTATGAAGAAAACGCGCGAATCAAACGAGAAGGACTGGTTTGATCTGGAGTGTAGGAGAGAGCTGGAAAATAGAAACAAAGCCAGAATCCAAATGAACAAACTACACACCTCTGACACCAAGGAACTGTAAAACAGCGAAAAAGAAGCCAAGCAGATGAACAAGCGAAAAAGAAGCCCAAGCAGATGTGCAGAAAGAAAAAAAACGGATGTACTGGGAGGAAAAACTACAGAACATAGAATACCATATGGTCAACAAGGACATCAGAAATTTCTACCAGAAAGTGAAGGCCAACAGAACGGGACGGGAAGAAGCACATGTTTCTACAGAAGTAATAGGGGATAGGGGACCCGGAAAATTAGACAGATGGGCAAGCTATTTTGAGGAACTACTAAACCCTCAGGGTACCGAAGACGAGAACCAAAATAACCAGCCATTAATCGACCGGAGTGGAGGGTCGAGTGAAGCCCAAATATCTGAGCCAACGGACCGGGAAATAGAGGAGACAATAATGACGTTAAAAAGCAATAGAAGCCCAGGAGAAAATGGAATTGCTGCAGAAATGTTAAAGGCAGGAGGGCAAGAGCTGCATAAACGAATCAGCATACTAATGAGGAAAATTTGGAGGCAAAAGAAATTATCGGATGAATGGAGAAACGCTGTTATATGCCCGGTGCATAAAAAGGGAGACAGAACCCTGTGTCAAAACCATAGAGGGATTGCCCTCTTAGATGTAACGTATAAAGTACTTGCCCTCCTGGTTAGGAATAGATTAACTGAATACGAAAATGAAGTCATAGGCGAATATCAAGGAGGGTTTATGAAAGGAAGATCCATTATAGACCAAGTCTTCACTATGAAACAACTACTACACAATAGCTACGAGCGGAACTTGGGACTGCACATTCTTTTCGTGGATTACAAACAAGCCTATGACTCCATAATAAGATCGAAACTTTACGGAGCAATGGAAAAACTTAAAAATTCCGCCGAAGTTGATAAGTCTGGTTAAAATCATTATGAATGAATCATGGAACAGATTCTCGCTGGAGGGTGCTTGTCCAGGGCATTTGCAGTGAGGAAAGGTTTGAGACAGGGAGACCCGCTGTCCACGACACTGTTTGGTCTGACCTTGGAGGCCATTTTAAGGGAGAGTGGAGTGCAGACTAAAGGAATAATATACCATAGGAAACAGCAGGTCGTTGCTTTCGCAGATGATTTAGCACTTATTACAAGATCAAAGAGTGAACTACAGAAAATGTTCAGAGACATGGAAACAACAGCTAAACAATACGGTCTATATATAAATGAAGAAAAAACAAAGTATTTTGAAATGACAGCTGAAGAAGGACCTAGGGGGAAAAGATAAAAATTAAGAGCAAAGGAAGTAAAGAGTACAACTTCGAGAGAGTTAGCCATTTTGAATACCTGGGTGTGACGACCACTAATAGAGCTGATGACGATATGGAGATCGAGAAACGAATATCGAAGGGTAGCAAAGCTATAGGAACCCTGATGATAAAGTCCAAACTGATAAGTAGAAGAACTAAAGAAAGGATTTATAAGACAGTGATTCAGCCAGCAGTGGTGTACGGTAGCGAAACAGGGATTCGGAGCCGAAGAAATACAGAAAAGCTGGAAAGATGGGAGAGGAGGATGCTCCGCAAGATGTATGGTGGTTCAAAAAAAGAGGATGGTGGTTGGAGAAGAAGTACTAACCAGGAAGTGAGGGAGCTATATGGACAGCCTAATATCATCCAGAAAATTCGAGCTCGAAGGGCTAGTTGGTTGGGTCACGTATATAGTATGCCGCTGTACAGACATACAAAGCAGGTGCTAACACTGGGCGAGGGTGGCAGGCGCAGAAGAGGAAGACCCAAAAAGGATGGTTAGTTAATATATATGTGGTGTCAACACGACGGAACACCACCTCTCTGCTGCTGTTAGAGAGTATTTGAACGAACGGTTTCAACGAAGATGGATAGGTGTTTGCAGTCTAGTTATTCAATGGGCACCTAAATCACCAGGCCTCACGCCGTTAGATTTTTTCTTGTGGGGGACTTTTAAAGATATTGTATACAAAAATGATACAAATGATATTGAGCATTATTTATTTTTAAAGTTTCAAACAACTAATTTTATAAATATGTAATAAGTTATTTAATGTTAAAAGTTATATAGTTTTTTTGTGATTTTAATTAAAATAATGTATTCATGTTTATTATTGTTCAAGGATATTTTATTAAAGGAAAAACCTCAACAGCATAGTAACTAATATTATTATAATTACTGTCAGATTAAAGTATGACAGCCGCCTACTAGATAAATTGTTTAAAAACTGCCAAATGTGGCATACGACGCATGGCAACCGTGATGTCCAAAAATAATATTTTAGAGGATTTTTGCTGCATATGTTTTTTTGCAAAACAAACTAGAAAAAAAAAACGATTTAAGGAAAAAAGTTATATAAAAAATTATGGCTTTCTAATGCCGTTTTACAAAAGGTATGTCGATGGAAAAAAAGTTGTTTGGCATCGCGGCGCCCAGCATCGTCTTCACTACCGAATGTCAAATAGCTCAGTATACTCCTTGACATGCACTATATTATTCTACATTAAAAAAAAATCCAACAATTTTCCATAAATCAGTGTCGGGGGTCTAAAAATGATCATCCTATACATGTTTGACAGTCTATGGGTCAAAGCATGAATTCAGAATCTGTCAAGAATCTCTTTCTTTACACATGTTCTCCTAATTTAATTTTTTTTTCTTTAAAAGCGACAGGTAATCGGGATGAGCAACATTTAAGAATCACCAGGTATATTTACTTTTCAATTAACTTAATTTATTGAAAAAATATCCTATCTTATACTATAATATCAGAAAAATATTCCAAATTTTTCTATATGTTTTTCTGCCGAACATTTAGATAATTTTAAAGCAGAATATAATTTTAAAATATAGAACAAAGTACTACGGGGCTAAATAAAATAATGCATTTTTAAAACCCCACTGTAGTGTCCCAGTTACCACAAAAATGCGATAACGTCATACAAAACTGATATATATCTGTGTTTTATGTAATAATAAAGATAACTGCGCATATAGTTTACCCGTCCGACACCAGCCGGGCTAGCATTTTAAAAGCTTGTAACTATAGATAAGTTTTTTGATGAATATTCACACCTCACAGTCCCCTAGCTACGCGACTACGGGTCTTTAGGGCAAATCGACTATTATCCGACCACTTTAAGGGTGAAAATTTCGTTTAGGCATTTCCCGACGCCTGCATGCTCAAACGTGACATAATAATATTGTCTAGGCGCTCCCTTCCATTCCACTTAACCCGCGGCGGTCCAAGCTGTAAGGAAAGGTGCAACTAAACGAGTAAAGTTCGAAGTAAGATATCTGAGGTGAGTAATGAACGCAACAGGTCAACATTATTCAGTCTGACCTCCTTAACAAATAGTGAAAATGCAATGCGTAAAAATTTCACGTTTTTTTAAATTATTTTACTAACATGCTTTTGTTTTTCTCAAGCATAAACGTCATTTAAGTGTGAGCGTTTTGGAAAGACAACATTAAGTTTTTATGAATTCGTTTCATAAAAATCATATCCTCAAATCTGTATTTAGATATTTCTAATAATCCAATCTTAACGCAACTATTGGCATTGAATTGAATATTAATCGAACTAAAACAAACCTATTCTTTTTTCACAAACCAAGTTTTTTTACTAATTTATCCATGTTATAACAATTGAATCGGTGAGTTCGACAACCGTACAAGTCCAAAATTTGACATTTTAAACTGAGATAGCCATTTTGTTTTAAATATATCCCCCTATCAACTGAGCATAAAAACCGTACGATATACTTAAACGTTAACGCTCTACAGTAGGCTGCCGTTCGGTGATGACTGGAAAAACCGTACATGTCCGTGACTTGTACGGTTTTTCATCTCAGCTAGCTACTAAAATATCTGCAGTTATTTGTTTACAAAGAAATAGTTGACTTCGTGTGGGTTTTATTAATTAAAATAGCTTAATTATCGTGTTTTTAAATTTGTTTAAATAAAATATGTCATCCTGTGACAGAGAAGATGGGGTTACTAGCAATGGCAACAAAAAAGAAAAAGGAATATTGTTAGTTGGAAACATAACCAAAGAAAAATAGCACGTTTGCACGGTCAGGAATATGTTGGTAAAAACGGAAAACATATTGAAGCGAAAACTGTCGGACCTACATGCATGTAAGTTTACATTTTTTTTTTAATTAATTAATTTTAACTAATGAATACATTTTTAAGGTCTAAAAAAAAGTGCATGCAGCAGTTTACTGATGAAGAGAAAACAGAAATAATATCAAAATTATACGACGGTAAGCCAAAAAATGAACAAGATACGTATTTGCAGGGGCTTATTGAAGCAAAGCCTATTGAAAGACATCGGATAAGAGGCGTAAAACCTAAACATCAAAGAAAATCAAATTTTTTGTACTTTGTTATGAAACAATCAAATCGAATTTCCGTATGTAAACAGGCATTTATCAGTCTTCATGCCATATCTCATTGGCAAGTTCAGCGTTTAAACACCTTACTTCTAGCTACAAAATCACCAAAGGATTTAAGAGGCCGGCACAACAACAGACCTCGTGCAATATGCGAAGAATGGATTGTGAAAATAAAAGAACACATTGAGTCATTCCCGGTTAAAGTTTCCCATTACTCCTCAAAAACCATTCATTATTTGGATGCATCTTTAAATGTGAAGAAAAATGTACAATCTGTTTATAGATAAAAATCCACAGCTAGAAAATTTGGTTAAATACGAACTCTATCTAAAATATTATAATGAAAACTACAATCTCAGGTTTGGAAGACCACAGGTTGATGTCTGCTCGGTATGTGAAAGCCTTGGAGCTAAACTTAAAGATGTTAATCTTAATGATAATGCAAAGAGAGTGGTTGCAGCGGAACTCATAGTTCATAAAAGGCGCGCAAAAAAGTTTTACACGAAACTAAAGAAGTGCAATCTCTGTGTAAGGAACGACCAGAAGTAATGGGCCTAGCTTTTGACTATATGCAGAATATGCCCCTCCCACATATCCCGGTTCAAGAAATTTTTTATCTGAGGCAACTTTGGGTATATGCATTTCAGATTCCTAATCTCAAAGACAACACTGGTCATTTTTATAGCTACCAAGAGGGTGAAGCTCTAAAAGGATCTAATGAAGTATGCACATTTCTTTATGATTATATATTGAACCACATACCATCTGAAATCACTCAGTTACACTTATTTTCTGATGGATGTGCGGGACAGAATCGTAACCAGACCATGGTTCGCTTTTTGCTAGCATTGCAGGCGACCAAGAGATTTAACAAAATATACCATTACTTTCCAATAAGAGGGCATTCATTTTTGCCCTGCGACAGGGATTTTGGTTGTGTCAAGAGGGTGATTAAAAAACACGATCGAATTTATATTCCAGAAGAATATCAAGAAATAATACTATCTTCAAGGAAAAACAGCCATTTACTGTAAAGTTAATTCGACATAACGATATTATTGATTTTAAAAAGTGGTGGCCGACTGATTATAAAAAAACGTGTTTCTATTTTAGTCAGTGGTGATAATACTAGAAAAGAAAATTTTGCTGTGTTAAACTATAGGCAATTTCTTTATGACAGTTGAACTCCAGGTTATGTGACAACGTGGAATTACATAAACGGTTTTCTCTCCTACACATTTAAGTTATTAAAGCAACATAAGGAAAGTCCTTCTCTACCGACTGCTGGCGCTTATAAAGATCCTCTACCTATTAATGAGAAAAAAGTCGAGGATATTAAAAAAGTTGTGCAATATATGACTGGTGAAATGTTAGAATTTTTCTACCATATAACATCCTGTAATACGACAACGGCAGAAAATGACGATTGAAATATTTAAATCAGTATTTATTTGTTATTCTTTTAGAACTATTAAAAATGTAATCATTTTTCACCTGTTTTATTTTTTTTTACGATACTGATTTCGAAAACCGTACTTGTCCACTAACTTCTTTTAGCTATAACTATTAGACCGTTTCGTTTATAGAAAAACTATTACTAGATATAAATCCCAGATCACTAGATCTAAAACTTCTCTGTGTATGCCAAACCTGAGAAATAAGTAATTTAAAAGATTATCAGTTTTTCTTAAATTTCTCAAAATGACATTTTCGGACAAGTACGGTTGTCGAACTCACCGATTCAATTAGAGTTAAAAATTAAAGAAAGAGAACGGTGTCTGCGGTGTGCTGTAACGGTGAGACGACATCACCACACTGAAAGTGATCAATTTGGTTAGTTTGCGATAAGGTCACCATGCGGTGTGCTTTGCAGATGGCGCATTCAACGTTATACCGATTTCATGCCGTCTTTTTACGGCTATCTTTTCGTTACATTATGAACATATGTAGTCTGTATTAAATTATTTTATAAAGAAGCTTACGATGACTCAAGTACTTTCGTAGAATGTTTAAAATATACAAGCAAATCATTATGACTCGGCTCTGTGGTAACTGGGACGATCTGTATATATGAAATGATTTCCTAAAAATTAAGTACAACCTGATTCACTCGTATCCACAAAAATATACAACAATAAAATTAAAGTTTATGCAAATAAACGGTAACAATTTCATAGAAAAATATAGTAGCTTTCAAAAATTTCAAAACGAAACGAAAATAATGATTATAATATGCTAAATAACTCACGACGTTTCGAATTTTTAACAGGAGCCTCGTCATCAGTAACATTTTTAAAATTAGGATGGCGTAGAGCTCTACTGCGCATGAAGAGGAAGATGCTTCTACTGGGGAGGGAAGAGCAGGCGATTCTTCCAATATTTCAACTAAAAGAAAAAATATTTTAGAGCCTTGAATTAAAATTTAATATTTAATTGTCAAAATGTTTAGCGATTACGAACCATGTGGCATACCATTATGATACCTTCCAAAAGCTGTTTAGACTGTAACCACCATGTTAAAATACTCTGGCCACTATACTTTTCAATTACATATTATTTACATGACTACAAATATACCAATTTTTAGTGTTCCGGAACGGAACTTCGGTATCTGTCCGTCTATCCGTATGTCTGTCCGTCAGTCTGTCACACCCGATTTTTTCTAAACTATTTGACATAGAAAGTTGAAATTTGATACTAATATAGGAATTGATGACCTCATCGGAGCCGTGTAGTTTTGAAAGTTAAATTTTGACTTAAGGGGTTAGTTTTGGTAGGTGAAATCGGAAGTGAAAAAAAAAAATTTTTTACTAGGTCATCGAGCTTGGTGTCAAATGAAAGCTTGTGAAAACACACACACACACACATATATATATATATATATATATATATATATATATATATATATATATATATATAAATCAGAAGAGGAATTATCGGGTGTCGGTCCGTATGAGAATATAAAACTCAATTATTTCTTACAACTCAATATTTCGTTGCGTGTACACATTCTACAATAACTTTATATATATATATATATATATATATATATATATATATATATATATATATATATCTATATATATATATATATATATATATATATATATATATATATATATATATATATATAGTCTTTTCAAAAATTTTAAAACATTATAACAACATACAACATTAAAAAAAAACATATTTAAAAGTTTCATAAAATATAGAAAATGGCACCATCAACAAAAAAAAAAATATATGATCTGAAAATCCTTACTAAATTATAAAAAATACTTACGAAAATAAGGGTTAATCCACCCTTATTTTCGTAAGTATTTTTTATGATTTAGTAAGGATTTTCAGATCATATACGAGTATATATATATATATATATATATATATATATATATATATATATATATATATATATATATATATATATATATATATATATATATATATATATATATATATATATATATATATATATATATATATATATATTTGTTGATGGTGCGGTTTTCTATATTTTATGAAACTTTTAAATGTGTTTTTTTTTTTTTTTGAATGTTGTACGTTGTTATAATGTTTTAAAATTTTTGAAAAGACATATATATAAGTTATTGTAAAATGTGTACACGCAACTAGTAAAGATTTGTTTTGTAGTTAACTCCTGATTATGTCGACAATAAATTGACAAAATATTGAGCGTAAGAAATAATTGAGTTTTCATATCCTCATACGGACCGACACCCGATAATTCCTCTTCTGATTTGTAAAAGCGTATTGTCGATAAAATTAAGCTTGAATATTTATTTATATATATATATATATATATAATACTTGCGCACATTTTTCTTTGTATTATTTTTAAAAAAATCGCGAAAAATCGCTGTCCCTCCTTATCTCAAAAAGTACTGATTAAAAATTTTAAAAAAATTCTGACATATTCTTCACGGGGTGTAGATTAAACGAAAAATATCGCGAGTGCATTACCTTTCATAATTTATCTGGTATATAAAAAAAAACAAAAATTTCAAGTTCATCAGTTTTCAGTAAAGATTGGAAACAAACTTTGTTAAAAACTCATTTGGGGTGTGTTTTGTGAAGTCACTGATTCTTTTATACCTCTGTAACAAAACTTTTTATTTTAAAAGAAATTAACGTACGGAACACTAATTGCGCAAGTTCTACTTGCACTTAACCGGTTTTTTTTATTTATTCTACTCTCCATCAAACCTTCGTTATTTGCTGGTAAATATATAAACTAAGAGACAAGTAGGATCGTCTGTGACAGGCTTTATCTTTTTTTCATAAGTAAAAGAAAAGTAGCAAATTAAACAACCCGTTTCTCGTTTTAACTGAGACGAGGGCAAAATAAATATTCCGACCTTTATTTACTCAATGTACTTGTTTATTTTATCACTTTCAAAGTAGGTCTTTCTGTTCGAGTACTTGACTTGTTTTAGGAGAACTGAGAATACAGACGAGTTTTTTTTTAAAGTCTTGCCTAGCTATGGACGGAGACTAATATGTCATATATGTTAGCTGTCAGCATTTTCTGTATGGAAAAACCCCCGTTTCTGGCCTGGTTGAAAAAAATTAGGATAGGTCTAACGATGTAATATGAGAAGGAGAATATTAATTATTGATAATTGTTTTCAGGCAGACTGGCTTGTTTACATTACGTAGATTAAATTATACTTAAAATACTGTAATTGACATGTCTCAAATCACCAAACCCTTGAGTTTGTTTTATGTGACAGATAGGCCATATCTGTCACATATCAGCCCATATTTTATAAAAAGTGTTTATGTAACCGTATTGAGATTTAGGTAATAGAGATATTTTGGTACGCACTATGAATTATAGTTTAGAGAGCCGAAGAAGTTGGCTAGCTTTGTTAGATGTCTGATTGCAATTGTTAATAAAAGTTATTGTTGTTGAAATTGCCCAAAAGTGTTTAAATTAACTTTTTTTAAATAAAAGCTAACATCAGAAGTGGGATTTGCACTTCGTGGAGGATTGGTGACGATCTCCTCAATGCCTATTGAGATAGTGGCGATCCCACTATAAGGGTAAAAATACTATAGTTTTTCGATCAGGATAGTGGCAATCCCATTATAAGATTAAAATACACCCCACTGTAAGAAAAATAATAAAAAATATATAAATGGCAATCCTATTAGGTCTGAAAAAGATAAAAGCATTCCCACTATGAGGTTAAAAATACTAATGGCAATCCCACTAGAACTGCAAAAAATATATTAGTGGCAATCCCACTAAGTATAGTAAAGATACTGTTAGTCGCGAGGACGCTTCCTCCTCAGGACGGCCGTGTCAGCTGTCAGCATATGGAAAAACCCCCGTTCCGGGTCTGGTTGAAAAAAATTAGGATAGGCCGAACGATGCAATATGAGAAGGAGAATATTAATTATTGATAATTGTTTTCAGGCAGACTGGCTTGTTTACATTACGTAAATTAAATTATACTTAAGTTACTGTAATTGACACGTCTTAAATCACCAAACCCTTGAGTTTGCTTTATGTGACAGATAGGCCATATCTGTCATACATCAGCCTATATCTTATAAAAAGTGTATATGTAACCGTAATGAGAATTAGGTAATAGCGATATTTTGGTATGCACTATGAATTATAGTTTAAAGAGCCGAAGAAGTCGGCCAGCTTTGTTAGATGTCTGATTGCAATTGTTAATAAAAGCTATTGTTGTTGAAATTGCCCAAAAGTGTTTAAATTAATTTTTTTTTAAATAAAAGCTAACATTTCTCGAGACTTATTATTTAATTCCATCAGCATTTCTTGTAATTTTTCTTTTGTGTTGGCGATCAGAGCGATATCATCTGCGAAGCTTAAGTGATTTAATCGTTCACCGTCCATTAGTATTCCTTTATTTTCCCTCTTTAACGATTTGAATATGTCGTTGTGAAGGGTCAACGGAAACAGCTTTGGGTATATTGAGTCGCCTTGTCTAATTCCTGTTTTAATTTTGATTTAATTTGCTTTTTTTTCAAATATTATTTGTGATGTGGCATGTTTATATATGTATTTAAGAACCGTTGTGTATTTTTTTGTCGACTCTACTGTTACTTAAGGCGTTAAGAACTGGCCATATCTCTACCGCATCAAACGCTTTTTCGTGGTCAACCATTGTTATCCATAAGGTCACCTTATATTCATTTGCTTTTTTCCAGTAATTTTTTTATTTTCTAGTAATCTAATTGTTTCAAGATGGTCCAAAGTGCTGTTTCCCCGTCTAAATCCCGCTTGTGTGTATGTATATATATATATATATATATATATATATATATATATATATATATATATATATATATATATATATATATATATATATATATATATATGTATATATATATATATATATATATATATATATATATATATATATATATATATATATATATATATATATATATATATATATGTATGTATATATATGTGTATGTATGTATATATATGTATGTATATATATATATATATATATATATATATATATATATATATATATATATATATATACAGTCGACACTGTTTATAGTGAAACTCTATATAGTGAAAAACTCTTTATAGTGCAATTTTTTTTCAAGACCTAGAATATCTTACATACATAGCAATATATACGGATTTTTTTTTTATATACTGAAAAACTCTCTATAGTGAAATTTCGGTCAACATTTTGGTCTTTCACTATATAGAGAGTCGACTGTATATATATATATATATATATATATATATATATATATATATATATATATATATATATATATATATATATATATATATATATATATATATATATATATATATATATATATATATATATATATGTTATATATACATGTATATATATATATATATATAATTGCACTATAAAGAGTTTTTCACTATATAGAGTTTCACTATAAACAGTGTCGACTGTATATATATATTTATATATATATATATATATATATATATATATATATATATATATATATATATATATATATATCTATATATATATATATATATATATATATATATATATATATATATATATATATCTATATATATATATATATATATATATATATATATATATATATATATATATATATATATATATACATGTATATATATATATATATATATATGTTATATATACATGTATATATATATATATATATATATATATATATATATATATATATATATACATGTATATATATATATATATATATATATATATATATATATATATATATATATATATATATATATATAGATATATATATATATATATATATATATATATATATATATATATATATATATATATATATATATAGATATATATATATATATATATATATATATATATATATATATATATATATATATATATATAAATATATATATACAGTCGACACTGTTTATAGTGAAACTCTATATAGTGAAAAACTCTTTATAGTGCAATTTTTTCAAGACCTAGAATATCTTACATACATAGCAATATATACGGATTTTTTCTTTATATAGTGAAAAACTCTCTATAGTGAAATTTCGGTAAACATTTTGGTCTTTCACTATATAGAGAGTCGACTGTATGTATATATATATATATATATATATATATATATATATATATATATATATATACATATATATACATATAAAACGATTTGTATATCTATTTGTCTTGTAAAACACTACATTTCGAGCTTGATACGTAAATAACTGAGAAGTGATCCTTTCCGATTCCTTTTACTCGCCGTACTCTTTCTGCCCGTCGTTCCGCTAAACGTAATGTTTTAAATTATGATAGACCCGGGCTTTACAAAGGGAACAGAAGTAAAATTGGGAATATTTACTTCAAAATTAATTACTTTATCTTAGTTTCGAAGAGGAAGGTGCGTGGTAATACTTTAACGAAGATTTATTTGCGTTTTCAGAAAATCATTTTGTGAAAACAGGGTAGGTATATAGAGTTGTTCAAAAGTGAATAATTTTCATAAGAATTTACATTTCGGATTTTAATATAAATTATGTCCTTGTAAATTAGTCAAAATTAATCTCAATAGATGATTAAAGAAGTCAAAATATCTACTCTCGTCTCCAAAATTTTAAATTTACATGCAGATACTTATAATGTGTAAAAATTAACGTTTGGAAGGAAAGCTATGATGACTCATTAAAAGCCTTCATCGTCAACTACAATAAAATACTTACTCTCCACCGTAGCGTTTCTTATATCAGCATAATCACTATCATTATTGACGTATCCTGGGATCGTTGCCATACACGTCAACCTAAGTCTCCCGTCTTCCCCTCCGTGGAGTTGGGACACCTCAATGGAGAGCTGCTTAATAGAAGGTGCCTTGGTATCGAAATATCCGTGCCCGTGGACTAAACCGTTGGAAAAAGATTTCGTTAAAGAGTCCCTAACCTGGAAAAAAAAGAGAAGATATAAGTGGAAAAACTAATATAGACCATTAGGCGGAACACTGTTGAACCACTCGTTCAGTAGTACCGCCTAATATATTTTTCGACGTAATTCTCTTCGATAAAATTGTAATTACATGGTGGAAGACGTACTTTATCTGCAGTAATGACTTCGTGACTACCGTTACCTTTAAAGTAGTTCCCGCTGCACTCGAATATACCGGTTGATGCTGGCACTTCCTCCCGTGTCGTCCGATCCGATATTCGCCTTGAATCTCGACTTGGAGCGACGACCCTTTAACTTCGTTTTCATATGAAGGAATAGCTCAAAGACATAGGCTAGCAAGTTGAAACTTGTCATGCAGCGTTGTTAGGAATGTACCTACCTCCATCTTTCGGAGCGAGTCGATACCGTCTGGGAACTTTTGGATCGCACCACTTATGCTTGCTGTGCAACGCTTATATAGGGTATTATTGTCAACATTATGTTTTTATTGGCCCCTTCTTTACCCTTGAGTAAACTTTATAACTGTATTTTGTTGCGAAATTGTTTGTATAGTAAATCCCAAGATATAAGATCCTGCCTTTTTGCTTTTTGAATGGGATAATAAACGACCCTATTATGGTTTTGTGCATAGCTGCCAGGTATTACGATAAACGTATTTTTATTTTACCTGCTTTGTATACCGCCCTCACTGGCACCTGCAATCATATTGGAACTATTTTTACCTATATATTTACTACCTGGCAACCCGGTTTGGAGCCCTTTAAGTATTTGATAATATAGGTCTAATGACCACTGGTCCACATTATGATTCGAAAGATACTTTTTACTATTTTTATTTTCAGTTTTACTTACAACGTAACGGTTCTATTTTAATTATGTGGCGTCCGTGGGAAAATTGCAATAGTGGCTATTGGCTAGAGAAAACATTTATCACTTGACGCTAAACAAATAGTGAAAAATGTTTACGACAGTTTGGTAAAAAGAAATTTGAATAAACAAAGTGCTTTGCAAGAAACCAGTGAACTAACAAAAACCCCAATTTCTACGATTAAGGGTATTGTAGGAAAACCATCACTCAGGAACAGGAAAAAACGGAAAGATTTTTAAATGCCTCATGTAGACGATTGTGAAAAAGATGTCATCAGGAGAAAAATATATTCTATGTATGAAGAGCAGTTGGGGCTGATACTAGACAAAATAAAATTAAGACTGGTGCAGGACGGGACCAATATACATTGTGGCCGATCAGCCCTTCACAGAATTCTCTTAAGAATGGGATTCACGTTCCGAAAAATCAACAAAAGGCAAGTAGTGATGAAGTCACAAAGATTACGATCTTGCGACATACTTATTTATAAAAAATTAAAAAATATCGATCAGTGAATTGGCCAATAATTTACCTTGACGAAACATGGTTCGATATTCATGACACTGTGTACTGCAGTACAAAATGTCAGACTAACGCACCTTCAAAAAAAGGTAAACGAATAACCGTTTTGCATGCTGAGTCTCAAAAGAGCTGGGTTTCAAATTGTCTACTATTATCTGCAAAAAACATAAAAGATTCTATTTTGGAATATCACGAAGACACGACTGCAGAACTTTTTAGTGTTTTGTACGGAACACTTATAAGATCACTTCGGTGTCTGTCTGTCCGTCTGTCTGCCCGTCTGTCTGTCCGTCTGTCTGTCCGTCTGTCTGTCCGTCTGTCTGTCCGTCTGTCTGTCCGTCTGTCTGTCCGTCCGTCTGTCTGTCACACCTGATTTTCTCCGTAACTATTTGTCATAGAAAGTTGAAATTTGGTAATAATATAGGAATTGATGGCCTCATCAGAGCCATGTAGTTCTGAAAGTTAAATTTTGACTTAAGGGGTTAGTTTTGGGGTGTGAAATCGGAAGTGAAAAAAAAATTTTTTTACTAGGTAATCAAGTGTGGTGTCAAATGAAAGCTTGTAAAAACACGAGTAAAATATATATATTTATATATATATATATATATATATATATATATATATATATATATATATATATATATAATGTAATACTTGCGCGCACTTTTCTTTGTATTATTTTTAAAAAATCGCGAAAAATCGCTGTCCACCCCGCCTTATCTCGAAAAGTACTTATTGAAAAATTTTGAAAACATTCCGGAATATTCTCCACGGGGTGTAGATTGAACGAAAATTATCACATTTAATAATTTATCTGGTATATAAAAAAAAAGAAATTTCAAGGTCATCAATTTTCAATAAAGATTGGAAATAAACTTTGTAGAAAACTCATTTGGGGTGTGTTTTGTGAACTCACTGATCATTTTATACTTCCGTTACAACATTTTTTATTTTAAAAGCAATCAACGTACGGAACACTAATTGCGCAAGTTCAACTTGCACTTGACCGGTTATTGAAAATTGGTTTCAAAATTTCCTTTTGCCAAATGTTCCCGAACAGAGTGTTATAATTATGGACAATGCAAGTTACCATAGTCGCCTATTAAATAAGGTTCCTAATTCAGCCAACACCAAATCGGAAATACAGGAATATATGTTAGAAAATGACATTTATTTTGCCGTTAGTTATAAAAAAGTGATCTTTTGGAAGTTTTGAAAGACTATAAATTGAAAAAGAAATATGTTTGTGATAGTATGGCTGACAAAATAGGACACACTGTTTTGCGGCTTCCTCCGTATTATTGTATGTTTAATCCAATTGAAGATATTTGACATCAAGTTAAATCAAAAATAAGGGAACAAATTGTTTCTCCTACTTTAAGCGTGTCAGTGGTTGGATTAGTAAAAAAAGTTATAAATGATATACCTTGTGAAAGCTGGAAGAATTCCGTTCAGCACGTTGATAAAGTTGAAGATTTATATATTTATGTAAATAATATAAACCCACTAATAATTACCTCAGCTGATGACAGTGCTAGTGAAACCGAATTAGTCTTCAGTTAAAATATATTTTTATTTATACATCAGACCAGTCCTTACATATAATAGCAAAACGTGGACTCTAATAAAAGCCAATATGGAGAGGAGAGGAAAATATACGGGCCAGTGCAGGATGAGGATGCAGGAGGGTTTCGTATCAGCACACCAGGAGATAAAACATCTATACAATAGCTCCGATATAGTCCAAGATATTAAAGCAAATCGGTAAACCCCATTAATTCAAAGTGTATATTTGTACTTCTTATCCATCTGTTTTTATATGCATCTATAAATAAACATCTTCAAAACACTTATAATTTTATTTATTTGCATTAATGAATAAAATTCTTAAGTCCATCTCTGCAACCTATCATAAACAAAAGGTCAGAATTTTTATATTGCCCACTTAAAACGACAAAAATCAGGATCTTATATTTTGGGACAGGCTATACTCCATAATATTTTTTTCGCTATTTTTTTTTGCATTTTCAGTTGTACCGCCTATCAAAATTTCGGATATTATAGTTCATTTAAATTAGAATTTTTTAAAAATTGATAATTAATATTTGAAGCGTACGATACTACCACACTGTCTTCTAATTATAAATAAATGCTATTTGCAAATTACACTTCCAATTATCAAACAAAAATACAAATCACGTAATCTCTCGAACCCTTCTGAAATTTCAGGTTTTAAATTTATTCCTTCGCAAAAACCCCCTAAATATTTTTTAGTGATTTCGTCAAAATCGTAGGCGGAATAACAATTACTACTGCTTTTAATTACTTCCTCGTATTTCGAGGAGCAACAGACAGAGTTTTTTTTGAAAATAGGATTTTTATGACGAGCTGTAAAGTTTATAGCTTATGTCTGGAGGAGAGAGCTATTTTAAAGCCGTAATAATTTAATAGACCGTCCAGGATTAAATTTTAAATTTTTATATGTTTTTGATTCCATCTGAGCCTTATTAAGAAGATAAACCTAGCTAGACCCGAATTTTAAAAGCCTTTTGTGAGTATATATATATATATATATATATATATATATATATATATATATATATATATATATATATATATATATATCCATAATATATATAAAATGCAACGTCTCTCTGTCTGTCTGTCTGTCTGTCCGTTAATGCGCTTATCACTGGAGAACCACTTATCCGATTTACGTACTTTTTTTTTAAAAACATACATATGTTCTCTGGCCAGGTTAGAGGCTATATTTTATTACGTTAGGTAGCATAAGGAATGAGCAGTGACGATAATAGTGATTCAAGTCGCGCGTTCCTTTGCAATACACAGCCTAAACCATTAAATATGGAACAATATTATGTAGCAGAGAATATCTATAATCTATAATATATATAAAATGCAATGTCTCTCTGTCTGTCCATTAGTGCGTTTATCACGCGTGAACCACTTATCCAATTTACGTGACTTTTTTTAAATTCATACATATGTTTTTTGACTAGGTTATGTAATAATAATAATAATTTACATCTATAATATATATAAAATGCAATGTCTCTCTATCTGTCCGTTAGTGCGCTTATCCCTCGAGAACCACTTATCCGATTTACGTGATTTTTTAAACTATTTTCTGACCAGGTTATAGATATATATTTTATTACATCTATAATATATATAAAATGCAACGTATCTTTGTCTGTCCTCTGTCTGTCTGTCTGTCCGTTAATACGCTTATCACTGGAGAACCATTTATCCGATTTACGTGCTTTTTTTTAAACATACATATGTTCTCTGGCCTTTATCTATAATATATATAAAATGCAACGTCTCTCTGTCTGTCTGTCCGTTAATACGTTACGTAATTTTTTTTTTTTAAAACATACATGTGTCCTCTGGCCAGGTTAGAGGATATATTTTATTGCGTTAGGTAACATAAAGAATAAATAGTGACGATAATAGTGAATCAAGTCGGAAAAAAGGTTACCGTTAGCGCGTTCTCTTGCAATACACTGCCTAAACCATTAAATATGGAACAATATCATGTTGCAAAGAATATAATATATATAAAATGCAACGTCTCTCAGTCTGTCTGTCTGTCCGTTAGTGCGCTTATCACTTGAGAACCACTTATCCGATTTACGTGTTTTTATAAATTTATACATATGATATGTTCTATATAATTCGAAATAAGCCTAGATAATGGGAGATAAGGTGAGATAATGGGAGATAAGTATAAATAATGGGAGATAAGGAGAAATAATGGGAGATAAGCAGAGATAAGCCTAGATAATGGGAGATAAGGTAAGATAATGGGAAATAAGTATAAATAATGGGAGATAAGGAGAAATAATGGGAGATAGGGAGAAATAATAGGAGATGAGCATAGATAAGTCTAGATAATGGAAATTATGTAGAGATAATGGGAGATAAGGAGAAATAATGGGAGATAAGGAGAAATAATGGGATATGAGCAGAGATAAGTCTAGATAATAGAAATTATGTAGGGATAATGGGAGATAAGGAGAAATAATGGGAGATAAAGGGAAATAATGGCAGATATTTTATTACGTTAGGTAACATAAGGAATAAGCAGTGACGATAGTAGTGAATCAAATACACGCGAGCAGAGCCGCGGGCACGGCTAGTCTATAATATATATAAAATGCAACGTTTCTCTGTCTGTCCGTTAGTACGCTTATCACTGGAGAACCACTTATCCGATTTACTTCCTTTTTTTTTTAAACACATATGTTCTCTGGCCAGGTTATAGGCTATATTTTATTACGATAGGTAGCATAAGGAATGAGTAGTGACCATAATAGTGAATGAAGTCGGATAAAAGTTTACCGCTAGCGCGTTCCCTTGCAATACACAGCCTAAACCATTAAAAATGCAACAACATTATGTAGCAGAGAATATCTATAATCTGTAATATATATATATATATATATATATATAATGCAATGTTTCTCTGTCTGTCTGTCTGTCTGCCCATTAGTGCGTTTATCAGGCGAGAACGACTTCTCCGATTTACGTGTCTTTTTTTTAAATTCATACATATATTCTTTGGTTAGGTTATATAATAATAACAATAATCTATATCTATAATATATAGCTCGCTTGTCCCGGCAATTCTAGGTCCTTTTGGTCAGTCGCTAAGGCAGTTAGTCAAAATTTCACCAAATCCATCATACCACCACTCACACGGCCAGATAATTCTATTGCAACGACACCTGTTGAGAAAGCGAACTTGTTGGCTGAACTCTTTGCTTCACATTCTACTGTCGATTTCCAAGGAAAAACACCACCTACTATTCCCATAGTGCAGTCAAGGATGCCCGATATTGTCTTCAGACAGCGTATCATAAAACGTATTTTGATGAAGCTAGACACCAAAAAGGCTTCAGGCGCTGACGGAATACCTGCCATAGTTCTCAAGAACTGTGCGAGGGAACTAACACCAGTTTTCTGTAGACTTTTCAACCTATCCTACAGAAAGGGAATATTTCCTTCCTGCTGGAAATGTGCCACAGTTCAGCCGATACCTAAAAAAGGCAAGAAGACCTTGCCAAATAACTACCGACCAATCGCACTACTCTCAATAATATCGAAAGTCATGGAAAAGGCTATCAATCAGCATCTTCTAAAATATCTTGAAGGATTCAACATTATTAGTGATCACCAATATGGCTTTCGTAAAAATAGATCAACAGGAGATCTTCTGACTTATGTAACACATGTTTGGAACAACGCAATTGAACACCTTGGAGAATCTCGAGCGGTTGCTCTTGACATATCCAAGGCATTTGACCGTGTTTGGCACGATGGGCTGTTGGCTAAGCTACGTTTTTATGGTATCTCTGAAAAGTTCTGTTTGTGGCTCTCATGTTTCCTCAGAGAGCGTTCTTTACGAGTGGCAGTTGACGGATTTCTTTCTAACACCTTCACTATCAACGCCGGTGTGCCCCAAGGTTCCATACTGTCTCCTACTCTCTTCCTCATTTATATTAACGATCTGCTGGAAAAGACCGAGAATCGAGTCTACAGCTTTGCAGATGACAGTACACTTATCTCTTCATTCACTTTAAACGCTCGGACATCGACTACTCAGACGAATATCCGCAGACAGCAGGAAGTCATTCAACTTAACAAAGACCTGGAAGAAATTCTATCTTGGGGTGACAGTAACCAAGTGGAATTTAACGCTACAAAAACCCAGGCAGCAGTTTTTTTCTAAAAAAGTTAACGTTGCAGAACCCGACATAGTTATGTCGGGGCACTCCATCCCTCTAACATCGTCACTCAATCTGTTAGGCGTTAATTTGGGAGCAAATATGTCCTGGCATGAACATGTTGCAGGCATAGCAAGAAGAGCTTCTCAAAAGTTGGGAATATTGTTTCGAACCAGAAAGCTTTACACTCCACAACAACTGTTAATTCTTTACAAAGCTCAAATTCGACCAACTATGGAATACTGCTCCCATGTTTCGAGCTCCGCTCCCAAACATACACTGCATTTGTTGGATTCTATCCAGAGAAGAGCTGTTCGTCTGATTGGACACCCGGAACTGACCGACGGCCTTGATTCGCTGGAACATCGAAGAACGGTTGGCGACTTGAGCCTATTCTACAAGTACTTTCATGGAAAGTGTTCGAAAGATGTGGCCCGTATAATTCCTCCCAGAGCGGTGCATATTAGAAGTACACGTCGCGCTAATGCTTCACATCCGTATGAGGTTCAGCTTGTTACTCCTCGTACAACGCTTTTCAAGCAGTCTTTTATATGGAGAACATCATACCTTTGGAATGGTTTACCCAGGACTGTGTTTCCCATCGAGTACAATCTACAGCGATTCAAGAACAACGTGAATCGCTTTCTCCGCACACGTGTCGCTCCTGTAGCGCTTTAGGGACTTCCCTGTAGCACGTGTGCTAGACCCATAAAAAAAAAAAAAAAAAAAAAAATGCAACGTCTCTTTGTCTGTCTGTCTATCCGTTAGTGCGCTTATCACTCGAGAACCACTTATCCGATTTACGTGTTTTTTTTTAATTCATACCTTTGTTCTCTGGCCAGGTTATCTATAATCTTCTATCTATAATATATAAAATACAACGTCTCTCTGTCTGTGTGTTTACCTGTCTCTCTACCTGTCTGTCCGTTAGTGAGCTTATCACTGGAGAACCACTTATTTGATTTTAAACATACATATGTTCTCTGTTCAGGTTATAGGATATATTTTATTGCGTTAGGTAATATAAAGAATAAGCAGTGACGATAATAGTGATTCAAGTCGGAAAAAAGGTTACCGTTAGCGCGTTCTCTTGCAATACACTGCCTAAACCATTAAATATGAAGCAATATCATGTTGCAAGGAATATAATATATATAAAATGCAACGTCTCTCTGTCTGTGTCTGGAGAAATATTGCGAGATAAGTCGAGATAAGCCTAGATAATGGGAGATAAGGTAAGATAATGGGAGATGAGGAGAAATAATGGGAGATAATGAGAAATAATGGTAGATGAGCAGAGACAAGCCTAGATATAGAAATTATGTAGAGATAATGGGAGATAAGAAGAAATAATAAATAATGGGAAATAAGGGGAAATAATGGCAGATATTTTATTACGTTAGGTAACATAAGGAATAAGCAATAACGATAGTAGTGAATCAAGGCCACGCGAACGGAGCCGCGGGCACGGCTAATATATATGTATATATATATATATATATATATATATATATATATATATATATATATATATATATATATATAGTATATATATATATATATATATATATATATATATATATATATATAGTATATATATATATATATATATATATATATATATATATATATATATATATATATATATATAGTATATATGTTACAATAGAGGCTTTCACGGATGGTAGAATATAATACATTAAAATCTCGGGTTTCAATCCGTTCGCCTAACAATAAATTTGCACGACGTTTCGCCAAAATCTTATTTGGTATTTTCAAGTGCTCTTGCTGTTGCTGCTACTCGAAACTGTGATATAACTGTTAGCTTCAAGCGGCAGCAGTAGCAAGATCACAGTATCGAGTAGTAGCAGCAGCAAGAATACTTGAAAATGTCAAATGAGATTTGGGCGAAACGCGCCAACCCTATTGAAAACGTTTTGTCCTTTGTAAAGAGAAAGCTAAGAGGAAATACTCGGAGGACTTTGACTCAGTTGTCTCGCGAGATTTGAAAAATTTGGAGATCATTGCAGAAAATGTCGTCGACAGCTTACCTTGAAGATGCCAGGCGATTATTGATGCAAGACGCGATGTTACTAAGGTAATTGTGCCGTTGTTAGCACACCAGAGAATACATTGATGGCAGAAATGCTCACAAAACACATTTTTTTAAGAATACAAGCGAGCACGTTCTTACTTGACAGATTGTAGCTCAATAAAGTGTATTTGTTTGGAGTTGATAGCAGAATTCTCTTATTGTGGATGCAAATACATGTTGGTGTGCTCCCAAAAAAAAAAGAGATTTCTTACGCATTTTACAGGATTTTGCTTCCTGTTTTGAATTATTTTTGAGGATTCACTCCATTTTAGGCAGAAAACCTCTGCCATACAATAGAGTCATAAAATGTAAATGAGGGTTCATCGTAGCATAGCCGTCCGAGCGTAACCTGGTTTTAGTGTTTAATAAATAAAATTATCTTAAAAATATAGTAAAGTTATAGAAATATAAGATTTATTACTAAAATTTATTTAATCTGTAGATCTATGTATACATACAAACTCACAATTCACGATATATAAGTATTTTAATTACAATCATCATCTCCAAAATCTGAAGACTCGACTTCTTCAATTGATAATTAAGGATTCTATTTCCACAGTTTCTTCGATGTATTCGTCAAGTTTCCACATTTTATTTTCTTCTTCTATAACATGTCAAATGACATTTTTCCAATTATTCTCTTTGATCCTCTCTATTCCGGCGAGTAATAATTGCCTTACGTCTTGAAGTTTGAACGTGATGTTTTTCCCTTGCAACGAAACATTTCATTTGTGCCCAAATGAGCTCTATGGGATTCAATTCGACATAATATGGAGGTAATCTAAGCACTGCGATATTCCGTTCCTTTGCCATCTCATCGACTGCGTTTCTTTTTGAACTGTGCCTTATTTTGTTTCTCAATTTTGAGAAGTTCCGCTTTTAACATACCATCTTTATATTTAAGATTTTTGTCTCTTATCCATTGAAGAATATCCGCTTTCTTCCATGAAATTATCCGGAGTCGTTCTAATAATCGAGAATGGTATGGGGCATTGTCTAATACTATAACTGATTCGGCTGGTATACATTCAATCATTTGTTGGAACTACTCCTCAGAAACATCGGCAGCCATCTCCTCATGGTAATGTAAGGTGCGAACTTACCCGCTTTTTGAGGCGTCATTTTGTAGCCTATGAAAAGGTGTTTAATTGCGCCCCACTTTAATTTCTGATAATGAATCGAGTGAACCCTGATTTTAAAAGAACTAAAGAAATTAAACACACACTAGCTCAGTTTTCTTTGGTAGAGAGATATGGGTAAGAGATAATTTTTGTACGTCTTTTTGGATTTATTTTCTATTTTTAAAAAGCTTTAGCTGTACGATTTCTTTTTGGGCACCATTCATTTTAAAATAGAAAGGATCTAACTTCAGCTAAAAAAATGAAAAAATACTGAAGGGTTTTATGGTTATTAAATAAAAAATTAGTTTGGTACAGCCGTCCTTATCCTGAAAAGAAAGATAGGTATTCAGTGAGACACTAGCTTCAATCAACAAAAAGAAAATTTATTCAAGTTTTTAGAAATAAAAAGTTCTAACCTTTGCAGTTCTACAAAAGGATTCTAGCCTAACTAGTAGTTATTACATTTAAATTCTGAACTATGACAACCCCCGAAGACGAAAAATAGTGCTTTTCACTTCACTTTTTAGTCAGTTTTAAATTACTGTTAAGGCACTACTCAGGGACAGGTCTATTGAAGTATGCTTTGGTAACTTACTGTTCTTATTCCTGCTTTGATGGAATACGACCGATTTCACACTTTTCTAGCAAACACTTAGAGAGCCCACTACGGCTTTTCGTTAAGAAACTGGTGCTTTACTTAGCTCGCATGATGGTTGTTATGAGCTTTTTCTGTAGCTCAGTCGAAGGAAGCCTACTTGGCGGCTCCGATGCAATTAGCCTCGCCTACTCGGCGGCTGGATGGAAATTAGCCCTACTCGGCGGCTGGATGGAAATTAGCCAAGACAGTCCTTTCTCGGACCCTTAAATAAACCATGCAAACTCTGCCGGTAATATGGCGACGCCGGAACCAAAACTGCGGATACACACATTTCACCAATCGCGGCGTAGCGGTAGATTCGGTCAGGAACCCGCACTGCACAGTATATACCTAACGTCTTGGAATCTCTGTTTAATATACCGTTCGATACAAAAATGAAAATAAGTACAATTTGAAGTGAAAAATCAGTAACATTACATGGTCTTAAAATCTAGGAAAAAATGAATGTTACAGTAATCTTTAGTTAACTCTGATTCTAATTCCAACAAGACACCGTCGAGGAATCCGTTTTCACTACCAATATGTGCTATAATTAGCCCGCGACCTTTTCCTGAAGGGAGTTATAATCCAGTTGACCCACCTTCCATAAAAGCTTGTTTCGCAATATTAATGTTTTTGTCAATCCAGAATTTTTTCACTGTGTGTCCTTCATTAACCCAAGTCTCATTTAAATAAAAAATATTTTTCTTCATCTCGCAATTTTCTCATTGCTCGTAGATCTTCTCTTCTCCAACAAATTATTTTTGTTTTATCGATAAGAACAGATTTTCTATTGTGTTTTTTTTCCCCAACGAAAATTCAAGTTACGAATGATTTTCCATAATTTCCAAGTGCTGACCTTCTCTGATTTCTTGCAAAATTTTGTGTAGTGTAGGTATTTCTTTCTTAAAACAAATGGCGTTCAACAAAGATCCCACATATCACCCACTTTTTTTTAATACATGTACTTCTAATATGCCCAAAATTTTACTAAAGTAACATAAATTAGGATTGTTCGTATCTTTTTGTTAACGGCACAGTTATAATAGTTGTTTCAAAATAACCAGGAAACATTGTAAGAAAACTCCGATAGAACATACATTTTTTTGAGCTCTGCAGGATAAATAAGAATTACATAACATATAATATATCTCGTTTTAAACAACAAAAGCAAAATTCAAATGAGATCTAAAGTAAGGTCAGGTTTACTTTATGTTGCTTCATCTTATGCTCCATCAGTAAGAATGATCTTAAAAAACTTTTTTTTTTTTATGGGTTTAGCACACGTGCTGCAGGGAAGTCCCTAAAGCGCTCCAGGAGCGGCACGAGTGCGGAAAAAGCGATTCACGTTGTTCTTGAATCGCTGTAAATTGTACTCGGTGGGAAACACAGCGCTGGGCAAATTATTCCAAAGGGATGACGTTCTCCATATAAAAGATTACTTGAAAAGCGTTGTACGCGGAGTAACAAGCTGAACCGGATGCGAAGCACCAGCGCGACGTGTATTTCTAACATGCACCGCTTTAGGAGGAATTAAGCGGGCTACATCCTTCGAACACTTTTCATGAAAATACTTGTAGAACAGACTCAAGTCGCCAACCGTTCTTCGATGTTCCAGCGAATCAAGGCCGCCGGTCAATTCCGGGTCCCCAACCAGACGGACCGCTCTTCTCTGAACAGAATCCAACAAATGCAGTGTATGTTTGGGAGCGGAGCCCCAAACGTGGGAGCAGTATTCCATAGTTGGTCGAATTTGGGCTTTGTAAAGAATTAACAGTTGCTGTGGGGTGTAAAGCTTTCTGTTCTAAATAATATTCCCAACTTTTGAGAAGCTCTCCTTGCTATGGCTGCAACATGTTCATGCCAAGACATATTTGCTCCCAAACTAACGCCCAATAAATTGAGCGACGATGCTAGGGGAATGAAGTGCCCCGACATAACTATATCGGGTTCAGCAACGTTAACTTTTTTAGAAAAAAACTGCCGCTTGGGTTTTTGTAGCGTTAAATTCGACTTGATTACTGTCACCCCAAGATAGAATTTCTTCCAGGTCTTTGTTAAGTTGAACGACCTCCTGCTGTCTGCGGATATTCGCCTGAGCAGCCGATGTCCGAGCGTTCAAGGTGAATGAAGAGACAAGCGTACTGTCATCTGCAAAGCTATAGATTGGATTCCCGGTCTTTTCCAGCAGATCGTTAATGTAAATGAGAAAGAGAGTAGGAGACAGTATGGAGCCCTGGGGCACACCGGCGTTGATAGTGAGGGTGTTAGAAAGAAATCCGTCGACCGCCACTCGTAAAGAACGCTCTCTGAGGAAACATGAGAGCCACAAACAAAACCTTTCAGACATACCATAAGAGCGTAATTTAGCCAACAGTCCATCGTGCCAAACACGGTCGAATGCCTTGGATATGTCAAGAGCAACCGTTCGAGACTCTCCAAAGTGTTCAATTGCGTTGTTCCAAACATGTGTTACATAAGTCAGAAGATCTCCTGTTGATCTATGTTTACGAAAACTATATTGGTGATCGCTAATAATATTGAATCGTTCAAGATATTTTAGAAGATGCTCATTGATAACCTTTTCCATGACTTTCGATATTATTGAAAGCAGTGCAACTGGTCGGTAGTTATTTGGCAAGGTCTTCTTACCTTTTTTAGGTATCGGCTGAACCGTGGCACATTTCCAGCAGGACGGAAATATTCCCTTTCTGTAGGATAGGTTAAAAAGTCTACAGAAAACTGGTGTTAGTTCCCTTGCACAGTTTTTGAGAACTATGGCAGGTATTCCGTCAGCGCCAGAAGCCTTCTTGGTGTCTAGCTTCATTAAAATACGCTTTATGATGCGCTGTCTGAAGACAACATCGGGCATCCTTGACTGCAATATGGGAACAGTAGGTGGTGTTTTTCCTTGGAAATCGACAGCAGAATGTGAAGCAAAGAGTTCAGCCAACAAGTTCGCTCTCTCAACAGGTATGGTTGCAATGGAATTATCTGGCCGTGTGAGTGGTGGTATGGTGGATTTGGTAAAATTTTGACTAACTGCCTTAGCGACTGCCCAAAAGGACCTGGAATTGTTGGGACAAGCGAGAAGTTTGTTTCTAATTCGTTGATTGTGTGCCTCCTTGGTTTCGTCGATAATTCCCTTGCATCTGTTCCGGGCATGAACAAAGAGGTTACGATTTACGGTATTGCAATAATCCACAATAAAGTTCTAAGAATATTTCTAAATACATCAAGGTTTACATCAACCAGAATTATACACTGCGTTTTTGAAGTCTTCATCGACCTCTAAGGGCTCCTTTTCTTTGTTATTCTGAGGTTCGTTGCAAGGACGGCGTTTTATTTCTTTTAGAAATCTATAAATAGTTGTTGATGCAACTCCTGTTATGTTGGCACAGGTGTCCACAATTTCACGGACTTGGCTTGTTGGCTGTTGATGCACTAGGGCATCGTAGGCGTTAAGTATCATTGTTTTTTGCGCAGTGAAAATGCAGATTTACTAATTCCTGGGCAAAACTGAAAGTTGAAGCCATCGCTGTTCTGATTTGAACTAAGCATATTATAGGTTTTTTGGATTGATTCAGCCGATACTTGGTGGAGATCCATAACTAGAAGTTTTGCAAGAAGTAAAACACTACTTAAATTTCCACTAAATTTTTTATTATTAACGCCATGACATGTTTCGCTGTACGACAGTTTCTTCATATGGTTTGTTACAAAATGAGGGTAAAATTACTATAATAAATGGTTGGTTCACAATTTATGGAAGGTAATAAAATAATTTAATTAAAACAGATTTAGTAATGGTGAATTATTTAAGTCTAATTGTTCATTTATTAAGGAATCGGAATTTTTCAATTTATTTATTTCTAAAGATTCTAGGTAATTAAGTTTCAGGCTCTTTGTGCAAGTATGTAATATTTCAAAGTTTGGGTTGAACTGGTGGTTATTTTCAATTAAATGATTTGCGTAATTTGAGTTATTTTTTCTATTGATGTATGACAAAGCATGTTCTTTTATTCTTTTCGAAAAACTTCTTCCTGTTTGACCTATATATGTCTTTGAGCAATTTCTACAATTTAATTTGTATACTCCGGATTTATTGTCTCTATCTGTTTTAGTTTTGTTATTTTTTATAAATCTGCCAAGTGTGTTGGATGTTTTAAATGCTGTATTATTATTTAATTTTCTCAAGAATCTATTTAATTTAGTGCTGCATCTGCCAGTACGTTAAATGTCTTTTTATTGTTATGTCAAGGAAGTTATAACAAACACCTTTTTTCTATTTACCATAAACCGTCACATACTGACATAATTATCCATAATACCTCATGTCATCCACCAAGTCACAAACTTGCAGTTTTCCATAATATGATTCACAGACTAATAAATATTCCTCTGAACCAAGACGATTTTCAAAAAGAACTTAATATTATAAAACAATTAGCAGTAAATAATAACTATTCACCATCGATACACAGGACAACAAAAAAAAAATTTTTGTTTTGGTGCCTGGGATTTTAGAGCTGATTTTAACTATATTTGGGACGCTAAATCTATACATGCAATCCGTTTTTCTCTATCAGCTCTACTTTTTTAGATACATCAACTTATCTACCAATGTGGTTTTTATTCAGTATATTCATTTATGAGAGTTCTAAAATTATTATATATTCATTAATGTAGGTACAATGGTTTTATTGTCAGTCTGTAATTGAGTAAATTCCAGGTAAATCTATAAATAGTGGAATCATTGCCTATCAGGTACCTGAACTGACCCTTTTAATCACCTAACTCGGGTAAGTCTCGTCAGTTTGTGCGTTCTTACTAATGAGAGTAGATCGAATTCGGCGTGTTATTTTATGTTAAGAAAAGAGTGTTTTTGTGTTATTGAACAGAATTAAAATGAGTTCAGGTTCCAGTTCAAGAAGAAGTTGTGTAAATCAACCTGATGTGTTTTGCTATAAATGCGGAGAATACATGTTTCAACAAAACAGACAAACTATTACTGACTTTGTAAAGCGAGCGTATCTTGGATACCTTGGAGTTAAGCTTGGTGATCAGGACAAAACGTGGGCCCCGCATCTCGAATGTAAAACTTGTACAGAGCATTTACGGCAGTGGACTACCGGGAAAAGAAAATGTCTAAAATTCGGCGTACCAATGGTTTGGAGAGAACCAAAAAACCACTTCAATGATTGTTATTTCTGTTTAGTAAATACTAAAGGAATCAATCGAAGTAACCGCAGTAAGTGGACTTATCCCAATTTAGACTCGGCAATACGCCCTATCCCGCACTCAGATGAAATACCGATTTCAACATTTCATCAGCTACCACATATCTCTGATGACGAATATTTTCCCTCTGATCGCTCTTCTGATGCTAATAAAAGTTCTGATGCTAATGAAACTAACAGTGACTATGAGGGGACGTCATCAGTTCCTCAACGCTTCAATCAAAATGAATTAAATGATCTCACCAGGGATCTCAATTTATCGAAAAAAGCTTCTGAAGTACTGGCTTCTAGGTTGAACGACAAAAATTTACTGGAACAAGGAACCAAAATTACCTTTTACCGTACAAGAGAAAAAGATCTGCTACCATTCTTTTCTCAAGAAGACAATCTTGTATTTTGTCACGAAATTAGGGGACTCATGAAAGAAATGGGACTTTCTGAATATATTCCAGATGATTGGCGCCTATTTATTGACAGTTCAAAGCGAAGTTTAAAATGTGTCCTGAACGAAACTGAAAGAAGAATATAATACCATAGCTTTCGTCTTGCAGAAGATAAAGTATTACGAACATCGATGGATGATTTGTGTAGACTTAAAAATGGTAAACTTTCTTCTTGGGCAGCAAAGTGGTTACACGAAATATCCGTGTTTCTTGTGCCTCTGGGATAGTAGGGACAAAACACACCACTGGGTTAGAAAAGATTGGCCTCAGAGAGAAAACATGGACGTTGGGGAAAAGAATGTCATTAACGACGCTTTGGTTGAAAGAGAAAAAATCATACTTCCTCCGTTACATATAAAGTTGGGCTTAATGAAGCAATTTGTAAAGGCTCTTGATAAGAATGGGTCTTGTTTTGCATATATAGGGGTAAAAATGCATCAGTTGAGCACAGAAAAACTCAAGCAGGGATATTTGACGGCCCACAAATACGACAATTAATTAAGGATCCTGCCTTCATAAATTAAATGAATCAAGTTGAACGAGAAGCTTGGACATCATTTATTGCAGTTGTAGAAAATTTTCTAGGCAAACATAAAGCTCAAAACTATGTTGAAATGGTTAACAAGATGCTTAATAGTTTCAAATCCTTAGGGTGCAATATGAGTATTAAAATACACTATTTACACAGCCACTTGGACCGTTTTCCAGAAAATTTAGGAGACATGAGTGAGGAACAAGGTGAAAGATTTCACCAAGATATTAAAGTTATGGAGGACCGCTACCAAGGAAGATGGGACATGCACATGATGGCAGATTACTGCTGGAGTTTAAAAAGGGACTGTTTAAAAAAACATTCAAGAATGTCGCGGAAAAGAAGCTTTCCAAGTGTTGAGTGACTATTTCATTTCTTCAATGTTTGTAAGTACGACATAATATTGTATTTTGTATAACTAAAATAAAAATTTCGTATCTACTTTTGTTTACTACACTTACGGATTTGAGTTACAATAATGTAACTTATATTTCTCTAAAATTGTATATCTTAAAAATTTGAGCTCCTAGGTACAAATGAATACGTTATTTGAATTCAGGACATCAAACTGATATAGAATCAGCTCAAAAAACCTCGACACCAAAACAGCTGTTCCCCTGTGTAATAGATAATATTCTCAAGAAAAAACTTTACAAAAAAGCCATTAGTACAGTTTTTCTGAGTAATAAAGAACCTTATAAAAACGTAAAGTCAACAACGCAATAAATTAAATATTAACACAGCATTTAAAATATCCAACACACTTGGCAAATTTATAAAAAATAACAAAACTAAAACAGATAAAGACAATAGATCCGGAGTATAAAAAATTAAATTGTGGAAATTGCTCAAAAACATATATAGGTCAAATATCAATAAAAAAAACTCAAATTACGCAAATCATTTAATTGAAAATAACCACCAATTCAAACCAAACTTTGAAATATTAGTTACTTGCACAAAGAGCCTGAACCTTAAGTACCTAGAATCTTTAGAAATAAACAAATTGAAGACTTAAATAATTCACCATTACTAAATCTGTATAGTATTATAGTAATTTTACCCTCATTTTGTAACAAACCATATGAAGAAACTGTCGTACAGCGAAACATGTCATGGCGTTAATAATAAAAAATTTAGTGGAAATTTAAGTAGTGTGCAAAACTTATAGGCTTTTGCTTTATTTTTATACTTACACAGAATATTTTTATTGCATACTTAGATTAGTTCAGGTTTATCGTACCTATTATCATTAAGCTTTATAACACTGTAGATTCATAGTTCTTAAGAATTGTTAACTGTACTCGTTTAGGCCTTTATCATACAAATAAGATTTTTAGTTTCATCATTTACTCATTAAAATAAACTTTGAAATGTGTTGATTTATATACCTTATTGCAGAGGTGCTCAAACTTGAACTGCTGGCGATCTACCTCAATATTGTTAGACTACGATCGATCGATTCTGAGAGGCTGCAAGTAAGTGTGATGCAGGATTGTCGTCTAGGTAGGGTTTATCGTGTTATAGATAATAGTTTTCCGCACAATATGCATATTTTAGTCAGGGTAAGTGTAGGCCTGCTCTAAAATGACAATGAAAAAACTCATAATTATTCAAAATTGCTAGTTTATTGGTTCTTACAAAACAAACGAGTTCTAGTGTCTAAACTTAACTAAAGAGTGACTTTGGATGTTGAAGCGTGGCACTGCATGTCCTCAGCATACTTTTCATAAGATGGTACGTAATTACCGAGTGCTCATCGCAAGCATGATGACATATGTTCGTCAGTTAGTCGATTGCGATATTTTGACTTAATTATCTTCATTTCAGAAAATGCAGACTCGCACAAGTAAGTTGACCCAAACATTGCCGTCAGTTGAAGGGCGATTTGCCTTAGATTCGGATATTTATCTTCAGATATAAAACACCAGAATTTTGTATCAGATGCACTGCACTAACTCATTTTCAACAGAACATGAGTCCATGTTAAACTGACTTGCTATTTCAGTAGCTAATTCCTCAATGTTTTTACATGAAAAAGGATAACTCATAAATGATGCGATATTTCCCAATTTACTGAAATCATAAAAACGTATTTCGAATTGGCCGAAAATATTTGATAATTCTGCCTCATAAATATCATAATTCAACTAAGGAATGCTTTCAAAGACGGAAAATGTTTCAGATTCTTTCTTTTCAGTTGACCTATCATAAGTTGCAATTTACTTTTGAATGCGTTTATTGCGCTAATCATTCCAATAATAGTTTTTCCTTTACCTTGAAGCTCCAAATTAATGGTGTTTAAATGCATTGTGATGTTTGTCAAAAATGCCAAATCAGTCAGCCATTTTCCGTTTTTCAGTATTTGAGTGTTATCACCTCTTTCGTCCAGAAAAGCTGTTATTTCGGGCAATAATTCTTGAAACCTTTCTAGGAATTTTCTGCGACTCAACCACCTGACGTCCGTGTGAAGAACTAAATTAGTGAGTTCAGCTGACTCACTATCTTCCAACTGCAAATTAAAGAGCCGTCGTTGCAAGTTACGTGCACGGATAGAATTCACAATTTTTATTGCAATGCCCATAATCTCCTCCATGTTTAGAACTTTTGAACACAAAACTTGTTGATGTATAATGCAATGGAAGGAGAAAAATGAAGGAAAATCATCATTAGCTCGACACAATGCCACAAAACCGTTCGTTTCCATTCATTGCTGGTGCTCCATCGGTTGTAATGCACACTAGTTTATATATTGGTAGCTTGTAGTTTGTTACAAAATTGAAGAAAAAACGTCATATATATCTTCGCTACGGGTCTTTCCTTTCAGAGGAATCATTGTCAAAAACTCTTCCTTAGCCGACATGTCATTGAATACCATTCGAATAAAAATACACAGCTGAGCAGTGTCTGTCATATCGGTGGATTCGTCGAACTATAAAGAAAAGTATGTACATTCCATGATATCATGTTTTAGTTTATCTGCCATGTCCTGACTGATGATTTCAACACGCCTTGTGACCATCGGACGAGATAACTGAAGTTCTCTAATAGCAGACATAATCTCTGTTTTATTTTTAAAATCTCCAAATAAAGTCTCACCCGCTTCAATAAATGCTTCCTTCACAATCAATCCATCATCAAATGGTTTCTTGTGTTTCGCCAATATATGAGATATTTTAAATGACGCTTTTGATTGTTTGGCTGGTCTTGTGAACATGGTTAGTTCTTTTTTCAAACAAGTTATCAAATCACGTACTTTTCGTTTTCTTAATTCACTCTGTGACGGAAAATCCTTTTCATAGTTTTTATGAACCGTTTTATGATGCCTCTCTAAATTCCCACGCTTTGGTATCGTAACTGACGCACGGCAAATGAGACAAATGCACTTATCCTTTACCATACAAAAGAAAAATTCTTCCTCCCAATCGTTATTAAAATGATTGAAAATGATTAAAATGATGAAGTTTTACTTTTCTTCGCCGCACTCATTTTGGACTATTTATTAATAAACTTTGTATCGATGTATCGCCTTCAAGTTACAACTCAGACTGACTCCTATTCCTGCAGGCGCAACATTTATATCAGCGCGAACGAAGTCTCGAATGTTCCCGTCAAACACGCCGCCCGAAGTTTCTAGAAAAATCGGCGGGAATCAAAAACGCGGCTTTTCTTTGACAAGTACCGCGCGTTCCTTTGATAAAGCCGCCTTTTGCCGCTAGCAGGGGGTTATTACGATAAAAGAAAGTGATGAGGGGGTTATTCTGGCCTAATTGTGGATCGAATAAATTTTAGTAGTTTATTCATTACATTTTATTTTAGTTACCTAAAACAAAATCTGTGAATAGTTCTATATCGAAATTTTTTTCTCGAGATCGACTCAAAAAGCACTCGCGATCGATCGTTTGAGCACCCCTGCCTTATTGTAATGTTTAGAAGGCATGTAATAAAATATTTTTTAGAAAAAGATCGATAGAGATAGAAAATAAAGGTGATTAAAACTAAAAATGCGAATAACTGGTAGAGAAATTTTGGACGTTTATGGTTTATGACATTTTAATGTTTATAACCCATGCTATCAACTGCAAACAAATGCACTTTAATTATGGACAGTACGTCAAAATCGGAAAATAACTTTCAAACAAAGAGTCCAGAAGTTTAATTAAACAAAGTGAGGTATTTCATCAAAGAAAACCTTTTTAAAACTTATAACAGAATGTAAACTTTCCTTGGAGAAAAGAAAAATTCTTGCTTGTTTTTTGTTAGCGTTACTTAGTCTTATTATAATTTTCTTAGATTAGACAATAATGAAAGTTTGGGTGGAAGCTTGACTAATAAATAATAAACTAAAGCGTAATCAAAACTAGCTTCCTCAATTAGAGAAAACTTCAGCAAAGGTAGAAGTTGCAATTAATTAAAAGTTTAAAAGAGGCGATGTTTTAAGTTTTAAACGAATTTTCTAAGTTATTCTGAAATCTCTTCATGAAGAGCATAATTGGCAAGTGCCTCTTGGCGAAGTGACTAATAATTTTTATTCCTCTTTTAGGGAAAAGTTTTTGTTCGGAATACCTGCCATAGTTCTCAAAAACTGTGCGAGGGAACTAACACCAGTTTTCTGTAGACTTTTCAACTTATCCTACAGAAAGGGAATATTTCCTTCCTGCTGGAAATGTGCCACAGTTCAGCCGATACCTAAAAAAGGCAAGAAGACCTTGCCAAAGAACTACCGACCAGTCGCACTGCTCTCAGTAATATGTCATGGAAATGGCTATCAATCAGCATCTTCTAAAACATCTTGAAGGATTCAACATTATTAGCGATCACAAATATGGCTTTCGTAAACATAGATCAACAGGAGATCTTCTGATTTATGTAACACATGTTTGGAACAACGCAATTGAACACTTTGGAGAATCTCAAGCGGCTGCGCTTGACATATCCAAGGCGTTCGACCGTGTTTGGCACGATGGACTGTTGACTAAGCTACGCTCTTGTGGCATGTCTGAAAGGTTCTGTTTGTGGCTCTCATGTTTCTTCAGAGAGCGTTCTTTACGAGTGGCAGTCGACGGATTTTTTTCTAACACCTTCACTATCATCGCCGGTGTGCCCCAAGGCTCCATACTGTGTCCTACTCTGTTTCTCATTTACATTAACGATCTGCTGGAAAAGACCGGGACTCCAATCTACAACTTTGCAGATGACCGTACGCTTGTCTCTTCATTCACTTTGAATGCTCAGACATGGGCTACACAAGTGAATATCCGCAAACAGCAGGAGGTCTTTCTACTTAACAAAGACCTGGAAGAAATTCTATCTTGGGGTGATAGTAACCAAGTGGAATTTAACGCTACAAAAACCCAGGTTGCTGAGCCCGACATAGTTATGTCGGGGAACTCCATTCGCCAAGCATCGTCACGTTGGGCGTTATTTTGGGAACAAATATGTCCTGGCATGAACATGTTGTAGGCATAGCAAGGAGAGCTTCTCAAAAGTTGGGAATATTGTTTCGAACCAGAATGCTTTACACTCCACAACAACTGTTAATTCTTTACAAAGCTCAAATTTGACCAACTATGGAATTCTGCTCCCTTGTTTGGGGCTCCGCTCCCAAACATACACTGCATTTATTGGATTCTGTTCAGAGAAGAGCTGTTCGTCTGATTGGAGACCCGGAACTGACCGTCGGTCTTGATTCGCTGGAACATTGAAGAACGATTCGCAACTTGAGTCTGTTCTACAAGTATTTTGATGGAAAGTGTTCGAAGGATGTAGCCCGCTTAATTCCTCCCAGAGCGGTGCACGTTAGAAATACATGTCGCGCTAATACTTCACATCCGTATGAGGTTCAGCTTGTTACTCCGCGTATAATGCTTTTCAAGCAGTGTTTTATATGGAGAACATCATCCCTTTGGACTAACTTGTCCGGGGCTGTGTTTCCCACCGAGTACAATTTACAGCGATTCAAGAACAACATGAATCGTTTTTTCCGCACACATGCCGCTCCTGTTGCGCTTTAGGGACTTCCATGCAGCACGTGTGCTAGATTCATAAAAAAAAGACACGTAAACAAGACTTGGAACAACACAAGAGAAATCATATACAAAACCATTGGAAACAATTATCCCGCTGAAATAAGGGAAGTAGTCAGAGAAAAAAGAATAGCAAGAAGGAAATGTCAACAATCTAGAGATCCTTCCGACAAAAATATCCTAAACAGTTTAACACAACTAAAACGTGAAATAGCAAAACTTAAAGAAAAGTCAATAAATAACTATTTGGCTGACTTAACAGCAGATAAGAACACTGACTACTCCCCGTGGAAAGCAACAAGAAGTTTAAAAAGACCTATTACCCAAACTCCTCCTATAAGAAAGGAAGATGAAACCTGGGCTAGAAACAACAAGCAGAAAGCAGACCCTTTTGCTGATTATCTTGAAAACATCTTCACACCAAATGAAATAGACTCAGATATCATTATTCAAGAAGTAATAAATTTGGGACAAGATATAACAATTAAGCTAGTGACTCCAAAAAAGGTGACCCAGGAGATAAAAACTAATCTAAATCCAAAAAAAGCACCAGGGTTCGAGTTGATAATAGGTGAAATACTAAAACAGTCACCAAGAAAAGGCATTGTCAAGCTGACATACTTATTCAATGCAGTCATTAGACTGAGACATGTTCCCAGCGAATGGAATGTATCTGAAGTCATGATGCTATCTAAACCAGGTAAGCCACCAAATGAAGTGAAATCTTATAGACCGATATCATTATTACCGACAATTTTCAAACTATTTGAAAATCTGTTTCTCAAAAGACTAAAACCTATTATAAAAAATAAAAATATCTTACCTAATCACTAATTTGGCTTTAAAGAAAAACATTCGACAATAGATCAAGTACATCGCATTCCCAGCATTATAGAAAATGCGTTGGAGACGAAACAGATTTGCTCAACAATCTTCCTAGATGTTACGTAAGCATTTGACAAAGTCTGACATCAGGGCCTGATTTATAAACTAAATAAAATTTTGCCGAAACAGTATGCTGAACTACTACAGTCCTATATTTCGAATATAATTTTCAAAATTAATCACGGAGACGAATATTCAGATAAAAAGATATTAGACCTGGAGTACCACAGGGTAGTATTTTAGGACCTATTCTGTACCAATCAATACAATTATATATTTCTTCCACAATTAGAAAACTCACCATTGCGACCTTTGCAGTTGATACTGCAATCCTTGCCATAGGAAATAATGTCGAAAAGACCACAGAAAAACTACAACAAGCAAATAACAATATATCCAACTGAACTAAAAGATGGAAAATAAAATTAAATGAGCAGAAATCTGTCCACATAAATTTTACAAACAAGAACTTAAGGATTATTGTAAAACAACTGAAAATAGAAGTCCATATTTCAGCAGCTTACTAGCTGTTCTCTTGTCTGTCAAATCCATCCTGAGACGCGTTTCGCCGTAACACGGCTCGTCAGTCAGGCTAGGATTGACAAACAAGAGAACGGTATCAAGTGGTACTTATCCCAGAATCTCTAAATGGTAGTAATATAAATTTGTTTTGCACACCCCCAAAGTTTTATGCCATAAACCCAGACTGGTTTCAAGATCTGGTTGTACATGGTGGTTTTGTTTTGTATTGATAGCTGAGAATTTCTACCCAGCAGCCAATATAATTTTTTATATTTTATACAGAGCTCTTTACGTTTCTTTTTTAAATGTTCTTTCCATTTTAATTTGACATTTAGGGTCATTCCTAGATATTTGGCACTATTCTCGAAAGGGATTGTATTGTTTTATATGGCGACTGGAATGTAGTTCCTTAAGTTACGAAGCACGATGGTAGGATACAACGAATTGTATAAAGTACGCATACCTATTACTCCATCGAAAGCTGACACAGCAGCTTTCGAACCGACAGAGTGGTTGACACAGTGAACGCTTTAAAAGCAGGTAGCGCTTTTTTGAGGAATCCTTCCTCAAGTATATATAATTATTGTAAAGCAACTGAAAATAGACAGAAGTCCTAGCCTGACTGACGAGCCGTGATACGGCGAAACGCGTCTCAGGATGGATTTGACAGACAAGAGAACAGCTAGTAAGCTGCTGGAATATGGACTTCGGTCTATTTTCAGTTGCTCGGGAATTCCTCGAAAAAGCGCTACCTGCTTTTAAAGCGTTGACTGTGTCAACCACTCTGTCGGTTCGAAAGCTGCTGTGTCAGCTTTCGATGGAGTAATAGGTATGCGTACTTTATACAATTCGTTGTATCTTACCATCGTGCTTCGTAACTTAAGGAACTACATTCCAGTCGCCATATAAAACAATACAATCCCTTTCGAGAATAGTGCCAAATATCTAGGAATGACCCTAAATGTCAAATTAAAATGGAAAGAACATTTAAAAAAGAAACGTAAAGAGCTCTGTATAAAATATAAAAAATTATATTGGCTGCTGGGTAGAAATTCTCAGCTATCAATACAAAACAAAACCACCATGTACAACCAGATCTTGAAACCAGTCTGGGTTTATGGCATAAAACTTTGGGGGTGTGCAAAACAAATTTATATTACTACCATTTAGAGATTTCAGAATAAAATGCTACGACACATAGTTCATGCTCCGTGGTACTGCAGAAATAGAGACATTCGTCGGGACCTTGGACTCGATGTTGTTCCTACTACTACTGAGATCAAACGCTTCGCCCAGAAGCATGAAGCAAGATTGCATCAACATGTCAATGTCGAGGTAAGTCAACTACTGGATCAGGGCAACCAGAGAGGATCACTGAAGAGGAACAAACCATTTGATCTAGTTTAGTGTTGTGTTAAAAGCAGAAACAGTGTAGTGTAGTGGCCATCGCCGGACAGAAACAACTAAAGGACACCAATGGGTGAAATTTAGACTCTAAAGAATTTATTAGATTAAAATTGATGGTTGGTCATAATTGACCAGTTTTAATATTCATAATAAAAAATTTAAAAAAACTTCCACAAGTTACGGCGCTTAGAGGTATAATTCTTTTGAAATTTTCCTGTATCGATTGAAAAAATGATACTGGCGTTTCTCCGATCATCCTGTCGGCTTGTTCAGAGCTTGTTCTGAGAATTGGCTTTTTCGAAATCTAGCCCGAAACTGATTACTCTTGCACGGGCCTTTTATATGAGTACCAAGATATACAACGCTCCACTTGAAAATATACAGCTCTCTTTCATATCATACGATTTGTTGAGCCTATATTTCTCTCTCTACGGCCTTTTTTCTTGACTTCACCATTCAAATGGTCCAATATTATTCAATGGGCTTCCCAAAAATACTTGCCAAAACCTGTCCAGCTGATATTTGTGTTTTTGGACGCTTCGGTCGGCTTTCATGCGGTCCCAGCTACTCTGCCGCATGCCTGTTGGACTTGGCATATAGTGGTGGATCCATGTTTTGTTCATTGTTACAAACCGATCCAAAAATTCCTTTGGGTTACTCCGAAAAAGTGCCAGCGTTCTAAATCTTCGACACGTTGCTATTTTTGATCAACCAGGAGTGTGCGCGGCATCCTTCGGGCACAGGGCTTTTCGATATCCAAATACTCATGCAACATATGCCCCACGCGTTCTGTCGATGTGTTCACGATATCAGCTATCTTTCTTACTTTCACTTTGCGGTCATTCTGTACAATGTGGTGGATATTTAGTATGTTTTTTGAAGTGACTGTCTCATTTGAACGTCCGGAACGTGGTGTATCATCGGTGTTTGTACGACCATAGTTCACTAATATATATATATATATATATATATATATATATATATATATATATATATATATATATATATATATATATCAAGGATTTTCTACAGCTGACGCTGTCTTCCTTCTCTCAGCCTTTGATTCCATCCGTTTCTATCTCCCCAGTCTCTATCTGTTAGACCCCTGTCCTCCATAGCCTCGTCCACATCGTCTCTCCACGATCGTCTGGGTCTTCCTCTTTTTCTTCTCTCTCCGTTATTTTTTTATCCACCTATTATCTTCGCTCCGTCTTATGTGTCCATACCATTTTAATCGTATTTCTTCAATGGTGTTTATTGCGTTCTCTTTGATGTTCATTCTGCTTCTTATTTCTTCATTTGTTATTCTCTCCATACATGTCACTCTACAACATCTTCTCCAATACTCCATCTCTACCGCGTTAATTTTAGATATATTTCTTTTGTTGATCGTCCATGTTTCTGACCCGTATGTCATTATGCTTTGTATTATTGATTTGTATATGCGTGTTTTGTTTCTCTTTGTAATGTGCTTGTCCCACAGGACCGAATTTAATTGTCATGCATATCCGCGTTTGTCCTAATCTAGCTTTAATCTCTTCTTCTGATGTTGCGTTTTTTGGTGGTTCATAATATTTAAATCTATCGGTTCTTTTGATTATTGTTTCGTTATCGACTTCTAGATTCTCCACGTTTCCCTCCTTTGTTGTCAGATATTCCGTTTTATCAAAGTTTATTGCTAATCTTGCTTTAGTGTATTCTTCTTTCAGTTTTCTTACCATATAACTGAGGTCTTCCTCATCTTGCGCTATGATTACTTGGTCGTCTGCAAAACTTAGAGTATAAAAGTAATCTTCTCGTATTGGGACTCCCATTCCACTACATTTTTGCTTCCATTTTTTTAATGTTTGTTCGAGGTATATTTTGAATAGTGTTGGGGATGTAGAGCATCCTTGTAATACGACTTTTGATGTTTGGAGTCTCTTCCCTATTTTATGTCCTATTTTTATGTTCACTGTGTTCTTTTCGTAGAGAGTTTTTACTGCGTATACTAGTTCTTTGTCAATGCCTATTTCTTTCATTGCGTTCCATAATCTTTGTCTTGGTACTGAGTCATAGGCGTTTCTTATGTCTATGAAGGCTAGATGAACTTCTCTATTCTTTGCCAGTTTTTTTTTCCATTGTTTGTTTTATAGTGTATATGTGGTCTATACATGATTTTTCGGCCGTAAAGCTTGCTTGGTCTTCTCCAATTTTTCCTTTTATATTTTCCTCCATGATATTTTTAATAATTTTTCCATACAAACGTCCCATACTCGATATTATGCTTAGGTCTCTATAGTTCGTGCATTTTCTGCGGTCTCCCTTTTTAAATATAGATAATATATAAGCTTTTGACCATTCCTCTGGTATTTTTTCTCTATTTATCGCTCTGTGGAACATGTTTCTCAGCATTCGATGTAATTTATTAGACCCGTACTTAATCATTTAATTTACCACACCCCCAGGCCCTGAAGATTTATTATTTTTGAGTGTTTTTATTGTCTTCTTTACTTCTTCATAGCTTAGTTCTATCTCTTTTATTTCCTTATTCTGTTCTTCTTCAGGGTTCTCTTCTTGGAATTCTGGTCTGTCTTCTGTTAGCAGCTTCTTATAATATCTTTCCCACTCGTTTTCTGGGGTGTACTCTATATACGTCTTCTCTCTATTGTTAGTCCTTAATGCTTTAATTATTCTCCATGACTCTGTGCTTCTAGTTCCTCCTATATACTGTTCTACATAGTTCACTAAACCATCACCATATAGTTGTTTTCGAAGGACCAGATGTGATAACACTTCTCAAGTCACTCTTGGGTTCTGGCTGTATTTTTTTCCATCAAAAAACAATGTTTAATCAATACACGAAATTGTTTTTGTTCCATAGTTTTGCAAAATTCAAAAGTAGTGTTCCTCAAATAACTCGCCAACTATTAGACGAAATGTTATGAAAAATAATACTTGAATCTTCTGAAAGTTGATACTAACTGAAAATCATGTGAGTTCTTTGTTTGTGCTCTCGCGGAAAGTCGCAAGAATTGTCACCCCATTAATACCAATAATAATGTATAAGTTACGAAGAGAGTACTCTAAAATGAGCAGAAAGTTCTTTAAAACCCCTCATTTCAAAAAAAAAACTCAACGTAAACCCCTCTCTTTTAAGTGCAAAATCACCCTTTGTCAAACATTTAAATTTTCCAACCACGTAATCTCTTGGGCCGCTTTTTAAATTTATTTCTTTGAAAATTCTTCTAATTATTTTTAATCGTCTGCTTCAAAAAAAAGTGGGTTAAATAACAACGACCTCTTTTTTTTTTATTACTTCCTAGTGCTCTGAGGAGCAACGGACTGGTAATGCGTGAGTTTATGTCCAGAATAAAGTTTACGAGTTTAAGGCTGAGAATTTGTTTGGGGCTTTAATAAACCTTATTTATGTTTGTGTAAATTTACACTTTGTAAAGTTAATTACATTTTACAGGTCCATGCTTTTAAAGATGTTCAGACATTAATGCAACTTTATAGGATTAATTGCAGCAATTAGTTGCACCAAATTGTCGCCGTAATGCTTCAGGTTAGGTATTAGGGATGATAAGTTACAATTCACAAGGATATACTGTGTTAAATCATTTAAGGATCGCAGATAATGTCACTCTGATTGTCAACACACTGATGCTGATGGAATTAGAGATAAATAGGGCTAAAAATAAACTTCACCGAAACCAAATACTTGAACAACGAAACTGAAGATAACGGCCAGGAACTAATAATAGAAGGTGAAAGATTAGGCTAGAACAGTCTCGTTAACTCGGTCTACGTTCGGAAGATTACAATTTAAATTGGGCATCCCAAATACAATAAAAGCCAGAGTGTTTGTTCTACATGTACTGCCGGTATTAACATATAGAACTGAAACGTGGGCTTTAAATAAAAGTATAATATATAAACTCCAAGTAACCTAAAGAGCAATGGAGAGGATAATGCTAAATATTAAACTCCAAGATCATATTCCTAATATCGCAATACGAAGAAGATCAAAAGTGACAGATATAATGCAATGGATATGTATATTAAGGTGGAATTGGGCGGGGCATATTGCAAGGAAGAATGATAACAGATGGACACGTCGTATGAATGAATGGAGGCCTAGAGAACATAAAAGATGCAGAAGCAGACCACAGACTAGATGGACGAACGACATAAAAAGATTAGCGGGACATGATTGGATGCAAAAAGCAAACAAGAGAGCACATTGGATGATGATAATGATGATGATACTGTGTTAGCGTGACGATTATTCGTGGCATGCACTACTCTGGGTGCAATCAAGCACGCTCCATCTGTTGAGCGCTTCACAAGGAAGTGTTTGACCCCAGAGCAGAAACTGGCGAGGAAATTTCGTCGCCTTAGAGAGCGATGGAAATTTTTTTCTTGATTAGTTGTAGGCGACAAGACTTGAGTATTCTGTAGGGAGCCTCCTACGTAGCAGAAGTCGATGCAATGGGTTCATAACAGTTCTGCACCTCCAAAGAAGGCGAAAATCCAGTCATCTACTGGAAAGTTGATGGAAACAATTTTTTAGGATCGCAACAGAACTTTTCTTATTTGATATATGGAAAAAGGTCCACTGTTAATGGAGATGTCGAATTTTTAAATAAAAATGTTTTATCTCTGCACGATACTCGGCTTTTTCCATTTCTACGAAATGTGTAACATTATTCAGTTACGATAACTGCGTATTGCATCAGTTTGAAACTTTGAACATAACCGTTACAAGAATCACGTTTACCAACAGACATGCCACACACAACAAAATTTCCGCCATTTCGTAGAAATTTACGAAACTTATTAATCCATCCTCGTATATTGTACATTTATTAGGACCTGCCATCTAGAACTCCATAGCTTACAGTTCTCTCCTTATCGAGATGCTACCTGTAGCTTTTGGATACTTTGTCATTACGCTTTTTAGTGCTTAGTAGTTCATGTTTCTGCAGCATAAAGATTGTGACTGTAAAATTATAATTGTTTCAATTTTTAGTGATTATAAGATCACTTCGGTGTCTGTCCGTCTGTCTGTCTGCCACACCCGATTTTCTCCGAAACTATTTAACCTAGAAAGTTGAAATTTTGAACTAATATAGGAATTGATGGCCCCATCAGAGCCGTGTAGTTTGGAAAGTTAAATTTTGACTGAAAGGGTTAATTTTAGGGGGTGAAATCGGAAGTAAAAAAATAAATTACCATACTGTAACATTAGATAATCTAAGATTAATAAAAAATGTATCTGATAGGAGATTGTTGAACGCATACGAAAGTATGGAAATCATAAAATGTAAAAGTAGTTTAAATAAAGACATAGGGCCTATTCCTTATAGTCCCCTCTACTGGTTACTTGACCGGAACTGATGGCCTTGCCTATGTCATTAGTTCCGCTTGAGTAATTCAAGGGTTAGGCTAAGTATAAATAGGGTAGATTTGTAGTTTAGCTTTAGTCAATCATCGCTCCTGATGAAGCTAACATGGTTAGCGAAACGAGCGTCAAGTGCAAAAATAAAGTGTTTGGTGTAGTGGTGATATATGCTGAGTAGTATCATTGTGCCAAAGATTCCACATCCCCAACTTAGTTAAAAATTTCAAGGTCATACCTTTTCAGCAAAGATCGGAAACAAGATTTTAACAAAGCTTGAGGTGTGTTTTGTGAAGTCAATGATCATTTCATACCTCCAACAAAATTTGTTATTTTAAAAGCAGTTAACGTACGGAACTCTAATTGCGCAAGTCCTACTTACACTGGGCCGGTTATTGGTGTTAACCTGCTAGTGACCAGTTTTTTAAATAAATAAATTAGTGTGGACTGTAGTTATCTAGGAAAGACTATAGGAAGATATTATTTTGTATTTTGTTTTTAGTTTAATTTAAAAAAAAAGAATAGTTTCATTGTGTTTTATTTCTTGTTGTTCTTTTCATGACCGTAATTGTTTCCCATTCTCTGCCAATAGCAATTCGGGGCGGTAAAGAACAAATTAACTTATAAATAATTAACTTAACATTGTGCGGAAAACTAGTTAGTACAATTAAACAAAACTTGCACAAAGGTGAAATTTGTTCCATTAAAAGTTTGCAATGGGAAACTTCAAAAGTGTAAATGAATTTTAGAAAGTTATTTTAAAATCTGTTTAAGCAACGGGTAATTAGTAGCGATTCTCTAAGGAGAGTAAGTATCTACAGTTAATAAGTTTTCCTCAGGTTTGTTTGACGATGTTACACTTCGGTTCATATTTGGGACGACATTAAAAAATAGCTAAGATGAGATTATTCGTGAATACTTAACATTATCTAAACTTTGTATGGAACAAAATTATTTTCAATATAACAATCAATTTTATGTTCAGAAAGAAGGAACAGCTATGGGTAATTGCTTGTCACCCTTCATAGCCAATTTATTCATGAGTAAGTTTGAAATCGAAGCCAGTCAAGAATTCGAATATTTCCCAAGGGTATGGTATAGGTATGTGGATGATATTTTCGCGATTTTTGATACAAAGAGAGCAAATATTAATGATTTTGTTTCTAAATTAAATAGCCGGTATGATTCCATTAAATTCACTTACGAAGTTGAGAACAAAGGACAATTGCCTTTTCTAGATATTTTAATTATTAAAAATAATAATAGATTAGAATTTGATATCTATAGGAAGAATACAGTAACAGATAGATATATTCCTAATGATTCATTTCATTGCAAACAACATAAATTAGCCTCATTACATTTTTTAGTTCATCGTTTGGTCACTTTCCCTCTGAACAGAGTAAACTTCAATAAAGAAAGGAATCGTATTAGAAATATAACTAGAGTTAATGGTTACGACGATGACTTAGTAAATAAGCTAATAAATAGACATAAATTTAGGTTTAATATTCAGAATTCCACCTTTTTTACACGCGAAGAAAATAACACCAAATATGTCTCCATACCATATAATCCGAAATATAGCAAGGGACTCAATAAGGTATTTAATGAGGTAGGCCTCACCTTAGTCTATAAGTCATCAGACAATCTGAGAAATATCTTAGGAAATCCCAAAGATAAGATTCCTAATTGTGAGAAAAGTGGAATTTATGAAATTAGTTGTAATGATTGTGACAAAAAGTATGTTGGGCAAACTAAAAGGTCAATTAAAACACGATTTAAAGAACATTTAGCACATTTAAGATACAATAGAACAGAGAAGTCTAGCATTGCCGAACATGCTCTTGAAGCTGATCATACTGTAACATTAGATAATCTAAGATTAATAAAAAATGTATCTGGTAGGAGATTGTTGAACGCATAGGAAAGTATGGAAATCATAAAATGTAAAAGTAGTTTAAATAAAGACAGAGGGCCTATTCCTTATAGTCCCCTCTACTGGTTACTTGACCGGAACTGATGGCCTTGCCTATGTCATTAGTTCCGCTTGAGTAATTGAAGGGTTAGGCTAAGTATAAATAGGGTAGATTTGTAGCTTAGCTTTAGTCAATCATCGCTCCTGATGAAGCTAACATGGTTAGCGAAACGAGCGTCAAGTGCAAAAATAAAGTGTTTGGTGTAGTGGTGATATATGCTGAGTAGTATCATTGTGCCAAAGATTCCACATCCCCAACTTAGTTAAAAATTTCAAGGTCATACCTTTTCAGCAAAGATCGGAAACAAGATTTTAACAAACCTTGAGGTGTGTTTTGTGAAGTCAATGATCATTTCATACCTCCAACAAAATTTGTTATTTTAAAAGCAGTTAACGTACGGAACTCTAATTGCGCAAGTCCTACTTACACTGGGCCAGTTATTGGTGTTAACCTGCTAGTGACCAGTTTTTTAAATAAATAAATTAGTGTGGACTGTAGTTATCTAGGAAAGACTATAGGAAGATATTATTTTGTATTTTGTTTTTAGTTTAATTTAAAAAAAAAAGAATAGTTTCATTGTGTTTTATTTCTTGTTGTTCTTTTCATGACCGTAACTGTTTCCCATTCTCTGCCAATAGCAATTCGGGGCGGTAAAGAACAAATTAACTTATAAATAATTAACTTAACATTGTGCGGAAAACTAGTTAGTACAATTAAACAAAACTTGCACAAAGGTGAAATTTGTTCCATTAAAAGTTTGCAATGGGAAACTTCAAAAGTGTAAATGAATTTTAGAAAGTTATTTTAAAATCTGTTTAAGCAACGGGTAATTAGTAGCGATTCTCTAAGGAGAGTAAGTATCTACAGTTAATAAGTTTTCCTCAGGTTTGTTTGACGATGTTACACTTCGGTTCATATTTGGGACGACGTTAAAAAATAGCTAAGATGAGATGTTTAAATTAAAAAAAAAACTGCCGTCTTCTTCTTCTTCAAACTTTTTATTTCGCCACTTGTTGCCGTCATGGTTTTGGGGGTCATCCTGAAGGTCCGGATGTGCTCGGATTGTTTGGCAATTTTAATCAGTCAGTCGTTGGGTATCCTATTAACGCGATCTCTCCATTTCCTTCTTCAACTTCGGGCCGGTCTTACTATGTCTTGGATTTCACAGATGTCTCTTATTTCCTCGTTCATTTTCCTATTAAATAATGTGTGACCTGTTATTGTTCTGAGGGTTCGCATTTCTGGTGTTCTTAAAACACGTTTAGTTGTTAGGTTCTCCGCTCTGTCATCACTGGTCCATGCAAAGTCCGAGAGATGGCACCACCGGCGCGTATCGAGGTCATGTTTAGTTAGTAGCATCTCTTGAATGAACGCACACCAAGTTTCAGCCATATTGGTCTATTTCTTTGTGTTTGGCATTCGTGTGAATCAAGGAAGTCGAGTGATTTTCAAGAAATGGACGAAAAAGAATTTCGTGTGGTGATTAAACATTACTTTATGAAAGGCAAAACGCCTCAGGAGACTAAAGAGAAGCTTGATAAACATTATGGTGACTCTGCACCTTTGATTAGAACAGTTTATAAGTGGTTTCAAAATTTTCGGACTCGCCATATGGGCACAAGTGACGCTGAACGTTCTGGACGGCCTGTAGAGGTTACGACTCCAGAAATCATTGATCAAATCCATGATATGGTGATGGATGACAGAAGAGTTAAGATGCGTGAGATTGCTAGTGCTGTGGGCATCTCGACTGAACGGGTACATAATATTTTGCATAAACATTTGGACATGAGAAAGCTATCCGCAAGATGGGTGCCGCGATTGCTCACGCTTGAGCAAAAACGGAATCGTGTGAAGTGTTGCAAGGATGGTTTGCAGCTGTTCCAGAAGAATCCGGAGGACTTTAAGCGTCGTTTCGTCACTGTGGATGAAACATGGATACATTACTATACTCCTGAGACCAAACAACAATCTAAACAATGGGTTACCAAGGGGGAATCTGCACCAAAAAAGGCGAAGACCGTTCCTTCGGCCGGAAAGGATATGGCGACTGGCTTTTGGGATTCGCAAGGGATAATCCTCATCGACTATCTGGAAAAGGGTAAAACTATTACGGGTGAATATTATTCATCGTTATTGGACCGTTTGAAAACCGAGCTGCAAGAAAAACGCCCGCGATTGGCCTACAAGAAAGTCCTTTTCCATCACGACAAAGCACCAGCACACACCTCAGCAGTTGTGGTCGCAAAATTAATGGAAATAGGATTTCAACTCGTTTCACATCCCCCCTATTCTCCAGACTTGGCTCCCTCGGACTACTATTTGTTCCCCAATTTGAAGAAATGGCTGGCGGGACAAAGATTTTATTCAAACGAGGAGGTGATTGCAGACACTAATGGATATTTTGCAGACTTGGACAAATCCTATTATTCGGAAGGGATCAACAAACTAGAACATCGTTGGACGAAGTGTATAAGCCTAAAAGGAGACTATGTCGAAAAATAAAAAAGATTTACCCCAAACATATAAGTAGTTTTTATTTTTGCACGGACTTTTCAAACCAGCCTCGTATTTAGGTACTTGTTTCTCCATATTACATCCCATAAATATTTAGATATTATTGGTGCTTTTGTTGTTTAAGCTCTTACTTTTTCTTTTAGGTTTTTGTTTCTGATAATGTTTGCTCCAAGGTATCGGAATTTCATGATTGTAAATTACCACTTGGCACTAAAAGTTCACATCGTGAAAGATTGTGCTTTCTGTACGACCATTTGCATATTAAATTATTTTGCAGATTATTCTAACCTGCATAAAAGCCTTTGTAGATTATCCGTAACCTCAGAGATTAAGACTGTGTCGTTGGCATAACAAATGATCTTTATTTCCTTATCTCGTATCTGTTATCCTCCTCCAACTTGCTTTGTCTTTTTTATTACTTTATCTATTACTAGCCGGGCCCGCGGCTCCGCTCGCGTGGACTTGATTCACTACTATCGTCACTGCTTATTTCTTATGTTACCCAACGTAATAAAATATCTCCCATTATTTCTCCTTATCTCCCAATATTTCTCCTTATTTTCCATTATCTCTACATAATTTCCATTATCTAGGCTTATCTCTGCCCATCTCCCATAATTTCTCCTTATCTCCCATTATTTCTCCTTATCTCCCATTATCTCACCATAACTCCCATTATCTAGACTTATCTCTGCTTATCTCCCATTATCTCTCCTTATCTCCCATTATTTATACTTATCTCCCATTATCGAGGCTTATCTCGACTTATCTCCAATTATTTTTCCTTATCTCTCATTATCTCACCTTATCTCCCATTATCTAGTCTTATATCGAATTATATAGAACATATGTATAAATTTATAAAAACACGTAAATCGGATAAGTGGTTCTCGAGTGATAAGCGCACTAACGGACAGACAGACAGACAGAGAGACGTTGCATTTTATATATACTGTATTCTTTGCTACATGATATTGTTCCATATTTAATGCTTTAGGGAGTGTATTGCAAGAGAACGCGCTAGCGGCAAATTTTTCTCCGACTTGATTCACTGTTATCGTCACTGCTTATTCCTTATGTCACCTAATAAAATATATCCTATAACCTGGCCAGAGATTATACGTATGTTTAAAAAGTTTTTCTAAAAAAGTTAACGTTGCTGAACCCGGCATAGTTATGTCGGGGCACTCCATTCCCCTAGCATCGTCGCTCAATTTGTTGGGCGTTAGTTTGGGAGCAAATATGTCTTGGCATGAACATGTTGCAGGCATAGCAAGGAGAGCTTCTCAAAAGTTGGGAATATTATTTAGAACCAGAAAGCTTTACACCCCACAACAACTGTTAATTCTTTACAAAGCCCAAATTCGACCAACTATGGAATACTGCTCCCACGTTTGGGGCTCCGCTCCCAAACATACACTGCATTTATTGGATTCTGTTCAGAGAAGAGCGGTCCGTCTGATTGGGGACCCGGAATTGACCGGCGGCCTTGATTCGCTGAAACATCGAAGAACGGTTGGCGACTTGAGTCTGTTCTACAAGTATTTTCATGGAAAGTGTTCGAAGGATGTAGCCCGCTTAATTCCTCCCAAAGCGGTGCATGTTAGAAATACACGTCGCGCTGGTGCTTCGCATCCGTATGAGGTTCAGCTTGTTACTCCGCGTACAACGCTTTTCAAGCAATCTTTTATATGGAGAACGTCATCCCTTTGGAATAATTTGCCCAGCGCTGTGTTTCCCACCGAATACAATTTACAGCGATTCAAGAACAACGTGAATCGCTTTTTCCGCACTCGTGCCGCTCCTGGAGCGTTTTAGGGACTTCCCTGCAGCACGTGTGCTAGACCAAATAAAAAAAAATAAAAAAAAATAAAAAAAAAAAAAGCACGTAAATCGGATAAGTGGTTCTCCAGTGATAAGCACACTAACGGACGGACAGACAGACAGACAGACGGACAGAGACATTGCATTTTATATATATTATAGATAGTCTCTGCTACATAATATTGTTCCATATTTAATGGTTTGGACTGTGTATTGCAGGAGAACGCGCTAGCGGGAAACTTTGTCCGACTTCATTTACTATTATTGTCACTGCTCATTCCTTATGCTACCTATCGTAATAAAATATAGCCTATAACCTGGCCGGAGAACATATGTATGTTTTTTAAAAAAAAAGTACGAAAATCGGATAAGTGGTTCTCCAGTGATAAGCGCACTAACGGACAGACAGACAGGCAGAGAGACGTTGCATTTTATATATATTGTATTCTTTGCTACATGATATTGTTCCATATTTAATGCTTTAGGGAGTGTATTGCAAGAGAACGCGCTAGCGGCAAATTTTTCTCCGACTTGATTCACTGTTATCGTCACTGCTTATTCCTTATGTCACCTAATAAAATATATCCTATAACCTGGCCAGAGAATATACGTATGTTTAAAAAAAAAGCACGTAAATTGGATAAGTGGTTCTCCAGTGATAAGCACACTAACGGACGGACAGACAGACAGACAGACGGACAGAGAGACATTGCATTTTATATATATTATAGATAGTCTCTGCTACATAATATTGTTCCATATTTAATGCTTTGGACTGTGTATTGCAAGAGAACGCGCTAGCGGGAAACTTTGTCCGACTTCATTTACTATTATTGTCACTGCTCATTCCTTATGCTACCTATTGTAATAAAATATAGCCTATAACCTGGCCGGAGAACATATGTATGTTTTAAAAAAAAAGTACGAAAATCGGATAAGTGGTTCTCCAGTGATAAGTGCACTAACGGACAGACAGACAGACAGAGATACGTTGCATTTTATATATATTATAGATGTAATAAAATATATACCTATAACCTGGTCAGAGAACATATGTATGAATTTAAAAAATCACGTAAATCGGATAAGTGGTTCTCGAGGGATAAGCGCATTAACGGACAGACAGACAGACAGACAAACATTGCATTTTATATATATTATAGATATAGATTATTATTATTATTATTATTATATAACCTGGCCAAAGAATATATGTATGAATTTAAAAAAAGACAGGTAAATCGGATAAGTGGTTCCCGCGTGATAAACGCACTAATGGACAGACAGACTGTCTCCTTGTCTAATACCAGTTGCCATTAATACCGTTTTACTTTACTTTAGAGTTTATCTGCTGCTCTTATAAATGGATGATTGTCGGTATTCAATTCCTTGACGATGGCTATCATGTTAGGATGTACATTTCTTTTTTGTAGTAGAGTTATAGCCTCGACCAATTTCACTCTATCGAAGGCTTGAGTGAGCTCAACGAAACACATAGAAGCTGTTTTAATACATTCAAAAGCTATTTCCGTTATCTGACGGGTTATAAAAATAGCGTCTATATTGGTTAGTAATTTCAGTAGTGAGCTTAACAGGTAATTTCCCTTTTTGAAGATTACTATACTAACACTAATGTTTAAAGAGGGAAAAAAATAATATAGTATGATCGTCGTGGCCGGTACTATGTGGTAATTTATCATTTTAACGGAAAGAAATAAAACACGTATTATGTATTATTACCACTATATTGCACAAGTTTTGCGACTGCAGTTTCGACCTATGCGGTCATTATCAAGCTCACGTACTAAACTGAATTAAATAGACAAGTCATACTAAAATTAAAGTTAGGTGGTAGGTATAAAATATTATTATAAAACATTATTATTTAATTCTAGGGTTAATACAATTGATCTTAAGTGGTAGGTAGTAATTTTATGGTTTTATGACGGTAAATAGCGGTGAATAGGAAAGATCTAGTTGGTCGTTTAACAGATTACAGTTTTGGTTTTTCCGATGTTTATAAATTTCCAATGATTCTAAGATATTTAATTTGAAACCTTTCTCCGCATAATGTAGAATTTCTGTATTATGTAAATCGGGAAAGGGGTGTTGGTTTTCTGTACAGTGGTTTGCAAATGAGGAATCTGTTTTTTGTAGTCTATATGATCTAAAATGTTCCGTATATCTGGTTTTAATGTTTCTTCCGCTTCGTCCAATATATATGCTGTTACAGTCCGAGCATTTTAACTTATAAACTCCACATTTTTGAAATTTGTCCGTCTGCCTCTCTCAAACATATTTCCGATTCAATCACAAATTCTACCTTCAAGACTCAGGTTTACCAATGGGATCACCACTCTCTTAGCAGACATTTTCATCACACATATAGAAAGAGAAATTCTTAACTCTAATCATGGCAAAAACCACATTCATTTTTGGTACAGATATGTTGACGACATCCTCGCTTGTTTCAAAGACTCCTCAAGACAACTAGACAATCTCTTAAATTTCATTAATAGCATCCACCCAAAAATTCAGTTTACTCTAGAACAGGAAGCAGATAACAAAATTAACTTTCTAGATCTAAGCATCTTACATACGAATAACAATTGCACATTTAAAGTATACAGAAAACCCACATTCACAGGTATAACGATCCCAAAAGACTCATTCCACCCAAACCAACATAAAATGGCAGCATTCAACTCAATGACACATAGAGCCCTTTCACTCCCGTTATCCAAAGCTGACCTAGAAGACGAACTAAATACTATTAAAAACATTGCCACAAAAAATAACTTCTCTCGAGAGTGGGTTGAAAAACTAATTAACAAAAAACAAAAGCAACTTACTTTTCGCTTAATATACCCTAAAATAAAATCCACGGAACAACATACATACATTACAATACCCTACCATGGCACGCTATCCGAAAAATTAGCCAATATTTTTTCAAAACATAATCTGAAAATTGCGTTCAAATCGCAAAATACCCTATCAAATATCCTTTACAATGCCAAAGATAAGACAGACAAATTTCAAAAATGTGGAGTTTATAAGTTAAAATGCTCGGACTGTAACAGCATATATATTGGACAAAGCGGAAGAAACATTAAAACCAGATATACAGAACATTTTAGATCATATAGACTACAAAAAACAGATTCCTCATTTGCAAACCACTGTACAGAAAACCAACACCCCTTTCCCGATTTACATAATACAGAAATTCTACATTATGCGGAGAAAGGTTTCAAATTAAATATCTTAGAATCATTGGAAATTTATAAACATCGGAAAAAAACCAAAACTGTAATCTGTTAAACGACCAACAAGACCTATTCACCGCTATTTACCGTCATAAAACCATAAAATTACTACCTACCACTTAAGATCAATTGTATTAACCCTAGAATTAAATAATAATGTTTTATAATAATATTTTATACCTACCACCTAACTTTAATTTTAGTATGACTTGTCTATTTAATTCAGTTTAGTACGTAAGCTTGATAATGACCGCATAGGTCGAAACTGCAGTCGCAAAACTTGTGCAATATAGTGGTAATAATACATAATAAGTGTTTTATTTCTTTCCGTTAAAATAATATAGTATAGTTATTTTTCTATCAAAATTAGTGTTCTTAAGTTTTAAACTAATCTAAATACCGATCTAGTAACACATCTATGTGCTATTTACGTAAATTTTTCTAAGACTAAATTACTATTTACACTTACCTTCTCATCGTTGATTAACCACGTGATATGTGGCGGAGGTCTCGCGGGAGATGTAGTACAATTCGCTTCCAACATCTCTCCAATGTAGTAAGTGTCCTTTTTAAAAGTTATTTTTGGATCTTCGTCTTGAGAATCTAAAATAGAGAAATGTCATTCGTTAGAAATAAATAAATTTTTTATGATGCAACTCTAAAATGTTTTTAAAACGGTATATTTGTCTAACATTATTTCGTTTAAAAAGGATGGTGTGGAATTGTGCGCCGTCGGGGTTCCGCAAAGATTCCCCTCTACTAAAATGGCGTTAAACCTTGTATAGAACAGAAACTGAATAATGGAAGAAAAGAGATCAGTAAATTGCAAAATAGTGCAGGATAAGTAATAATGAATAGGGACAAAGTAAACTTAGAAATAAACACCTACCATAATGAACTCTACAGGTCCAAAACAACACTCAATGAAGAACAAAGAAAACGGACTGAAAAGAAAATACAAAATATAGATTCGGAAGAACTGCCAGAGGTTACTGTAGAGGAGGTTAATAATTCACTGAAGGAAGTGAAGCGTAACAGAGCAGCAGACCCTGATGGTATTTTATCGGAAATGCTATTGGAGGCCCGAGAGGACTTAAAACAAGAACTGGTCAAACTTTTGAACATGTAGAAACTGGTAAAATACCAACGTTGTGGCATACATCAGAAGTAAGACTTCTACACAAAAAGGGAGATATCAGCCCGATTAACTTACTATCTCATATTTATAAACTTTTGACTAAAATCATCTCCAATAGATTAAACAATAAATTAGATTCCTACCAGCCATGCGAACAGGCTGGTTTTAGATCCGGCTATACCACATGCGACCACTTACAGACAATGAGAAATATCTTAGAGAAGAGTAATGAATACAATTTCGAACTTTCCATAGCCTTCATAGACTATGAAAAGGCAAGGCAATCATCAACGACTTGTACAATTGTAGAATTGATTCTAGATACACTACCCTACTCAAAGATATATATGAAAATGCAAAGATTTACATAAAACCTATTACAGAAGAAATACGTATAGATAGAGGCGTAAGACAGGGAGATACCATCTCTCCTAAGCTATTTATTACAGCTCTAGAAGACGAATTCTGCCAACTAGATTGGACAGAGAAAGGCCTAAAGATAGATGGTGTGTATCTGAGTCATTTGAGGTTCGCAGACGATATTGTAGTCATCAGTAGTAATCCACATGAGTTACAAGAAATGATAAATAAGTTAAATTATCCCTTAAAGACAATTGGTCTTAAGATGAATAAAAGTAAGACAAAAATATTAACCAACACTAATAACAACATAGTTATAAATTTGGCAGGAACAGCTCTCGAGATTGTTAAGGATTATAAGTATCTGGGGCAAGAGACAGTGTCTCGGATGAAATTTCAAGAAGAATCAGGCTTGGATGGTGTGCATTCTGGAAATTAAGTTATATGTTCAAATATAAAGCCATCCCAAATAAGTTAAAGGCCAAAGTTTACAATCAGTGCATCCTACCCGTAATTACATATGGCGCTCAAACTTGGATACTGAATAAAGTCGGTATACAAAAACTAGCTTGGACCCAGAGAGCACACGAAAGACAGATGATCGGGATAAAATTTAAAGATAGAAAAAGAGACAAGTGGATACGTGAATAAACGAAATTAAAGGATATTATAGCTAACATTAGAATGGAGAACACGAGATCAGAAAAGGAGAGTAGGACGTCCTAAAAAACGAGACGGTGGGATGATATACAGAGGGTTGCGGGCATTGGATGGATGACAACAGCTGCAAATAGATTGAGATAGAATTAGGCTTATAGTCCTAGTGACATGTACTATGCTTAGAGAAAAGAGAAAAATTAGCCATCGTAATGGATTATTTTTAGTTTAAACGAATGAACATTTGACAGTTCCTATTTCCAAATAGAAATACAATAATTTTGATTTGATCGATTAAAAGGAATTGTGGAACGTATGCTGTAATTGAAATTAGGAAAGCAACTCTTAGCAACCCGTGTATAGAAATACGAGTGAAAATTAGTAGCCAAATGATGTTTTGTAGTATCTCGAAAAAAGGTTTTTCTTGATTACATACTTACAAAGTTGTCAAATGTTATTTCTTTAATTTAAAATATCTATATTCTAGATTATTAACACAATATACAAACCAATGATTGTCAAGTCCTTGACGTCTGAATCCTTTGTAAATATGCTGGGCGTTTCCATGGACACGACACAATAATACGATCCGCCGGCGGCGAATGTCAGATTTGTGAGATGAAGTTGTTTCTCGCTGCTATTTTTTGTCTGTAAATTAAAAAAAAATGCTGAGAACGTGTCCGTTTCTCTTGCGTAAAATTAGTATTTTTTTGTACCTAGGCTGTCTGAAAAGTTATCAGCCTCACACATAAATGGCGTTAGAAACTGTTCCATCCTTTATATAAACACATGTAAAATTTTATTCCGATCTGTCAATTCATTCGAGTAGTAGCAGCTGTTTAATATTGACGTGTCATTGGTCTTTTTAAAATGGAAAAAATTGAATATCGTGCAGTGATTAAATTCTTTGTTTGGGATGGTTTAACACCAACGAAAATTCATCCAAAATTGTTAAAAGTGTATAAAAATGTATCACCTTCACTTTCCACTGTGAAAAAAATGGGTTGTTCTTTTTAAATCTGTCTGTACAAGCCTCGAAGATGATCTACGCGAAAGTCGTCCAAAAACTGTTACACTGCTACACCACACATCAAAGTCTATGATATGGTGTTAGATGATCGACGAGTGAATGTACGTAAAATAGCTGAAGCTATAGGCATCTCAACAGAATTAATTAGAAATATCTTACATGAAGAATTACATATGAAAAATCTTTGTGCAAGATGCACTCGAATGCGTATTTCTCAAGCGTGTTTCGATCGTTTTAAGCAAAATAAAATTGATTTCAGGCATTGTTTCATAACTGTTAATGAAACTAGGATTCACCACTATACACCAGAGTGAAAAAAAACAATGGATTGAAGCCGGTGAAAGTACATCAAATAAGGCAAAAAACGATTCCATCAGCAGGGAAGGTTATGGCAACAGTTTTTTGAGATTATAGAGGCGTTTTGTTGATCGATTATCTTCAGAAAGATAAAACAATTAAGTCTGAATATTATTTTAACAGTTGGATACAAAAATTCGTAAGAAAAGACCTACTTTAAGGAAGAAAATAATCATTTTTTGTCAAAACAATGCTCGTGTTCACCCAAGTATTTTGACGATGGCAAAATTCAATGAATTAAAGTATGAATTGCTTGAACATCCAGCGTATTCACCAGATTTGGCTCCCTCTGACTATTATCTGTTTCCAAACCTGAAAAAATCGTGGAAAGCGTTTTACATCACATGACGAAGCCGTGGTGGATATTTTGCTGACCTTCCGGAATCACACTTTAATGATGATATTGAATTATATGGAGATTATATTAAAAAATGAAGCATATTTGCTTAATAGAGATGTCAAAATTTGGCAATGCCTACATTTTTGTTTTGTCTAGGCAACTACGTAAGTATATTAAAAACAAGGGTAAAAATTGAAAAATTCAAAATAAATCGAAAACTATTAGAAATAGGTATATGACATATCCAATAAAAGTTGCAGGGTTTTGTAAAATCTAACAGAGAAAATAATAATATACAGGGTGCGCCATTTAAAAAATTTGAGATTTTTCAATTTAAAATAGTCGAAATGTATAAATTTATTTTGAACACTCTGTAGCATCTAACTTAAATTTCTTTACATATATCTTTTTTTTCATCTCTATAGAACGATCGTACCAATTATGAGTATTCCACCTTCAGAAACAATGGCGCTACTGGCAATTTTTTACAAAACTGAAAACTAGTATTTTTAAAAAAAAATTGAAATATTAGAAAAACTACTAGGTTTAGGTATATAACATTGTTAATAAAAAAGTTATAAAATTTTACGCAGAATTTAAAAATAAATTAGAAAATAGGATGTTCTATTTAAAAAAAAACATATGTTATATCAGCCACACTTTTTTGAAGTACTCTGTATACTCAAAAATAATTTTAAACTGTGCACCTTAACATTTCCTAAAACTATTGTAGTAATTAACATTTTTTCGTCATTCCCGAAACAAATGAGATAATGAACTTTACTCTATCGTTGACTGTACTGTGTCGAAGGCCTTTGTATAATCAAATAAACAGAACACTGCAGAAACATATTCCTAGAACTTTTCTATCATTTGTCTCACATTGATTAGTTGTTCTCTTGTGTCTCTACCGGGTACAAAACCTGCCTGTTCTTGGGGAATCTGCCACAAGAAAATTGGTTTAAATCGTTCTTGAATGATGTGGAGCATAATTTTGCTTTCATGACATACAAGAGAGATAGTTCGATAATTTTCATAGACGGAGACAGATCTACAACACAATAAATAGGAAAACACCTTTCTGACTCCCTTCTCCACCGTTTATACATCGCATAATTATTCATAGTATCGTTTAGATACCTTGAAAATGCAAAAGGATATCCAATTCTTCATTTTCGTATTTTTTATTTTTCGTGCAGCCATATACTTTAGTTTAAACGTTATTTCAGTTAAAATGTGGTTATATATTCTTAGAAATGTATTTAAGCCATGGATTCTTCTTTGCATTTCATAATGTTATGTATACTTCCATTGTGCTGATATTTTCTTATAACTATTTTTAATAAATGTCCATATAAAACCTGTTTTTCGCGCTCCGAAAAATCACCAACATAAACAAATACAACCGTTTAAAAGATTACTCCACAACAAGGATTGTGACACCGTAACAAAGAAACAAGAAAATGTCGTCATCAGTAGGGTCTGTCTAAATAGTTCGATTAGATTATTCGGCAAAGCCAGGTCAGGCATTTAAAATCAACAAGGCGAGACACTTGTACATTTAATGAAAGATAAAGTAGGGGTATTAATAAACGTAAGGACTAAATATTCATTATCGAAAACCTTAACCCAAAGATCACTCTATTTAACTTGAAACCTTAATTCGACTCTGTAGGGGATTCGGTGACTATTAAGCTGAAATTGGCATTTCAGGTCTGAACCCACTTGTCCTTATTTAAGCTTCGGCTTTTAATTATTATAGTAGATAGTTCTATATATAGGCAATTAATTAATTATGGTGCATAAATAGTTCGCAACGTCTACGTATAATTAATTGTTTAACAACTATGTCTGTTGACAGTTGGATAGTGAAAGAATGGTAATTAATAATAAAATAATGGTGTTTATTTTCAATTTGCAAGATAGATTCAATCTATAATATAAGAATATACAAAATACCCAAAGTCATTTTTTGCTGCTGTGGCGTTTATTTTTTACAATATGCTTAATTTGCAAAACGCTGCGTAGTTTTCGTACAATAATAAAAGATAATATGGTAGTGTAGTAACGAAGTTACATAATTTTTCCTATATCCTTTTTTTTTGATAATTTCCATTTGAGGGTTACGTTTATAACACGTAGGCTGATAAGTTTTTGGTCTAGCTACTTAAAACACATTTTTTTGCAAACATAATCTCCTTCAAGAGCGATACAATCAGTACAATACTTTTCTAACATTTCTATACCTTTCTTGTAGAAGGATTTGTCTTTGCCTTCAAAATAGGCTTCAGTTTCTTCGTTGGAGCCAAATCTCTTTCCCGCGAGCATTTTTTTGAAGTCGTCGAATAGATAATAGTCGCTGGGGGCCAAATCTGGAGAATACGGTAGATGAGGAAGCAATTCGAGCTTCAATTCATGAAATTTTGCCAACATAACCATTGACTTGTGACACGGTGCATTATCTTGATGAAAGAGCAGTTCTTGCTTGTTTATTTGGGGTCGTTTCTTTGCGATTTCTGCCTTCAAACGCACCAGTAACTTTATATAATATTCGCTATTGATTGTTTTTCCCTTCCCTGCATAGTCGATGAAAATTATTCTATGCGCATCCCAAAATACATAGGCCAAAACCTTCCCAGCCGACAGTTGTGTCTTTGGGGCTACTTTCACCAGCTGCTGTCCACTCAGCTGCCGATTTGATTACAGCGTGTAGTGGTGGATCCATATTTCGTCCATTGTCACATATCGCATGAAAAAATCCTTTTTACTGCGCTTAAACAGGTCCAAACAGCGCTCAGAATCATAAACACGTTGTTGTTTTTAGTCCACTGTCCACAAATGTTCATGCAAAATATCACCAACACGTTCTTTTGATATCTTTAGGGCGTCAGCTATCTCACGCAATTTCACCTTACGGTCATTCAAAACAATTTTGTGGATTTTTTTTATGTTTTCCGGTGAAACCACCTCACTTGGGCGCCCAGAGCGTCCAGCATCATTTGTATCTGTGCGACCGCTTTTAAATTTAGCATACCAGTAAATAATGAGTGATTTTCCAGGAGCCGAGTGCCCGCAACATTGCTTTGCTTGAACGGTATTTTTTCTCGTCAAAAAATAGTGTTTAATCAACACATGAAATTCGATTTTTTCGATTATTTTGAAAAGTAGCGTCACTAAAACCACTGTAACGTGTAAATTAATGATCGAAATGTCATGAAATTTTGACACATATCGTTTGAAGGTTGGTACTTCCTAAAAATCATATGGATTTTTTTTGAAAAGGGCGACATCTATGTGTCAGACCAAAAACTTTTCAGCCTACGTATTAGGTATAAGACTGACCGAGATAGATATTTCCTTTCTCCCTGTACTATAGTAGATAGGGTGCAGTCTCTGCGAACCCGTTTTAACCAGCAGCCTCTCTCTGACACACATCTGGAGGTATACTATCCTGTGAACTCGTGCGATCAGTATGCTTTTCCTTGTGTCCTATACACTATCCCAGACGCACCAACAGACAAACTCAGACCCACGTACCTACAGTCTACACGCGTATTGAGTAGCACGCGCACAGTGGATCTGGTGCATAACCTCGATAAGGGGGTTGGGTTAAAGAAGAACCAACACCATTTGTTGACAGTCTAGAGGAGCTTTCCACAGAGCAGCGAAAAGTGCGAACGACCATCACCGCTGTCTACTGAATAAACCGGAAAGCTGCTCACCGCTCGCTAATCAGCGCTTCGAAATAAACCGCCACTCGCCAGAACCGCGGTCATTGGCGTTCCTGTTCACTCGCGCACGTGCCGTCAGGTGGCGACACATCGACAAATGCAGGTGGTAAGGCCCGATAAGTTTTACTACAAGACAGAGTGTTGCTGAAAAGAGAATGCCTTGCGCCGCGAGACCGACTGAGATAGGACATTCCGGTGCGACTGGGAATGCCTGGCGCTCTTTAAAAACGCGTGACGACCGAGGTAAGGCATTATCTGAGATTTTTCTTGTGATGTTTAAACGAAAAGACGTCGCAAGGCACTAAATCAAGGCTATACGATGGATGTTATAACTTGATGATTTCGGAAATGCTTGAACTTGAATGCTGAAAAAAACATGCAGGTACACAGACATACAGATAAGGACAATACAAAAGTCTTTGTTGTTTTTTGGGTTTTATGTGTAATTAAATAACCTTTGTTGATATGTTATGTTATGTATAAGTGTTTTCTAACGTACAATATAAATTCTCCTAAAAGTCACAAAGATTCATTTTTCCTTTGTGTTAAACTCCCATAACCTCTCGCAAAGCCCATTTATTTTATTGTTACTCACATTCAATTTAGCACCAGGTATCTCCCAAGCTTTGAACGGCGGCGTTCGACCTTTAACATACATAAACAATTTGTCATCGCCTTTTTTCCATTCCACCTTATGAAGATGTTCCGGCCGGACGCTGTGGTCGCACTTAAGGATGACGTCACCGCCTTTGAGGGCATATCGAGGCATGACGAGTTCTAGACGATCTATGTTACAGAAGACACCTGAAAGAAAAAAAATAAAATTAGGAAAATTGCAATGTGCAAAGGAAAAATTTGTTAACAAGTTTTATTCTTGAATCAAATTTTACTGCGTAGGATTGACGGCTGGAGAAATGTCTTTCCCAATTATTTTTGTTCCCATATATTTCCCAATTGTTATACCAATCAGTGACAGAGAGGCGCCCAAACCGCGCAAGATTTGGCACTACAAATCTGCTAAATGGGAAGATCTCATGGAATATTTTCGAACTTTCCCTTGGTTGGACGTTTGTTTTCGATCCGACGACCCATCTGACTGCGCCAGGGAGGTTTCCGATGTTATTTTGGCCGGTATGGATGCTTACATCCCTTTTTCGAAGAAATGCCCTTCCAACGGCAAGCCTTGATTTGACCTAAAATGCAAAGAAGCTGTTGCTTCTAAACATCTTGCATACCGACAGTGGCGTGAAGATCCTAACACCATAAATCGTAACATCTTTGTTCGTGCCAGGAACAGATGCAAAGAAATTATCGACGAAACCAAGGAGGTACACAATCAACGGATTAGAAACAAACTTCTCGCTTGTCCCGGCAATTCTAGGTCCTTTTGGTCAGTCGCTAAGGCAGTTAGTCAAAATTTCACCAAATCCACCATACCACCACTCACACGGCCAGATAATTCTATTGCAACGACACCTGTTGAGAAAGCGAACTTGTTGGCTGAACTCTTTGCTTCACATTCTACTGTCGATTTCCAAGGAAAAACACCACCTACTATTCCCATAGTGCAGTCAAGGATGCCCGATATTGTCTTCAGACAGCGTATCATAAAACGTATTTTGATGAAGCTAGACACCAAAAAGGCTTCAGGCGCTGACGGAATACCTGCCATAGTTCTCAAGAACTGTGCGAGGGAACTAACACCAGTTTTCTGTAGACTTTTCAACCTATCCTACAGAAAGGGAATATTTCCTTCCTGCTGGAAATGTGCCACAGTTCAGCCGATACCTAAAAAAGGCAAGAAGACCTTGCCAAATAACTACCGACCAATCGCACTACTCTCAATAATATCGAAAGTCATGGAAAAGGCTATCAATCAGCATCTTCTAAAATATCTTGAAGGATTCAACATTATTAGTGATCACCAATATGGCTTTCGTAAAAATAGATCAACAGGAGATCTTCTGACTTATGTAACACATGTTTGGAACAACGCAATTGAACACCTTGGAGAATCTCGAGCGGTTGCTCTTGACATATCCAAGGCATTTGACCGTGTTTGGCACGATGGGCTGTTGGCTAAGCTACGTTCTTATGGTATCTCTGAAAAGTTCTGTTTGTGGCTCTCATGTTTCCTCAGAGAGCGTTCTTTACGAGTGGCAGTTGACGGATTTCTTTCTAACACCTTCACTATCAACGCCGGTGTGCCCCAAGGTTCCATACTGTCTCCTACTCTCTTCCTCATTTATATTAACGATCTGCTAAAAAAGACCGAGAATCCAGTCTACAGCTTTGCAGATGACAGTACACTTATCTCTTCATTCACTTTGAACGCTCGGACATCGACTACTCAGACGAATATCCGCAGACAGCAGGAAGTCATTCAACTTAACAAAGACCTGGAAGAAATTCTATCTTGGGGTGACAGTAACCAAGTGGAATTTAACGCTACAAAAACCCAGGCAGCAGTTTTTTCTAAAAAAGTTAACGTTGCAGAACCCGACATAGTTATGTCGGGGCACTCCATCCCTCTAACATCGTCACTCAATCTGTTAGGCGTTAATTTGGGAGCAAATATGTCCTGGCATGAACATGTTGCAGGCATAGCAAGAAGAGCTTCTCAAAAGTTGGGAATATTGTTTCGAACCAGAAAGCTTTACACTCCACAACAACTGTTAATTCTTTACAAAGCTCAAATTCGACCAACTATGGAATACTGCTCCCATGTTTGGAGCTCCGCTCCCAAACATACACTGCATTTGTTGGATTCTATCCAGAGAAGAGCTGTTCGTCTGATTGGACACCCGGAACTGACCGACGGCCTTGATTCGCTGGAACATCGAAGAACGGTTGGCGACTTGAGCCTATTCTACAAGTACTTTCATGGAAAGTGTTCGAAAGATGTGGCCCGTTTAATTCCTCCCAGAGCGGTGCATATTAGAAGTACACGTCGCGCTAATGCTTCACATCCGTATGAGGTTCAGCTTGTTACTCCTCGTACAACGCTTTTCAAGCAGTCTTTTATATGGAGAACATCATACCTTTGGAATGGTTTACCCAGGACTGTGTTTCCCATCGAGTACAATCTACAGCGATTCAAGAACAACGTGAATCGCTTTCTCCGCACACGTGTCGCTCCTGTAGCGCTTTAGGGACTTCCCTGTAGCACGTGTGCTAGACCCATAAAAAAAAAAAAAAAAATCCGTTGCTTTCTTGTAATTTTGAGTGCAACCGTCTGGCCAAAGTCTTATTAGCATTATCGATGTTGACAGGTCAGTAATTGACTGTAAACTGATTGACAGATTACATTTAACTACCGCGTCAGCTCCACATAACAGTGCCTACTATTTTTTTGTTTATCTGCTTTTTGTTGCAGCGCTGGGCCCAAAACTAATTCTTTTCTGAGCTTTCAGGTGGAAAAACTCATTTCTGGGTAGGTTCCTAACTTTCTATTTTACTATTTCATTTCCTTCGACTTGGCTAAGATGCGTTCTTGAAGTCACCTTGAGGTCAGGCTGTAAGGTCGATAAGGTAACATTATTAAAAACTCGGGACCTACTCAGGAGATGTTATAGTTTTTTTATTTTTTTTTTGTTTCTGTCTCTCTCTTGGCACGATAATTTTCGAACGAAATGAGGTATCGATTACAAACTTGGTATATAGCTAATATGTAATGAGAGGATAAAGCCTATTGGTTTTAAATGGTCGCTTAAAGCGAAGGGGGTGAGAAGGGCGGGATTGATATATTTTGTATGGCTTTTGCCAGCAATATGGTAATTTTTCCTAGTTTTTTGTTGAGATAGTAAACCAATATTTTGCATAAATAATTATAGTTTAGAGTAAAAGGGGTGGAGGAGGAGATTAAAGGGTTTACTTCGTATGTATAGCGATATAAATATATCCTTTTCAAAGTTCTTGGAGTCGAGGAATGCAAATATTAGGGTATTTTTTCATCATTTTCAAATTTAACCAAACAAGAGGGTAAAAGAGGTGGGGGGTATATTCTCCATGTTTCGTGATTGATAAGTAGGGAGTTATAGGGTTTGCCTCGTATATATCGTATTTTAAGGGGGTGGCCTATGTAAACGACCGTTTTTTTTTTTTGTGAATCATTTATTGAGAAACCAAATTATTTATATAAAAAAGAAAAAGTACTTACATCAGAACAACTTTGGCTTCATAAATAGAGCCTCAACTTAAAAAAAAAAATCAAAATGGCGGAGCAGCCGCGACTCAACGCTGACTCCTTGGATTTGCAATACCCAGGTCGCTACTTTGCACAAAAAAAATCATTAGAGTATGATTATAAGCTTTGCATAAATTTAAATTTACCAAGAAAAATCAAAATTGCAAATTTGGGACCATTTTGAAAAAATTAATCATCTTTTTTATAAGCAATTGTCGAAAAACTTTTTATAATTTTTGTGCATTCATCAATGGTCAATAGGTTAATGAATTTCAAGTGAATCCGTGAGTTACTTTTTGAACTAAATTGCACGGCGTGCGAAATTTTACGTTTTGAGAAAAAAAGCGGAATACTGAAGCACGCTGTCTCTCAACTGTTCACCTGTTGGCGCTACCTCGGGGACGCTATCCAAACGAAAAAATATTGCTATTCTTCTTTTCAGTGATACCATCTATTACCAAAATAGTGAAATAGGTAGTAGTCATAAAACCTACAGGTAAAGCACTTACGCGCGCGATCAGAGACGGTCTTTTTCATGACACGATAGGTCCATTTAGAATTTGAATTTCGATTTAAAATTAGGTGAGGACATTCTTCACATGTTAAACTAACTTTTTATGAAAATATATATATGGAGATATATATATATATATATATATATATATATATATATACACATATATATGTATATATATATATATATATATATATATATTATATATATATATATATATATATATAGATATATGTATACATATATATATATATATATATATATATATATATATATATATATATATATATATATATATATATATATACAGTCCCTGGCCAAATTATTAGACGCACTGCAAGATTTCATGTAAAATATTAATTACCGAGTGATATTGTACCGTTTTATTATTTTAAATTGATTTGTTTTTTATTTTTCTATTATCCAATCAATTACCTATTTATTTGACATAAATAAAACAGCATTAATTTAGAAAAGCATAAGTTTATTAAGTTTTAAAGAAAAGTGAAATTAATGTTAGTAAAAGTCAATATTTAGTTGAGCCACCTTTAGCCGCTATCAAAGCTTTAATTCTGCGCGGCATGCTATCAATGCAAGATTGTACTGTCTCTTGCATTTGAGGATGATGATTCCACACATGAATAATCTTTTCTAGGAGCTGGGTTTTGTTGGTAATCACATCTTTAGCCACTTCTCTTTTCATCAGCTCCCACACATTTTCAATGGGGCCAATCCAACAGAGGGATATTTTTTTCTGCCAAAAAAGCTTTTAACAGACCGAGCAGTGTGGCAGGGAGCTCCATCTTGCATGAAAGTGAATGGTTCCCCATTTGGAAACCATTCTCTGAGCTGCGGAATCAACCGATTTTGTAATACTTCTTTGTACTGATCTTGCCACATTATTCCTTTGACGACGTACAGACGTCCAGTGCCCTTGCCGCTGATGACTGACCAAATCATCACTTTGGTGGGATGTTTAACCGTCGGGACGACACAATCAGGATGAAACTTTTCTCCATGACGACGACGCACATACTGAGCTTTATTCTGCAAAATTTCGAATGTGCTTTCGTCACTGAAGCAGACAAATCAAAAATAGGAAAAATATATAAACTTCCATGTTTATTTGCTTTATTTAACTGAAAATGAAAATAGTGTATCAATTATTGATTAAATTGCTGTATCTTACCGATCTCCAGAAGTCCACATCTTTGTCTTGCCATTGTTTGGCCCACTTCAGGCGCTTTGCTTTCATTGCAGCTGTTAACTTGGGCTTCCTGGCGGGGCGACAGGCCTTAAAATCTAATTCTTTCAATTTTCTTCGAACAGTGCGCTCAGAAGCATTTACGCTAGCATCCTGGAGTTGTGATTTTATTACCTTTGTGGTAGCAAATCTGTTTTCTACACAAATTTTCTCTCTGACCGTGGAGTGAAAATTGGTTTTCTACCGCATCTTTTCTTTCTTTTCGGGCTTAATTCCTTCCCTGACTCAATTTTCTTTTTTATGCGTCGTACACTAGCTTCAGAAACCTCCAATCTTCGTGATATTTCTCGGTTTGTAAATGTTTTCGCAATCACAAGGGCCTTCACTTCAGCTTTTTTACGTGGTGAAAGATCGCCTTTTCTACCCATAATGAAAATAGTCCAATTACTTTTTTAAAACACTGCATACAAAATAAACTAATAACTGAGTAGTATAAAACTGTTAAACAAACAATCACAATCCATAAAGCCGCAGAAACACGTCCGTACCTGACTCGATTCCGATCGCGACTGATACAGATTTGTACATGTTTACGTTCATGTATCACTTTGTCAACACAGTGTTGCCATATGTTAAAAATAAATACAAATATGTAGTCTACAACAATTCTTTTAAATAAAAATCAATAATATTGTAGTTTAAATATACCATTATTGCATAAAAACTCTTAAGAAACATAAAATTACTAAAAAAAATACAGTGCGTCTAATAATTTGGCCAGGGACTGTATATATATATATATATATATATATATATATATATATATATATATATATATATATATATATATACGTATATTTTTTTTTGGTTGTACGTGTCCTTGGAATTAGCTCATTAAAACTATTTTTGGATCTGTTATATATTTATTAACGTTTCGACCTTCAGAAGAGGTCTTCTTCAAAATTTGCTCTAAAAGATGAAATTAAAAGAGTTAAATTTAGATAAATAATTAATCTGTTTGTCGTGCATTTTAGGGTTTAAAACATTTGTAGCTTTTTACAGTTTTAAATTTAAAACAATTGAAGAAAGTAGTTCATTATATTGAGGTATTTATTTGAAATATTGTCAAAAAACACATTTTTACATACTACAAATAAAACACTTAACATAAAGGACTTTATATGACTGATAGGTAGATGCGGTTTAGATTGTTTACGTCTGTTTTTCCGTTGATTGCAGGGGGTGTTTTTTGTATGTAAATGGATTCCAGCACTTCTCTTTTTTTGGTATTTATTTCGGTTTTGATAATTTTGATGTTTTTGAAATCATTGCATGATTTGTAAGAGTTGTGTACTGTTTTTTTTTTTGTCTAGTTATGGCTCTTGATTCTATTTTCTAGGTATTGGCTTGTTTGCCCGACGTATATTCCTTCGCCTGCCCGACGTATATTTGATTTCATAGAGTTTTTTTTTTTTTTAAATTTTTAACTAGAAAAGCCACAAGTCTAAATATGAACATAATTTTTTAGTTCCTATAAAATAATATTTTGCTCTGTACTTAAATTTAACACACTTTACTATTCATTATAAATCATTATTTTTTATTTTCCCTGTATACCACCAAATATTTTAAACTTTTGATTTCCATGTGATGCAGAACTTTTTATCAAGAATAAATTTTTTTGCAATATGTAAGGTAAACTTTTTCTCCATTTGTATAAAACTTTTTCGGACGCACTGTATATAAATATGTATTTTATTTATTTCCATCTCACCATGTAGACATTATATAGCTGATGCCCAAATTATAATAATAATAAAAATAACATACTCAGCAGTGTTTTAAAAAGCTGGGATACACTTTCACCCTGGCATAAGAGCAAGCCGTTCACATAAGCACAAATCAAATGCGAAATTGACAGTCATGATTAAGACCTTCCCGCCACTGGTAACAGCTTTTTGTCAATTTCGCCGCCACACAGTGCGAAATTTCTTGAGTTTACCGGAACTTAATTATTTAAACCAGTAAAACAGTTCTATTTGTTGGTTTTTTAAAATTTTTAATAAAAATTAATGTGTTTTATTTAAAGTTTTTCAGTTTATTTGTGTTTTTTATTATAGAACAATTTAAAAAACATACATTTTGTAACAACATTTTGAACATCTATTCAGAACGAGACTCATTGCAATCGTCTGAAGACTCCCAATCATTACATGGGTCTGCAAATCTTTCTAACAACTCTAAAACTTCTGGCGTAACTTCACTATGCTTGGTTTTGGGTGCTTTACGAAGACTAGCGATGTACGGATCCGATGAAATAAGCAGTCGATTAAATAGATCCGTATTTGTGTCAATTCGGGATGTTTTTCTAGTAGAAAGTTCGCGATATTTTCTGCAATCTTTGTTTCTTGCCTCCTCGGCTTCTTCAGAAAATTGTCCGATCGGAAGAATGCAAGAGGCTATAATATCCTTTCCATGATAAAGGACTTTATGCACACTTACGGGCATTGAGTACCAGAAATATTCTCTCAATTACAATTCCAAAGTTTCTCTTGCATATTCGCCGAACTTTTCTGAATCAATTTTAAGACCACAATTTAGGCACTCTAACAGCATATGAAAACGCTTGATCAAATCTAAATTAACGCCAGTTATTTCGGAAGACTTTTCGGCATTTCTAAAGAATTTCCTCGCGGTATTACCATCGTTTGTGTTTCCGATCTGCTGTTTTGGCATATCTATAAGCAAGTCAAGCTCCTCTTTGAATTTTTGTTGAATGTATTTTTTTCTCTGCAACTTTTTTTTTTTATTTTCTGCTCCACGAGCTTGTCATGCCTTAATATCCAGTTTGTACAATATATGTAAAATACATTCCAAAAACCTTATCCATGCATGGAGGGGTGATAGTCCAAGGGATAAAAAGGATTCATTTATATTTTTTTGAGGTATATCGCAGATGTTGTTCATTTCACTAGGTTTAGCCCCACATAAGTAGCATGTTTGTGATGCTGCACAGGATGATACAGCATTGCATACTTTACCGTCAATTATACAAAAGATCATATTTGCTGTAACCTGAAATTGCTTGCCATCTACAAGTATAGTGGTTGGAGTAGGTTAAGATATTTGTTCTTTCACTTTGTTTGCTTCTGAGGTAATTACACTGACTGTTTCTTTGGCAAAAACGAACTTAATGGGGCGACAGTACCGTGTGGAAGAAGAAGCAGGGTTTTTCCAAATTACTGACTGATTATCACCATTATCATTTACGGAGCACATTTGGATTGGTACCATTGATACACTAAACATACTATCATCAGAGCTATGTTTGTCCATATACTTTTGTCGATAATTAACTTGTTCCGCCCCATCACAACCCCACTTTACGATAATATTTAGTGCTTTAACGTTTGATAAAGTTCTAAGAATTCCTTCTAGCCCTGTACAAAGTCTTGCTACGGTATGATTTATAAGCGACTGAACTGATACTTCAGCTGAAACTTCAGTTATTATTATGTCCTTTGGATAGCACAACCTCTTTGCCTCTTTTACAACATAATAAGGTGGATACAAAGTGCAACGGTGATTTTTTGCTTGATCTCGAACAATGTTGTACTGATTTGACGATAAGTTTGCATCAATAAGTAGCGCCAGAGCCTGGTCTGGAGTTAATTTTTGTGGGCTGCTTGAAGAAGACATGCGAGCCTTCTTGATTTTGCTACCCCTTTCTGGAGAACCAGATGCCAGTTCCTTGACAATCGCTGCAGAGTTTCGTTTTCCAGATTGGTATAGCTTTGTTGCAGTTGCTTTGGCTAACTCGTCTTGACTACCGGACTTCAAAAGATGATGCACTTTTCTGTTTTGCACTTTAGGATGACAATCCCTAAATTCTTTTTTAGGTCTGCCTGCATTGGTCCTCGATCCACTAGGCAATGCATCCCTTACAGCATTTGAAAATTTTACATTATTTTCAAGCCAGCTAGCATTTTTATTCAGAAATGATCCTAAATTTCGACTGGATTCCCTCCACCTTTTTTGTATTTTATAAACCAGTGCACGAAGAGTTGCCTTTAAACTGCAAAGAGCGTCAGATGTTAGCATTGGTGGTGAGCCTATTTTTTCCAAAACAAAACCAATGATGGCATCCGATGTCGGTTCTTCCTTCCACTTTTGGAATATGCAGTTATATGAAATTTGCAAAGACTTTCACTCTGGCATAAGAGCAAGCCGTCCACATAAGCACAAATCAAATGCGAAATTGACAATCAGGATTAAGACCTTCCCGCCACTGGCAACCGCTTTTTGTCAATTTCGCCGTCACTGCCAACTACCGACTTATTGCGTATTAATTTAAGATTGAGCTACAGAAATATTTAGAAACATTTTTTATTTACAGTAAAATCACATTCCTTTCACATGGAAATAAACAAATGCTTCCTCAAATATTCTTTTCTGGAGAGCTTTTTTTATAACAATCCATTAACATATTAGCATTTCATAGGCTATAATCGAAATAATTTAATCATTTAGGAGAATATTAATCCCGATAATGTTTCCTGTAACTAAATTACACTCAATTTCGTGAAATTCAATGAAATTGGATCATATTTACCAACAAGAACCACCACAGTTCATTAGTTAATGGAAAATCAGGATAGAGCTTAGCAATATAGGAAATTATGCAAACCATTGTTTGCAACTATTCGTTTGATTCTCGTTAAGCGCAGTAAAACAAAAAAATATTATCAACACTGTTATAAATCAGGAAGTAGTTTTATTTTTAGAAATAATACGAGGGCCGGCTTTTAGGTTTTTATAAATGACCACTAGCAGGGCCGGCTCTAAGCGGTAGGCAAGGAATCTAAAAAATAAATGAGTAGTAAAATCAAATATAACAGGAATAGCTAGGCTTGTGCCAGAAGCCTGCTTATTCCTGTCTATAGAAATACCCAGAAATTCTGGGTATTTTTATACGTAAATTGTGAGAAGCGCCCGCGCTGGCACTGCAAACAGGATTCAACAAGCTTGTTCCACTCACGCATAAGAGAGAGTCAGATTTAAGCTCTGGGACTTTCCTATCTTCTATTATTTTGTTAAATATCTTTTGCATATTTTCAATAGGTGTGTGGCCACCATACATCAGCATTTCGTTGGTAATTGAATCAGGTCCTGGGTTTTTCTGTTCTTTAACTGACGGGTTTTGTTTTGTACTTCCTCAGAGGTTATTGTCACTATAATGTTATTGGGGTTGTTAACTGCTTCAGGTGTAGGAGTTAGCATCAAGCATCAAAAGTTTAAAATATTTGATGGTATACAGGGAAAATAAAAAATAATGAAATACAGTGCAAAATATTAATTGAAAATATTAATAGGAACTAAAAAATTATGCTCATGTTTAGATTTGTAGTTAAAATTCAAAAAAATTCCAGTAAACGCGTCAAAATGAAATTAATTAAAAATTAGTTCACTGATTTTGATTGTATCATATTTTTGTTAAAAATTTGATAACCTTTTTATCTGCTTTGCAACAATTACCTCGTCCAATCTTTTCCACGTCGTTCTGTTTAGGGCTGTTTGGATCCAATTCCCCCCCGCAATTTTCTGGATGTCGTCGCGCCACCTTTTTGGAGGTCTTCCAACACTCCTTTTGGTTTGTCTTGGACGCCAGTTTATCATTTTGCTGGTCCATCTTTCTGAGCTTTGACGAGCTATATGGCCAGCCCATTGCCATTTGAGTTGAGCTACTCTTCTGAGGACATCTGTCACACACGTACTTCTTCTAATCTCCTCGTTCTGTATCCTGTCTCTCAGGCTAATTCCGAGCATAGATCTCTCCATTGCTCGTTGTGTCACTCGAAGCTTGTCAGCGGTTTTTCGGGTGAGTGCCATCGTCTCGAGACCATACATAAGGTCCGGCAGAATACATGAGTCGTATGTTTTACGTTTAAGATTTATTGGGATTTCTCTAGATTTAAGTACATACCCCAACTTGCCGAACGCAGCCCAACCTTGTCCTATTCTTCTAGTTATTTCAGAGCTTTGATTTTCTTTACCAAGTTGTATTTTGTGTTCCAAGTAAATATATTCTGATATGTTTTCCAGTGTTTCGTTTCCGATGTTTACCTGAATATTTTCCACACTCATTATTTTTGTTTTATGTAGATTCATCTCGAGTCCGATGCTTAAGGATGCCTGATGCAATTCTTCCAGCATGCTCTGAATTTCCTCCGTTTTATCGCTTATAATCACTATATCGTCTGCGAATCGTAAATGGTTCAGACGCACACCATCTATATTTATGCCCCTGGATTGCCAATTTAAAAATGTCCTCTAAGGCTAGTGTGAAGAGTTTAGGGGAGATAGTATCGCCCTGACGTATGCCTCTGTTTACCAATATCTTATCTGTCTTTGTATCTTCGTCCAGTGTTATTTGGATGGTCGCGTTTTCGTATATGTGTTTGATGAGATTTGAATACCTGGTATCTACTCTTGCGTTGTCTAGAGCTCTCAATATTGCCCAAGTTTCGACCGAGTCGAAGGCCTTTTTGTAGTCTACAAATGCCAGCTGCAATGGTATGTTATATTCTGTGGTCTTCTCTATGAGAGTGCGTACTGTCTGCAAGTGGTCAATCGTACTAAAACCTTTTCGGAAACCTGCTTGTTCTACTGGTTGATACGCATCCATTTTTTGAGTTAATCTATTTGTTATTATTTTTGTTAGCAACTTGTATAAGTGTGATAGTAGACTAATAGGACGGTAGTTTTCTATGTCATTTCTATCTCCTTTTTTGTGTAGCAAAATAACCTCGGCGTTGTTCCATTTTGTTGGAATTCTTTCTTCGGTTATGCATTTGTTGAGTAGGATTCGTACACTCTCTACTAGATATTCTCCTCCCATTTTTAACATTTCAGTGGTGATTTGATCTTCTCCTGGACATTTCTGAGATTTCATTTGGTTGAGCGCTGTTCTTAATTCATTGGTATATATTTCAGGAATTTCCTCGGATCCTATATTTTGAATTTTCCGTCTGTTGTACTGATGACTTTGGGACTTGGAACTGTAGAGATGCTTATAGAAGTCCTGAACTATGGCAACAATTTCCGTTCTACTATTAACTACGGTACCACTGTTGTTCTTCAATTTACTTAATTTCGTTCTTCCATTTGATAAGTGGGATTTTAAAACTTTCATATTTTTGTTGTTTTCAATAGTATTCTTTACCAACTTTGTGTTGTATTCTCTTAGATCTTTTCGAATGTTCTTGTCTATTTCTCTATTTGTTGTCTTATAACTCTCAGCTTCCCTATCTGTTTCTCTTCTCATTTTGATCAGATTTTTAGTAGTTTGGCTAAACTTGCCGATGTTCTTTTGTTTAGCACATATTTGTTTTGTTGCTACTTGTATGCTACTTCTTATGGTTTTACTTAGATCTTCCATTTCCATGTCCTTCAATCTGTTTGTCTCTCTTAGTTTTATGTTTAATGTATCCTGAAATTTTTCTTTATTTTTTGATGGAGTTTCCACTGTAGGATATTTTTGTTTCTTTAGTATTAGTTTGTTTCTTTCGAATTTGATGTTTAGGTATATGGTTGCTCTAACCATTCGTATCGAACCGATTTAAAACGGTAACATCCTGACAGATTTCTTTTTTGTTAGTGATTATGTAGTCAATTTCATTTCTAATACTGTCATCGGAGCTACTCCAAGTCCATCTTCTCTTTTCAGGTTTTTTGAAGAATGAATTCATACAGTAAAGTTGTTCATTTCTGCAATAGTCGACAAGGTTTTCACCTCTGGCATTTCTATCCCCCACTCCGAATTTGCCGATATTTATGGTATCTTGGTTTGTATTTTTGCCAATTGTGGCATTGAAATCTCCCATAATAATCACATATTTCGCATTTTCATTTGTTTTTGCTGTTGATATATCTTCATATAGCTGTTCTACTGCTTGGTCGTCAGATGTGCTGGTTGGAGCATATACCTGTATCACTTGCATGTTATACCTCTTGTTGATTTGTATAGTAACGTAGATGACTATATCTGATACGGCTGCCATTTTTATGATTTGATGTTTCAATCGTTTATTCACCAATAGGGCGACTCCACCTAAGTGGTCATTTGTTTCCGAATTATTCCGGTATAACAGATGACCTGACTTCAGATATGTAGCTTGTTCCCCTTTAAGTCTTGTTTCGCTCAATCCCAAGATGTCCCATTTTATGTGTCGGAGTTCCTCTTCTAATCTCTCCATGTGTTGTTGCGATCTTAATGTTCTTATGTTGTAAGTAACAATCCAGAGTTTGTTATTTTTCCTTTGATAGTTTTGGTTTAGGTTCATCTTCTCCGAATTTTTGCCTCCCCCAGAATCCGCGAGGCTGACTGAAGTTTCAGTGCAAGGTTCTGAGCCATTGGCTCTACTTGCCTGGGGTATTTCTGTTTTAGAATTCGACATTTCCATGTTTTGGAAGGTTTTAGCACTTAAAACGCCACGCTTGTTAGGCGGGTTGGCGAGTTGAATAGGATAAAATAGGAATGGGATAGTGAGGTGATTTGACAGGATTTAAGTTAGGTATGAACATGATTCCCCTCGGATAGGATGTTGGGGAGATCATGAGCTCACGTATGGCAGGTTTGCTAAACCTGTAGTAGATCTGTTTCTCATCGGGATCATGAGAAAGTATCCACCTTCTTTTAAGTAGTCCCATAAAAAAAAGTTTAGAGGGGTGATGTCCGGAGACCTTGGGGGCCAAGTAAACTGCACATACCTTCCTATTACTCTACCATTAAAAATGTGGAGGAGATAATAAGAACTTTTCTCGTACTGTGACATGATGCACCATCATGTTGGTACCATACACGTTGTCTTTCAATTACTGGTAGGCGATTAAGAAACTCAGGGAACTCTTTATTTAAAAATTCTAGGTAACGTTCAGCATTCATATTATTTCGAAAAAAAAAATGGTCCAACTATTCTATTTAGGATTAATATCGCTCCACCAGCGATTGTTTTGAGAACTTATCGTCTTATTAGACGTAAATGTTGCTTCATCAGAGAAAAGTATTTCTCTTGCCATAAACCTGTTATCTTCCAACTCTCCTTGAAACCAAGCACAAAATTCAAATCTTCGTTCAAAATCTCCTGCTTTTAAAGTATGGGTAAATTGGGGTTTGTATGGTTTAAATTTATTTGATCTTAAAATTCTCGCAACTGTAGTTTTACTCACATTCAATAAAGCTGAGCTTTTCCGAAGCGAATCTTTTGATTTTTCTACTACCGACAGCATTACTTGATTTTGATTATCTTCATTTAAGACCCATGCCCGATTTTTCTTTTTAAATTTATTTTTAACACTTCCAGAAATCTTGAATTTATTTATTATATATCCTACAATTGCGTAGTGTACAGTTTTATCAGGGTGTCTATTATTAAAGATTTCTGCTGCCTCTCTAAAAGTTTTATAGTTATCTCCAACTATGAGAACAATTTCAATTTTATCTTCTACACTCAATTTTTACTGGCATTTCTAATTATTGCAAATACAGACTGACGTTAGCTTTGAAGTTTATTGACAGTGGATATTTACAAAGATAATGTTGATTTATTTTCAGCCTATCATAAAATTTGTAATGAAAGACTGGTTTTTGTCAATTTCCACTATATTTAGTTTCACTGAAACTGTATGACGCGTTTCACTATACTATAGCTTCGTCTGATACAAAATGATATTGAATATTAGTGTTGTTACATTTATACAAATACCCTAAGGTAGATAGGTAATAAAATTAATACTATATGCTAATGAATATTGCTGGGAAATCCATTCTGAATATTAATTGTATAAATTGAGTAAAGGTGAGTTACCATGGACCAGACAGGTATCTTTTTGTTCGTTTAATATGATGTCTGAATTTTTAATTCTATTTATTTCCAACTTTTCTAATAGGTTTAATTTTACGCCTTTGTTTTATATGTGTAGAATTTTAAATTTATCGTCAAAAAGATGATTTGATTCTGTTAAATGATTACTGTACTCTGAGTCAGTTTTGTTTTTTAAATAGCTTCTTTTATGTTCTAAAATCCGAGTTTCGAATGAGCGACCTGTCTGACGTATGTAACTTTTATGACAAGAACCACAATTCAACTGATACACTCCAGATTTTTTTGATCTATTTGGTTTTCCCCCCGTTGCGTTTTTAATGAATTTTCCTAACGAGTTGTTTGTGCTAAAAGCTATGTTGATATTATATTTGTTTAAGTGGTTTTTAATTTTCTCTGACGTGTTCCCAAAATAGGTTAAAACATTATATTTTTTCCCTGTGTTTTCTTTCTTGGGGTATACTAAAAAAAATAGCTTTATTTTTTAAATTTTTGTTTAGAATTGAGTCTATGGAGTCAGGAGAATATCCGTTTTTAACAGCAATTTGTTTTATTAGATTTAATTCTTTATTAAAATCATCTACAGATAAGGGGACACTTACACGTCTATGCAACATACTGTGCTAAGCTGCCAATTTGTGTTGTAGGGGGTGAGCTGATTTTATGTTTATTGTAGTATCTGTATGTGAGGGTTTGTGAAAAATAGAGAATTTGTGTTTGTTGTAATGTCTGGTTATCGTTAAGTCAAGAAAATTAATTTTATTGTTGACTTCTAGTAACTCACCTTTACTCAATTTATACAATTAATATTCAGAATGGATTTTCCAGCAATATTCATTAGCATATAGTATTAATTTTATTACCTATCTACCTTAGGGTATTTGTATAAAAATGTAACAACACTAATATTCAATATCATTTTGTATCAGACGAAGCTATAGTATAGCGAAACGCGTCATACAGTTTCAGTGAAACTAAATAAAGTGGAAATTTGACAAAAATCAGTCTTTGATTACATTCGTTATGAATTTCCATCAAGTAACAGCCACAACAATTCAAAGTACCATAAAATTTGTAGTGATTTCGTTTTCTTTTATTCAATAAATAATCCAACAATTACTGACCTGTTTACTGGAGTTTTTAGGCCACAAATCTAAACGTGAGCATAACTTTTTAGTTTCTATTAACGTTTTCAATTAATCTTTTGCTTTGTATTTCACTATTTTTTATTTTCCTTGTATACCATCAAATATTTTAAACTTTTGATGCTTGATTATGTGATGCAGAATTTTTTATCAACAATAAATCAGAACTTCTCCAATATCGAGCCTTCAGTGTGTGGCAGCTGTTCCCTCTCTCCATCTCGTAAGACAATTTTCTCTTATGAAATTTAATTCATCCGCACTTCAACGCCCACATTTCAAACTTTCGTTGGATCTATTCCAAGTTCATCGCGCCAATCATTCCTTTCCTCCCAAATCCATTCCTAGTAGAATAAAAAATTACCTGACATTACATGGACTCAATCCACCAACCTTCAACTACCCACTATACACTACGTTTCCTCCTTGGTTATCACCTACCCCACTGATTGACTTTCATCTACATACTCTCAGCAAAAATGACTTTATCGGCTTTGAAGTAAACCAACTTTTCAGACAAAGATTTCATACACTATCACAGTGTGTCGCGTAGAACATGCTAGGTGGACAAAATTCATGTTATGATTTCCAGGAAATCTTATTTGCAAAACGTAAACAACACCACCAAACCCCGAATTCCGAGAAAAGGTTGTTTATCAAATTTGCAAGTGGCGAGTCATAAGCGTCAGAAGTCAGGTAATGAGTTTAATGCAGCTCTTTCAATCAATCAGTTGCAATTTAGCGACACTTTCGTGCACATCTTATAGTGACATATTGTAATATTGTGAAAGTTTTTGTGATGAATATTAATAACGAGGGTAAGTACTATTTTTTAATGTATTTTTTTTTAATCAGAATCTATTAATTTGAATTTTTAGTATTTTTTTTAAATAGCCTATATATTTTAGCGTGTTTTTTTTTAAAAAAAAAAACTTTGAAAGTTCAGAATATACAGACATTCACCTCTATCAGGGCTAGTTTTTAGATATTACACAGAAATAACTTTATTCTTCGTAAAAATACACATATTGTTTAGCACACTTCAGTACAACATGTTTTTTTTTTTTTTTTTTTCCAGAACACGTTTACTCTATTTCAAGGGTAGCCTTTTTTTTTTTGCAGGAGTGGTTGAAACACACGAAAAATGAAAAAAAACTCGCGTGTATATGACTTTCTTTCTTCAAAATTTCACTTTGGTGACATTACTGAAAGCAGCCAAAAAGAAATAAAGTTGAAGATATCCAACTTGTCTAATAAGTTTGGTGCCAAATGGTTGGCTTCAGGAAAGTCGAAGGAGCGTTTTTTAATTAAAAATAAGAATTGGTTGGATGAAGCAGACATACAGTTTACTGTGAGTTCTTTTGCGCCACAACCTTCAACATCAAGTGAGAATGTGACTCCTGCAGGAAGACCTCGCAAAGATTTCGAGGAATCGTCGTTTAAGACGAAGAAACGTCGCGTCGTGGATCTCGTAGAATCCCGAAGTGTCAGTGAATTGGTGACTGCTGCCGAAATTGCTGTGCGTTCAGCAGGGCAAAGGAATATTGCCAATGTGATTAGAAATATTAGTGAGAGCCCAGATAATATTATTAAGTCTAAAAATACCAGTTCCGTTAATCCTAGGCAATTAAGTAGTCACGAAGCCTTAGCTTACTATATAGATTCTAAGTCAACAACGTATTCTTACAAACAAACTAGGAAGTGGTCCATGAAGGCGGGGCATAATGTGTTTCCGTCATATTTTAGTTTAAAAAAGTCCAAACAGGCCTGTTACCCTGCAGAGGAGCACATTGCTATAACAGAAACTCGTGCTGAAATAAATTTGCAAGCCTTATTAAATAAAACAGTGGAACGTCTAGTATTAGCACAGAATGAAGTTATCAGCAGTGTGCTCCCAACAAGTTCATCGTTTACACTTGTTAGTAAATGGGGATGTGATGGAAGTTCTAGGCACAGCACATACAAACAGAGATTTGAGAACATTGAGTATACGGACGAGTTTCTTTTCGCATTTTCTTTAGTTCCCCTTAAGTTATATGATGGGTCCAAAATTATTTGGCAAAATCCTCGGCCTTCATCAACTTTGTATTGTCGCCCAATCAAATTTATATTTGCCAAAGAAACGAACGACTTCACGTTAGTGGAGACAAATAGATTGTGGGAAGAAGTTAATGCTCTTCTTCCAACACTTATCAACTTTGGTGATTCTCAAATCTCTGTAAAACACGAAGTTTTGCTGACAATGACAGACGGAAAGGTGTGTAACGCCTTAACGGAAACTAGTTCATCCCAAAAGTGTTTCATCTGTGGCGCCACCCCCAAGACGATGAACGATGACCCCGCGATGTTTAACAGCAATCAAGAACATTTTGGCTTTGGTTTATCTACACTTCATGCTTGGATTCGTTGCTTCGAATGTCTTTTACATATCAGTTACAAGTTGAATATTAAGAAATGGCAGGCTAGAAGCAACGAAGACAAAGCAGATATCAAGGTTCGTTCCGAGGAAATCAAATTGAAATTTAAGAACGAGATGGGACTCATTGTAGATAAACCAAAGCCAGGATTTGGTTCTTCAAATGATGGAAATACAGCCCGTCGCTTTTTTAAGAAGGCTGAGATGAGTGCTCAGATCACAGGGTTGGATGTTACAATTATAAAAAAAAGTTTGGTGTTATTTTGAGAACATTGTCTTCTGGATTCGAGATAAACTTAGTTGAATTCAAAAAATTTTGTCTTGAAACCAGAAAACATTATCTTAGTCTCTATTCGTGGTACTGTATGCCTGCTACTGTGCATAAAATATTAATTCACAGCACAGAAGTCATCAAAGCGGCATTGCTTCCAATTGGGCAGCTTTCCGAAGAGGCTCAAGAAGCACGGAACAAAGATTGCCGCAGATTTAGGGAGTACAACAGTGCTCGCGTGTTGCTACGAATAGAGACTTACTGTACATGTTAATTATAACATCTGATCCTTTGATCAATAGCCTTCGAGAGATTCCCAAAAAAAAGCCGGAAAAAATATGTACAGATGTATTAAAGTTAATTGTAAGCCCTAGCATAGAAGAGTCAAGATTGGAATCGTCATCATATTGTCGCACAATGCCACAAAATGATGACGATTATACAGTAAACGACTCATCAGAAAACTCTGATGATGATTATTAGGTTCAGCTACTATTTTTTTAGTTATGTAGTGCTTGTACTAAGCATGTAAACCTTGACTTGTAAATTTTTCTTTATCAATAAATGAGTATTTTTATTTTACATATAATTACAGTCAGTGTCATTATGCTAAATTTATTACAGAGCATTTATAACATTTATTTTAAAATTAAACAAAAACAATTTTTGACTGGAATTTTCAAAAACAATTTTTTTTTGAACCGAACAGCAAGAAATATGTACCTTAAAGAAATCAAAAACATTTTAAAATACCAACTACTTATGTATGTATAATGCACAAGTTACCTACCTGAAAGGCAGGTATTATTTGAGTTTATCCTTTTTGTGTCAATAAAACTAAGTAATATGGATTAATTGTTGTATTTTTAATTGACAAATACAATAAATGATTTTTCATCTGGTTATTATTAAAAATAATAATACAGTGTCTTTCATTTAGTTGCACATTCAAGTTTGTAGAAAAATTCGTGCACATACGCAGAATATTTTGTTTTTGTTATACGATGTTTTGTGCAGCTGGACAAAAAATACAGGTAAGCGAAATGCAGCTAAATGATAATTCTAATAACCATACAAAATACCCTTGCCCTTTAGTTCCGTTATCTACCTGCTAAGCTGATGCAATCCTACCGCGATATGCAAGGGTGGTTGTATTAGACAAATTTTATCGATATTGAGTACCTGCGGTAAATTGTGAATAAAACCCACATTTATTAACCGATTTTCATGATTAATACCTTATTTTATTTTCCAGATACGCAGCTGTCAAAAAAATGTATAATATATTTTATTTTTCTTTTGTTATTGCGCTTTTTTTACCGAAAAAAAAATAATGAATTTTACACGAAAAACAATTTTTTCTCTCCATTAATTTCTAAATAACTCCAAAACGATAAAAGATAGAATAAAATAATATTCAATCAACTTTAATAAAATTTTGTTACGCATTTTTTAATGTTTTATTTATAAAAATATGACAAGTTGTTCCCGAGTTATCGTTAAATATGTCTGCGTAGCTGACTAATTTAGGGGAAAAAATTAGCCACGCCCATAAAAAAAAACCAACGCGATGAATTTTTTCTTAAAATAACTTAATATGCCTAGAATATACATAAACAATTGAAATAAGAGAAAAAATAATTTTGTCCAGCTAACTTGTACTAGTCGACACACTGTGACTATACTCGAATTACTCCATAATACTCGTATTCACGGATGGATCAAAGTCGACTGGGGAGTGGGAGCAGCCCTCGTGCACAGTCATATCACGAAACAATTCAAACTTCCCCTTCATTCCTCAATTTTCTCAGCAGAGCTTCTGGTAATAAAGGAAGCAATCAGTTCCAAAGAAAATAATAACTTTCTTATCGCGTCTGACTCATTAAGTGCCTTAAAGGCCATAAAATCCAACAACCCTAACTATACATACCTGAGGCAAATCTCAAATTTACTTTACATCGCCAACATTAGGAAAAAACAAATTACTCTTATTTGGATCCTGAGTCATTCAGGTATTAAGGGTAATGACATGGCGGATCGGGAAGCCAAAAAAAGTTGCAGAGAGAGGCATCACCGGTGGGGGCTGGTTCAGGGGCGTCGACATGCAGAGAACAGAATTTCAAAATGGATTTTTGCAACATATGAGGTTTAAATTCGAACATAAATTCAGTGCACCAACACCTGCAATCAAATAAACCTCATGTACTCGCTCTCTGTGAAACTAAGGTCAGTTCATCGACCAGCACAGTAAACTATCTTTATCCTGGGTACGATTTCTATTCCCGATTTAGGCGTAACTTTGGAATCTGTCTTTATGTCAGAAGCGACCTCTCTTGCCAGCGAGAAGAGGCTCTGGAGCCCACAAACTTTGATGTTATGTGATTAAAAATAACGACTCAACCAACCACAAGGTTCGTCTGTATCCTTTATCGACCACCAAGTGATACAAACTTTAGAACACTTTTTCGCTTCTCTTGCAGACACCATAGATCATTTACAAATTAACTATCCAAATGCCGAAATTGCCATCCTGGGCGACTTTAATGTCCACAACATCAACTGGCTTAAATATTCAAATACTACCGATGAACAAGGTCGTGAAGCCGAATCATTTTCAATCAGTTGTGGCTTGACTCAGCTTATTGATGAACCAACATGGATCCCTGATCGAGACGGAGAGTTCGCCAGTCTTCTTGATCTGTTTTTAAACCACCAATCCGGAGATTTACACGGTCAGCGTAAATCCACCGTTAGGTTCTTCCGACCATAAACTACTTTCGACATCGAGTATTCTACCAATCAGTGACAGAGAGGCGCCCAAACCGCGCAAGATTTGGCACTACAAATCTGCTAAATGGGAAGATCTCATGGAATATTTTCGAACTTTCCCTTGGTTGGACGTTTGTTTTCGATCCGACGACCCATCTGACTGCGCCAGGGAGGTTTCCGATGTTATTTTGGCCGGTATGGATGCTTACATCCCTTTTTCGAAGAAATGCCCTTCCAACGGCAAGCCTTGGTTTGACCTAAAATGCAAAGAAACTGTTGCTTCTAAACATCTTGCATACCGACAGTGGCGTGAAGATCCTAACACCATAAATCGTAACATCTTTGTTCGTGCCAGGAACAGATGCAAAGAAATTATCGACGAAACCAAGGAGGTACACAATCAACGGATTAGAAACAAACTTCTCGCTTGTCCCGGCAATTCCAGGTCCTTTTGGTCAGTCGCTAAGGCAGTTAGTCAGAATTTCACCAAATCCACCATACCACCACTCACACGGCCAGATAATTCTATTGCAACGACACCTGTTGAGAAAGCGAACTTGTTGGCTGAACTCTTTGCTTCACATTCTACTGTCGATTTCCAAGGAAAAACACCACCTACTATTCCCATAGTGCAGTCAAGGATGCCCGATATTGTCTTCAGACAGCGTATCATAAAACGTATTTTGATGAAGCTAGACACCAAAAAGGCTTCAGGCGCTGACGGAATACCTGCCATAGTTCTCAAGAACTGTGCGAGGGAACTAACACCAGTTTTCTGTAGGCTTTTCAACTTATCCTACAGAAAGGGAATATTTCCTTCCTGCTGGAAATGTGCCACAGTTCAGCCGATACCTAAAAAAGGCAAGAAAACCTTGCCAAATAACTACCGACCAATCGCACTACTCTCAATAATATCGAAAGTCATGGAAGAGGCTATCAATCAGCATCTTCTAAAATATCTTGAAGGATTCAACATTATTAGTGATCACCAATATGGCTTTCGTAAAAATAGATCAACAGGAGATCTTCTGACTTATGTAACACATGTTTGGAACAACGCAATTGAACACTTTGGAGAATCTCGAGCGGTTGCTCTTGACGTATCCAAAGCATTTGACCGTGTTTGGCACGATGGGCTGTTGGCTAAGCTACGTTCTTATGGTATGTCGGAAAAGTTCTGTTTGTGGCTCTCATGTTTCCTCAGAGAGCGTTTTTTACGAGTGGCAGTCGACGGATTTCTTTCTAACACCTTCACTATCAACGCCGGTGTGCCCCAAGGTTCCATACTGTCTCCTACTCTCTTCCTCATCTATATTAACGATCTGCTGGAAAAGACCGAGAATCCAATCTACAGCTTTGCACATGACAGTACACTTATCTCTTCATTCACTTTGAACGCTCGGACATCGACTACTCAGACGAATATCCGCAGACAGCAGGAAGTCATTCAACTTAACAAAGACCTGGAAGAAATTCTATCTTGGGGTGACAGTAACCAAGTGGAATTTAACGCTACAAAAACCCAGGCGGCAGTTTTTTCTAAAAAAGTTAACGTTGCAGAACCCGACATAGTTATGTCGGGGCACTCCATCCCTCTAACATCGTCACTCAATCTGTTAGGCGTTAATTTGGGAGCAAATATGTCCTGGCATGAACATGTTGCAGGCATAGCAAGAAGAGCTTCTCAAAAGTTGGGAATATTGTTTCAAACCAGAAAGCTTTACACTCCACAACAACTGTTAATTCTTTACAAAGCTCAAATTCTACCAACTATGGAATACTGCTCCCATGTTTGGAGCTCCGCTCCCAAACATACACTGCATTTGTTGGATTCTATCCAGAGAAGAGCTGTTCGTCTGATTGGACACCTGGAACTGACCGACGGCCTTGATTCGCTAGAACATCGAAGAACGGTTGGCGACTTGAGCCTATTCTACAAGTACTTTCATGGAAAGTGTTCGAAGGATGTGGCCCGTTTAATTCCTCCCAGAGCGGTGCATATTAGAAGTACACGTCGCGTTAATGCTTCACATCCGTATGAGGTTCAGCTTATTACTCCTCGTACAACGCTTTTCAAGCAGTCTTTTATATGGAGAACATCATACCTTTGGAATGGTTTACCCAGGACTGTGCTTCCCATCGAGTACAATCTACAGCGATTCAAGAACAACCTGAATCGCTTTCTCCGCACACGTGTCGCTCCTGTAGCGCTTTAGGGACTTCCCTGTAGCACGTGTGCTAGACCCATAAAAAAAAAAAAAAAAAAAAAATCACCATCACAGGGGAGAATCATATGAATGATTTTGTAAAAATATTAACATCAATAACCAGAAATACTTTTCAATTGGAATGGGAGCTTAAGGTTTCCAGTAACAAGTTGTGGGAAGTTAAATCTCAAGTCCATCCCCATCTCCACATACACAATCTCTGCAGATCAGAGAACACAACTCTGAGAAGATTGGCAATAGGACATACATATCACACGCATTACCGCTTATTGAGAGGTGAACCCGCTCCTTCGTGCTCTATTTGCGGTTCCGCATTGTCAGTAAAACACATCTTTGAAGCAGAACATTCATCTCATCTAAGATCTATACACAATATTCCATCGAATATCAAACAAATAATCACTAACTTTCAAACAAACAAGGCAGGTATAATCGAATACCTCAAAGATTTCGAAATAATTATCTAACTCTTTCTTGGGCGCCAAATGACCATTGATGTCGCCGCGCCCCACCTCAATAAATAATATAAAAAAAAAAAAATTTTGTAATTTGTAAGATAAATTTTTTCTCTGTATAAAACTTTTTGGGACACACTGTAAAAGAATTTGTACCGAAAAATTGTTTTCTTCCATTATTTTTGTAAAACCTTAAAAGGCAGCGCTCGTATTTATAGTAACGTAGGCTTGGTCCTACACATTTTTTCGACAATGAACAATACTAAACCTCCATTTGCCATATCACAAGGGACTGTGACATCTCTTTGGTCTTCTTTTCTTCTACTTCTAGGCTAGGCGTGAGTGGAAGGTACAAATGAACACTCAGTGTACATGAAAAATATGTTTTCCCCCTCATAAACACAACAAAAAAAGTTATATTTTCAATTTTACTCCACACACACGCTTCGAAGAATTATTTCTCGAAAGCGAGATATAAAAATTTAATTAGACATCCAGCCTGCCTCGGCTGATTCGGCACCTTTTCCTGATTGACGTGTCTTTTTTACTGCTTCGTGACACTTAAAAAAACGAGACGGGCTTTCTCACATAAAAAAACCTTTTTTTTTTTTGTGTGTGTGTCGCATCTTAGATCACAATATGGAAGATAAAAGACCGGAGAGATTTTATTATTATTATATTCTTAACTTTCGAGGGAAAGATTTGTATGTAAATTATTTTTGAACATGCACGCATAGTTGTAAAATATTTTGTAGCGCGCAACAAAGAGTGGCTTTGTATTCTTTTTGTTTAAATAACACTGACGTAACGAAAGACAATTATAAATATATAATAAAAGACTGTTTTTTAGTCAATTTCCACTGGTTTATTTAAATTGTGACGACGCGTTTCGCTGTCGACGCAGCTTCTTCAGATTTACATTTTACACTGTCAAGTTAGGTTTAATGTTTACAATTTTATATAATTTCTTAATTATAATATTATACCCAATTAAATTATATTGATAGTATTGGAAAACCCACACAGACATGAAATTAGGAGAATAAATTCAATAATGGTGAATTACTTAAATCTACCTGGTCGTTGAGTAAAGTACCCGTAGTCCTTAATCGATTTATTTGGATTGTCTCTAAAAGGTTTACTTTTAAACCTTTTTGTTGGGTATGTAAAATTTTGAAATTCTTATTAAACCTGTGATTTTCTGTTAAAAGATGAAATATTTTTCAAAAAGAATTAAAACAACAAATTGAACAGGCTAAAGGTACCATTCACGATAAAGATAAATTTAAATTGATAAATATGAAACCGCATATCCCACAACTTTATTCACTCATAAAACTACACAAACTTGACCATCCAGTCAGACCAGTTGCTTCCTATATGTCTGCTCCAGCATATAAGACGTCATCCTTTGTAATTAATTTAATCAGATCTTATAGCAAATTTGCACCTAAATACAGTATCAAAAACTCATACGAACTCGGGGATAAAGTTAAGAATATAACAATACCAGATAATTCTAAATTAGTTTCTTTCGATGTCAAAAACTTATTTCCAAGTGTTCCCCCAGACGAAACAATAATTTTAATAGAGAACTTATTAACAAAAAACAAAGTAAATGAAGTTATAAAAATGGACATAATTAATTTATTAAGAACTTGCCTAAGACAAAATTATTTTTCATTTAACAATAAATTCTACAATAGTAAGGAAGGATTAATTATGGGGAGTCCATTAAGTCCATTACTTGCCGAAATTTTCATGGACAGTATTGAAACAATGCTATTTAACAACCATAATAACAATAGTAATAATTGCCTATACTGGCATCGATACGTAGACGATATAATTGTATGCTTTATAGGTACGGACAGATAATTAACTCACTTTTTACAGTACATTAATTTTTTACATAGGAATATCAGTTTTACAATGAAAGAAGAAGTCGAAGGGAAAATCAACTTCCTAGACTTAACAATCAGTAAAACCATGAAAAAACATGAATTTGCAATATATCACAAACCTTGTCATACAGATACCACAATTAACAATAGTTCTCACCATCCTAACCATCATAAACTCGCGGCTTATCATAGCTTTATACATAGACTAACTAATATCCCCTTATCAGAGGACAATTTTACTAAAGAATTAAACTACATAAAACAAGTAGCCGTTAACAACGGTTATTCAGTTACTTTAATCGATAACATCGTTAGGAAAAAACTTCTTAATCTCAGAAATATTCCCATGTTTTAAGGACAGAAAATCCACATTTAAATGCTTAACCTATTTCGGCAAACCAACAGAAAAACTGGGAAAATTTTTAAATCAAAAAAATATCAACATGGCTTACAAGACTAACAATACTATAGGGAAATATCTCAAAAACTACAAGTCACAAATCAATAACGATTATAAACCAGGGCTTTATCAATTAACTTGTGCGCCATGTCCTAAAACATACATAGGACAAACTGGACGTACATTTATACAAAGAATTACAGAACACAAAAAAAAATTCATCCATTGAAAGTCTAATTCAACATATGCTAATCATCCTTTAACAGAAAATCACACTTTTAATATCAATTTCAAAATTTTACCTACCCAACAAAAAGGTTTGAAACTAAACCTTTTAGAGACAATGCAAATAAATCGATTAAGGACTGTAGGTACTTTACTCAATGACCAGGTAGATTCACACAATTCACCATTATTGAATTTTTTCTCCTAATTCCATGTCTGTGTGGATTTTCCAATACTATCAATATAATTAAACCCAACTTGACAGTGTAAAATGTAAATCTGAAGAAGCTGCATCCACAGCGAAACGCGTCATCACAATTTAAATAAACCACTGGAAATTAACTAAAAACAGTCTTTAATTATATATTTATAATGAATTTCCATCAAGTAGAAGCTACAACCATTCGAAAGACAATTTGTCAAAATTTCCACTTTTTATTACAAAATTCCATCTAAGTTGGGAATGTGGAATCTTTGGCACAATGATACTACTTAGTATATATCACCACTACACTAAACACTTTATTTTTGCACTCGACGCGCGTTTCGCTAACCATGTTAGCTTCATCATCGCTCCTGATGAAGCTAACATGGTTAGCGAAACGCGCGTCGAGTGCAAAAATAAAGTGTTTGGTGTAGTGGTGATATATACTGAGTAGTATCATTGTGCCAAAGATTCCACATTCCCAACTTAGTTGAGATGGCTTCACGGTCAACGGAATTAAACCTTTATCGTAAGTACAGTAGTAAGATTAGATTAGTAGGTGCAGATATTTGGTTTTTAAAGTCTTGCAAGAAATTTAAAGTTTTTCCTAATTTTATTAAGGTTAATTTACCAAAATCAAACATTTCAGAAAAAGTTTCATTCTTTGCTAAACAAAAATGGCTTGACTTAGAAATCAAGAATTTGTACACAAAACGTAGTATGTTAGAAGTAGAATCATACAGCATATTCAAAAAACTTACTTCAGGATTAAACAATATTGAATATGAAGTATGGAGCGAGTTCCAGAGAAAAATGTTTTTAGTTATTGATATTCAATATAAAAAGAAATTCTCTATTCTAAGTAAAAAATTAAAAAAGCTCTTACCAAAGAAGAATAGTCCTCAGGAACTCGTAAATATTGTAGAAAATCATTCATCTCAATCCTTTACACGAAATGAAATTCGCATCTTAAACAAAGGTCTTAACTTTGCAGTACCCCTTCCTAGAGATAATTTATCAGAAATAGTTCCTCACATTGAAAGTTCCATTAGTACACTTCCAGAAAATAGTAAATCCTTTGTTAGGGAAGCATGTCGCAATCAAATATCGAAAAACATAGTTAACAACACAAACTCTAATTCACGAAAAAACATAAAAGTAGTTAAAGGATTGAAAAAGAAAGATGTCTTCTACTTAAAAGCGGATAAAGGAAATAAGGGTTGTTATATTGGATAAGAAAGATTACTTTGAAGTCAATCATCGCTCCTGATGAAGCTAACATGGTTAGCGAAACGCGCGTCGAGTGCAAAAATAAAGTGTTTGGTGTAGTGGTGATATATACTGAGTAGGAACAAAATTCCATGTCGCTTTTCGTTACATGTTAACTTCTTCTGTTGCTTGTTACAACTAACAAATATTTACGTTTTATTTCACCTTATTACGTACTTTTACAATTATTCTGAAAGTAGTTAATTAGGGTATTCTGGGAATTCATACTGAACTTTATAAGATATATATATGTAAATTTAATAATGAAGATTTCCCATCGTTCATATTTATTTCTGTTTGTTCATTTAGAATGGAACCTGTGTTTTTCTTCTTCTTCTTCTTCCTTCTTCATTGTAGGCACAATTTCCTGTTCTTTCTTCGTAGCTTGCCTAATCGTAATTGATGGTAAGGTTATCGCTCCACCTTTTCCGTGGCCTTCCCACACTTCTTCTTCCCACTGATGATTTATCGCGTGCAACTCTCACGATTCTTTCTTGATCCATTCGGTTTACATGTGCGTTCCACTCGCGTTTTCTTTCCAGGAACTACTTGTTAACCTCTTCCACCTGACATGCTCGTCTAATGTTGTCATTTCGCTCCCTGTCCAACATAGTCTTTCCGCTATTTTTCGTAAGACATTCATTTCGCATGTTTCAAGTATCCTTTTAGTTTTTGTTGTGTCTGGCCGGGTTTCTGCTGTATATGTCATTACTGGTCTTATGACCATAATGAAATAAATAAATAAATTCTTGACTTGGTCGCCGTTATAGGTCGTCCTCGTTCTCCGCCACCAGTACTGCATCATCAGCGTAACAAAGGATTGTGATATTTCGATTGCCCACCTTGTACCCTTTTGGTTGGTGGATTTGTCTTATGATCTCATCCATCACCACGTTGAATAGTAGAGGGCTCAGAGAGTCACCCTGACGGATTCCTTTTTCTACGGGTATTGTTCTGGTTAGTTCTCCAGCGATTCTGGCCTGTACCTTACGCTATATATGTTTTCTATGACCTTGTATATTACGCTATATATGTTTTCTATGACCTTGATTAGGTTGTAGGGTACTTGTCTGTTATACAGTAAGTGTACAACATCTTGTAGCTGGACTCGGTCAAATGCCTTCTGGAGATCTATAAAACACATGTATGCAGGTTTATTATATTCGATGGATTTTTCTGCAATTTGTTTTATAATGAAAACTGCATCGGTGCACTCAAAGGAACCGATAGACTTAAATACTTAGGAACCATCATTTCAAAAAACGCAACATCTGAAGAAGAGATTAAAGCTAGATTAGGACAAACGCGGACATGCATAAGACAATTGAAATCCTTGATATATATATATATATATATATATATATATATATATATATATATATATATATATATATAATAAAAATTTTCACTATACACCACATAAAAATAAAAAACAACAAACTATAAACTTTTAAAAAATTACTATTAGTTTGCATTTATTCTTTTATATTTTGCAATAAATTATGACGCTAGAGCGTCCTCTTAAAAACAAAAACCTCAAACTGCCAGTAAGAAGGTAAAAATATTCGATAATTGTCCGTGCGCCAGTTGAGGTTTAACGAGAATCCGAATTTTTTTAGTTATTGATTGTAAAACGAGTAAAACATGATTTGAAATCAAAAAATAAATGTTCGAATTCTTGTACCAGTCTAGTAAATATATCTCAAACTCAAGAAATAAAAGTTTCCTTGTAATGATATTTTTATTAGTCAAAAACTAAACAAAATACGATTTTTGTTTACTACCATAAAATGATATTTCAAAAACTTTTTCCTAATAAATATTTTTGATATTCTAACAATGCCTTTTGGACTTGGAGTTTTAGAAAATTCAAATGTCATAACGCAAAAGACAATCGGCATTGCAAAATAATTTTTTGAAAAACTTATTTTTCTTCTAAATTTAATAATAAAGAAAAAATTTTTTTTCTGCCATACACTGTATATATATATATATATATATATATATATATATATATATATATATATATATATATATATAAAGGGTACAGGGGAAAAACCCTGTCAGTCAAAAAAAGCTAATTTTGAGAAAAAAAAAAACGCATTTGAATGTTTTCCATTTGATGGAGGCTCGAAAAATGAACAAAAAGAAACACAAAAAGATCGAATTAAATCAGTAACTTATATTTTTATAACTAAAATATTAAAAAAAATTCCAATACAAGTAACACCAAAAAAAACGCAATTAAATTCTGGAATAAATGTTCTTGAATTACTTCTCTTTAGGTAATTCCTCGTCAATCGGGGGGTCGTCAGCGTATTCCTCGTCACTTTCTCCATTGTGAACATTTTCTAAAGTTGAATTTTGGTAAAAAATCTTTGCCTCTGTACTTTCCAAGAACTGAGATAAATGGAGGAGATCGCGATATTTTCCAGCATTTATTGGAAGTTTTCCGCTATACAAATTTTGCAGTGGTTTAACAGGAGTAGCTGTGTATTGAGTTTTCTTCTTGGACTTTTTACTCTAAAGTTTTTTTTTTTGAAGGGCTGAAGATGTATACTTCCCAAAAAAAGATGGTTTATAAAACACAAAACCTCTGTAAGTTGCTGAAATTTTCAACATTCGAATTGGTCTGGTAGGAAATGGGCATTTTTTGGGGTAAAGTGACGAGAGGTGATCAGTCCAGTTTTGAAAAACCACATCCACTCCACAATCAATTACAGTAAATGGAGTGGGTTTGGCTCGAGTATTCCTCAAGACCTCCCTCCAGTCTTCTGGAACCTCTGTGTATGAGTTTTGTTTAACAATGCTCATATTACGATCATACTCTAAGTAAGAGTGGCCCCTTATCGGAAATATGACCTTAATGGTTTCAAAACGTTCTTCTCTTGTAACTAGATGGTGTAAAAACCTAATGAAGGTATAATTCTTATTTTGGCCCGCACAAGAGTCACAAAATATACACAATTGTACTCCCGTATAATTGGTTTACGATCCTCTTGTTTAACACTATGAAAACATTGAAGCCGTTTGCAAAAACAATTCAGGCCAAGCTCGTAAGACCCGGCTCGCAAATGTTTCATAACATCCCTGACTCTACCAGTTTTTTTCCGCTTCTTACTTGTGGGTTTCCTGAAGAGTTCATCACCTTCACTGCCACTGCCTGAGTAGTCACTTTCCATTGTTTTGAAACATACTAACACAAAGCAACTGACAGATGAATGAGACGCTCACAACTATACAAAAAAACTGATGATTGAGATGCGAACAACAACACACAAGGCAATAACAAACACAAAACGATAAATCACAGAGATAACAGGCTTGCAAAGCTTGCCGATAGGAGCGCCATGTTATTGACTTCCAGGGTTGTTCCATACACGCCAATCACTGACGGTGACGGTATTTTTCCCCAGTACCGCCTATTTTCAAACAACTATTTCAGCTGACATACGGGGTTTTATACAAAAGATGATAGACTATTCGAAAAGTATACTTCAGCAACCACTAGATGGCATCATTATTCCGGTTCCTTGAAAAAAACTGACTGACGGGGTTTTTCCCCTGACGAGGTTTTTCCCCTATATATATGTATACATATATATATATATATATATATATATATATATATATATATATATATATATATGTATATTGGCATAAATTATCCAAGACTGTGTTTCTCCCAATACAATTTGTAGCGATTCAAACCAAGGTGAATCGCTCTTTTTTCGCACAAGCCGCTTCTATAACTCTTTAGAAATTACCCTGTAGCACGTGAGCAGGATCCATAAAAAAGCGTGCAATTCACGATGTTTTTAATTTTTTTATTCTAGAAAGTAGGCATTAATTACAATTTGATTTTTAAAAAAGATTATTTTTGTTTACATTTTAACGTTACCGAAAATTAACCAATTCGGTACATCCCTATTTATAAATTAATTAAACTAATTCGCTTTCCAACTTCGGTACACAATTCTCTTTTCGTTCTTTCTCCTTTTACATCTTTTAAGCCTCAATAGAAAACGTAACTTTTCACACTAATAAGACAAAAAATTTAAGTGCTTTTCACACAGAGAAAAGTGGTCCTCTTGAGAAGTTAATGGCAAGTCTCTCCTTTTACTTACGACTCTTGAATCTCAAATTTCTAGAATGTAAGAGCGAAAAAATCTTTTTCGAGTAATTAAACTTTAAGCAACTATTACAGTAGATCTTAGATCAAGTTTAAGTAAGAAATAACAATTTATTAAATAACTGTAATTTATACGCCATTTTACAGGTTGACGTTCCCGTCTTTCTATTGCGTAACGAAATGATTTTTAAATAAACGTACCAACATTGAGTTACCACTTCGTGTCCTATAACAACACATCTTTAAAATAATTTTCTATTTTCATACGTATAAATTTCAACATTCTCCTAAATTTGATTCATACAGGTTCTCCTACATTTGATTAAAATCGTTTTAGTAATATCATAAATATCTAAAAAATAATACAAGGTGCCATTTTCGTAGCGAATATGAAATGAATTCAATTCGACCGAAGAAAATTACTTCTGTAGCTCTTATTGCAAGTACGTATTTAGTGAAGGTGATGGAAGCAAGGTATTAGATATCGGGCGCTCTGATACTTATGTCGTTTATTACTTCTAGTATTCAAATTTACAACATTTTTTTTTAGTATATTTTTATTGGCATATAACGTGCCACCAGGAAATTCCTAAAGGGCTACAGCAGTGACGAGTATGCGCCAAAAGTGATTCACGTTAGTCTTGAATCGAATACTCGAAAATACTTGTAGAATAGTCGTCAACCGTTCTTCAATGTTCCAAGGAATCAAGGTTACTGGTGAGTTCTGAATCTCCAATCAGGCGAGCAGATCTCTTCAAAGTAAAATCCGACAAATGCAGCGTATATTTAAGAGCAGAGTCACAAACATGGGAGCAGTTTTCCCTCGTTGGTCGAATTTGAGCTTTGTACCGGTGAACTGCAAAGTTTTCTATTTCGAAATAATATTTCCAACTTTTGAGAGCCGAGAAAGCTAGCTTTTATTTTCGAGGGAAAACACCACCCTCAATTCCGTGTCACAAAATATATTTTAATGAAGCCCAATCTTAGAAAAGCTTGTGGCACGAATGAAATACCTGTCATAGGACTTAAAAAATGTGCGAGCAAACTAACGTCAGCTTGGTGGACTTTCTTACTTATCCTACAGGAGTGTAATGTTTCTTTCCTGCTGAAAATGAGCTAGAGTTCACTTTAAAAGGATAAAAAACTCTGATAAACAACTACGTTTCATAATGTATCCGGAGTTGTATCCGTTGATAAGTGTTGTTTTGCTTTGGTAATATCAATGCTTACTGGTACAACTGGATTTACCGTCGACCAGCGACCAAAGTCAAAGTCAAAGATCTCTTTATTATTGCAAAATTATTACAACGTATATTGAGTTACAGTTTTTTCAAGTCTTACAGATACAATATGCTTAAAGACACCTTTATCTGTATAGAAGCCTTGCGGCTGGCTGATGGATTGCCCTGTGGTAATTCGTTGTACTGTTCGTAATTTTACAAGCATCATTTCCAAACATGTTTTTAATGATGAAACAAAATTTGTTTTTAATTTAAAGATATTTTTTTGATTTTGCTTGAATTGGTCAGGTACAGTCTTGTGCATGCCATTGGTATTATCATGTTATCTAATCTATGGCATCTTTCTTCCTCTCTTCCCCCTCTCATCCATCATATTCACTCTTATGTTATACATTTACAGTTTTGTAGTAATTCCTAATAACATGTCATATTTACAATTTTGCAATTTAGGATTGCGTTTATATTACATATTGTTTATTTATTTATACTAATTTAGTTGTTATTTATCTGCCTTACTAACTTGCACTGTGTGGGTTTTTATTTTATTTATTTATATTGCAAACTATAAAATTAGTCTATTTACACTATAACGTGAAACTATAAACTATAAATGTGAGACTACAAAGATATAAAATAAATTTTATTTATATTTATTAATTTAGTTGGATGAATTGTTTAAAATTACCTTCGTTGCTGCTTCATACTCCTTTAGTTTACCCAGCTGGATCTTCAGAATAAATTGGTAGTCGTGCATATACAGGCTTATGTTTCGGATTCTGTATCTCACGCGTTGGTCGTGGGTTAGTGTCGATGTGTTGCTTTATTTTTTGTATATTAGTTATGTCATGTAATTCATGTCATTATACTGTATCGTCCCGCTGAGGCTACACATCTGAGGATTTTATTTTGCATTGATTGTATTCATGTATCTGATATGCATCATCATACTGGCACAGCATACATCAACACAGGTCCTATAATTTGTTTGCATAGTATTAATTTATTCTGAAAACTCAGCTACGGCGCTACCAGTGTAAATAGGTTCTGCATAGCAACGACCCCTTTTTTCAGGATATGATTGACATATAGGTGGAATCTTAATCTGGTGTCTATTATGACACTAAGGTATTTCAGGGACCAGTAAGCACTGAAAATGCCAAATAATGGCGAATCTTACCAAACAAAAGAGCATTAAATTAACTGGATGCGCATGGATACATTATAAAACACATTTCTCCATTCGTGAATCTCTACGCATATATATATATATATATATATATATATATATATATATATATATATATATATATATATATATATATAAATCTCGAGTGATAAGTGCATTAACGAACAGACACACAGACGTAGAGACGTTGCATTTTATACAGATTATATTCTATGCTACGTGATATTGTTTCATATAGTTTAGGTAATGTGTTGCAATGCGGCAAACTTTTTCGAACTTGATTCACTATTATCATCACTGCTTATTTCTTATATTACCTAACGTAATAAAATATATCCTATAACCTGACCAGAGAACAGATGTATGTTTTAAAAAAAGCACGTAAGATAAGTGGTTTTCGACTGATAAGCGCACTAACGGACAGGCAGGCAGGCAGGCAGGTAGGCAGAGAGTCAGACAGAGAGACGTTGCATTATATATATATATATATATATATATAATAGCAAGACGAAAGTTCTGACAGTCGATAGGGAAAAAAATAACTTCCCAAATGTATGGATTAGATTAATGGATATGGGGTGGTCAGTAGCTTCATATACTTGGGAGGTTTGATCAAAAACAGCGGCAACCGTGAAGATGAAATACGTCAAAGAATACAATTCGGTCGCACAGCTATGACTCAACTCACAAAGCTTTAGAGATCCAGCGACATCAGTCTCAATACGAAAATAATTCTAGTAGAAACCCTTGTATTCTCTCTATTTAGGTTCTGAAACTTGGACTATACGTACCGCTGATCGACGCCGTATAAACGCGTTTGAAATGTGGTGCTCGCGAATATATATATATATATATATATATATATATATATATATATATATATATATATATATATATATATATAACAATCCTAAGTTTAACTACTGGGAAACGCCCCTATAAGGAGAAGAGATGAGCAATCAAAGATCTAAAGGCTCTAGTATCTGCTTTTTATTTTTATTATCGAGCTTTCGCTGCCTAATGGTAGTTTCTTCTGGATTCTAAAAATGCAAACCAGGTACAGAAAATAAACCAAAACGTTCGTTTTTTTAAAAAATGTGATTAAATGAATTGTACGACTGTATGAGAAAATTACTTACAAAAATGTCAGCAGTTAGTTCATCTCTGGTGAAGACAATGAAATTTGCATTTTTGTTGGCCAGGTAGTATGAATGATTACACAAACATGATTAAAAGACATTTAGAGAGTTACACAAATATTAAAAATAAAACTTTATCAATAAACATTAGTTAAAAAACACTTTTTGAAGACCGAAACATAACTGCAAGAAACACCATGATGTTGAAATGGTACTCCATTTTAAAATTTTTGACGTCGAGTTTAGTAACTATTTAGTGATATTTAAGTCCGAACCGGATATTGTTGGTAGTCTATGTCATCAGGTCGACAAAAAACCATAAAAAGCATTGAAGTTAGGGATGTGGTAAATTTTTATATGATATCTATTTTTTAGTTTTAATTTTATAAAAAAGGGGGAGACTTAAATTTGATGAATGTCACTCTTCGACGAGTTATTTATTATTAATTATATTAATTCTTTAATTTTATAATCAAGAGATTCATAGACTAATTTAAAAATTTGAAAGAGAAAATTAATACTGGACATTATTTATTATTTGTCATATTTAATTTTTTAATTGTTTAATTTTAACAAGAAGACATAGAAAAGTAACTGATAATAAATAGCAAAATGGACAGAAAGAGAAAAGAAACGTCAACTTTACTAGAAACTAATTTTTTCATAAAGATCGTTCTTTTTTATTGGTTTGGTATAGTTTTGTGTTAGTAAATAAGTATACATGGAGCTCAATCCTTCTATGTCTTTTTTGTGATTGAGATTATTTTTACAGGTTTTTATGTAACACATTTCCAAGAAACTTCTTCTGAAATAATTAGTCTCAACCCCCAGAATGAAGCTGTTGTTATATTGTACTCTGTGAACTGTATTATTTACGTGTAAGCTCAGGCTAGTTGCGTTAGGTTTGTGTTTACTATCACTTTTGTGTAGCGCTAATCTTTTAGAGAGCTTTTGTGAAGTTTGTCCAATATAGACCAAACCACATTGACAGGGAATGCCATAGATTATATTAGATCTTTGTAAAGTATCGGTTTTATCTTTTAAATTGGTATAAAAACAATTCATTCTTTTTATGTTGTAATTAGCAATTTTAATGTTTGTATTTTTAAAAAGAGAAGACAAGGACTGGGAAAGGCCTTCAATGTATTGTAACTTTCCTACTTTAATATCGACATTAGTGGTGACAGTTGGATTAATTTGAAGGGGGGTCTTTGAAAATTCTTTTTAATTAGAGCTTTAGGATAGTAATTGTTCAACAAAATGTTTTCTAACAGTTTTACATTTTTTTCTTTAAATGAGGGGTGGCAAATCTTATCTACTATGTTCTTTAGTCCTCTGATGATGTTCAGTTTCTGTTTCATAGGGTGATAAGAATGGAATGGGATATATCTACCAGAACTTGATTTTTTCCTATACCAGTCCAGTTTGACTGTATTATTTTCTGAGCGTACAACCCTAGTATCCAGAAACGGAACAGCACAGTCAGTCTGCTTGGATGGAATGGGATATATCTACCAGAACTTGATTTTTTCCTATACCAGTCCAGTTTGACTGTATTATTTTCTGAGCGTACAACCCTAGTATCCAGAAACGGAACAGCACAGTAACAGGGCTTGTTGCCAGTGCCCTGTTACTGTCCTTCCTCTTTCTTATTATATATATATATATATATATATATATATATATATATATATATATATATATATATATATATACAGATAGGGAGTATGAAAAAGATTTGAAAAAATCTAATGTAACTTATATTCTTGGTTTGGTTCTTTTATAAGGTATCCTAATATGACATCTCACAAATGCGATTTCATAAAAATTATTACATTTGGGCACACTTAAGATGTCTCGGCCAATATACGAACCCTTCTTATTCCCAAACCTTGATATTTGTATCCAAGAATGAACACAAGTGCTCCAAACTGCTGTAATATGAGATCTATAGAAAATCGGCTTACTTATAAAAAAAGCACCTTTTCTGTGATAAAAATAGATTACCTTAATCATTTTTATTTAAACTCAACGAGCTTTCTTATCATTAAAATCTATATTTTGTATATTGGCTAAAAGCTTTTAAATTGTCGGGTAAAATTTAATTTTAATAATTAAAGAATCAACAAGGCAAAATTAAATCTGTCAGAAACATTGTGTACATTAAAATTAATAATGTTAATTTATTAAAATGTAGTTATTTCTGTTGATAAATAAATTAGTTTATAGGTTTTTTTATAGTAGAAAAGAAAATAGTGCAATATTGAGCACTTTCCATGTTTTTTTTTTATGGAAATGTCTGCGTGTAATCGATGGGATAGCGGTTCAAGTGATTCATTTTTACAGACGAAATTTTTATTTCAGTTTCAAAAATAATCTTCGACAACTGCGTTTCTTCTAATGTATGCTCAAGTTTCTTTCTTAGTCCTTTTTCTAGTATTCTAGTAGATACTTTTGACACAGTGCTAGTTAGGGTTATCCCTCTGTAGTTATTACAATCCTTAGTGTCTCCTTTCTTATATATTGGGGTTATAATGCCTGTTACGTGGTTCATTATATTTTTAAGTTCTTCTATATATATACATATATATATATATATATATATATATATATATATATATATATATATATATATATATATATATATATATATATATATATTCAAATACGGATGAGTATCCGTTACACGTCCGTATCCGAAGTACCGGATAGTCGATAATAAATCAATAAATGTACCCGGTACCAGCTATCTACACATTGATGGCTTGTAACTGAGTCCGCGGTCTGCGGCCAACCAAACTAAAACTACCAATGCCATACCGGTAGCGGTAGATACCTACTCGTCTCCACGAAATATATCTTGTCTTCATCGGTGGCATCCGGTATCAATAGTAATGATTGACAAGAATGGGTGCGGGTATACAATTTTAAATTATACTTACATATACCCGAAACTAAACAGGATGATAAATACAAACGGAGCGCGCAGAATTAGGAATGCAAGCAAAATTTCCACGTGAAATATTTTATTAAATAAGTATATGAAATATAAGTATACATTTTGTCGTTTATGAATGTTGAATTGAATATGAATATTTTTTTAATTAATAATTTAATAGGACACAATAATAAATACATAAAGAATAATGTAGGTAGGTATATTAGTAATTACGTGAATTGTATCTGGTACAATGTGACGGGTACTTTTTTAAGAAATACAGGGTACCCTAAATACTCCAAAGTACCGATACTTGACATCACTAATATATAGGGTGTTTTTAAGGTATCTACCTTCTTCCTTCAGCCGCTCTCTACCCACTGTCGGGAATAGGCCTCTTTCAAATCTTTCCATTTTTCTCTAGGTTGTGCTTGTTGATACCAGTTAAGCCTTCCGATTCTCTTCCGATCGTCGCTCCATCTCTGTTGGGGTCTTTCTATGCTTCGCTTTTCACCCCATGGTCTCCACCTAGTGATCTTGCCACTCCACTTATACGTCCCTCTCGCTACATAGTCGGCCCAGCTCCATTTCAGAGATGTTATTCGTTTGGTGATATCATCCACCTTTGTTTGTTGTCTAATCCATTTATTAGTTTTCTTGTCCTTCAAAGTAATACTCAACATCTTTCTTTTCATTGCTCGTTGGTGAACTTGTAGTTTTTCTATTGTTCTTTTAGTTAAAACTCATGTCTCGGCTCCATACGTTGTAGCTGGTAAGATACATTGATTATAAATTTGGGTGTTTGATCTTTGAGAAATGTTCATATTCAGTACATATTTCAACTTTCCATATGCCGCCCATCCCATACGTATCCTTCTTTCTATTTCAAGCTGCTGGTTTTCCTTTCCTATCGTTGTTATTTGGCCCAGATAAATGTACGTGTTTACTTTTTCTATTGTTAAATGTTCAATCAACATATTTTCATCATTGGTCTTTTCGTTACTCATGTACTTTTCTTGCTTGGTGGTAGAGATCTGTGATCATCTGGATCATTTCATTCTTATTGTTTGCTATAATTACAATGTCATCTGCGAATCTCAGGTTGTTTAGCCGATCGCCAGCTATCAGAAGGCCATTTTCGTCCCAATTCTGTTCTTTGAATACATCTTCTAAGATCATTGTTGCGATATTACATCGCCCTGCATTACTCCTCTGTTCACTGGGATCTTGTTTGTCAGTTCTTGATTTACCAGAACTTTGAGTGTTGCTCGTTCATATATCATGTATCTGTGGTCTATACGAGCATTTCTAAGAGCTCTTATAAGCGCCCATTTTTCCACTGTGTCGAAAGCCTTGCGAAAATCTACAAATGTGAGCCACATTAGTATATTATATTCGGTGCCCTTCTCGATTAGTATTCTCAATGTGTGCAAGTGCTCAATCGTACTGAAGCCTGATCTGAATCCAGCCTGTTCTATGGGTTGGTATAATTCCATTTTGTGTTCCAGTCTGTTTGTTATGATTCGTGAGAACAGCTTGTAAACTTGGGAAAGTAAACTAATTGGCCGGTAGTCTTCTAGATTTTCGGGGTCACCTTTTTTGTATATTAAGATGACTATGGCGTTTTTCCAGTCTTCTGGTATTTTTCCACATTTGAGGCATTCATTAAAAAGAACTTTTAATTCATTCATTAGGGCTTCACCTCCGCATTTTATCATTTTAGGTATAATATCATCCTCTCCAGCCGCTTTTCCACTTTTCATCTGTTGTAGGGCTTTTTTAACTTCATCCATTTCTACGTCAGGAATTTCTTCTGAGTTGACATTAATTACTCTTTTGTCTGTTGATGAATTGTCCTTTTCAACTACGACATTTTGGACTTTCGAACTGTAGAGGTCTTGATAAAAAAGTTGTAATTCTGTTCTGGATATTTTTCTTGTCATTGATTTTGTTTCCTTCTTGGTCCTTCAATTTAATTATCTCACTTTTACAGGCGTTTGCTCTTCTAAAAACTTTTAATCCTTTGTTTTTCTCTATAACAATGTTTTTTTTGTATTTGTTTATGTCTTCTTTAGCCGCTTTTCGTACTGTCTTATTCAATTCTGCATATTCGACAATTAATCTCTTTCCTTCGTGTATAAGTATGTCTTCGTTGTTCCAACATTCTTTTTGTTTCTTCACTTAGCTTGTTATTTTTTCGCCTAGTAGGTTGGGGAGCTATTTTTTCTGCGGTGGTCTTGAGTGTTTCAATTATTTTTCTGTTTCTTTCGTCTATACTTGCTCCTGTAGTTAATGTGTTGTTATTAAGGTTAACTATAATCTGTTTTTGTTATTGTTCTACGTTTTCTTTTAGTGTTTGTCTGTATTTGTTTTCTTGTTGTGTCAACGTTTTCGTTCGAGTCTTTTGTTAAAAAATACCTTTGCTCTGACCAGCCTATGGTCACTACCCGTTGTAAATCTATTTAGGACCTTCACGTCTGTTACTATGTTCTTATGTGTTGTTAGTGCATAATCAATTTCATTTCTTGTCTCACCATCAGGACTAATCCATGTCCATTTCCTCTTCTCCTTTTTCTGGAGGTATCTACCTAGCCCTGAAAATTGCTTGATTATCAAATGATTGCAATTGAGCAAAACGATAAACAACCATTTTGATTTGTTCAAGCAAACATCTTAGTATATTTACACCTCTTAAAATGTATTATTGAATATGACAGGGCCAAATTGGAGGCAAATAATTTTAAGAAGATAAATACTAGTGGAACGTCATATGAGTAAGTAAAGTATAATAAAAGTAATAAAACTTCGTTTCCACTTATTTTAATTGACTAGTATTGAAAATGTACAATAAGTATTTTAAATAATATAAAACTGCTATTTAAATTTACTCATTTATTTGAAGTAGGATTCAACAATTTCCACCACATAACTTGATGATGCTAACAGAGTTAGCGAAACCCACGTCGCGCCTAAAAATATAGTGTTTAATATAGTGGTGATAACTATTATGTAGTGCCATTGTGCGCAAGATTCCGAAATCTCAACGTATGTAATCCTACAACAATACACCTTGACAGCTTTTTTTTGTGTAACTGAATATTACATTACGATTATAGAATCTAATTTATTTGTAACGATTTATTTATCAATTGTATATATATTTTCGTGATTGAAAGCATCAGTGGGCGGGCAGATTCTGCGTGATTATTACCCTCAGGGGCACAAATTCAATTTTACGCCTCACAATAAGAAACAGTTATCCAGAATCGAAACTTTGGATCCTGAGGACTGCTCGTCGGGGAAGTACGAGAAAAACCATTCCACTGGATAGTAGGGCTACTTATACATACGTACGAGGAACAATCAAATAAATAATCCGAATAATTAAAACAATTCTATAATTGAAAGGTATTGTATGGAAGATTATTGATCAAATAATATTAAAAGAGATCAGCATAAAGTGGAAACGTGTTGGTAATGTTTGACAAAAAAATTCTTGATCCTCCATAAATATGAGGATTATTTAATTCTCTTCCCAGACACAACAAATTTTATTGTCAAAAGACATTTTTTTTTTCCCTGTTGAGATATAAAATTGATAACATTTAGGAAATGACAGGTTCGTAGCGTATAGCATACCTCTAGTTCAATCGAACCATACTACCTTGGAACTTCTGGATAATGTTGCATAGGTGCAGTTTTTTTCTTGTTTTGTAATGTAGTACGTAGTATTAAAACCAGAATAGAGGTTACAAGAAAATCATTTTTAAAATTCCGGACACTGTTTTGCAAAAGAAACTTATCCCTTGCGCTAAGATTGCGTTTTCTGGAATGCTACGTGAGAAGAAGAAAAATGTAGTACGATGGTTGTTTGTTTCAAACTATTAAAATCGATTTTGGAGCCTGTCGGTAGTTAGTGTTGGAAGGAGATGTAGTTTGTTTGTAATGGTTGCTAAGTTTGTCTTCTTCAAACTTTCCAGATATCTTTCTGTTGATTTACATGTAATGCTGTATACGCTCCGTTTTTCTAACTTTATATTGTCTTTTGAATTCCTAAGTAATGATCTGATTCTGTGTCCGATGTGACCTGTTGTTCTTTTGAAAAAGGGAACCGTGATTTTAGATTTGTTTTTAGATGTTTCCTGAGGGTTTGTTTGCGTGTTAATGCGTTTTTGATTGCCCGTGTGCTGTATCTATTTTGTTTCAGAATTTTTGTGGTACTGTATCAAAAAAAAAACATCCCAAAACAAGGGTATTGGCTACTGCTTTTAATGATGATGGACGGTAATGTGGATTGGTATGTATTGGCATTTGTTGGTGTGTGTTAGTTTTTTGTATAGTGTGTGCTTCAGATTTGTTTGTATTATATTCAGTACAAAAAAGTCTAATAAGAGCAGTTGGTTATTTTCTTTTGGATTTAATAGCTTATTCTTTACAGGCTTTGTTTTTGACAAACACTGGCCATCATCAGCGCTTTTTATACCTTATCGGCAGTTTCTCGAAATAGACAAGTGCTAACTGCACAGATTCTTCAACCCTGACGATCTCCTGCGACTTGGACCTCTTTAACCTTCAATCGCCCATCTCATCCTAAGTATTTATAAATTTTCACTCATTGAATTCGCTGGCTTTAGTTTTACTTATCTAATAATTAATTATTATGACGTAATAAATGTTCAAAAATATGCCTGTCTACTTGAATACACATGTTTAGTCGTTTTACTATATTTTCCTTCGCTTTCCTTAGCATAAAGGGCGTTATTGTCCTAAACGCATCCCGTATCCTATTTTCCATATCTACTGGTGTTGTAGCGGGATTCATATAAACACGATCTTTAATGTAGCCCCACAAAAAGAAGTCTAAAGGTGTTAAGTCACGCAAATACGAGAAACACACTTTTAGTCCTTTATCCAAGTAACTAACGGAAAACTATAACAAATAGATGCTTTTACTGCACTCTACCGGCGACTTACTAAGTCATTCAAGCAGAGCTGCCAACACTGCTGGCAATTTATTAGCAGAAGCGCACCTTTCTCAAGCTTACTGCTCGAAGGCATAGATGGCGCAACCTAGCCCAGCTGATGAGCCGTGATACGGCGAAACGCATCCTGGGATGGTTCAGCAAATGCGAAGAACACAACACTTTGGTAACTTCTAAGAATTACGATTTTTTCGTTTATTTTTAATTGTTATACCAATGCGCCATCTATGCCTTCGAGCAGTAAGCTTGAGAAAGGTGCGCTTCTGCTAATAAATTGCCAGCAGTGTTGGCAGCTCTGCTTGAATGACTTAGTAAGTCGCCGGTAGAGTGCAGTAAAAGCATCTATTTGTTATATGATGTTATAGCGTAAGTGTATTAAAAACAAGGGTAAAAATTGAAAAATTCAAAATAAATCTGAAACTATTAGAAATAGGTATATGACATACTTAATAAAAGTTTGAGGGTTTTGTAAAATCTATCAGAAAAAATAATAATATACAGGGTGTGCCAATTAAAAAATTTGAGATTTTTCAATATAAAAATAGTCGAAATGCATAAATTTATTTTGAACACCCTGTAGCATCTAACTCAAATTTCTTTATACTTATCTTTTTTTTTCATCTCTATAGAATCTCATACCAATTATGAGTATTCCACCTTCAGAAACAATGGCGCTACTGGCAATATTTTACAAAATTGAAAATTAGTATTTTTAAAAAAAAATTGAAATATTAAAAAAAACTACTAGGTTTAGGTTTATAACATTATTAATAAAAAAATTATAAAATTTTATGCAGAATTTAAAAATAAATTAAAAAAGAGGAAGTTCTATTTAAAAAAAACGACCACACTTTTTTGAAGTACCCTATATACTCAAAAATAATTTTAAACTATGCACCTTAACATTCCCTAAAACTATTGTATTTAACATTTTTTCGTCATTCCCGAAACAAATGAGATAATGAACTTTACTCTATCGTTGATTCACCCTGCACATAAGCGATTATTAATGCCCGCACTTCCCCTAACCAAACCTAAAGTTTGGAAGTGTTTTATCTTGACGATTCTCTATAGAAACGATTCAGAATTGGCAACAATACATTCAGTTTATGAGCCTGCCCGCTTGTCACTCTATGGCACTCAATAAAGAGAAATTTGCCACTATCTAGAGAGATAGAGTGCCAAAGTTTCAGAATAAAGGGGAACTTCAACCAATTTTTGGGGTTTAGAAAAGGAGAATATCAGAATTGTTAATATGTTAGGTGTACGGCGGATATTAAATTTCAATCGATTTAGTAAAAGTGACGTTTGCTTGTCTTGAATAGGCGATAATATAGAGAATCTAATAATCTTAAAAAGAGTGGCGATTTTTGAAAAAAAAATCATATGTCCGTCGTTGCTCTCTAATGGACTACATGATTAAAGCATGTTTAAATGCTTTAATCCATTTTCTTACCATTTATTGCCAAGTATATTATATATGTTACACCCGGCACAGCATTTTTTTTTATCAAATAGATCAACCGAATCTGCCTCTTTCTACTATCTAAATCAGGTCTACCGTAGTGTTGATGAAGGTAAATACACTCCTGGACAAAATTAACGCAACAATATGTTAAATCATACAAATCTCTATAATGAATTAATTTTAATAATTTTTTATGAACATTGGTTACACTAAAAGTTAGAAAAAAACTTATTCGGATACTTTAAAAGTGAATTAGCTACCAAATTTCTCTATAAGATTCGAATTAAAATTATTCTTAAGACCTAATAACAAAATCGTTGAAATTATGTAATAATGAAAAAAATAAACTGGGACACTAGTAGCAAAATTAATGGTGTAATTGGGACACTAGTAGCGTGTGTTGCCTCCTCTACTTCGGATGACAGCTTTTATGCGCCTAGGCATGCTTCTAATTAAATTTTGGATAAAATCTTGAGGAATTTGCTCCTATTCTGTGATACTGCATTTTCAAGTTCCCTCAGGTTTCTAGGTGCAGGTATATGACGTTTCACATTTTTCTTAAGGTGATCCCATACATGTTCTATCGGATTCAAATCCGGGCTTTTTGGTGGCCATTGCATAATCGGTATATCAACTTGATTAAGATAATCGAGTACCTCCCTAGCCACGTGGGGTCGAGCGTTGTCTTGCATAAACAGGAAATTGGGCCCCACAAAATGACCGAAAGGCATCACATGTTCTATTACAATATTCTCAAGATAGTAGTCAGCATTCATGGACCTCGTACGGACAGGAACTAACGCTGTGCGAGCATCAAAGCAGATGCCATCCCAGAACATAACACTGCCACAGCCGCATGGAATCCTTGCAGAGATATTGCAAGGAGCAAACCTCTCTCCTGGTCTGCGCCATACCCGCTCACGACCATCTGGATGTTTTAGATTAACCCTGTGAAGAAAACTTGTTTCCAATCATCCACAGACCAGTTTTCGTGATTTCGAGCAAAACGTAACCTGGCAACTCTGTTTCCCTCTAGTAAGCAAGGGCGCAGTGGCTGATCTCCTACTGTTTAATCCAGCTTCATTTAACCGTCTTCTAACTGTTTTAGAAGAAATTGTGTTATTGCGAACAGCTTCGAGTTCGTTTCTTAATATAGAACTAGTGACAGTCCTCTTTCTTAAAGCATATTGTCTTATAAAACGTTCATCTAGGTCGCTAGTGCATCATTTTCGCCCTTGCCCTAGCCTTCTAGAATAAGTTCCTACTTCATTCAAGCGTCGTACCATACGACTTATTGTGGAACGATGTTTGCCTAACAAATTGGCAACATAACTCTGACAATATCCCTCATCCAATAAAACTGAGGCTCGCACTACCTTGTGTTCAGTTAAATTCCTTGTTCGATTCATTTTTTCGAATTCTTCGGGGTCAAAAATAAAACAGACTACCACAAAAACGTATTACTTTGAAAAAGGGAACAATTTATAAGCTTACTTTTAAAGAAAATCTATCGTATTATTACAGAAAATTGTTTATCTTCTAAAAAATTCTTTAAAACTGTAAATCTAAACGAATTGTTTTGATTTCTGTCATGAACATCGAAACAAAATATGCATAGCCTACTATTCAAATATTCGTTAAACTTTAAAACTGACATAAGAAAAAGATAAATTAATTTTCAAATTGTTGCGTTAATTTTGTCCAGGAATTTATGTTATTACGTTGTTTTTCGATCTTTCTATAGCCTTTGACATAGTCAACAAAATACACAGGCCTACAAAAAAAAATATTTTTAAAAACTTTTTAGACCAATACATCTAAGTTTTATGTAATTTTGGGTGCTGAAACCGTATCTGGTATTAGTTTTTTTGTATCACCCACAGTTCTCTCACAATATGACAAAATAGGGAAAATTTGATACATAAAAAATAAAAACTTAAACCGTACTTTTATTTGATTAGGCTACAATTTTTTACTCACGTTAACATACTCGTATTTCACTTCAATGCGAATATTTTAGGTGCTTATTTTTTTGTATTGTCTTTCCCTTTTCTCTGTGAAGTTTCTTGTATAGCTTTTTCTCCGATGTGATGCATTTTGTTGTTCTCTATGAAGTGACCAACAGTAATCACCCATCATGTTGATATTTCACCGTCCCTGGTACTGTTTCTCCATCTCCTTTATGTCCCGTTACCCCTGCCCTTCACTTACATCGCCTAAGTTTTTAGGAAAAAAGTCAAGATGGTTGTGCAAGAAGTGGTCTTTAAGGCTTATCAGACAACTCAGATTTTTGAACTTTTCTATTATATTAGCTACAATAAGTTCATAGTTAGGGTATTTCACAACAAGCCTCCTTTTCCTTTGTAATAATCCTTGCTTCAAAATTGGAATCATTTTGCGAATATTAGGCCCAACGAAAACCCCTTCTTTCATTTTGGCTTCTGATAAACGAGGAAATCTTTTACACAAATATTTAAACCATTCACCATCTTTAGGCAAGACTTTCACAAATTGTTTCATTAAGCCTAACTTGATGTGTAGTGGTCGTAGAAGAATCTTTTTTGGGTCTACTAAAGTTTTATGTAAAATGTTCTTCTCGCCAGGTGTTAAAGTTTTTCTTACGGGCCACTGTTTTTTGGACCAATGTTGATCCCTTGCTCTGCTGTTCTACTCACATATAAAACATGGAAACTTTGTAAATCCCTTTTTTTGGCCAATGATCATGGAGACAACTTTTAAATCTCCACGTAGCATCCAATCGTGAGCTTCTGTAAAATCACGTTAAGATTTTCGTAAGTTTCCTTCATATGGACTGAACGAGCAACAGGCAGTGAAACATAAGTATTTCCGTTATATCACAGAACACTTTTTAAACTAGTTTTTGATGAGTCTATAAAAAGCCTCCAATCTTCCTTCTTGTACTCAATGCCAAATTCGTTCATTAGCCTTCAAATATGATGGCAGTAAACCAAGTGCTCTTCCTGCTTGAAAAACTGAGCAAACTTTTGATCTCTTGTTCTATAATGGTAAATAAATGTTCCAGATTCCAATAAATGTTTTTCTTTCAGCCTAGAACCAAGCAATTCTGCTTTTTTTAGTCAAATCCAAATCTCTCACTAAATCATTTAACTTAGCTTGTGTAAACAACTGTAGTTTTAAATTTTCTAGAGAACATTGAAACTTATCATCATCCCGTCGACTTTCATTAAATTCGGGCTGGACTGTAACCAACAGACTGAGGTGGCTCAGGGACAGGAAGTCCCGGTCCATGTCCTACCGGCCTATTAGCTAAAGTAAAGTTAGGATATACAATTATTTTCTTATTTTTGGAGTTATATTCAGAAACATCAACGCTGCAAAAATAACAATCATCTGAATGATTTTCTTGCTCTCTCAATACCATGGGTAACATAACATACTTTATGGGGAACCCAAAATTTCTTGATTACCGAATTCTACACCAAAATATGCGAAGTACACTTTTTTTCAAAGTCAGTAATGTTTCTTTGATGTTTTTTTTTTAACTACAAATTCACCACATACAGTCAGTCAAAGTGAAACTCGTACACTATAAAAATTTTAAATATTTTTATCTCAGTGTAAAATAAACAACAGCAAATACATTTTGTGTGACCTGCGTATTAGTACAAATTCCTCAGCATATAGTGATCTAAAAAAAATTTGGAATGTAAACAAATTGTTATAAATTTGCATTTAGAACGCCAAAATTAAACTCGTACAGTTAGTATCTAATTGTTGTAAAAATACCTTGAAACAAATTTATTCTAAAATTATAGTGTCTGGTGATAGTTTCAAACATTTACTGTCGTTTAATTTTGTTTTTAAAATATGGGACGAGGACAAACTTGCGTTGCCGAAAGGGAATTGATAATCCATCATTTTCAGATGGGTAAGTCCTACCGTCAAATCGGCAAGATTGTGAACCGAAGTCATACAACAGTTCAAAGCATTGTAGACCGCTACAAAAATGAAAATAGAATAAAAAATAAAGTTAGGAAAAGTCCCAGAAAAATTTTTAATTATTACGACGAACGATGGATTTTGCGAAAAGTGGAAGAAGATCCAAAAATTTCTGCTCCTAAGCTAGCAAAGGAAGCTGAAAAATATTTGCATAAAAGTGTTAATCCACAAACAATTAGAAATCTTTTAAAAAAACATAAATTAAATAGCAGGGTTGCTAGAAAAAAGCCATTTATTAGTAAAGTAAATAAAGTTAAAAGACTACAGTTTGCTGAAGAATACCGTGAAAAGGATTTTGAATTCTGGAAAGAAGTTATTTTCACTGATGAGAGTAAGTTTAACATTTGGGGATCGGATGGGCAGCTAAGAGTATGGAGAAGGGCAAATGAAGTACTAAAAGAAAAAAATCTAAGAGCGACAGTTAAGCATGGAGGAGGATCCGTTATGGTGTGGGGGTGTATGTCTGCCAAAGGCCCAGGAAACTTACATTTTATAGAGGGTATAATGGATCAAAATATGTATTTGGACATATTGAAGCAAAATTTAAAGCAAAGCGCGGAAAAAGTTTGGATTGCAGGGATCATTCAAATTTTATCAGGATAATGATCCCAAGCATAAAGCACAACGAGTTAAACAATGGCTCTTATACAACTGTCCAAAAGTACTCGAAACGCCACCACAAAGTCCAGACCTTAATGTAATTGAAAATTTATGGAGCCATTTGAAAATTGCCATCAGAAAACATGAAATTTCTAATAAAAATCAAGTCAAGGCTGTATTACAGGAAGAATGGGAAAAAATATCACCAGAATATTGTGAAAAATTGGTGCGGTCGGTCCCCAATCGACTAAGAGATGTGATAGGAAATTAAGGCCTACCAACAAAATATTAGACAGTATAGAAAGCCATTTTTTTACATTTGTACGAGTTTCATTTTGAGGTTTAAAAATAATATTTTTATTTTTCTGTCAAAATATTTGGAATAATTTACTATTCGCATTGTTATTTAGTTATACTAATTGGGAGTTAAATGATAAAATGTTATTCTTTCAGTGTGCTTTTTGTGTTACAAATAAAATTATATTGAAGCTAGTGTACGAGTTTCACTTTGACTGACTGTATATAATAAAAAAGTGTTGGGAGAGTTTTTACAACCACGATTAGCCATACTCTGAGTGTGAATTAAAGCACATGGGTTAAACACTGCAATGCGAGGTTATATTAACTGGAAGAAAACAAACAGCTGTGACATTTATTGGAACTGCCAACCTAATAAAATTTGATTTTACTGCCAACCTTATAAAATTCTGATTTTATTGCCAACCTAATAACATTCGAATGATAAAAAATAAACTTTTCACATTTTGAATATTAAAATGTAAAAAATTGGTGGGTGATACGACTTTTTTATTATTTTTTTTTGGACTCAGCACACCAAGAAACATAGGAATCAGGTAAAATTATTAAAAAAATTTTTTCATCGTTGGCCTGTGATATCTTTGATGAAAAAAATTGTACAATATTGGTGTTCGAGATAGTCTGCTGAAATGAATTGGGTCGTATATAACTGACAGGGAAATGGTGGTTAAATATGATGGTGCAATTTCGGATAGGAGAGCAGTAGATCTCGGTATCCTACAAGGATCTGTCTTGAGTCTCTTATTTATCCTATATGTAAATGACTGTCATTAAACATCACTACAGGTCATGTAACTATGTATGCGGATGACACTACCATTGTGACAACATCTAAAACTGTGGATGTTCTGTTTGATGCCGGTACAGGTGTATGCAGGGATATGGAAGTGTGGTCTAGAAGAAATGGACTAATATTAAATATTGAAAAAAACAGTCTATCTGAATATATTCAATAGAATATCCCTAGCGGCGGGATTTGACGATTTCCTTGGGGTAAACTTTGTGGAGAGGGCGAAGTTTTGGGTACTTTTGTGGATGCTCAGCTTTCTTTTAGGGATGATATAGACCATGTATGCTCAAAATTAAATTTAGCATACTTTGCAATTTGGAGCTTAAAAAGTATTCTCAATTCTGAGGGACTCTTGGCTATGTATTATGTTTTGGCTTTCAGCAGTGTAACAATGTTGTATCTTGGGGTCTTGCTGGTGGAAAATGTATGCGTGTTTTTTGTGAACCAGAAGAAAATAATTCGTCTAATTTTTAATCTCGACTTTCGTCAAAGCTGTAGAGAGATATTCATAAATAACCTAATCCTAACCTTTCCATGTCCGTACATATTGCGCTCTTTAACTTTTGTAAACATTGTGACACTTTTTTGAAGTGCTGGGATCTACAAATACGTGTAACACAAGGGGTAACAATTTACTGGTCATACCCAGTCACAAATCAACTTTCTTTGAAAACTCTCCCCTCTACAGTTGCATCAGCCTCTACAATGGATTGCCTGTAGGACTGCGAGCTATGCACAGCACGAGATTTGTTTCTGGGGTCAAGTCTCTTTTACTGCACAATGCCTTTTATTCAGTATGTGATTTTTATAAGAGCTGATGTTGGAGAAAGGGTATCCTGGTTGTGAAATTTTCATTTACACATCTATTTATTCTTTTTGTTTTTAAATTCGTATTGGTAATCCTGGAACATCTGCACTAGTTGTATGGAATTGCTTACGCATAAAACTCCTGATCAATTTCGGTCGCCTTCTCGTCTCTTGCATTTAACAAATGAATTACAGCTCGTATTTTACAATTCGCCGGATTTTTAATAGTATGAGGCCTTTTAAGTACGCACAAGCAAACCTAAACTCGGGCGAATGCTTCCGTAATGGCGTCTGTGGCTAACCAATAGATGCAAATACAATAGAACCCCGGTTATCCGAGGTAACGTGGGGGGGCACCCTCCTCGGATAACTGAAAACTCGGATAATCCGGATTTGCTTTTTATTCATTCAAAAAATAAACACCAATACTTCAAACCGATGTATTAACGTTTTTAACAGGTAGGTACATACATTATAAAACAGTGAAATAGGTATCTGTGCGCTTCTGTTTCATATTGCATCTTCTTTTTCTCGCTGCAATGTTTCTCCATCTATTAAGAAGAAGCAAATCCGCTGGGGTTGCCTGTGGTTGTTGTTCGATATACCTCAAAACTTTTTCGAAAGAAGCAAAGCCTTCTTGATGAGAGATCTTAGGGGAGTTCATCCACCGCCGCTTCGTCATCGTCATCTGATTTTTCGGTTTCCTGAAAGGCATTCGTTATTTCTTCAATACTCATTTTCTTCTTCTAAATCATCTGCTGTAATCCATTCAACAACATCTTCTCTTGTCACATTTTCGCAACCTTTTAATTTTTGCATTAATTCAAATAAACTTTTTTCTTTTTCTTCTATCTCGCTGTCAAAATTTGAACAGGACATTTCCCCATGGCTTCTTAATTTCAAAACTAATTCATTTAATGGAGTATCATCTTCACTGTCATTATAGTCCTCAAAATCAATAACTTTTGTCCAAGATTTTTGAATAGTGGTAGTACGCACAGAATCCCAAGCTTGACTTACCCAGTAAATAACATTTTTCAGTGTAACCTTTCTCATCCCATTGATAATATCCTTCTTTTCTGTATATTCTAACAGATGCTCAAAATATAAACGCCTATAATTTTTTTTAATGTTTTCGAGGATGCCTTGATCCATTGGTTGCATTATGCTGGTTACATTTGGAGGAAAAATTTTTAAAATTTCGCCCACATGAAGTCCTTCTCCAGGGTGAGAGGGGGCATTATCCATTAACAAAATTGCTTTAATAGGAAGACGGTTTCTGTTCAAAAATTTAGTCACAGATGGCACGAACTCTTCTTCAAACCAGTTAGTAAATAAGGTCGCATCCATCCATGCGCTCTTCTGACTTTTGTAATAGGCTTTGGGTGAGATGTCTTTTAAAGCTCTTGGACGTGCAGACTTGCCAATCACCATCAGTGAGATTTTGTGCTTGCCAGATGCATTGGAACATACCATTATAGTTAATCTTTCCTTACTTCTTTTGTGCCCAGGAGCTGATTTTTCTTGTCGAGATGCCAATGTTTTTGATGGAAACATTTGATAATTCAGACCAGTTTCGTCACAGTTGTAAATTTGATCACATGTGTATCCACAATCTTCGATTTGCTTTTTAAAGTTCTGCTTAAACTTCTCAATTGATGACACATCAGCAGAAAGTTTTTCACCACATACAGTCAGTTATCGTACACCGTACCGTTTTTTTCAGCGGTCAAGCCATCCAGAACTGATGGTAAACTGATCTATCTCTGGGAATTGCCTACTAATCACTATTACTTTCTGTTGTAAAATTGGACCTGACAGAGGCACACCTTTTGATCTCTGTTGCTTAAACCACATGCATAAAGCTTTGTTAACCTTTTCATAGTCGCCGATTTTCATTGATTTTCTTCCTGAGGACGAGGAGGCTTGATTTATACACCACTCTTCTATTTTTGTACGGTTTCTTTTCCAATCTCCAACTGTTACCTCACCTATTCCATAATCTCGTGCAACAACTTTGTCTCTCCTGCTTCAATTCTTCTGATGGCTTTTAATTTTTCTTCAATAGGAACGACGATTCTTTTACACTTGTTTTGCTCCATTATAATACGACAAACAAAAATTCAAACAAAGCAGTTAGTATTAATTACACTTAACTACCAGAACTCCAACTAAATAAATTATGTGAGTATACTAGTTCTTCTCCGTAGTAAACGCTATTCACGCAAATTTACATGCTGAAAGAGTCCAAAAGCATAAATAGGGGAACCCCTCACACGGGCCAGGAGGATTCCCCGAAGGACCCGATGTTTTTAAATGGAAATATGTACATACATATTTTAGAAGCTCGGTTAATACGCAGCATAGACGCGCGTACCTCGGATAATCAGGTTCTTAGATTGGCTCGGTTAATCCGGAGCTCGGATAATCGCGACTCGGTTAATCGGGGTTCTACTGTACTAAGCACGCACGTGCCAAGCAGCGACTGCAGCGGCCATATACTTAAAAAACGCGCCTCGTATATAGATTGTCAATAACGTTCAAAAGAAAAAAATATGGGTTCAGAAAGTTATATATTTAATTCTAAAAATAGAAATACCTACACCAGTAAAAACACGGCTACCTCTTAAGCTTTTCGACGAACAAATACTACATTTTATGAATATCAAGAAAGATGGATCTGATAAGATGCCTCGTCACGGTGTTTTTTAGTAAACGATAAAAGAAATACAAATATTATAATAACGTACAATCACGAAATAATAGAGAGTTTTCACGTCATTGGTTTTTAAGTTTCTAGACAAAATAGTAGCTTACGTGGACCTGGTGATGATATAGAAAATTTTGGGTTCATAAATATACAGACTCAGACTGTCTCATCGTTGGCCGTAGACCAAGATGTATTGATCTGTTTTACTTATTTCGGGAAATGAAAAACAATAATAGAGAAAAAAAATTGAGAATACCCATAACTATAGGGCGAAAGGTCAATTAAAAATAACTACTTAAAGAAACAAAAAACAAAGTGTTTTACTCAAAACAACATCATGCTCAAGATCAAAATAAAATATTTATATACATAAAGGTTCAAGAAATCAATTGTCGTTATATATACATATATATATTGTAACATTCATTTTTTCCTAGATTTTAAGACCATGTAATGTTACTGATTTTTCACTTCAAATTGTACTTATTTTAATTTTTGTATCGAACGGTATATTAAACAGAAGTTCCAAGACGTTCGGTATAGTGTGTTGTGCGGGTTCCTGACCGAACCTACAGCTACGCCGCGATTGGTGAAAAGTGTGTATCCGCTGTTTTGGTTCCGGCGTCGCCATATTACCGGCAGAGTTGGGATGGTTTATTTAAAGGTCCGAGAAACTACGGTCAAGGGACTTTCCATCTAGTCGCCGAGTAGGCTTAGTACCATCTAGCCGACAGGCTAATTTTCATAAGAGCCGCCGAGTAGGTTTCCTTCGACGGAGCTACAAAAAAAAGCTCAGAACAACCATCATGCGAGCTAAGTAAAAGTACCAGTTTCGTAACTAAAAGCCGTAGTGGGCTTTCAAAGTGTTAGCTAGAAAAAGTGTGCAATCGGTCGAATGCCATCAACGCAGGAATAAGAACAGTAAGTTACCCAAACTTCCTTCAATAGACTTATTCCAGAGCAGTGCCTTAACAACAATTTAAAACAGACTAAAAGTGAAGTGTAAAGCACTATTTTTCGTCTTTGGGGGTTATCATAGCCAGGATTTAAATGTAATAACCACTAGTTAGGCTAGAATTTTTTTGTAGAACTGCAAAGGTTGGAACTTTTTATTTTAAAAAACATGAATAAATTCTCTTTTTTTGTTGATTAAAGCTAGTGTCTCACTGAATACCTATCCTACTTTTCAGGACAAGAATGGCTGTACCAAACTGATTTTTTTATTTTCCAACAATACATTCTTTCAGTATTTTTCCATTTTTTTAGCTGAAGTTAGATCCTTTCTATTTTAAAATGGATGGTGCCCAAAATTTGTACAGCTAAAGCTTTTTAAAAATAGAAAATAGTTCCAAAAAGACGTAAGACAATTATCTCTTACCCATATCTCTCTACCAAGGAAAACTGAGCTAGTGTGTGTTTAATTTCTTTAGTTCTTTTAAAATCAGGGTTCACTCAATTCAGTGTCAGAAATTAAAGCGGGTAAGTTCCAATGTTACAAAATTGCGCTCAAGCGTGGGACAAACAACTTCTCACAGGGTACAAAAAAGATGCCTCAAACTGAGGACAGTTTTTCATAAGCTACAAAGTGACGCAGCCTACGTGGGGCGCAATTAAACACCTTTTCATAGGGTACAATATATATATATATATATATATATATATATATATATATATATATATATATATATATATATATATAGAGGCTGGTTTGAAAAGTCCGTGTAAAGTCCGAGAGATGGTACCACCGGCGCGTATCGAGGTCATGTTTAGTTAGTAGCATCTCTTGAATGAACGCACACCAAGTTTTAGCCATATTGGTCTATTTTTTTTGTGTTTGGCATTCGTGTGAATCAAGGAAGTCGAGTGATTTTCAAGAAATGGACGAAAAAGAATTTCGTGTGGTGATTAAACATTACTTTATGAAAGGCAAAACGCCTCAGGAGACTAAAGAGAAGCTTGATAAACATTATGGTGACTCTGCACCTTCGATTAGAACAGTTTATAAGTGGTTTCAAAATTTTCGGACTGGCCATATGGGCACAAGTGACGCTGAACGTTCTAGACGGCCTGTGGAGGTTACGACTCCAGAAATCATTGATCAAATCCATGATATGGTGATGGATGACAGAAGAGTTAAGGTGCGTGAGATTGCTAGTGCTGAGGGCATCTCGACTGAACGGGTACATAATATTTTGCATAAACATTTGGACATGAGAAAGCTATCCGCAAAATGGGTGCCGCGATTGCTCACGCTTGACCAAAAACGGAATCGTATGAAGTGTTGCAAGGATGGTTTGCAGCTGTTCCAGAAGAATCCGGAGGACTTTAAGCGTCGTTTCGTCACTGTGGATGAAACATGGATACATTACTATACTCCTGAGACCAAACAACAATCTAAACAATGGGTTACCAAGGGGGAATCTGCACCAAAAAAGGCGAAGACCGTTCCTTCGGCCGGAAAGGTTATGGCGACTGTCTTTTGGGATTCGCAAGGGATAATCCTCATCGACTATCTGGAAAAGGGTAAAACTATTACAGGTGAATATTATTCATCGTTATTGGACCGTTTGAAAACCGAGCTGTAAGAAAAAACGCCCGCGATTGGCCCACAAGAAAGTCCTTTTCCATCACGACAACGCACCAGCACACACCTCAGCAGTTGTGGTCGCAAAATTAATGGAAATAGGATTCCAACTCGTTTCACATCCCCTATTCTCCAGACTTGGCTCCCTCGGACTACTATTTGTTCCCCAATTTGAAGAAATGGCTGGCGGGACAAAGATTTTATTCAAACGAGGAGGTGATTGCAGACACTAATGGATATTTTGCAGACTTGGACAAATCCTATTATTCGGAAGGGATCAACAAACTAGAACATCGTTGGACGAGGTGTATAAGCCTAAAAGGAGACTATGTCGAAAAATAAAAAAGGTTTACCCCAAACACATAAGTAGTTTTTATTTTTGCACGGACTTTTCAAACCAGCCTCGTATATATATATATATATATATATATATATATATATATATATATATATATATATATATATATATATATACATACAGTGTTTTGCCAAATTATTAGGGAGAGTCGCCTGTTTCTACAAATTTATTTTTAGAATGTATACATGCGTCTTTAAGTGCTTTACTAGAGGCTCAGGAATGCAGTTGTTTTATTGATTATTATTCCCTCAACATAACTTGAAATGTTGGATGACGTATAAGTTTATTTTTTGTTTCTATTAGTGTGTGAATGGTGTTGTACTAGAGAGGTTTATTACTAAGTAGTCGTAATTTCTCAAGATAAAGGATTTTATGTCATGTAAGTATTAACCGTTTTTTCTTGGCGATTATATTTTTCATTAATTTTGCTATGTTATGCTTATTTTTACTTTTTTTTGATTTGTAGTGTGAGTAAACGAGGTGACCTTTCCCCACAGAAAAAAATCCGAAGTAAAAACTGCTTTACTCCACACAAATCATTCTCAGAGGAAAATAGCAGAAATTGCTGGTGTTTCTAAAATCAGTTGTCCACAGAATAAAGCTGAATTTGGATAAAAATGAGACATTGTCTCCAAAAAGAAAAGGGAAAAAAAGTGGCAGAAAAAGAATTACTACCCCACGTTCTGATCGAAAAATCAGATATATTTGCTTAGCAAACAGAAAAAAAAAAAGTGTTGAGCTTTTAATCCACCTAGTACAGGAATCTGGGATCCCAGTCCCAAAAAGGGCAATTCAGAGGCGATTGGCTGAGGAAAAGTTAACAGGTCATCGTCTTGTCAAAAAGCCAAAACTCACTGAAGCTATGAAGAAGAAACGGCTTGCCTGGGTAAGAGAACACCGCCACAGGACTGTTGAAGATTGAGGTAAGGTAATTTGCTAAAACTATAGTTATTTACTTTGTTTATGACCTAATTTTTCGTATTGTTAACCTTTGGTCGATAATTTTAGGTGTGTTTCTCAGATAAATCAACATTTGAGATTTTAGCCGATAAGAGCAACTTCGTCCGATGACGACCAGACAAGAAATATCACCCTGACTGCATTGTAGAGAAGGTGAAACATCCTGTCAAAGTCATGGTGTGGTCGGTCATTAGTGCCAAAGAGGTTGGAAGGCTCCATATTGAGCAGGGAACCATGAAACAAGACCAGTACAAAAAAGCTCCGCAGACTCGTCTTATTCCCCAACATCAATAATGGTTTCCAGATCCAGAGGAATTTATTTTTATGCACGATTCAGCACCATGCCATAAAGCTAGGAGCATTACAACTTTCCTAGCTAACAAAACATACCTGTATTACCCTGGCCAGGCAATTCTCCTGATATGAATCCAATAGAAAATCTTTGGGAGATAACCAAGAGAGAAATCGCTAAAGAAATGATTACAACTAAACGCCAATTGATAGAAAAACGAATTCGAGTGAGGCACCATAACATTGACCTAAAAGAAAGTGCCAAAAAGTGCATAGAAAGCATGCTTAGACGACTTGAAGGATTAATAATGGCCAAAGGAAATATCACCAAATATTAGCACATTTTAGTTAGTAGTTATATTTTTTCTATTTACATTATCTTGATTAATTATCTTAGGTTTTAATATCTAAGATTAATAATCACCATGTATGACTAAAAACATTTTGTAAGTAAATAACCATGTTATCTTTCATATCTGTAATAAATACTTTAAATTTACAATTTTTTTTACTGTCCCTAATAATTTGGCAACCCACTGTATATATATATATATATATATATATATATATATATATATATATATATATATATATATATATATATATATATACATATATATATATATATATATATATATATATATATACATATATATATATATATATATATATATATATATATATATATATATATATATATATATACATATATATATATATATATATATATATATATATATATATATATATATATATATATACATATATATATATATATATATATATATATATATATATATATATATATATATATATATATAAAGGGTGATTCATTTAGAGGTACTTTTTGTGATGGGGATTTAATTGCAGATTGCGCATGCGTCGTGTCAACTGAAGTGGCATTCCTGTTCAGTAGTGTTTGACAATTCATAATGGAAAGACTTAGCCCGGCACAGCGTCTACAAATTGTTCAATTTTATTACGAAAATGGGCGTTCTACGAGGAATGTGTATCGGGCGCTTAGAGCAACTTATGGTCCACATAATTGGCCTACCGAACGCACAATTCGCTCTACCATCAATAAGTTTGAGACCCAATTTTCATTATTAGATAATGCTCGACCGAATAGACCACATCCAGCACGTAGTGAAGAAAATATAGGGGCGGTAGCGGAGAGTGTATGCGAAGACCGTGAAGTGTCGATTCGTCGCCGTTCTCAACAGCTTGGCGTATTTTACGTAAGGATCTTTCTTTAAAAGCATAGAAAATTCAACTAGTGCAACAACTGAAGCCGACCGACCTTCCGAATCGTTTCCGTTTTAGTCGTTGGGCTCTTGACAAGCTTGCAGAAGATCCACTGTTTTCGAGAAAAATTGACTTGACTTTTTCCTTTGGGTCTATGTAAGGTCCAAAGTCTACATGGATAAGCCAGCTACAATTGAGGTATTGGAGGCCAATATTACTCGAGTCATTGGCCAAATACCACTCGAAATACTCACACGCGTCATTGAAAATTGGAACTTCAGAATGGACGTTGTTAACCGTAGTCGCGGACAACATTTGAAAGAAATTGTCTTTAAGAAATAATTGTAAAGAATGGTTCTTTTATATGATAATAAAGATTATAAAATAAAATTGTTTTTATTCATTTTTTTTGTATTTAAAAAAAAGTACCTCTAAATGAATCACCCTTTATATATATATATATATATATATATATATATATATATATATATATATATATATATATTTATTTTTTTTTGTTGAGTGTAAGGTTCTTTGATCTTGGTATATATATATTTTTTATATTTTACGTGTTCTTGGAATTAGATCATTAAAACTGTTCTTGGTTCTGTTATATATTTATTAACGTTTCGACCTTCGGAAGAGGTCTTCTTCAAAATTTGCTCTAAAAGATTACATTAGAAGAATTAAATATAGCTAGTTTTAATCCGTTTGTTGTATATTTCGGGGTTAAATATTTGTGTCTTTTCGTAGTTTTTAATTTAATATAATTAACTGTATACATAAATGAGGGCCTTACCTTAGAAAGTAATTCATTTTGTTGGGTGTTGAGTTTAAAACACTATTAATATCACATTTTTTCTTTCTACAAATAAACCACTTAACTTGAGGGACTTTATATGACTGGTAGGTAGATACGGTTTAGGTTATTTACATCTGTTTTTTCGTTTATTGCAGTGGGTGTCAACCGAATATGAACGGATTCGAGAATTTCTCTTTTTTTGTATTTATTTCGGTGTTGATAATTTTGATGTTTTTGAAATCAAAGGTATGGCTTTTATTTATTTCATGATTCGTGAGGGCTGTACTATTTTTTTTGTCGTATTTATGGCCTTTGATTCTATTTTCTAGATATTGGCTTGTTTGTCCGACGTATATTCCTTCGCAGTTATTACATTTGATTTCGTAGACTATGTTACTTTTTTTATTATTTGGGGTTTTGGTTTTAAGCCTGGAAAAGTTGGATGAGAGCAGATTATATGATTTATGACATAACCGGATTTTGTAGTTTTCAAAAAGTTTTTTGAGCGGTTGGGATAGGCCATTTATAAACGGTAGTGCAATATACAGTCCCTGGCCAAATTATTAGACGCACTGCAAGATTTCATGTAAAATATTAATTACCGAGTGATATTGTACTATTTGATTATTTTAAATTGATTTGTTTTTTATTTTTATATTATCCAATCAATTACCGATTTATTTGACATAAATAAAACAGCATTAATTTAGAAAAGCATAAGTTTATTAAGTTTTAAAGAAAAGTGAAATTAATGTTAGTAAGAGTCAATATTTAGTTGAGCCACCTTTAGCCGATATCAAAGCTTTAATTCTGCGCGGCATGATAGCATGCCGCATATTAAGATATAATTATTTGGAAGTTTTATGTTTTTAAGTTTATCTACCCACTACATTAAAGATTCTTTCCAATTTAAAGATAAACTTAAAAACATAAAACTTCCAAATAATTATATCTTAATATCACTTGACGTCATATCACTATATACCAGTATACCCATAGCATTAGCCGTTAAAACCATTAAGAAAAACTGGGATAAAATTAAACAATTCACCGACATCCCTATGAGTGAATTTATAAACGCAACAGAACTTATTCTAAAATCGATGTATTTCCAATACGAAAATAAAATTTACGAACAAATAGATGGGTGTGCAATGGGAGCATCTATTTCCAGCGTAATTGCACAATTAGTAATGGAAGACTTAGAAACTGATATCATACCAAAATTAAACTTCAACATTCCATTTTTTTACAGATACGTTGATGATTGCTTGACCGCTATACCCAAAAACCAAATTAATTATATCATACAAAAATTCAACGGATACCACAAAAACATTCAATTCACATTCGAAACAGAAGACAACAATAAGATAAATTTCTTAGATGTAACTTTACGCCACAATAATGAAAATATAAAAAACTGAATGGTACACTAAAAATACATGGTCATCTAGATACCTTAATTATGAATCACACCACCCGAATTCACAAAAAAAAATCTGTAATCTTAGGTCTAGCAGATAGAGCAATCAAGCTTTCTGACACAGAATACAGTGAGAGTGCAATAACCAAAGCTAAAGAAGCATTAACACTTAACAAATATCCGATGTACCTTATAAACAAAATCTTCAAACAACGAATACATAACTTTTACAATACCCCAATAAGTAAAAAACCATCCAACAACAACCATAAAACATATATTGCACTACCGTTTATAAATGGCCTATCCCAACCACTCAAAAAACTTTTTGAAAACTACAAAATCCGGTTATGTCATAAATCATATAATCTGCTCTCATCCAACTTTTCCAGGCTGAAAACCAAAACCCCAAATAATAAAAAAAGTAACATAGTCTACGAAATCAAATGTAATAACTGCGAAGGAATATACGTCGGGCAAACAAGCCAATATCTAGAAAATAGAATCAAAGGCCATAAATACGACAAAAAAAATAGTACAGGCCTCACGAATCATGAAATAAATAAAAGCCATACCTTTGATTTCAAAAACATCAAAATTATCAACACCGAAATAAATACAAAAAAAAAGAGAAATTCTCGAATCCGTTCATATTCGGTTGACACCCACTGCAATAAACGAAAAAACAGATGTAAATAACCTAAACCGTATCTACCTACCAGTCATATAAAGTCCCTCAAGTTAAGTGGTTTATTTGTAGAAAGAAAAAATGTGATATTAATAGTGTTTTAAACCCAACACCCAACAAAATGAACTACTTTCTAAGGTAAGGCCCTCATTTATGTATACAGTTAATTATATTAAATTAAAAACTACGAAAAGACACAAATATTTAACCCCGAAATATACAACAAACGGATTAAAACTAGCTATATTTAATTCTTTTATTGTAATCTTTTAGAGCAAATTTTGAAGAAGACCTCTTCCGAAGGTCGAAACGTTAATAAATATATAACAGAACCAAGAACAGTTTTAATGATCTAATTCCAAGAACACGTAAAATATAAAATATATATATAATATATATATATATATATATATTTATATATATATATATATATATATATATATATATATATATATAATATTTATACACAGGAAGTACTATATTCGTGAAAAAATAACCTTCGAAATTCTCCTTTTTTCAGATTTTTGGGTTTTAAATGACGAAAAACATATTTTTCTTTACTTATCAATTTCATAATATATAATACGTGTATTAAATATCATAAAATAATAATATGACCGCACATCACAAAAGGTTTTATTTTAATTTACATATCGAGAAGTTTGTTTTGGTGTACCGGACAATTTTTTATCTGTATTGTCCACGTTTGTTCTTTAATGTAAGTCAGCAGGGAGCTTGTACTTTGTTTGATGTGATTTTAAATGAGACGATTGTGATTTTTGGCGCTTTAACAGAAAAGTGAGAAAGTAGTAACAATTCTTTATCTATGATTAGGCAGATAAAAAAGGCCTCTTTTACTTCATCAATTCCCACACGTTTATATATACCTACCTATATATTCACTAAGAGAATGTTAATTCCTCCTCCTTTTTTTTAATTTCAACTGATATAACAGGAATAAAATAAAACAATTTAAAACACCTTAATTAAAAAAAATCAGGCAACCGAAAATTATTAATTAACGCGGTCGACGCGGTCGAAAATCCACATCTGCACACTCTAAAAGCTTTATCCTAAAACTTTGCCTCTTACTGCTTGTTCTAGTTTTAAGCAAACCGCTAAATAATTTAGAAACAGCATTCTTCCAAACCTTGTACCCAGAGTTAATTTTTTACGCTCGGTTAAAAATTCACACGGCTAATCTCTGCTAAGGGAATTATCCCTCGTACTTCTATTTTTCATGTTCCATTTTTTACGCTTACGTGATAAAGTTAGTCTTAATGTGATGTGATCAAAAAGTCCAGGACTATCGTTTCAGCAAACGAACTAATGGCGACAGATACTTACAGAATATTTAGTTTTATTCCTGTTTCGCCGCCGATTACATCTTGTTGCAACTTGATTATATATATATATATATATATATATATATATATATATATATATATATATATATATATATATATATATATATATATATATATATCTATATATATGATAACTGTGTGTCTCGGGTTTCCCGTGTAGGCTGGATGTCCTGAGAAGGATTGTTTAACAGCTGACGTTTCAATGGGATCTCACCCATCTTTTTCAAAGCTTATGTGATGGAATCTCGAAGTAGACAGTCTACTTCGAGATTCCATCACGTAAGCTTTGAAAAAGATGGGTGAGATCCCATTGAAACGTCAGCTCTTAAACAATCCTTCTCAGGATATCCCGCCTACACGGGAAACCCGAGACATACAGTTATCATATTACACCCGTGAAAACATCCGTCAAAACATATATGTATATATATATATATATATATATATATATATATGTATATATATATATATATATATATATATATATATATATATATATATATATATATGTATATATATATATATATATATATATATATATATATATATATATATATATATATATATCTATATATATATATATATATATATATATATATATATATATATATATATATATATATACGGACTATTTTATAATGCAGGAAAAAAACTTCTATAAGACCAATGCAAATTTTTATTGGTTATAATGAACCCGGTTATAACGAACTTCCGGATAAAGCAAACCAAATTTGGATGTTGTGTGTCCGTTTATAACGAACTTGCCACTCCCTGTCCTCGCTGTCGCGCGATTTTATCTAGGAAATTCACCGAAACTCGCTGGGAAGCCCTATTCTACTTGTTTCCGCTGCGTCGCTAGCTCGAGCAGTATTATTTTCAGTTCACTTGTTGTGTTATGCGGTTCTAATGCATATTTTATCCAAGTAGCAAAGTGAATGTTTAAGTTTTTACTTTAAAATGAGTACACAAAAACGTAAAGCGTATACTTTAAAAGACAAACACGATATTAAAAGGAAAATAGAAAATGGAGTTAAACAAACTGATGTTTGCGAAAGTTGAATTTAACTAAATCTACGATTTCTACTATATGGAAGAAGAAGCAAGAAATCTTATTAATTTATGATAAAAGTTGTAGTAAAGTTGTAAAAAGGACTCCTTAAATGGTTTAGTCAAAAACGACATGAACATGTTCTTATTACCGGCTATAGTTTATAAGAGAAAGTTAGTAAATCGAGAAGAAAAATAGAGAACACCGAGTTTAACTGTTCTAGAAGTTGGATTGAACGATTTAAAAATCGACATATTAATGGGGGTAAGATAGTAGGAAAAAACTGTAGGAGTGGATATGATTGTTGTTGATCAGTGGTTGGCCAATGTATGGCCGGAAATTAGAGAAAGGTATGAATATGTCGACATTTTTAATGCGTATGAAACGGGTTTGTTTTACAAGATGACGCCTGATAACACATTAAAGTTTATCGGAGGGAATTATGCTGGTGGAAAATTATCAAAAGTAAGGATTACTGTGTTGGTAACTGCAAATATGTCTGGAACAGAGAAAAGAAAATTGTTGGTGATAGGAAAGTCCGCCAATCCCAGGTGTTTTAAAAACAAACATTTATCAGTAAAGTACAAATCAAACAGTAAAGCCTGGATGACATCAGAAATTTTTAAAAACGCACCGATCGAATGGGACAAAGAATTAAAATTCGCCAACGGGAAAATATTACTTCTGATTGACAACTATCCAGCGCACCCTGAAGTTGATCTACAGCAAATAAAATTGGTTTTTATGCCTCCAAACACAAGTGCAAAGCTCCAGCCTATAGATCAAGGTGTGATACATTCTTTAAACTGTCATCAAAGAAAGATTTTACTTATGAAAATGTTAAAGACGTTGAATGAAGGTAACATTTTTTCTGTAACTCTGTTGGACGCTATAAACTTTATCCATATGGCTTGGCAAAGAGTAAGTAGAAAAACCATTGCAAACTGTTTTAAGCATGGCGGATTTTTAAGGAAAGAATGTAGATATGATTCAGATGATAAGCTACTGTTGGCTCACTCAGTTGAAAACATCGAGAAGATCCTACTGATTGTCTAGAATTTGTTTACGATGCTGACATTCAATAAAGTACAGTAGAAATCGAGATTAAAAAAAACGTTTAATCACTTTAATTTTGAAGAATATATATGTGCTGATAATGAATTAATGACGAGAGAAATTTAACTGATGATCAAATTGTAACATCAGTGAGTTTTGGAAAGATTTTAAGCGATAATGACGACGAAGATGAGCTTGGAAAAGGATATTTTATTTATGTTCCTTCCATTTCAGAAATGACTAAGAAAATGGCTGAAACTCGCAATTTTTTGGAATCTCGTGAAGTTCCTGAACATATATAGAGTAGTTTTTGTAACCTTGACAATTATATAAACATCATTTCTTTTTCAAGTAAAATTGTACAAACGAAAATTGCTAATTTTATTGTATAAACTACGTATTTTAGTGTTTTCGTTTATACTCGTATATATACCAACATACCTAATAATACCTTTAGTGTGACTGGTTTTATTTTCCTTTGAACGTTTTCTTTTAATTTAACAATTATTATTATTCATTTTTCTAAGCATTAGCGCCTAATCTAAGCAAAAAAGTAGTGAAAAATGATATTAGATTTTGTTTACTGTTTGTAACGAACTTCGGATATAACGAACCATTTTTAGGAGTTCGCTATAAACGGACTCCACTGTATATATATATATATATATATATATATATATATATATATATATATAATATATATATATATATATATATATATATATATATATATATATATATATATATATATATATATATATATATATATTACACGTTTATGAATTTTATTTAGCATTTTTCACTGCACTATTGCACTTTATTTAAAACTTTTTATTAACTTTTTACACTCTTATAAATATTACATTATTTACATAATAATTAGTTTATATTGGCGGAATGTTTAACCAGTTGCTATTCTTTTTGCTTTGTGGTCTATTTTTAAGTTGTTTAGTTTACTTCCGCAAAGGTACCCGACGCTCACCATCTTTAGGCCAGCTTACCGTGTCGTGCTTTCAGCACGCTTTAGGTACTTTATGAGCTGGGCCTCGAATCCCTGAACGTAAGTGTTTTTTTTTTTTGGTTTTTCCGAATTTGCACTCGTCGCGAAGCAGTTATGAAGCTTCGAAGTAAATTATTGATCTATGATACAATGGTTTGTGTGTTGGGTTATGTTCTATTTTGGTTTATGCCAGGTCTTACGTCAGAGTCGATACCCGTGTTTTGTCTGTAAAATTTTTATGCTGTTTCGTCTAAGTATTGTCTTACTGTTGGCATGTTTGACATGTGATGTAAGTTTCTAATTCTTATGTACTTGTCGCAGATATTTCAGCTTATTTCTGATCGGTATCTGAGTGTCATTTATTTTGATAAACTAATTCTGTTATTAATCTGAATTAACCTAAAGTAAATGTATTGATTTGCAAGGTGACCATGTAGAAATTTACAGTATTATAAAAAAATCAAAGATTAATAACCAGTTGTTGTTTTCGTAACATTAATAGTGTGTCTCTGCATATTTACTAACGCCATCTCTGTAAAATCATTTCTTGTGTTCGGTGACGTGAGACATCTTTGGGTTGCCACTTAAATTACAGTATTTCTTGGTATAATCAAATCAAAAATTCGTTGTTCTCAGGTTATTTATTGAAATTTTGTACAAGTTATACTTTATTAAATTATATTCTCTTTGCTAGACTAATTAATTTTTGCTTGCTCGTTCAAGGGTTACGTTCACAAAGCAGACATAATAAAATGTCACAGTGCTTACACTTGCTTTTTAATGACTCAGTAAAATGTTATTAAGCTTCTTTGTACTAAAAATATAGCTGGCGATAATCATACGTAGGGTTTCAGAAGGCTAAAATTTGCAATCGCTTTGTGTTTGATAGGTTTTAGCTCCGGCAAATTAGCTTTTCTTTTTCATCAAAGAGAAAGGTAATTCAAAATATTGTCTTATCACTGCATAGTATACAGTGTGCCAAATAAAAATATGTCAGCGATAATTTATTTTTGGCAGATGCCATTCTAGTGATTCAACAAAAAATCGGTAGGGGGAACCTTTGTCCCTATGTTTACGACGCATTTTAGTAAAAGTATCAGTCATTTCCGAACTTTCGTTGAAATTACGTAAAAAAAACACTTGTTTGCACGTCGCATAGTAAAGGGTGTTTTTTATAGAGGTATAGAACTTTGAAATGGAATAAAACAAAGATGAATTTTTTAAATTGACATGAAATTTACTTTATTCGAAAGATAATCTTCTGGCATTGTAATTTAAATATGACTTCTGGCATATGACCGCCACGGCTATCTCGGACGTAGTCTAATCTGAAGGTCCAATTTTCGATGACTTTTTCCAACATTTGTGGCCGTATATCAGCAATAACGCGGCGAATGTTGTCCTCCAAGTGGTCAATAGTTTCGGGCTTATCGGCGTAGACTAGCGACTTCACATATCCCCACAGAAAATAGTCTAGCGGCGTTAAATCGCACGATCTTCCAATTCACGGGTCCGAAACGTGAAACTATGCGGTTACCAAACGTTTCCTTCAATAAATCAATTGTGGCACGAGCTGTGTGACATGTTGCGCTGTCTTGTTGAAACCACAGCTCCTGCACATCATGGTTGTTCAATTGATGAACGAAAAAGTCAGTAATCATGGCTCTATAGCGGTCACCATTGACTGTAATGTTCTGACCAGCATCGTTTTTACAGAAGTACGGATCAATGATTCCACCAGCCCATAAAGCACACCAAACAGTCAGTTTTTCTGGATGTAACGGTGTCTCAACATACACTTGAGGATTATCATCACTCCAAATACGGCAGTTTTGTTTATTGACGTATCCATTCAAACAAAAGTGAGCTTCATCGCTAAACAAAATTCGCTTATGAAAATCGGGATCAACGGCAATCTTGTTTTGGGCCCATTCACCGAATCTACGCCTTGCTCGGTGATCGTGTGGCTTCAATTGTTGCACGAGTTGGATAGACTGATTCGGGTCTTCCTCTACGCTACGCTCTACAGCAGCAATGACTTCTTCTGTACGCACTGTACGACGTCTCTGTGGATGCGTATTATCATTTAGAGTAAAACGTGGTGCGAAAACGTTCCATAGTTAATCGAATTAATTGCTCTGATGGACGATTATGTTGACCGTAAAATGGACGTAGTGCGCTATACGTATTTCGAACAGAACCATGATTTTCAAAATAAATTTGCACAATTTGGAAGCGTTGTAGTAATGACGGCAATTCATCTCGACGTTTTTTTGAAAACGCAGAATTGTCGGCAAAATTAACAAGTGTGGGTAAAGATCTCATCAATCGATTCAACGTTATTTGAAAGCAATTTTCTGGTTTTTTAAAAAATCGACGTCGAAAAGTTCAAAAAATACGCTGAAGATACAGTTAGTAAATTCATAATTTCGTGGTATAATATGTCAACAAATGTCCATAAAGTACTTATACACGGGCACGAAATAATTAAGTCATTAGTGCTTCCCATCAGACAATTGTCAGAGGAAGTTCAAGAATCGCGTAACAAAACAGATAAAACAGTTCCGGGAGGACATTGCCAGAAAGTGCAGTTGCATCAAAAAAATTTAGAAGATGTTTTTCACAGATTACACAGCCCCACAAAAAAAAAAGTGGGGTATACTTTTGATGCGATATATCAGATCCGTAGTATTTTTGCCCGCTGATCACGAATCTGACGTCAGAATATCGCCATCACATCTCAATTTTTTTCTAACCTCAAAAAATAGGTAAAAATTAGTAAAAATTAAGAAAAATATACTCCTAAAAAATTGATTCAAGCTTTTTCATGAATCCAAAGATGTATTAATATGTATTCGGACACGCTAAGCTAATATTCATCGGTTGGATTAAGCCATACAGTTCTGTTTTCTTTCTAACCTCAATAAATCAGACAGATATAGTGCTTCTCGAATGCAAAAATGAATTCAAATTAAAATTCAACCGATTCTTACCAAATTTGGTACACGGGGGTTTTTTGGGTTGCTGATCATGAATCTGAGGTTGGATTTGCAAAATTCAAAATGGCGGATCCAAGATGGCGGACAAAATTTTTGAAAACCAACCGATTCCTACCAAATTTGGTATACAGTTGGGGAATCCTCAAACCTGATACTCTTAAACCCTAAACCCTGAAACCTTAGACTCCCACACCCTGTAACCTCAAAAATAGACTTCAATAACCCTGTAACTTTAAAAATGAGACCCAATAAACTCAAAAACCAGGACTTTTAAACCATATACTCTCAAATAGTAGACCCTTAAGCCCTAGAATTGCGAAGGTTAGACCCGCGCCTAACTTTCATTTTTTTGGCTGTATCTTGTTCTTTTTTCCGCGAATGACCTATTCAAAGGCTTTCTGCCCAAACGCTTTTGAGGACTTGTTTCTCTTTTTTAGCGACCAGCAATAGTCCGCTAGCATATGGTCATCCCATCGTCCTTGATACCGATTTTCTATGATTTTCAGATCTTGGTGAAAACGTTCCCCTTGCTCCTCACTGTAGTCACCAAGATTATCTGGGAAATCATCGATGTGGGAGTCCAGGAAATGTAATTTTAGATTCATTAAGCAACCTAATGTTCGAAAATTTTTTACCATTTTCTCGACTATTTCTTTGTACTTAGGACTTTTATTATTTCCCAAAAACTTTGTTGCGACTTCTTTAAAACTAAGCCAAGCAGCTTTTTCAACTTTATTCATTTTAGTAACAAATAATGAATCTTGAAACAATTTTCTTATTTGTGGCCCGTCAAATACGCCTGCCTTAATTTTAGCTTCAGAAAATTTCGGAAATTTTTTATGAAAATATTTGAAACATGGGCCGTTTGTATCTAATGCTCTCGTGAATTGCTTCATAAGTCCAAGCTTAATGTGAAGCGGAGGAATAAGAACTTTTCCTGGATCTACCAATGGTGCAAACAATACATTATTTTCACCAGGAGTGAACGATTCTCTTGTTGGCCAAATTTTTTTCTTATAATGACCCTGTCTCTGCTATTCCACAGACATTTATAACAGGGATAAAGTGTAAACCCTGACTGTTGGCCAAGCAATATTGTTACAATTTTCAGATCTCCACAAATTTTCCAGTTATGATCAGCATATTTTATTTTTATCAAAAGCTGCTTCATTTTTTCATATTGCTCTTCCATAACTGTGGAATGAGCAATGGGAATGGGAGCGTAAACGTTGGTATTATGCAGCAAAACTGCCTTAATGCTCCGTTTAGAAGAATCAGTGAACAGTCTCCATTCTTCAGGATCGTATGAGTTATTTTGAAATTCATCCATTAGACCTTTTACATGGGTACAATATGAAAGTGACAATTCCTCGTCCATTGTGAAATATTTTCGAAATTCTTCATCTCTGTTTCTATAATAAGAAATCGTGGGTTCTGGCTTAAGTAAATGTCTTTTCTTTAAAAAGGAAGCAAGATGCTCTGAACCATCTTTGGATAAGCCTAAATCTCTGACTAGATCACTAAGTTCTGACTGTGATACGAGTATTGGTTCTGGTTTTACGGTTGTATGGTAGAAATTCTTTATCTGTGTCACTAGTATATGATAGGTTGTCACTAGAACATTCATTAGTAACAGTGTTTGAATCTTTTTCGACAGTCTCAATGTTTTCGGCATGAACTGATAAGGTGAAATCATTTGTTTCCATAACATCAACATCAAGTGGTTCAGGAGGCAGAGTTAGTTTAGTTGGTCTTGTTACTGTCGAAACATCGTTATAAGTAATAGTGTTTTTTATTTTTTCGGTTATGCCTAGATACAACATTCATACAAAAGTAGCAATCATTTTCACTGTATGGTCTATTCCATATTGCTGGTCTGGAATATTTAATCGCCTTCTTATTGATGTACAACATTATTTTGCAAGAACTGCAAATGATGTGGGGAACCCAATCTGTATCCTGGTGCTGTATTTCAATGTTAAAACAATCCTTATATAAGGTTTTAATCTTATCCGTTATCGGTGACCCCCATTTTACTCAATACCTGTTGACAGCAAATATAACAAAATGAATCACTGTTTTTATCGCACTTATGAAAAGTCCTTGTACCGTGAGACCGTTTTCTTGTAGCATTATACTCTACATGAGCCAAGTCACCCACACATGAAGAGCTACGGTCGCTGGATGACGACGGCTGCGGGCCCGCTTTCCCACCCTGACCAACCGCCGATACTGGGTTTTCGAGTCCCTGCATCGTAATTCTCCTTCTTCTACCTGCCATGATGGCATCTAAGCCGTTATCCAGGGACTCTGCCGGCTAGTGGAGTAACACCGTTGCCCACCGTCACCACGTGGAGGTGCCCTGGATGCAGGTAGAAGAATAAAAATCGACCGATGAATTTTCTCGGCATTCAAAATGGCGCGAAAACATCTGCCATCTTGAATTTTGCAAATCCAACCTCAGATTCGTGATCAGCGACCCAAAAAAAATCCCCGTGTACCAAATTTGGTAAGGATCGGTTGAATTTTAATTCGAATTCATTTTTGCATTCGAGAAGCACTATATCTGTCTGATTTATTGAGGTTAGAAAGAAAACAGAACTGTATGGCTCAATCCAACCAATGAATATTAGCTTAGCGTGTCCGAATACATATTAATACATCTTTGGATTCATGAAAAAGCTTGAATCAATTTTTTAAGAGTATATTTTTCTTAATTTTTACTAATTTTTACCTATTTTTTGAGGTTAGAAAAAAATTGAGATGTGATGGCGATATTCTGACGTCAGATTCGTGATTAGCGGGCAAAAATACTACGGATCTGATATATCGCATCAAAAAGTATACCCCACTTTTTTTTTTGTGGGGCTGTGTTATTAATATATTCTGATCTGTTGATCTCCAGTCCAAAAAACTGAAATCTTTTCCGAGCAAGCACAATTTACAGCAATTCAAGACCAACGTGAATTGCTTTTTCCGCACACGTGTCGCTCCTATAGCGCTTTAGGGATTTCCCTGCAGCACTCGTGCCAGGCCCATAAAAAAAAAAGAACGAATTAAATAACATATTCATAAACAACTAAGTATTCATAAACCTTTCAAGCATCTTAAAAATTTACAAGACTACCCTCATATACACGTACTTTTTTTCCAAAAGAATTATTTATGTTTTGTTGCCTGTTTCTATTATGCGTATCAAAACACTACTCGTGCACCCCTTTTTACTGCTTTCACCACAAGGGAAACAGAAAAGCCTTGAGAATGCCTCTCCTTAACAAAATCCTGTTTTTTTCTGTCTGTTTATCTCAAGCACAAAAAGTTAACGTTAAAAAATAAATCCGTTCCTTTGGAATGGGCGTATATGAATGTTCCATGCGATACATGTACAGGGTGAGTCAACGACAGAGTAAAGTTCATTATCTCATTTGTTTCGTGAATGTTAGGGTGCAGAGTTTTAAATTATTTTTGAGTATACAGGGTACTCCAAAAAAGTGTGGCCGATATAACATATGTTTTTTTAAATGGAACATTCTATTTTTTAATTTATTTTTAAATTCTGCGTAAAATGTTATAATTTTTTTATTAATAATATGGTATATCTAAACCTAGTAGTTTTTCTAATATTTCAATTTTTTTAAAAAAAATTATTAGTTTTTAGTTTTGTAAAAAATTGCCAGTAGTGCCATTGTTTCTGAAGCTGGAATACTCATAATTGGTATGAGCGTTCTATAAAGATGAAAAAAAAAAAAAAGATATATGTAAAGAAATTTGAGTTAGATGCTATAGGGCAGGGGTCGGCAACCTTTTAATTAAGAGGTGCCAGTTTTCATCCATACAACATTTTGCGTGCCGACATAGGTACTTACTATAACTAAAATTAACAAAAATTAACTTAAAATATTGCTTTTAGAAGGTTTAATTACAAAAAAAATTTAACATTTAACAAATAATTTTATTATACTAGTCCTAGGACCTAGTGTGAACCCTGTGCTTGAAGTTCTTTAGAGAGTTTTCTTATATCCGGTTCATGTCTGGTTATTTTCAGGGTCACACATGCTTCCGAGTTGTCTGTTGTCAGCCTGTTTCGGTACGGGTTTAAAATCACTCTTATATGGGAAAAAAGTTGTTCACAGACGGAGGATGATCCGAAAGCTGTAAGCATGGCAAACGCTACTTTCTTAAGACAAATAAATTTCTCTGGTAAACTCATCCAACAACTGAGTATCTCGTTTGAATGGTTCTGGCAGTCACCTTCTAATACCCTTTTTTAATTCTACAAATTTCGTGTTCCATAACTCGGAGCTTTTAAATTCAATGTATTGAAGATCAAAATCCTTAATGTCCATCCATGAGAAAAGAGATATGTCAAAGCAACTGCTGGAAAAATCCATTAAATCTGGTTTGATTAAAAAAGTGAACATAGGACCATGTTTATCAAAATCCTGACCCCTCTCGATAAACTCCTCTTTTAAATTAGTCATATATTTAAGAATTTCGTCTATTAGTGCACCATCGTCGACACTGGATATATAAGTTTTTAAATTTGGAAAATATTTATGTGTTTGTAGTAATATCGCTAATAAATAAATCTATTTTTAATTTCAATGATTTCCAGGATTCGTATAAATCCAGAACTGTTTTGCCTGAACCTTGTAACTTTAAGTTGAGTTCACTGAGATGATTTGTAATATCAGTAAGAAACATTAACATACAGATCCAGTTCTTATCTTCTAGTTCACTTGATTTTTTCCAACAAGAACGATTTAATTTCGCCCAGACATTGCACAAATCTAGAGAGGACTTTACCACGGCTGAGCTAGCGCACATTATTGTGAAATGGTATATCTGAATATGCACTTTCTAATTTCTGCAGAAACGCCTTAAATTGTCTATGAATCAGTGAAGAACGACCGACAATGTAGTTAACTATTTTAACCACCCTATCCATCACGGATTTTAAACTTCCAGCGGAGATTTTAGCGCACAAACTCTCTTGGTGAATTATGCAATGAAAATTCAAAACTAATCGACCCATGCGTTCAATAAGAAGGGAAACAAATCCTTTAGGTCTCCCAATCATAGCAGGAGCGCCATCTGTCGTTACTCAAAAAATTTTATTTAAATCAATGTTCCGCTTTTCAAAATGATTAACAATTTCTGAAAATATATCCTCTCCTCTTGTAGTTCCCTGCAATGGGAGCAGACAAATCAGCTCTTCATACTCACTGCCATCATCGAAGTATCGCGCAACGATTGCCAGACGGGCAATGTCATTAATATCGACACTTTCATCCAATTCTACACTAAATACAAAACTCCGTTTGATAGCTTCTCCCTAATCCTGGCCAATATTGTATCCTTATTGGGCACGTCGTCGAATAAAATCTCGCCAGTATTCAAAAACGTTTGTTCATAAATTTTCCGTCAGTGAACGGCCTACCCTTTTGTGCCAACGATTGTGCAATTTTGAAACTGCATTCAGTTACCTGATTTTTTCCTTGGAAAACTTTGCTAAAGAATGTTGACTGTTTCTCGTATTGTTTACTTGCTCTTTGTATTGCCTCCCTTTTATTAGCGTTATCTTTAAATGACGATTCATGTTTTATCTGGAAATGTCGTTGAACACTAAATGTCCGGAAAACTACGCTTTCCCGACATAGGTCACAAATGGCCCGATCGTTTTGCTGTACAAAACCGTAATCTGTTGTCCATGAAGTTTGAAATGATCGAACGTCTACCTTCTGTTTCTTCGCGGCCATAACGCAAATAAATTTTAATTTTTAAACTTTTCGACGACTAGTGACTGGAACGGATGTTACTTCTATACTAAATGATCCAAACGTGTAGCCGCTTGCTATATATAGAAAAATGTTTCCAGAAAATTCCAATAATTACGTTTATTAAATTTCTTAGAACAAAAATTTATTATCTACAACGCGCCCATTGCAATCAAAGGGCCGCCTAGAAGTTAAATCTAACAAAAACTAAAGTTCGGCAATATAAAAAGAGTTGCGGCGCGCGTCAGAACGATTGAAGTCAAGTCAAACAAAAACCGTCTTATAGCGGCTCTTTTGATATAAATTGAGGACGTTTATTTGTGTTTTTGCCTAGGCGTATATTTTAAGATTTGCCGTCTTTAACACTTGCCGAAATTAAAACCAAACCAATGCATTCAGTAAAATTATAAAGTATAAATATATATTTTGTAGTTTTTGGTAATAATACCTAGTGACCTATATAATATATCGTTTTTGTTTGTATCGTTAAAGTAATACTGTCTTCGATTATTTACTTAATTTCGAAACATGTCACAGATTACAGAATTAATGTGTAAACTTTGAATAGGTACGCGTGCCATTCAAGATTGCTTGGCGTGCCAGAGATGGCACGCGTGCCATAGGATGCCGACCCCTGCTATAGGGTCTTCAAAATAAATTTATGCATTTCAACTATTTTTAAATTGAAAAATCTCAAATTTTTTAAATGGTACACCCTGTATATTATTATTTTTTCTGATAGATTTTACAAAACCCTCCAACTTTTATTAAGTATGTCATATACCTATTTCCAATAATTTTCGATTTATTTTGAATTTTTCAATTTTTACCGCTGTTTTTAATACACTTAGGCTATTGTGAAAACATAAACAAATAGTTAATAATAATTTTAATATAGTTTAACTTATCTAATGATTAATTATTATGACGTAATAAATGTTCAAAAATATGCCCGTCTACTTGAATACACATGTTTAGTTGTTTTAGTATATTTTCCTTCACTTTCCTTAGCATAAAGGGCGTTATTGTCAATTTAAAATAGTCGAAATGCATAAATTTATTTTGAACACCCTGTACCATCTAACTCAAATTTCTTTACATATATTTTTTTTTTCATCTCTATAGAACGCTCGTACCAATTATTATTCCACCTTCAGAAACAATGGCGCTACTGGCAATTTTTTACAAAACTGAAAACTAATATTTTTTTACAAAAATTGAAATATTAGAAAAAACTACTAGCTTTAGGTGTATAACATTATTAATAATAAAGTTATAAAATTTTACACTGAAATTAAAAATAAATTAGAAAATAGGATGTTCTATTTAAAAAAAACATATGTTATATCGGCCACACTTTTTTGAAGTACCCTGTATACTCAAAAATAATTTTAAACTATGCACCTTAACATGCCCTAAAACTATTGTATTTAATATTTTTTCGTCATTCCAGAAACAAATGAGATGAGAACTTTACTCTATCGTTGACTCACCCTGTACAGGGTCACTGATTCCAAATGAACCACTACTTTGACCCATTTATTTAAAACGTCAGGTAACAATGTTGAATACAAGAAGTTCAGATAAGTTAAGGATTTTTTACAGCATTAAAACGAACACAATCACACACCGTATTCTTAACATGCTCCACGAACTTTATACTTTTTAATGGAACTCCCCGTATATTGTTTTCCAGTTTTATCATCATCAATAAAGTGATCAATTAAAAATTAATAACCCTGTATAAGTACATGATTCATTGTTGGAACTAAAAAATTGATTGGATAAGACAATTCTCTTGATACTAATAAATCTCCAGAGCTGTTAAGGGGTTACTTACACCTGGGCGCTGCAAAAAGTATGTATATTTAAAAAAAATATATATTGTAAAGGTTATTAAGCATTTCGAGGCCAAGATCATGCCGTTTTGCAGCAACTATTTGAGACGTGTGTGAAGACGCATTATGGTGATGAAAAAACACTTTCTTTTTTGCGAGATACGTGGGCAGTCTGAAGAGTTCTCGGCCTAACAATGGAAGAAAATTTTTTTTTGACTTTCTATTTTTTCAGTATAATCTCCTGAAACTTCAATACATTTATTCCAACGTTTACCATCATTAAAGTGTGAAACCGGAAGGTTTGCAAACTATCCATCCACGGCTGCAATAGGTTCGTCTTTTGATGTGAAACGCAGCCAGAAATATTTTCAGGTTTGAAAACAGATAATAGTCCGGGTGAATACGCTGGATGTTCAAGCAATTCATACTTTAATTCGTTGAATGTTGCCATAGTCAAAACACTTGTGTGAACACGTACATTGTATTGATGAAAAATGATTCTTTTCTTCTTTAAAGTAGGTTTTTTTCTCGCGAATTTTTGCATTCAACTGATCACAAAGGTTACAATAATGTTCAGAGTTAATTGTTTTACCTTTCTAAAGATAATCGTTCAACAAAATACCTTCGTAATTCCAGAAAACAAATGTGTTGCCATAACCTTCCTGCTGATGGAACCGTCTTTGCCTTCTTTAGTGCACTTCCACCGGCTTCAGTCCATTGTTTCGACTATTCTTTTCGCTTTGGTGTATAGTGGTGGATCCACGTTTCATCAACAAATATTAAACGACATTTGAAACCCATTTTATTTTGCTTAAAACGATCCAAGCACGCTTGAGAATTACTTATTCGAATGTGTTTTTGGTCAATGCAGCACCCATCTTGCACAAAACTTTTTCATATGTAATTCTTTATGCAAAATATTTCCAATTCTTTATTTTGGGATGCCTGTGACCTCAGCTATTTCACGCACTTTTACTAGTCGATCATCTAACACCCATATATCATGGACTTGTTGAATGATTTGTGGTGTTGTAGCAGTTTCTGGACGACCTTTGCGTGGATCTTCTTCGAGGCTCATTATTTCACAGTGGAAAGTAAAAGTTAAGCATCCTTATACACTTTTAATAATTTCGGATGAGTTTCTGGGAGTGTCAAACCATCTAAAACAAATAATTTAATCACTGCGCCATATTCAATTTTTTCCATTTTAAAAACATCAATGACACGTCAATATTAAACAGCTGCTACTACTCGAACGAATTGATAGATCGAAATAAAATTTTACATGTATTTATATAAAGAATGGAACTTTCCAATACAATTATGATTTCACAGTTTCTAACGCCATCTCTGTGTCAGGTCGAGACATTTTCAGACAGCTTAGGCATCTCGCCTGAATAACACCCTTCAATGGGTCCAATAGTAAAGCATAATACTCCCAGACGGCTCTACCTTTCTCCATGAAGTCAACATAACACCATGAGAATGGAAAAAGTAATGGTTAATAAAATATTAGCATTTGTAATAAAGTACGGCATCTTGCATGAGGCACAAAATGGATTTCTCAAGGGCAAATCCATAATATCGGCAATTTACGAATTTATTAATAAAGTTTACACAAATCTAAATCTGAAAATGAAAACATTAGACCTATTTATGGACTTAAGTAAAGCGTTTGACCTTGTAAATCACGATCTTCTGCTAGATAAGTTGAATGCATGTAGATTGAGGGAAAAAAAATAATGAACTACTTAGGAGTTACTTAACTGGGAGAAACTCAACTCGTACATGTAAATACAGCAAAGTCGGACATATTACCGATAAATATAGGGATCTGTCTTAGGACCTCTGTTTTTGCTTTTTGTGAACGATCTTCCTAATATAGAGGAGCAACATAATCTCATCATCTTTGCCGATGATAATAGTTACGTTTGCTTTCAGATAAGTAAAGAATAAGTGCTAGTGTGTGCACAAGATATTTTAAATAAATTTTTAAAATGGTTTAATGCAAATAAATTGTGTATAAATGCACAAAAGACTGTATTCATTGATTTTACTCCTCGAACTAAAGCAATATCTGAAAGTTATCTTTTAAAAATTCAAGGGAAAAGTATCCAACAAGTAGATGAAGTAAAATTTTTAGGAATACATTTGGAAAATAGCTTAAGTTGGAAAAGCCATGTTGATGCTCTTTGCAGGACGTTATCATCATCGTGTTTTTGCAATATATAAATTGAAAGATTTGACCAATAGAAATGTTTTGTTGTCTTATTACTATGCACATTTCTATACAAGAATTAAGTATGGCGTAATTTTTTGGGGTTGTTCTTCTTATAGCCTCAGGGTTTTTCGGCTACAAAAGAGAGCTATGAGAGCGAGAGTTAACGCCCAGAGAAGTGCATCCTGTGGACGTATTTTAGGGATTTAAGGTTCCTCACAGTACCTTGTATTTTCATGGTTGAAATTTTTGTGATTTATGAAGCAAAAACAACAGAATTTCGTTAGTAACAATTATTATCACGATTATAATACAAGGTACGGTGGTAACTATGCTATTTCAATCCACAGTTTGTCCACAACGGAAAACAATCCCCCCGTTATATTGGCATTCACCTATTCAATAAATTGCCCCCCAGTTTTCGAAATATTGATAATATAAAATTGTATAAAAAGAGCATTGATTGATTTTTTTTTTTTGGAATGTTACTATAGTATAAAACGATTTTCTAATAGATAGAGGCTACTTATGTTAAGTTGCTAACTTTTACTACTCAGTATATATCACCACTACACCAAACACTTTATTTTTGCACTCGGCGCGCGTTTCGCTAACTATGTTAGCTTCATCAGGAGTGATGATTGACTAAAGCTAAACTACAAATCTACCCTATTTATACTTAGCCTAACCCTTGAATTACTCAAGCGGAACTAATGACACAGGCAACGCCATCAGTTCCGGTCAAGTAACCAGTAGAGGGGACTATAAGGAATAGGGCCTCTATCTTTATTTAAACTACTTTTACATTTTATGATTTTCATACTTTCGTGTGCGTTCAACAATCTCCTATCAGATACATTTTTTATTAATCTTAGATTATCTAATGTTACAGTATGATCAGCTTCAAGGGCATGTTCGGCAATGCTAGACTTTTCTGTTCTGTTGTATTTTAAGTGTGCTAAATATTCTTTAAATCGTGTTTTAATTGACCTTTTAGTTTGCCCAACATACTTTTTGTCACAATCATTACAACTAATTTCATAAATTCCACTTTTCTCACAATTAGGAACCTTATCTTTGGGATTTCCTAAAATATTCCTCAGATTGTCTGATGACTTATAGACTAAGGTGAGGCCTACCTTATTAAATACCTTATTAAGTCCCTTGCTATATTTCGGATTATATGGTATGGAGACTTACTTGGTGTTATTTTCTTCGTGTGTAAAAAAGGTGGAATTCTGAATATTAAACCTAAACTTATGTCTATTTATTAGCTTATTTATTAAGTCATCGTCATAACCATTAACTCAAGTTATATTTCTAATACGATTCCTTTCTCTATTAAAGTTAACTCTATTCAGAGGGAAAGTGACCAAACGATGAACTAAAAAATATAATGAGGCTAATTTATGTTGTTTGCAATGAAATGAATCATTAGGAATATATCTATCTGTTACTGTGTCCTTCCTATAGATATCAAATTCTAATCTATTATTATTTTTAATAATTAAAATATCTAGAAAAGGCAATTGTCCTTTGTTCTCAACTACGTAAGTGAATTTAATAGAATCATACTGGCTATTTAATTTAGAAACAAAATCATCAATATTTGCTTTCTTTGTATCAAAAATCGCGAAAATATCATCCGCATGCATAGCCAGTCAAGAATTCGAATATTTCCCAAGGGTATGGTATAGGTATGTGGATGATATTTTCGCGATTTTTGATACAAAGAAAGCAAATATTGATGATCTTGTTTCTAAATTAAATAGCCGGTATGATTCCATTAAATTCACTTACGAAGTTAAGAACAAAGGACAATTGCCTTTTCTAGATATTTTAATTATTAAAAATAATAATAGATTATAATTTGATATCTATAGGAAGGACACAGTAACAGATAGATATATTCCTAATGATTTATTTCATTGCAAACAACATAAATTAGCTCATTATATTTTTTAGTTCATCGTTTGGTCACTTTCCCTCTGAATAGAGTAAAACTTTAATAAAGAAAGGAATCGTATTAGAAATATAATTAGAGTTAATGGTTATGACGATAACTTAATAAATAAGCTAATAAATAGACATAAGTTTAGGTTTAATATTTAGAATTCCACCTTTTTTTACACGCGAAGAAAATAACACCAAGTATGTCTTCATACCATATAATCCGAAAGATAGCAAGGACTCAATAAGGTATTTAATAAGGTAGGCCTCACCTTAGTCTATAAGTCATCAGACAATCTGAGGAATATCTTAGGAAATCCCAAAGATAAGATTCCTAATTGTGAGGAAAAGTGGAATTTATGAAATTAGTTGTAATGATTGTGACAAAAAAGTATGTTGGGCAAACTAAAAGGTCAATTAAAGCACGATTTAAAGAACATTTAGCACACTTAAAATACAATAGAACAGAAAAGTCTAGCATTGCCGAACATGCCCTTGAAGCTGATCATACTGTAACATTAAATAATCTAAGATTAATAAAAAATGTATCTGATAGGAGATTGTTGAACGCATACGAAAGTATGGAAATCATAAAATGTAAAAGTAGTTTAAATAAAGACAGAGGGCCTATTCCTTACAGTCCCCTCTACTGGTTACTTGACCGGAACTGATGGCCTTGCCTATGTCATTAGTTCCGCTTGAGTAATTCAAGGGTTAGGCTAAGTATAAATAGGGTAGATTTGTAGTTTAGCTTTAGTCAATCATCGCTCCTGATGAAGCTAACATGGTTAGCGAAACGCGCGTCGAGAGCAAAAATAAAGTGTTTGGTGTAGTGGTGATATATACTGAGTAGTATCATTGTGCCAAATATTCCACATTCCCAACTTAGTTGCTAACTTTTGTTTGCTTTATTACATTTCTATAGGTTCATTTATAATACATCTTTTCATTCATTCAAAATAGTGCCTGACTTGTCCTATGCTATTGTGTATGGTCTCCTGGATTAAGTTTATTTATTTATTTATTTATAATCCCAAAGAAAACGTAGACATCATTTTTCCTGCAGACGTAACCGTTTTCGCTTTCTTGGGCCCACTTTCACCTGCTCCCACCCATTGTTTCGACTGCTTCCTTATCTCTGGCGTGTAATGATGAACCATGTTTCATCTACTGTTATGAAACAACAAAAAAATTCACTGGAATTACGGATATACGACCACGTTTAAATTCAGCAGCCCACTTTTTAATCGTCGAAAACTAAGGAGAGAAATCATTTAATGTATCATTGAAATCTTTTTGAATGTCCGTAGGAGCGAAATCTTTTAAAACGAAGTATTTTATAACGGCTCACACTTAAATTTTATCTATTTTTTAGAAAATGTTAAAATTTGTTTGTTTCCACGATCGCTACTAAAGGACAACTAAACTACAGCATACCGTCTAGTAGATAACACATATCTGTATCAGGCTGTCAGACCCTCGTACATAAAGCAGAAAGGTCAAATTTTACTGCATTATTGTCACGTACATTCAAAGCGGCAACCACTGTGTCCGGTAATGGAAACACGGCCATAATCATAGTCAGTGATACGTGATTTATGTCATTATGGGTTATTTGCCACGCTGCTAATTTAAATTACGGGCTATAATAAGTTGAAGCCGACAGTGCAATCATACCCTAAGCCACACTGACTTGTTAGTGCTCGGTATGGAACACTTATAAGATCACTTCGGTGTCTGTTCATCTGTCTGTCTGCCCGTCTGTCACACCCGATTTTCTCCGCAACTATTTGACATAGAAAGTTGAATTTTGGCACTATTATAGGAATTGAAGGCCTCTTCAGAGTTGTGTAGTTTTGAAAGTTAAATTTTGACTTAAAGGGTTAGTTTTGGGGGTGAAATCTTAAGTGAAAAAAAATACCAGGACATCGACTGGGGAGCTTGGGGGAAAGCTTGTAAAAACACAAGATTAAAAATATAACGCGTAGGCTGAAAAATTTTTGGTCTGACACATAGATGTCGTCTTTTTTAAAAAATCCATATGATGTTTAGGACGTACCAACCTTCAAACGATACAGGTCAAAATTTCATGACATTTCAAAGATTTGTTTACCAATTATAGTGGTTTTAGTGACGCTACTTTTGATGTTTTCAAAACAATGGAAAAAACTAATTTCGTCTGTTGATTAAACACTATTTTTTGATGGGAAAAATACCGTTCAAGGAAAGCAATGGCTTGATAAGTGTTACGAAGACACTGCCCCGGTAAAATCACTCATCATTTACTGATATGCTGAATTTAAACGTGGTCGTACAGATACAAATGATGTTGAACGCTCTGGATGCCCAAATGAGGTGGTTATACAGAAAAACGTAAAAAAAATCCACAAAATAGTTTTGGATGACCGTAAAGTGAAGTAGCGTGAGATAACAGACACTCTGAAAATATTAAAAGAACGTGTTGGTCACATTTTGCATGGACATTTGGGCATGAGAAAGCTCTGTTCGAAATGGGTACCGCGTTTGCTCACAATGGACCAAAAGAACAACGTGTTGATGATTTTGAGCGCTGTTTGGACCTGTTTAAACGCAATAAAAATGATTTTTTCATGCGATATGTGACAATGGATGAAACATGGATCGACCACTACACACTGGAATCAAATCGGCAGTCAGCTGAGTTGTCAGCAGCCGGTGAAAGCCGCCTGAAGCGATCAACGACACGACAGTCGCACAGTGTGTCGCGTAGAACATGCTAGGTGGACAAAATTCATGTTATGATTTCCAGGAAATCTTATTTGCAAAACGTAAACAACACCACCAAACCCCGAATTCCGAGAAAAGGTTGTTTATCAAATTTGCAAGTGGCGAGTCATAAGCGTCAGAAGTCATGTAATGAGTTTAATGCAGCTCTTTCAATCAATCAGTTGCAATTTAGCGACACTTTCGTGCACATCTTATAGTGACATATTGTAATATTGTGAAAGTTTTTGTGATGAATATTAATACTGAGAGTAAGTACTCTTTTTTAATGTATTTTTTTAATCAGAATCTATTAATTTGAATTTTTAGTATTTTTTTTAAATAGCCTATATATTTTTGCGTGTTTTTTTTTTAAAAAAAAAAACTTTGAAAGTTCAGAATATACAGACATTCACCTCTATCCGGGCTAGTTTTTAGATATTACACAGAAATAACTTTATTCTTCATAAAAATACACATATTGTTTAGCACACTTCAGTACAACATGTTTTTTTTTCTTTTTTTTTTTCCAGAACACGTTTACTCTATTTCAAGGGTAGCCTTTTTTGAGGAGTGGTTGAAACACACGAAGAATGAAAAAAACTCGCGTGTATATGACTTTCTTTCTTCAAAATTTCACTTTGGTGACATTACTGAAAGCAGCCAAAAAGAAATAAAGTTGAAGATATCCAACTTGTCTAATAAGTTTGGTGCCAAATGGTTGGCTTCAGGAAAGTCGAAGGAGCGTTTTTTAATTAAAAATAAGAATTGGTTGGATGAAGCAGACATACAGTTTACTGCGAGTTCTTTTGCGCCACAACCTTCAACATCAAGTGAGAATGTGACTCCTGCAGGAAGACCTCGCAAAGATTTCGAGGAATCGTCGTTTAAAACGAAGAAACGTCGCGTCGTGGATCTCGTAGAATCCCGAAGTGTCAGTGAATTGGTGACTGCTGCCGAAATTGCTGTGCGTTCAGCAGGGCAAAGGAAAATTGCCAATGTGATTAGAGACATTAGTGAGAGCCCAGATCATATTATTAAGTCTAAAAATACCAGTTCCGTTAATCCTAGGCAATTAAGTAGTGACGAACCCTTAGCTTACTATATAGATTCTAAGTCAACAACGCATTCTTACAAACAAACTAGGAAGTGGTCCATGAAGACGGGGCATAATGTGTTTCCGTCATATTTTAGTTTAAAAAAGTCCAAACAGGCCTGTTACCCTGCAGAGGAGCACATTGCTATAACAGAAACTCGTGCTGAAATAAATTTGCAAGCCTTATTAAATAAAACAGTGGAACGTCTAGTATTAGCACAGAATGAAGTTATCAGCAGTGTGCTCCCAACAAGTTCATCGTTTACACTTGTTAGTAAATGGGGATGTGATGGAAGTTCTGGGCACAGCACATACTAACAGAGATTTGAGAACACTGAATATACGGACGAGTTTCTTTTCGCATTTTCTTTAGTTCCCCTTAAGTTATATGATGGGTCCAAAATTATTTGGCAAAATCATCGGCCTTCATCAACTTTGTATTGGCGCCCAATCAAATTTATATTTGCCAAAGAAACGAACGACTTCACGTTAGTGGAGACAAATCGATTGTGGGAAGAAGCTAATGCTCTTCTTCCAACACTTATCAACTTTGGTGATTCTCAAATCTCTGTAAAACACGAACTTTTGCTGACAATGACAGACGGAAGGTGTGTAACGCCTTAACGCAAACTAGTTCATCCCAAAAGTGTTTCATCTGTGGCGCCACCCCCAAGACGATGAACGATGACCCCGCGATGTTTAACAGCAATCAAGAACATTTTGGCTTTGGTTTATCTACACTTCATGCTTGGATTCGTTGCTTCGAATGTCTTTTACATATCAGTTACAAGTTGAATATTAAGAAATGGCAGGCTAGAAGCAACGAAGACAAAGCAGATATCAAGGTTCGTTCCGAGGAAATCAAATTGAAATTTAACAACGCGATGGGACTCATTGTAGATAAACCAAAGCCAGGATTTGGTTCTTCAAATGATGGAAATACAGCCCGTCGCTTTTAAGAATGCTGAGATGAGTGCTCAGATCACAGGGTTGGATGTTACAATTATAAAAAAGTTTGATGTTATTTTGAGAACATTGTCTTCTGGATTCGAGATAAACTTAGTTGAATTCAAAAAATTTTGTCTTGAAACCAGAAAACATTATCTTAGTCTCTATTCGTGGTACTGTATGCCTGCTACTGTGCATAAAATATTAATTCACAGCACAGAAGTCATCAAAGCGGCATTGCTTCCAATTGGGCAGCTTTCCGAAGAGGCTCAAGAAGCACGGAACAAAGATTGTCGCAGATTTAGGGAGTACAACACCCGCAAGTGCTCGCGTGTTGCCACGAATAGAGACTTACTGTGCATGTTAATTATAACATCTGATCCTTTGATCAATAGCCTTCGAGAGATTCCCAAAAAAAAGCCGGAAAAAATATGTACAGATGTATTAAAGTTAATTGTAAGCCCTAGCATAGAAGAGTCAAGATTGGAATCGTCATCATATTGTCGCACAATGCCACAAAATGATGACGATTATACAGTAAACGACTCATCAGAAGACTCTGATGATGATTATTAGGTTCAGCTACTATTTTTAGGTATGTAGTGCTTGTACTAAGCATGTAAACCTTGACTTGTAAATTTTTCTTTATCAATAAATGAATATTTTTATTTTACATATAATTACAGTCAGTGTCATTATGCTAAATTTATTACAGAGCATTTATAACATTTATTTTAAAATTAAACAAAAACAATTTTTGACTGGAATTTTTTCAAAAACAATTTTTTTTTGAACCGAACAGCAAGAAATATGTACCTTAAAAAAATCAAAAACATTTTAAAATACCAACTACTTATGTATGTATAATGCACAAGTTACCTACCTGAAAGGCAGGTATTATTTGAGTTTATCCTTTTTTGTGCCAATAAAATTAAGTAATATGGATTAATTGTTTTATTTTTAATTGACAAATGCAATAAATGATTTTTCATCTGGTTATTATTAAAAATAATAATACGGTGTCTTTCATTTAGTTGCACATTCAAGTTTGTAGAAAAATTCGTGCACATACGCAGAATATTTTGTTATTGTTATACAATGTTTTGTGCAGCTGGACAAAAAATACAGGTAAGCGAGATGCAGCTAAATGAAAGATACTGTATTATAATTTTTAATTCTAATAACCATACAAAATACCCTTGCCCTTTAGTTCCGTTAACTACCTGCTAAGCTGATGCAATCCTACCGCGATATGCAAGGGTGGCTGTATTACACAAATTTTATCGATATTGAGTACCTGCGGTAAATTGTGAATAAAACCCACATTTATTAACCGATTTTCATGATTAATACCTTATTTTATTTTCCAGAGACGCAGCTGTCAGAAAAATGTATAATATTTTGTTTTTCTTTTGTTATTGGGCTTTTTTACCGAAAAAAATAATGAATTTTACACGAAAAAAAAATTTTTCTCTCCATTAATTTCTAAATAACTCCAAAACGATAAAAGATAGAAAAAATAATATTCAATCAACTTTAATAAAATTTTGTTACGCATTTTTTAATGTTTTATTTATAAAAATTTGACAAGTTGTTCCCGAGTTAGCTGACTAATTTAGGGGAAAAAATTAGCCACGCCCATAAAAAAAACCAACGCGATGAATTTTTTCTTAAAATAACTTAATATGCCTAGAATATACCTAAACAATTGAAATAAGTGAAAAAATAATTTTGTCCAGCTAACTTGTACTAATCGATACACTGTGAGTCGGTTGGGAAGGTTTTGGCCTCTGTCTTTTGGAATGGAACGGAAAACTATAACAAATAGATGCTTTTACTGCACTCTACCGGCGACTTACTAAGTCCATTCAAGCAGAGCAACTTATTTGCAGAAGCGCACCTTTCTCAAGCTTACTGCTCGAAGGCATAGATGGCGCATTGGTATAACAAATAAAAATAAACGAAAAAATCGTATTCTTAGAAGTTACCAAAGTGTTCTTCGTATTTCCTGAACCATCCCAGGACGTGATACGGCGAAACGCGTCCTGGGATGGTTCAGCAAATACGAAGAACACTTTCGTAACTTCTAAGAATACGATTTTTCGTTTATTTTTAATTGTTATACCAATGCTCCTTTTATCGATTATGCTGAGAAGGGAAAAACCATCAATAGCGAATATTATATAAAGTTACTGGTGCAATTGAAGGCAGAAATCGCAAAGAAATGGCCCCAAATGAACAAGAAATAAGTGTTTTTTTTTCATCAAGACAATGCACCGTGTCACAAGTCAATGGTTACGATGGCAAAATTGCATGAATTGAAGTTTGGATTGCTTCCTCATCCACCACATTCTCCAGATTTGGCCCCCAGCGACTATTATCTATTCACAGACCTCCAAAAAAAAATGCTTGCGAGAAAGAGATTTGGCTCCAGTGAAGAAGTTATCGCCGAATCTGAGGCCTATTTTGAGGGCAAGGACAAATCCTTCTGCAAGAAAGGTATAGAAATGTTAGAAAGAGTTAAACTGATTGTATCGCTCTTTAAGGGGACTATGTTGATAAATAAGGTCCAATTTGTTTTAAGTAACTTGACTAAAAACTTTTCAGCCTACGTGTTATATAACTTGCGCACACTTTGCTTTGTATTATTTAAAAAAAAAAACAAAAATCTGTCTCCCTCCCCCCTTATCTCGAAAAGTACTAATCAAAAAAATTTGGAAAAAGCTCTGGAATATTCTTCACAGGGTGTAGATTGAACGAAAATTATAAAAAAAAAGATTGGCCAAAACGTAGCTCATTTACTCCTGGACAAAAAAACTTTTTTTTTCCATCTTTGCACAGTGTGTCGCGTAGAACATGCTAGGTGGACAAAATTCATGTTATGATTTCCAGGAAATCTTATTTGCAAAACGTAAACAACACCACCAAACCCCGAATTCCGAGAAAAGGTTGTTTATCAAATTTGCAAGTGGCGAGTCATAAGCGTCAGAAGTCAGGTAATGAGTTTAATGCAGCTCTTTCAATCAATCAGTTGCAATTTAGCGACACTTTCGTGCACATCTTATAGTGATATATTGTAATATTGTGAAAATTTTTGTGATGAATATTAATACTGAGGGTAAGTACTATTTTTTAATGTATTTTTTTAATCAGAATCTATTAATTTGAATTTTTAGTATTTTTTTTTAAATAGCCTATATATTTTAGCGTGTTTTTTTAAAAAAAAAAACTTTGAAAGTTCAGAATATACAGACATTCACCTCTATCCGGGCTAGTTTTTAGATATTACACAGAAATAACTTTATTCTTCGTAAAAATACACATATTATTTAGCACACTTCAGTACAACATGTTTTTTTTTCTTTTTTTCCAGAACACGTTTACTCTATTTCAAGGGTAGCCTTTTTTGAGGAGTGGTTGAAACACACGAAGAATGAAAAAAACTCGCGTGTATATGACTTTCTTTCTTCAAAATTTCACTTTGGTGACATTACTGAAAGCAGCCAAAAAGAAATAAAGTTGAAGATATCCAACTTGTCTAATAAGTTTGGTGCCAAATGGTTGGCTTCAGGAAAGTCGAAGGAGCGTTTTTTAATTAAAAATAAGAATTGGTTGGATGAAGCAGACATACAGTTTACTGCGAGTTCTTTTGCGCCACAACCTTCAACATCAAGTGAGAATGTGACTCCTGCAGGAAGACCTCGCAAAGATTTCGAGGAATCGTCGTTTAAAAACGAAGAAACGTCGCGTCGTGGATCTCGTAGAATCCCGAAGTGTCAGTGAATTGGTGACTGCTGCCGAAATTGCTGTGCGTTCAGCAGGGCAAAGGAAAATTGCCAATGTGATTAGAGACATTAGTGAGAGCCCAGATCATATTATTAAGTCTAAAAAAAATACCAGTTCCGTTAATCCTAGGCAATTAAGTAGTGACGAACCCTTAGCTTACTATATAGATTCTAAGTCAACAACGCATTCTTACAAACAAACTAGGAAGTGGTCCATGAAGACGGGGCATAATGTGTTTCCGTCATATTTTAGTTTAAAAAAGTCCAAACAGGCCTGTTACCCTGCAGAGGAGCACATTGCTATAACAGAAACTCGTGCTGAAATAAATTTGCAAGCCTTATTCAATAAAACAGTGGAACGTCTAGTATTAGCACAGAATGAAGTTATCAGCAGTGTGCTCCCAACAAGTTCATCGTTTACACTTGTTAGTAAATGGGAATGTGATGGAAGTTCTGGGCACAGCACATACTAACAGAGATTTGAGAACACTGAATATACGGACGAGTTTCTTTTCGCATTTTCTTTAGTTCCCCTTAAGTTATATGATGGGTCCAAAATTATTTGGCAAAATCCTCGGCCTTCATCAACTTTGTATTGTCGCCCAATCAAATTTATATTTGCCAAAGAAACGAACGACTTCACGTTAGTGGAGACAAATAGATTGTGGGAAGAAGTTAATGCTCTTCTTCCAACACTTATCAACTTTGGTGATTCTCAAATCTCTGTAAAACACGAACTTTTGCTGACAATGACAGACGGAAGGTGTGTAACGCCTTAACGCAAACTAGTTCATCCCAAAAGTGTTTCATCTGTGGCGCCACCCCCAAGACGATGAACGATGACCCCGCGATGTTTAACAGCAATCAAGAACATTTTGGCTTTGGTTTATCTACACTTCATGCTTGGATTCGTTGCTTCGAATGTCTTTTACATATCAGTTACAAGTTGAATATTAAGAAATGGCAGGCTAGAAGCAACGAAGACAAAGCAGATATCAAGGTTCGTTCCGAGGAAATCAAATTGAAATTTAACAACGCGATGGGACTCATTGTAGATAAACCAAAGCCAGGATTTGGTTCTTCAAATGATGGAAATACAGCCCGTCGCTTTTTTAAGAATGCTGAGATGAGTGCTCAGATCACAGGGTTGGATGTTACAATTATAAAAAAGTTTGATGTTATTTTGAGAACATTGTCTTCTGGATTCGAGATAAACTTAGTTGAATTCAAAAAATTTTGTCTTGAAACCAGAAAACATTATCTTAGTCTCTATTCGTGGTACTGTATGCCTGCTACTGTGCATAAAATATTAATTCACAGCACAGAAGTCATCAAAGCGGCATTGCTTCCAATTGGGCAGCTTTCCGAAGAGGCCCAAGAAGCACGGAACAAAGATTGCCGCAGATTTAGGAAGTACAACACCCGCAAGTGCTCGCGTGTTGCCACGAATAGAGACTTACTGTGCATGTTAATTATAACATCTGATCCTTTGATCAATAGCCTTTGAGAGATGCCCAAAAAAAAAGCCGGAAAAAATATGTACAGATGTATTAAAGTTAATTGTAAGCCCTAGCATAGAAGAGTCAAGATTGGAATCGTCATCATATTGTCGCACAATGCCACAAAATGATGACGATTATACAGTAAACGACTCAGCAGAAGACTCTGATGATGATTATTAGGTTCAGCTACTATTTTTAGTTATGTAGTGCTTGTACTAAGCATGTAAACCTTGACTTGTAAATTTTTCTTTATCAATAAATGAGTATTTTTATTTTACATATAATTACAGTCAGTGTCATTATGCTAAATTTATTACAGAGCATTTATAACATTTATTTTAAAATTAAACAAAAACAATTTTTGACTGGAATTTTCAAAAACAATTTTTTTTTTGAACCGAACAGCAAGAAATATGTACCTTAAAAAAATCAAAAACATTTTAAAATACCAACTACTTATGTATGTATAATGCACAAGTTACCTACCTGAAAGGCAGGTATTATTTGAGTTTATCCTTTTTGTGTCAATAAAACTAAGTAATATGGATTAATTGTTTTATTTTTTAATTGACAAATGCAATAAATGATTTTTCATCTGGTTATTATTAAAAATAATAATACAGTGTCTTTCATTTAGTTGCACATTCAAGTTTGTAGAAAAATTCGTGCACATACGCAGAATATTTTGTTTTTGTTATACAATGTTTTGTGCAGCTGGACAAAAAATACAGGTAAGCGAAATGCAGCTAAATGAAAGACACTGTATTATAATTTTTAATTCTAATAATCATACAAAATACCCTTGCTCTTTAGTTCCGTTATCTACCTGCTAAGCTGATGCAATCCTACCGCGATATGCAAGGGTGGCTGTATTACACAAATTTTATCGATATTGAGTACCTGCGGTAAATTGTGAATAAAACCCACATTTATTAACCGATTTTCATGATTAATACCTTATTTTATTTTCCAGATACGCAGCTGTCAGAAAAATGTATAATATTTTGTTTTTCTTTTGTTATTGCGCTTTTTTACCGAAAAAAATAATGAATTTTACACGAAAAAAATTTTTTTCTCTCCATTAATTTCTAAATAACTCCAAAACGATAAAAAAATAGAATAAAATAATATGCAACTAACTTTAATAAAATTTTGTTACGCATTTTTTAATGTTTTATTTATAAAAATCTGACAAGTTGTTCCCGAGTTATCGTTAAATATGTCTGCGTAGCTGACTAATTTAGGGGAAAAAATTAGCCACGCCCATAAAAAAAACCAACGCGATGAACTTTTTCTTAAAATAACTTAATATGCCTAGAATATACATAAACAATTGAAATAAGTGGAAAAATAATTTTGTCCAGGTAACTAGTCGACACACTGTGCTTTGGTGAAACCAGAAGATGTACTGTTGCCACCACTTCACATAAAACTAGGTCTTATCAAGAATGTTATCAAAGCGATGAACAAAGCTGGCGAAGGATATTTATATTTGAAAAAAAAGTGCTCTAAATTTAGTGACGCTAAAATTAAAGAGGGAATATTGGTTGGACCACAAATTAGAGAATTAATTAACGACCCTATCTTTGAACAAAAAATAAATTCACCCGCTTGGATATATTTCAAAAATGTGGTTAAAGATTTTCTTGGAAACAATAAAGCTGAAAACTATAAAGACTTGATCATGAACTGTTGACGACCTATAAAGCACTAGAATGTAAATATGTCACTCAAAATTCATTTTTTGGATTATCATTTGGTCTTTTTTCCCCGAAAATATGGGAGCAGTAAGCGATGAGCATGGTGAACTTTTCCATCAGGATATTTTACCCATGGAGAAGAGATACCAAGGCAAATGGAGTCCAAACATGTTGGCAGATGCAGAAAAATCATTTTTTTTCTATACTATCACTATAAAATATTAATATTTGTTACATTTTTTCAAAAACATATTACAAACCTGATGTGTTATACAAATTCTACTTTTATTTTATTGTTTCCATCTTATACTAGATTTAAAATACAATAGAATTCGTGTAAAAAAAGTTGAAATTTTGTTGTCAGTGTAATTTGAAAAGAGTGGATGGAAATTGGGTACAAGCGGTCCAGAACAGAAAAAAGTAGTAAGACTTTCGTCCAGCAGTGGACAGTATAAGCTGACGATGATGACGATGATGACCCCCTATACGAGGCTGGTTTGAAAAGTCCGAGAGATGGCACCACCGGCGCGTATCGAGGTCATGTTTAGTTAGTAGCATCTCTTGAATGAACGCACGCCAAGTTTCAGCCATATTGGTCTATTTCTTTGTGTTTGGCATTCGTGTGAATCAAGGAAGTCGAGTGATTTTCAAGAAATGGACGAAAAAGAATTTCGTGTGGTGATTAAATATTACTTTATGAAAGGCAAAACGCCTCGGGAGACTAAAGAGAAGCTTGATAAACATTATGGTGACTCTGCACCTTCGATTAGAACAGTTTATAAGTGGTTTCAAAATTTTCGGACTGGCCATATGGGCACAAGTGACGCTGAACGTTCTGGACGGCCTGTGGAGGTTACGACTCCAGAAATCATTGATCAAATTTATGATATGGTGATGGATGACAGAAGAGTTAAGGTGAGTGAGATTGCTAGTGCTGTGGGCATCTCGACTGAATGGATACATAATATTTTGCATAAACATTTGGACATGAGAAAGCTATGCGCAAGATGGGTGCCGCGATTGTTCACGCTTGACCAAAAACGGAATCGTGTGAAGTGTTGCAAGGATGGTTTCCAGCTGTTCCAGAAGAATCCGGAGGACTTTAAGTGTCGTTTCCTCACTGTGGATGAAACATGGATACATTACTATACTCCTGAGACCAAACAACAATCTAAACAATGGGTTACCAAGGGGGAATCTGCACCAAAAAAGGCGAAGACCGTTTCTTCGGCCGGAAAGGTTATGGCGACTGTCTTTTGGGATTCGCAAGGGATAATCCTCATCGACTATCTGGAAAAGGGTAAAACTATTACAGGTGAATATTATTCATCGTTATTGGACTGTTTGAAAACCGAACTGCAAGAAAAACGCCCGCGATTGGCCCACAAGAAAGTCCTTTTCCATCACGACAACGCACCAGCACACACCTCAGCAGTTGTGGTCGCAAAATTAATGGAAATAGGATTCCAACTCGTTTCACATCCCCCCTATTCTCCAGACTTGGCTCCCTCGGACTACTATTTGTTCCCCAATTTGAAGAAATGGCTGGCGGGACAAAGATTTTATTCAAACGAGGAGGTGATTGCAGACAGTTATGGATATTTTGCAGACTTGGACAAATCCTATTATTCGGAAGGGATCAACAAACTAGAACATCGTTGGACGAAGTGTATAAGCCTAGAAGGAGACTATGTCGAAAAATAAAAAAGGTTTACCCCAAACACATAAGTAGTTTTTATTTTTGCACGGACTTTTCAAACCAGCCCCGTATATCGTCATATTATAAGAGCAGTAAAGGGTCGCAGATCCACCTCATAAGGATGTTTAGTGGGTATGCTAGCCACTCCAGCTGGAGAACCACCACATAACTGAAGCACTATACGTAAGGCGGATTTCTCCTTGTAAAAAAAAACACCATACCTGTAATAGCATAATACCTAGAGAAACTGTCTCATTATGCTTGTATTTAAATTTAAATTTGACTTGTAAATAGAAGCATTTCGTGAAATATTGCAAAAAGTATTTTAGTGTCTGCTATTTTAATTTAAACCAACAACATCTGGTTAACTTTACTAACAGTGTTTTTATTTTGCCTATTTTCAAACGGAAATTCCTATTTGGAGGCGTAAGAGAACAAAGAAAACCGTTGGAAAAATAATTGTTTGTTTATTCTGCGATTATATTTGTTACGAAGAAAAATATAAAGATAACAATTTTTACCGTTGAAAAAAGTGCATAAATATTAACAAGGATTCTAAATAATGTTACAAATTAATGAATTTTTTTATGGATTTTTAATTCAACCAGATCTTATTTGTAACAGGAGAAATTATAGTACTAAGTTGGGGCGTAATTCGTACTTTCCCAGTCAGTGCAATTGACATTTGCAGTTTGAGGGTGAGTCAACAATAGAGTAAAGTTCATTATCTCATGTGTTTCGGGAACGACGAAAAAATGTTAAATACTATAGTTTTAGGGAATGTTAAGGTGTACAGTTTAAAATTATATTTGGAGTATACAGGGTACTTCAAAAAAGTGTGGCCTAGATAACATATGTTTTTTTTTAAATGGAACATCCTATTTCCTAATTTATTTTAAATTCTGTGTAAAATTATTAATTATTCTTTTTTTGTTTTTCTTTCTCACATTTGGTCAATGTGGTTTCATGTTCGGCTGACGGGCCCAAGCCAAGTCAGCACAAACGCTATTACCATTGTGTATTAAGGAATGACCTGACAATGTTACATGTTTTCAAAATCACCGACTTCTGAATGTTTTTGTGTATGTTTGTGTTGAGTCCCAATTGTACCAAGTGTGGTGTGAATGTTATTAGTGTAAGGCCTGTGGCTGATATAATGAGGGGGACAATGATGACTTTTCCTTGTTTCCATACCTTTTTATTTCCGTTGCAAGGTCTGTGTATTTGGAAATTTTTTCTGTGTATTTCGTTTGGATGTTTGTGTCGTTGAGGACAGCCATGTCAATTAGATAGGTGACTTTTTCTTTTTTGCACTGAAAAGTAATATCGGGTCTATTGGCGGAGACTGTTTTGTCTGTATGGATACTGATGTCCCAGTAGAGTTTATAATCTTTATTTTCTAGTACGGATGTTGGTGTGTATTTGTAGTAGGGATCTGTGTTTACTATGAGCTTGTATGTTGTGGCTAGTGCTTGGTGAACTACTTTTGCCGCTGAGTCATGTCTGGCTGCGTATTCCGTTCCGGCTAATATTTTACATCCGCTTGTTATGTGTTCGATCGTTTCTTTCTGCTGGTGGCATTTCCTACATCTGTCCTCTGTAATAGTTAGGTCTTTGATGATATGCTTCTGGTAGTTTCTGGTTAATATGACTTTATCCTGGATGGCAAGTAAGAAGCCTTCTGTTTCAGGGAATAGCTGCCCATCCTGTAACCAAGTGTATGATTGTTTTTTATTGACGTGGTCTTGTTCTATGTGGTATCTGTGTTTTCCGTGGAGTGTTTTCTCTGACCACGTTTTCATCTTCTCCTGTTGTAATAGGACGTGACTGTGTGTGTCTGCTGAGTGCTCTGCCCGGGATAAGTCGAGAGGTGTGTAGTTTTTGTCTGCTTTCACTGTCGCTGTGTGGAGGCTGGTTTGCTTGCTCTGAAAGAATTTCCTAAGTGCTTGTATTTGTTTTGTGTGTAATGATCTGATGTCTATAATTCCTCTTCCTCCTGCCTTCCTCTCGATGGTAAGTCTTTCTTTACATGCGTTAGGGTGTAATTTCCTGTATTTAGTGAATTGAGATCGTATAAGGATGTGAATATTTTCTATGTCTGTTTGTGACCATTTGATGATACCAAATGAATATGTGAGTATAGGTATAGCGAACGTGTTGATGGCTTTAGTAATATTCTTAGAGTTGAGTTTTTTTTGTAAAAGTTTCGTCAGTCTGTTTTTGAATTCGGTTCTGAGCTTTGTTTTGATGTGAGTGTGGTTAAGTTTGCTGCTTTGTTGGAAGCCTAGATATTTGTATGTTTCTTTGTCGAACATGTTATCGAGTGTTTCATTGTTGATGGTTTCTGTCTCATGGTGGCACTTCCATTGGCCTTTGTTGATGTGGAGCACTTTGCATTTACTTATACCAAATTTCATATTGACATCTAATGTGAATATTTCTGTGCTTTTTACGAGTTCTTTCAACTGTGTTTTTGTGGCAGCGTAGAGTTTTATGTTATCCATATATAGAAGGTGGTTTATTTTATGTTGATTCACTTTTTGGTGTCTGATATTGAAGCCATGCTCTGTTCTGTTTAGTATATTTGAGAGTGGATTGAGACAGAGGCAAAACCATAGAGCGCTGAGCGAGTCTCCCTGAAATATACCCCGTCTGATGTACAGCTCTTCTGTTTGGATGCGTTCGGTTTGTGTTTCTAGCCGTATTTTGGTTTTCCATGTTTTCATAATTTCCGCGAGAAATTGCCTGAGGTGTTGGTTAATTTTATACATTTCTAGGGCACTGATTAACCAGCTGTGGGGTACGGAGTAGAAGGCTTTTTTTATATTCTATGTAATGTATTATATTATTAATTTTATTATTAATAATATTATATACCTAAACCTAGTAGTTTTTCCAATATTTCAATTTTTTTAAAAAAATGCTAGCTTTCAGTTTCGTAAAAAAATGCCAGTAGCGCCATTGTTTCCACCACACCCTGTATATTATTATTTTTTCTGATCGATTTTACAAAACCCTCCAACTTTTATTGAGTATGTCATATACCTATTTCTAATAGTTTTTCGATTTATTTTGAATTTTTCAATTTTTACCTTTGTAATATACTTAAGCTATAACATCATAGTTGCCAAGACAAAACAAAAATGTAGGCTTTCTCAAATTTTGACATATCTATTAAACAAGTAAAAATAGTTTAATTTGTTGTAGTAAGTGACGTATAAAGGTAATAGTTATGGATTTTCCTAAAAATTAATTAACTGATATGGTTTATATGTTGAGCGAGGCGGGAAAAAATTGACTTTTGCCAGTAAGGCTTTACAAAGCGAAGCACCCTAATAGACGTATACCATCTAGAAAATCTTTTCAGTGCTTAATTGAATGATTTGATAGTAATGGTAGCGTTGAGTATACGAAACGGAAAGTAGTAAACCAGAATGAAGATTTTACTTCATGTTGAAGATAATCCCCAGCTCAGCAGCCTTCAACGAGCTGACTTATCTGACAAATCCCAATCTACGGCTAATCGCACCACGAGAAAATACAAGTATCATCCCTTTCATATGGACCTACACCAAGAACTTCAAGACCGTGATTTTGAACTACGAGAAAACTTTTTTACCACCATGAATGGAGCAATAGAGGCCTAGCCAAATTTTTTATCCAAAATAATGTTTTCTGTTGAAGCTACTTTTCGCAGTAATGGAGCAGTTAACATGCATTATTATTCAACAGTTAATCCATTTTGGGTCCGGGAAGTATGGTAATGTATGATGTGGAATATTAAATTTTCGAATTATTGGTCCATATTTTTTTCGTGAACCGCTTAATGGGCCTAGATATCTAAATTTTTTGCAAAACGAATTACCTCAGCTTCTTAAAGAAGTTGATAACTTTGAAAGGAAACAAATGTGGATTCAACAAGACAGAGCTCCTGCTTATTACCACCGGGAAGTTCGGGAATTTTTAAACGATCGTTAACCACAAAAAATGGTTCGGTAGGGATGGATTCATTTAGTGGCCCCCTCGATCATGTGACTTAACTTCTTTAGACTTCTTTTTGTGGGGCTACATTAAAGACCGTGTTTATGTGAATCCTCCTACAACACCAGTAGCTTTGAAAAATAGGATAGGGGATGCGTGCAGGACAATAACGCCCTTTATGCTAAGGAAAGTGAAGGAAAATATAGTAAAACGACTAAATATGTCTATTCAAGTAGACGAGCATATTTTTGAACATTTGTTACGTCATAATAATTAATCATTAGATAAGTTAAACTATATTAAAATTATTATTAACTATTTGTTTATGTTTTCACAATAGCGTAAGTGTATTAAAAACAGAGGTAAAAATTGAAAAATTCAAAATGAATCAAAAACTATTAGAAATAGGTATATGACATACTTAATAAAAGTTGGAGGGTTTCGTAAAATCTATCAGAAAAAATAACAATATACAGGGTGTGCCATTTAAAAAATTTGAGATTTTTCAATTTAAAATAGTCGAAATGTATAAATTTATTTTGAACACCCTGTAGCATCTAACTCAAATTTCTTTACATGTATCTTTTTTTTCATCTCTATAGAACGCTCGTAGCAATTATGAGTATTCCACCTTCAAAAACAATGGCGCTACTGGCAATTTCTTACAAAACTGAAACAGTTAAAAAAATTGAAATATTAGAAAAACTACAAGGTTTAGGTATATAACATTATTAATAAAAAAGTTGCAAAATTTTACGCAGAAAATAAAAATAAATTAGAAAATAGGAATTATTTAAAAAAAAAAAACATACGTTATATCGGCCACACTTTAATATCCCCTAAAAACCCCCTGTTTAACATTTTTTTGTCATTCCCGAAACAAATGAGATAATGAACTTTACTCTATAGTTGACTCACCCTCTACATATTATTCAGACTCTCTTCGTTCTATCTCAAACTCTCGTTTGAATCTTCCACGCCCTTATATGTTCTCTATGTCTAATCACTTCAACTATAAGAATGTGTTTCACAACTGGTATAATTCTTAATGCCGCCGGCTTACTGTACCAGAGAACCCGGGTTCAATCCCAGCTGCTATTACTTGACATTTTTTAATTGTATTTAAGTAATGTGCGGAGTTTTTATAGGAAGTGACTGTTAAAATAAGAATCTTTTGTATTTATTGTTGCTGTTATAGATCGTATGTTTGTTTCTGTCTTGAAAGCTATAATTAAAGAGAAAGTTAAAAGGAATGCTTACAGAATTCCTGGTGAAAAAGAAAAAAAAATATCCTTTAACCCTGCGGGCCGGGCGCCGCCGACTAAATCTCCAACCGCAAACCCATCAATAAAAAATCTTGTTAAAAAAAAATAAGTGATAAATTAATATTTTATTGAAAAAAAAATACACATTTTTAAATACAAAACCTTATATTATAAAACTGGTTTAAGTATACACAGTCAAAAATCTAATTTTTAAATATTTGTTGTCAAAAAAATTAAACATTTCCTAAAAACTACAAACAAAATAACTTGAAGATGAAAAAAAAAATTTTTAGTAAAACATTGTAAAAATATCATAAATCAACAGATTTTATTGATTCATTGCAATTTCTGAGCACTCCGAACACATGCATGGATATGAGTAAGACATACAAATTTTCCACATTTTTTGCAAAAATATTTGGTTTTTGAATCTTTTTTACAAAAAAAAAAAACATCTTTTTCTGTTACCTGGTTGGACTTCTTTCATTTCTATTGGGTTCTTGTGTTCCAGCAACTTCTTGTCTTCTTTCCCTTACCGACCTTGGAACATTTGTTTCATAAGAACGTCGCTCCAAGTGTTCTTTTGTCAAGGATAGTCCAACATCTCTTAGATATAATCGTCTTTCAATCTTATAAGTTTTATTATTGCAAGCAAAAATAATTTGGGAATTTACACCACCCATATTCATAATTGAAAAAAAAAATAACCATCGGCCACCTTCTTGTATTCCTTGCTACGTTATAGGTAGCAGACAATTTGTCGAGATTATCTACACCTCCTTTGGTATGATTGTAATAAGTAATTATATCGGGTTTGCATTTTTCTGCCGTAGAGGGATCAATCCTATCATCGTGATGTAAACTGGATATAAGATTAACATTTCTATATTTCTTTGGAATATATGACACAATAGTCATAACTTTTTGAAAGCCAAATATTGAAGAAAATTCAGGGCGAGCTCTTGTGTTGGAGAATTCTAGAGGCAATTCCCTTTTATTTTTTTTTATTGTACCCACGTACGTGGTTTTATGCTCCACAAGTAATTTTTTTACCAATTCAACACTGGTAAACCAATTATCACACGTAAGATTACGATTAGTCCCAGATATAGGTTCTATTAGTCTCAAAACTATACTTTGTGGATCGTTAGGGCGTTCATATATACCTTCAGGCTGCTTTCCGACGTAAACCTCCAGATTTGAAGCATAAGATGTAGAGGAATCAACTAAAGCAAATATTTTTATACCGTATCTGTTAGGTTTACTTGGAATATACTGTTTGAAATCACATCGCCCCCTAAATGCCTCAAGCTTTTCATCAATTGTTGTGTTTGCTCCAACAGTATATGTGTTTTTACAGTTTTCAACAAAAAGGTCAAATAGGCTTCTGATTGGAGCTAGCTTGTCAAATTGTTTTCTTGCTTCTCTTGTCGTCAAGTCATCAAAACGAAGGCATCGAAGAAAAAAATGAAATCGATCGTGAGACATTACCAACCAAAATCTTTCAATCCCGAGTTCGTTTCTTTGCCATAGCTCTTTTGTATTAAGTCGTCCACTTTTGAGGGTCCCCGCCAAATATAATAATCCAAGAAAAGCTTTTATTTCACAAATGTCCGTGGGTTCCCTCTTCTCTCTCTTGCATAATTTTAAGCCAATCCAGAAATGTAGAGATTTGTGTTTTCCACTATAATGTTAAGCATTTCATCTGTGAAAAATAATGACCAACACTCCATGGCTGTTTTGGCGTTTTACCCCCACAGTTCCTGACGCCTGGTAGCCGAACAATAATATTTTCTTTTCTCGTTCTTACGGTTTTGTTTGGACAATGTTTTTGCCATCGCGTGGTTCCGTTTTTACCAATGAAAGCTGGAATTCTTGGTAATTTTGCAAGAGGTACATTGTCATCACTGCTATCATCGCACTCTTGTTCTGATTCACTATCGGTACTTCGGGTTTCTACTATATTTTCTTCTAAAGCTAACTCCTCTTCTTCGTCATCCAGCTCTTCATCTGAATCAGCTTCTTCCCATAATTGGCGGAGTTTCTCCTGCTCTTTTCTCATAATAAGTAGACATCGCTGCTAAACAAAAGAGATACTATTTTTTATAAAATAGTAACTAATAAATAATTAATATGCATAAAATAATGCAAAATAAATTTTATTTATGCTAACTTACCGTTGAAAAGTAAAACCAGCCGAATGTAAAAAGAAAAGCGCAAATCGGGGCGCCGGGTCTCACAGACCAAAATCAAAATAATTTTAAAAACTAAAATACGTACACAACCACCGATTGTTATGCGGGTATTGAGGCCAAAAATGAACAGGTAGACGAACCGCTAAGCGGTTGCAACGATGTTACGAAAATTGCCGACTGATTGTCGGAGCGTCGGGTCTCAGAGCCTAGGCGCCCCGCCCGCAGGGTTAAAAAGTAACCCGATTTTAGGCATTTTTGACACATTTACTAAAAAACTACTTTTAATAGACTAGATAAAGCTTTTTTGAATCAAACAACAACAATTCTTAAGCCAAATTGGCCTTTTCAATTAAAAAATTATCGTTCAATTGGGCCACTGGTGACCGGTAGTTTCGAAACATATCACTTCTTGCAGATGCACCGTGTGAAGATAATTATATACATCTATTGGTTTGTTACATTCCGAGTAGAATTCTGCAGGCGTTTCGCCAAGATTTCAATAGATTTCAGTGAATCCTTTCTTCTCAGTTCTTCCTTTTCTCCAAAACGACGGCCAAGGGGGCGGTGCCGGCTACCACCATTCAGGACCACTACAACTTCTAGCGCAAATATAAAATACCATCAGTAACGTATAGTGATGTCAAGTATCGGTACTTTTGAGTACTAGGGTACCTGGTATTTTTTAAAAAGTACCCGTTACATTGTACCCGGTACAAAGTACCGATCTCGTCACATAGTTGCCAATATACCTACCTACACTAGTCGGTGGTTGGCCAGTTTATTACTGAATGGCTTAACAAACTCAAATCAAATCATGTAAATAAACTGATTTTTCTCAACTGTAATCAGTTTTTGTTGAGTGTCAAGAAATGAAAAATAGCGTAAAAGGATCCCGTTGCCATAAAGTTCATTTTGATTGTAATATTCATTTACATATTTTCATTATTTTTGAGGATTGAGAGTATATAGGTACTTTAATATTTGTGTTATATTTGTAAATTATATTAATAAAATATCTTCTTATTTTGTTCCTGAAGCCAGAGAATAAATATTCTCAAAATTCCTCATTTATTCTTTATGTATTTATTGTTGTGTCCAATTAATTTATTAATTAAAAAATATTCATATTTAATTCAATACTCATAAACGACAAAATGTGTACTTATATTTTATATACCTATTTAATAAAATATTTCATAGACAACGTGCAAATTTTGCTTGCATTTCTAATTGTGTTGTATTTATCATCCAGTTTAATTTCGGGTTTATATATATATATATATATATATATATATATATATATATATATATATATATATATATATATATGTGTGTGTGTGTGTATGTATATATATATATATATATATATATATATATATATATATATATATATATATATATATATATATATACATATATATGTATGTATGTATATATAACTTATAATAATAATAATAATAGCACATTAACAAAGGCCAATGGAAGTACCACCATGAGACAGAAACCATCAACAATGAAACACTCGATAACATATTCGACAAAGAAACATACAAATATTTAGGCTTCCAACAAAGCACCAAACTCAACCACACTCACATCAAAACAGAGCTCAGAACCGAATTCAAAAATAGACTGACGAAACTTTTACAAACAAAACTCAACACTAAGTATCTTAGTGAAGCCATCAACACGTTCGCTATACCTATACTCACATATTCATTTGGTATCATCAAATGGTCACAAACAGACATAGAAAATATTCATATCCTTATACGATCTCAATTCACCAAATACAGGAAACTGCACCCCAACGCATGCAAAGAAAGACTTACCATCGAGAGGAAGGCAGGAGGAAGAGGAATTATAGACATCAGATCATTACACACAAAACAAACACAAGCACTTAGGAAATTCTTTCACAGCAAGCAAACCAGCCTCCACACAGCGACAGTGAAAGCAAACAAGAACTACACACCTCTCGACTTATCCCGGGCAGACCACTCAGCAGACACACATAGTCACACCCAATTAAAACGGGAAAAGATGAAAACGTGGTCAGAGAAAATACTCCACGGAAAACACAGATACCACATAGAACAAGACCACGTAAATAAAAAACAATCATACACCTGGTTACAGGATGGGCAGCTATTCCCTGAAAGAGAAGGCTTCTTACTTGCCATCCAGGATAAAGTCATATTAACCAGAAAGTACCAAAAGCATATCATCAAAGAACCAACTATTACAGAAGACAGATGAGGAAGTGCCACCAGCAGAAAGAAACGATCGAACATATAACAGGCGGATGTAAAATATTAGCCGGAACAGAATATACAGCCAGACATCACTCAGCTGCCAAAGTAGTTCACCAAGCACTAGCCACAACATACAAACTCATAGAAAACACAGATCCCTACTACAAATACACACCAACAACCCTACTTGAAGATAAAAATTAAAAGCTCTACTGGGACATCAGTATCCATACGGATAAAACAGTCTCCACCAATAGACCCGATATTACTTTTCAGTGCAAAAAAGGAAAAGTCACCTATCTAATTGACACGGCGGTCCCCAACGACACAAACATCCAAACGAAATACATAGAAAAAATTTCCAAATACACAGACCTTGCAACGGAAATAAAAAGGCTATGGAAACAAGAAAAAGTCATCATTCTCCCCCTCATTATATTAGCCACAGGCCTTACACCAATAACATTCACACCACACTTAGTACAATTAGGACCCAACACAAACATACATAAAAACATTCAGAAGTCAGTGATTTTGAAAACATGTAACATTGTCAGGTCATTCCTTAATACACAATGGTATTGTATTTGTGCTGACTTGGCTTTGGCCCGTTAGCCAAACATGGAACCAGATTGACCAAACGTGAGAAAGAAGAATTTTTTTATAATAATAATACATATATAATACATCAGTATCCATACAGATAAAACAGTCTGCGCCAATAGACCAGATATTACTTTTCAGTGCAAAAAAGAAAAAGTCACCTATCTAATTGACATAGCTGTCCCCAACGACACAAACATCCAAACGAAGTACACAGAAAAAATTTCCAAATACACAGACCTTGCAACGGAAATAACAAGGCTATGGAAACAAGAAAAAGTCATCATTGCCCCCCTCATTATATTAGCCACAGGCCTTACACCAATAACATTCACACCACACTTAGTACAATTAGGACTCAACACAAACATACATAAAAACATTCAGAAGTCAGTGATTTTGAAAACATGTAACATTGTCAGGTCATTCCTTAATACACAATGGTAATGCGTTTGTGCTGACTTGGCTTTGGCCCGTCAGCCAAACATGGAACCACACTGACCAAATGTGAGAAAGAAGAACTTTTTTATAATAATAATAATACATATATAATACATCAGTATCCATACAGATAAAACAGTCTGCGCCAATAGACCAGATATTACTTTTCAGTGCAAAAAAGAAAAAGTCACCTATCTAATTGACATAGCTGTCCCCAACGACACAAACATCCAAACGAAATACACAGAAAAAATTTCCAAATACACAGACCTTGCAACGGAAATAAAAAGGCTATGGAAACAAGAAAAAGTCATCATTGTCCCCCTCATTATATCAGCCACAGGCCTTACACCAATAACATTCACACCACACTTGGTACAATTGGGACTCAACACAAACATACACGAAAACATTCAGAAGACAGTGATTTTGAAAACATGTAACATTGTCAGGTCATTCCTTAATACACAATGATAATAGCGTTTGTGCTGACTTGGCTTGGGTCCGTCAGCCAAACATGGAACCACATTGACTAAATGTAAGAAAGAAGAACTTTTTTAAATAATAATAAGCATTTATTGTCTGACACAACTACATCGATTTACAAGACAATTTGACAATAGGTGAAAAAAGTATCAGACCTACTTAAGTTATAATAATAATTTTTACAAAAATTAAACAACTACAAAGTAAGGGGTACTTTGTATCCGGTAGTTATAATAATGACATCTCTAGTAACGTAAGCTCTCAATAAGTTATTTAACTTCAGTGAGTCAACAATAAAAATGTCAAGTAAGATCTTGGCAAAAGACCAGTCGAAATTTAACAAACAAACGGATTAACACACTTAACATATATATATATATATATATATATATATATATATATATATATATATATATATATATATATATATATATATATATATAGGCTGGTTTGAAAAGTCCGTGCAAAAATAAAAACTACTTATGTGTTTGGGGTAAACCTTTTTTATTTTTCGACATAGTCTACTTTTAGGCTTATACACTTCGTCCAACGATGTTCTAGTTTGTTGATCCCTTCCGAATAATAGGATTTGTCCAAGTCTGCAAAATATCCATTAGTGTCTGCAATCACCTCCTCCTCGTTTGAATAAAATCTTTGTCCCGCCAGCCATTTCTTCAAATTGGGGAACAAATAGTAGTCCGAGGGAGCCAAGTCTGGAGAATAGGGGGGATGTGAAACGAGTTGGAATCCTATTTCCATTAATTTTGCGACCACAACTGCTGAGGTGTGTGCGGTGCGTTGTCGTGATGGATAATATTCACCTGTAATAGTTTTACCCCTTTTCCAGATAGTCGATGAGGATTATCCCTTGCGAATCCCAAAATACAGTCGCCATAACCTTTCCGGCCGAAGGAACGGTCTTCGCCTTTTTTGGTGCAGATTCCCCCTTGGTAACCGATTGTTTCGATTATTGTTTGGTCTCAGGAGTATAGTAATGTATCCATGTTTCATCCACAGTGACGAAACGACGCTTAAAGTCCTCCGGATTCTTCTGGAACAGCTGCAAACCATCCTTGCAACACTTCACACGATTCCGTTTTTGGTTAAACGTGAGCAATCGCGGCACCCATCTTGCGGGTAGCTTTCTCATGTCCAAATGTTTATGCAAAATATTATGTACCCATTCAGTCGAGATGCCCACAGCACTAGCAATCTCACGCACCTTAACTCTTCTGTCATCCATCACCATATCATGGATTTGATCAATGATTTCTGGAGTCGTAACCTCCACAGGCCGTCCAGAACGTTCAGCGTCACTTGTGCCCATATGGCCAGTCCGAAAATTTTGAAACCACTTATAAACTGTTCTAATCGAAGGTGCAGAGTCACCATAATGTTTATCAAGCTTCTCTTTAGTCTCCTGAGGCGTTTTGCCTTTCATAAAGCAATCACCACACGAAATTCCTTTTCGTCCATTTCTTGAAAATCACTCGACTTCCTTGATTCACACGAATGTCAAACACAAAGAAATAGACCAATATGGCTGAAACTTGGTGTGCGTTCATTCAAGAGATGCTACTAACTAAACATGACCTCGATACGCGCCGGTGGTGCCATCTCTCGGATTTTGCACGGACTTTTCAAACCAGTCTCGTATATATGTCTAAATGTATATATATATATATATATATATATATATATATATATATATATATATATATATATATATATATAATTAAAATTCTGGGTTTCAATCCGTTCGTCTAACAATGAATTTGCACGACGTTTCACGAAAATCTCTTTTGGCATTTTAAAGTGGTCTTGCTGCTGCTGCCGCTCGAAGCTAACTGAGAATATTTTTTTCTCAGTTAACTTCGAGTGGTAGTATCAGCAACATTACAGTATCAAGCATCAGCAGTAGCAAGAGCACTTGAAAATGCCAAATGAAGTTTTGACGAAACGTCTTGCCAATTTACTGTTAGATGAACGGATTGAAACCCGGAATTTTGATGTATTTCATTCCACCATTCATGAAAATCTCTATCGTAATATATATATATATATATATATATATATATATATATATATATATATATATATACAATACGACAAAATAAATAAAATAAACTGTTACATTTTGCTTAAATTTTCGTATATTTTAGCCATTAATAAAATTGCCTGCAGGAAACAGATAGACGGTAGCAAGGACCATGAAACGTATACAAATAAAAACAATGAAAAATCCCTAGGGATGATAGGGGGGAAAATAAAGTGGATGCCGAGAAATAAACGGCTTGGAGTAGTTAGACTGATGGTTTTTGCATTTAAAATAAAAGCGGACGAATGGGTTCGCACGAAGGGTGTTCCAAACCTATAGACTACGATAGTAAGCTTTCAATTGTCAGTCTGAGATGACATTATTATTAAAATTAGTATTGAGAGTTGTCAAAATTAATATTAACTAATTTGTGCCTGCAGCTCCTCTCACGTGGACTTTACGATTTCAATTTTTGAAGTAATGAGGGACATAAATAATAATACCGGAATATATATTTAAATTTGGAAGTAGTCGTGACTACGTAGTCGTAACTTGTAAGAAAGAAAAAGTAATTTAGTGAGGATGCAGTCAAAGACAGTTGGCCAATGAAACTCTTTGTTTAATTGTTAATCTTTCGGATATATTCAATCCTTCTTCAAAACATCTAGAAAATTATTTACAATCGGCTTTCAAAAACACAACTATAAGAAAGTTAGACTTACAAACATGAAATTATCTAGTGGAAACTGACATGATTCTAGGAATATGGAACATGAATTTTACAAAGAATTACGACGTAGTAAATACATTTTCCGGTTATATTTTCCCAGGACAACAGAGCACGTGGTTTTAATTTTTAGGTTAGTAAAGATAAGCCATTGGCAGTTTTTTAAGAGTAACAGTGATAGTCGTGTTGTACAGTTGGTAGACATGAACTAAAATTAATCTTGAACTACAAAATTTTAGTAAATTATATTTAGTGTGATCTGTTATGATGTAAAAACTTTTAACATATTATTTATTAAAGAACTAAAATAAAAGAGTTAGTATTATTGTATAATGTCCTAATTTTATGACAGAACATTGGAAAGTTTGAAGATGTAAGAATAGATGGTGCTGAGATCTTCCACATCGGTCCTTCTCTTCATCGCGCCACCGCAGGCATTAATCGCAACCATCTTAAAAATTTTTCTCTTATAATAGTTTTGCTCTTTATAAACTATTTGCACATTGTCATAGTCTGGACGATGGTTATTGTCAATTGCTTGTTCTGCAAGGGAACAAAATTTGATACCCCTTCTACCGTCACTCCTGTGGGAAGTTACCCTTCCCTTTATGCTGCGGGACGTTTGTCCAGCGTAACAGGATGTGCAGTCGTTGGGATTTTGTGGACCACATTGGAAGTTTGTTCTTTGATAATGGTTGTTTTAACTCTTCTATAAAGTTGTTTTAATTTATGTGGGATGGTTTTGGAGAAACGAATGTTTTCTTGTTTGAAAGTTAGAATCAGCTTAGGGGTGAGACTATCTATGTGGGAAAGGGTCTTGTGTATAACAGTGTTGTTGAGATCATTCGCGAGGTGGCTTTGATTTGGAGAGTCATACTGGTTCTGAATGTTGATAACATTTTGATTGTGGGGTACATTGTTAATAGAAATTAATTTGTTGAGAAGAGGGGAGGGGTAAGAGTTCTCGATAAGAAGAGTTTTCAATACATTCAGTGAATTTGATCTTTCGGAATGATGTGTCAGCCTGTAGACTCTGTTGATAAGGGCACTAGCCAAACCAATTTTCATTTTTATTGGATGATTGGAGTGATAGTTAAGATATCTTCCACTGCTCATTGGTTTCCAATACCATCTGACGATGACGGTGTTGTCCGCTCTTCTAATTAGCGTCATGTCCAAAAAGGCAATGGAGTTGTTTGTTTCTCTTTCTAAAGTGAGTTTAATGTTGTCATTAATACTATTAAAAACTTGAAACGTGTCTTCGATTTGATCAGCCGGAACTACTATTATTGAGATCATCAACATATATGTTGATGAAAGGAGGTTGGAACTGAAGTTGATTAATACTTCTGAGTATTATATACTAACATAAATTAATTGTTCACCGCCTTGGCGTTATCTTTTTCTTCCAGTGTCCTGTTTCGAACGTTGGCTATTAACGTGGCAATCCTAACCTTATTGACGGCGTTTTGAAACAGCTGAACAGACGTAAATCCGAATCATTTTCTTAAGTTATATAATTAAGAATGTCTTCTTATATTTGAACCTCGTTTGCTATCTATCTTTCCTTGTATTACTAGCTGCAAGAGATGGTATTTATTATGTCTCATGACGTAGCCAAGATATTCAAGCTTTCGCCCTTCAAGTGCAATTTCTTTATCATTGCCTATTCGGCGCAAAACTTTTATTTGGTGAGACGTTCGGCCTACGAAATCTTCAAAATTCGCCGGTACACCTACATTTTAAAAAGGCTTCAACTTTTTTCATTAGTGTTTCCGTCGTCGTTCATTATGCTACACCGTACAGCAAAACAGGGAGTACGTAGCATTTGGCTAATCTAACTTTTAGTCAGAATGACAAATCATTACATGTCTTCTCATATCATTAAAATATGCTCGAACTTTTTCGATTTTTGACTTTATTTCAACAGGTTGGTTCCATTTTGCATTAATCACTCTCCCCAAATATATATAGGGTTCCACAGGGTTGATTATTTGGCTATTTAACTAAAGCTGTCTTGCTGCTTCTTGAGATTTGCTTATTATCATCTACTTGGTTTTGGATATATTCAGGCCGAGACTATACTCTTCGCTAACCCTTTACGCCCTTTCAACAAGATCTTGAAGATCATTGATGTTATTGGCCAGAAAGATGGTATCATCGGCGTATCTTATGTTAATCATCTTACCATTTATGTTGATGCCTTTGTTAACTCCCTCTAGTGCTTTGTTAAATGTTTCCTCAGCGTATAGGTTAAAGAAGAGAGTGGGATAAAACACAACCCTACCGTGTGCCTTTTTTGATCTCAACGTTGTCAGAGTAGGATTTATCTATTCTTATGTTAGCCGATTGTCCCCAATACAGGTTTTCTATGTTGCGAATATCTTGGCCATTAATATCGGCTTTTTGAAGAATTTCCATTAACCGTTGGTGCCTGATGTTATCAAATGCTTTGGCGAAGTCCAAAAAATATAGGAATGGATATTCCATTTCATATCCCTGCAGCGTTGGATAAGCACTTGTAAGCTAAAAGTGGTTTCTCGTGTACTAAGAGCATTACGACAGCCAAACTATGACTGGCTAATATTTGCTTCACATTTTCTGTAGATTCTGTTTTAAATAGCCTTATACATATCAGCAATGTAGACTGGTAGAAATACGATCCGAACTTTAAAAAACACTCGGTATATAGTCTTAATGTATGTTCTTTATATTTTCTTTTATATTTTCATTTTTTTTTACAAAAATCAATATGTTTCCTTGTGTAACTGGTATATTACGCCAAATTACATGGATCACGTTTCATCGTCGTCCTTATTAGGGCCAACCTATATAATTCAGGCGATTTAGTAACACGTGAGGTAATAAGCGATTAAATCAATGTTGTTATCTGAATCTCGTGGCGTTTCTTTATTATTTATACAAATATTATTGGAAATATGAAACTTAAATATAACTTGAGAGGATTGGCTTTGGACATTGTTAATAACTTGATCTTATTGGTCCAATTATACAGGATGTACAAGGTGGTCAAAATTGGACACTTTTAAAGGTATATATATATAACAAGGATTTTCTACAGCTGACGCTGTCTTCCTTCTCTCAGCCTTTGATTCCATCCGTTTCTATCTTCCCAGTTTCCATCTGTTAGACCCCTGTCGTCCATAGCCTCGTCCACATCGTCGCTCCACGATCGTCTCGGTCTTCATCTTTTTCTTCTCCCTATAGGACTCCACTCCGTTATTTTCTTTAGCCACCTATTATCTTCGCTTCGTCTTATGTGTCCATACCATTTTAATCGTTTTTCTTCAATGGTGTTTATTGCGTTCTCTTTGATGTTCATTCTGCTTCTTATTTCTTCATTGGTTATTCTCTCCAAACGTGTCACTCTACAACATCTTCTCCAATACTCCATCTCTACCGCGTTAATTTTAGATTTATTTCTTTTGTTGATCGTCCATGTTTCTGACCCGTATGTCATTATGCTTTGTATTATTGATTTGTATATGCGTGTTTTGTTTCTCTTTGTAATGTGCTTGTCCCACAGGATCGAATTTAATTGTCTTATGCATGTTCGCGTTTGTCCTAATTTAGCGGCAAGGTCACCGTATTTAACACCCATGGACTTCTATTTCTGGGAAAGATTGAAAGACTTAATTTTTAAATTGCCAACAAACACCAAGCAAGATTTAGAAGTCGCAGTGATACAAAGTTTTGCAGTTCTCACTCCTCTTGAACTAATCAACTCGGTAAGAAGTGTCCAGAAAAGGTGCCGCCTATGTGTAAATGAAACTGGTCGACATTTCGAACATCTCTTATAGAAAATTATTTTGTTTTAGTTTGCTCTACTCGGAATAAATTGTTTTATTGTTGATTTGTTTTATTTTCTACATAGTTTAAATACTATAGCATTTAGTAAATTTCATTGTAATTATGATTCTTATCATAAAACGTATTTTGATGAAGCTAGACACCAAAAAGGCTTCAGGCGCTGACGGAATACCTGCCATAGTTCTCAAGAACTGTGCGAGGGAACTAACACCAGTTTTCTGTAGACTTTTCAACCTATCCTACAGAAAGGGAATATTTCCTTCCTGCTGGAAATGTGCCACAGTTCAGCCGATACTTAAAAATGGCAAGAAGACCTTGCCAAATAACTACCGACCAATCGCACTACTCTCAATAATATCGAAAGTCATGGAAAAGGCTATCAATCAGCATCTTATAAAATATCTTGAAGGATTCAACATTATTAGTGATCACCAATATGGCTTTCGTAAAAATAGATCAACAGGAGATCTTCTGACTTATGTAACACATGATTGGAACAACGCAATTGAACACTTTGGAGAATCTCGAGCGGTTGCTCTTGACATATCCAAGGCATTTGACCGTGTTTGGCACGATGGGCTGTTGGCTAAGCTACGTTCTTATGGTATGTCTGAAAAGTTCTGTTTGTGGCTCTCATGTTTCCTCAGAGAGCGTTCTTTACGAGTGGCAGTCGACGGATTTCTTTCTAACACCTTCACTATCAACGCCGGTGTGCCCCAAGGTTCCATACTGTCTCCTACTCTCTTCCTCATTTATATTAACGATCTGCTGGAAAAGACCGAGAATCCAATCTACAGCTTTGCAGATGACAGTACACTTATCTCTTCATTCACTTTGAACGCTCGGACATCGACTACTCAGACGAATATCCGCAGACAGCAGGAGGTCATTCAACTTAACAAAGACCTGGAAGAAATTCTATCTTGGGGTGACAGCAACCAAGTGGAATTTAACGCTACAAAAACCCAGGCTGCAGTTTTTTCTAAAAAAGTTAATGTTGCAGAACCCGACATAGTTATGTCGGGGCACTCCATCCCTCTAACATCGTCACTCAATCTGTTAGGCGTTAATTTGGGAGTAAATATGTCCTGGTATGAACATGTTGCAGGCATAGCAAGGAGAGCTTCTCAAAAGTTGGGAATATTGTTTCGAACCAGAAAGCTTTACACTCCACAACAACTGTTAATTCTTTACAAAGCTCAAATTCGACCAACTATGGAATACTGCTCCCATGTTTGGAGCTCCGCTCCCAAACATACACTGCATTTGTTGGATTATATCCAGAGAAGAGCTATTCGTCTGATTGGACACCCGGAACTGACCGACGGCCTTGATTCGCTGGAACATCGAAGAACGGTTGGCGACTTGAGCCTATTCTACAAGTACTTTCATGGAAAATGTTCGAAAGATGTGGCCCGTTTAATTCCTCCCAGAGTGGTGCATATTAGAAGTACACGTCGCGCTAATACTTCACATCCGTATGAGGTTCAGCTTGTTACTCCTCGTACAACGCTTTTCAAGCAGTCTTTTATATGGAGAACATCATACCTTTGGAATAGTTTGCCCAGGACTGTGTTTCCCATCGAGTACAATCTACAGCGATTCAAGAACAACGTGAATCGCTTTCTCCGCACACGTGTCGCTCCTGTAGCGCTTTAGGGACTTCCCTGTAGCACGTGTGCTAGACCCATAAAAAAAAATAAAAAAAAATATATATATATATATATATATATATATATATATATATATATATATATATATAAAGTGTGCTATATTTTTAGAATGGTAATTTAAAGCTCTATTCGGATAAGGAAAAATATACAGGGTATCCCATTTAAAAAATATATTTTTGCGGTTATAACTATTAAAATATTAGTTGTAAAAAAATGTAACTTACACTGTTGAAATTCACGTGAAAAAGTGCTTTGAGAATGTTCTTTCAGAAATCAAAAATTTTCAATAGGAATAGAATTTCAAATATTTTTTCAAAATGCAGATTTTTGAAAAACACCCTGTATATCTGAAACGGCACTAGATATCGATATGCGGTTTTCACCATTGAATTTATCATAAAAATTAAGCTTCAGACACCGATATCAGTTTTCGTCTATCTCCGTTAGATAAAGGGGTTTACCTTTAAAAGTGTCCAATTTGGACCACCCTGTACAATTGGATAAATATTGCCTTGAATGCTTTAAAGACAGATATAGGTTAAAAATTAGATATAATATACACATAAAAAGATCACTCTTTTTGCTTAATTTAGCAAACTGTAACGAAAACTAGTTTTCACTAATGTTCGGCAACATCAATGGAACACCTAGGGTTTCTTGCATTACCAATTTGCAATATTTCACGAAAAAAAAACATTTACTCTTGCAGCATGTTCTAAGATGTAAAAAATATATATTCCATGACATTTTATCGATGGTTGTATCGTCACTCCTCAATTCTCTTTCCCTCTTATTCAGACATTTCGATGTCTCCATACACCACCTACTTTTTATACTATTTTTCTGTTATGTTTAACTAATTAATTGGAACTATCAGAAAACATGTTTAAATTAATATTTGAAACTTAACCAACGAGGATTAGTATTAAAAACCACTACGGAACATTTAATTTAGAAGTTACATCATTGTTATAAAACTGTAAACAAAATTAATGTCAAAAAAGTCTCCATACACTTAACAATTACCAATAATAGTTTAATGGAGTTTAACGGAAAATAACAACTTCGTTTAAACTAATATTTAGTGGGACCGCTGTTGGCCTTGATAATCTCCTGTAACCTTTTTGTCATGCTCGCAACCAGCTTTTTAGTAACTTCTGCTGGCATGTACTCCTATTCGTTCAATATTCTCATTTTTAATTCTCCTCTATTTCAAATATTATGTTTGCGAACGCGCCGTTTAAGTTCCTCCCATAAATGCTCGATGGGGTTAACATCGGGTGATTGCGGAGGTGTATGAAACTGCTGTTGCACATTATGGATTATCCATTCTCGCACCAAGTTTGCGGTATGTTTCGAATCATTGTCCTGTTGGAAAATGTATCTTTTTTCGAGTGCCAATTTTTGAACACTTCCTCTTAAATTGCCTCTCAAAATGTTCAGATAAACATGTTGATCCATGGTACTATGAATAAAATGTAAATTTCCAACCCAAATTCTGCGATCAGACCCAAACAGGTTAATTTTATTTGCATCACTAAAGATTACGGATTCCCAAAATTCAGGAGGTTTAGAAACGTCCATTCTCCATTCTCACACCAAGTTTGCAGTATGTTTCGAATCATTGTCCTGTTGGAAAATATATCTTTTTTCGAGTGCTAATTTTTGGACACTTCTTCTTAAATTGTCTCTCAAAATATTCAGATAAACATGCTGATCCATGGTACTATGAATAAAATGTAAATTTCCAAACCAAGTTCTGCCATCAGACTCAAAAAAGTTAATTTTAGTTGCATCACTAAAGATTACGGATTCCCAAAATTCAGGAGGCTTAGTAAAGTATTTCCTAGTAAAAGCTAACCGCTTTTTGCGATTAGCTTCCGAAATTAACGGCTTCTTCTTGGCTACAGACCTCTTATAGCCTGCCCTGTGTAAACAATTTCTCACTGTTTGTAAACAAACATTTTTCGAAAATAGTTCCCGTACTTCTTCTTTTAATTTTGGTGCACTTTTCTTGGGATCTTTAATTATTTGTCTAACAATACTGGCCTCTTCACGTGGACCCGTTGATTTAAACTGGTTTACAATGTACTGAATAGTAGCATGGACTTTTTGTCAATTTTTCCTCTATTTCTGTACGATTTTCCATCTTTCCATAAATTAATTATGATCTTTCGAGCTTGAAATGGAATTTCATAATTTCTGTCGCTCATTTTTAATACTACTTTGAAAACTCACTGCAAAATTACTAGCAACAAGTGACAGATTATAAAGTATGTTCGAGAATTATTCATTTGTTTTTAGTTTAGAGAGCAACAGATAGCTTGATAAAATGCGGCTATTTTTTTTGACATTAATTTTGTTTACATTTTTATAACAATGATGTAAATTCTAAATAAAATGTTCCGTAGTTGTTTTTATTACTAATCGTCATTGGGTAAGTTACTAATTTAAACATGTTTTCTTATAGTTTCAATTAATTAGTTAAACATAACAAACCAATAGTACAGAAAACAGGTGGAGTATGGAGACTTTTTGGACATATATATATATATATATATATATATATATATATATATATATATATATATATATATATATATATATATATATATATATATATATATACATATATATATATATATATATATATATATATATATATATATATATATATATATATATATATATATATATATATATATATATATATATATATATATGTATATATATATATATATATATATATATATATATATATATATATATATAGCAGTATTATGTTCTTGGGGTAAGCGGTCTTTGGAAATAAACTAAAAAGTTTTGGAGACCTTTTTAGCTACGCCAAGCTTTCGAAAATATTTCATTTTCTTCATCAGGGCTGCAATTACAGTAAATTATCAGTATTTTTGAGATTAAAAGTAAAGAACAACCCTATTTTATATGTAACATTAAAGTACTTATTGCTAAGTGGTGTGTTCAAAAATTGTTGCTTGTGGGGGCACTTTATTACACTTATTCATAAGAAAAAACAGAAAAAACACAAGAAAAACTCGACATATTTATGGAAATATAATAAATTTTTACTTCATTTTGTTAGAATAGTACAGAGAATTGTGTGGTTGTAAAATGATTTTAATTTATAAAGGATTTTTTTGTTATGCTTTCTTTTTGTCATTTTGCTAAGGGCAGTGTGGTTCTATCTCTTAGTTAAGTTGTGGTTAATTTATATTTGAAAGTAGAATGACGTTGACATTTTGTTTGATCGTTTTAAAATTAAAAGTTAGTGAAAATTAGTGGGATTATTATCAAAGAGATATGTCAGAGATATTGTAAGAGTTTTCATTTTGACTGCCTATTTGTAATAGATTGGAGAAAATTTAACTCAGATCTTCAATGCCAGTTTTTTTTTATTGATCGAGTTCGGTTCCAGGTGGATTTCCACCATCTCCCTAAAGATTCTCCTGCCGAGATTTCTCTCTTTACATAGGATTTTGGTTTCAGCAAAATTAAATTCATGTGAAAATTGGCTACTATGTATGTTGGGCAAGCGCACAAGAGTTTTTCTTTAATCTGCAATCACTTTTGTGGGAAGTGATTCTGTCTTTTAGGACTCTAGATGTTTGTCCTATATAGATTTTTTCGCACTGAGAGCAAGGGATGCTGCAAACTATATATATATATATATATATATATATATATATATATATATATATATATATATATATATATATATATGTAACACCGTAAAGGATTGGTAACACGTAATTTATTCGTATTCCATCCCCTGTCTCACCTCATTGACCTACTTTTTAAGCGATATCCCCAAAAAAGTACAAGTTTCATTTCCACTTTAAGTTTTATATAAGTACCAAATTTGAAAACGATATCTCATCTAGATCGAGAGTTATCGTGCCAATAATCAATGAATGTTTTTACTAAAATTGAAAATAAAAATATAAACGTCATTTCACCAACATGAAAAAAATACAATCGAGAGAAATAAAACAACTAACAAACAGGAAAGAACCGTCAGTTGAGGTCACTAAGATTTTTAAATTTTAGAGGAAAAGTTTTTACTGAAAAAATAAAAAAGGTTTTGAACGACGTTTCCTATCATGTAGTTGAAAAGAAAACGAATAAATAAAAGTAAGAATTTTTATTGGTCAGGATAAGGGCTTAGATTTTTTTGGTTTATTTGCTCGATGTGTGGGTGGACTCAAATTAGAGTTTTCTTTTATTCGAGCGTCCATCATCAATCACTTGACCTTCGTTTAAGGTAAATTTTTCCAGTTCTCCTTCAATACACAGACATTTAGTTTTCTTTTGTAGTTTACTGTTAGTCCCCCGCTTTCATATTCCTTACACAGCTTTCTTGTCATGTAGTCTAGACCTTCCTGGTTTCGCGCAGTCACTACTAGGTCACCCTCAAAATGAAGAGTATATGTCGTTGTTTCATCGTTCAACTGTATTCCTATTGCTCTGTATTTCCTTTCAGACCATTTCTACTGTTAATTCAGGTTAGTTCAGATTTGTTGACCGAGTATTTGAAATTTAGTAGGTGATTGTGTCATATATTGATCCCTTCATTCGGAAAGTATAATGTTGCTGTCACATATTCCGTTTCATTGGATTTATATTTATTTTTTATTTATTAATCGTAGTGTTTTGATAAATCTCCATGTTTTTGATGATTTGGTTCCCTATAAGTACGAATTTAGTTCCCTACATTTCCTGTTCCAAGTTTTATATAATAAAGGTGACAACATTATTTTTTCCTTCTTGTTGAAGTTTCTAGAACACCTTGAGAACACACTGACACCGAGGGATTCTTTTTCACTTTCCTATGATTCTACTTATATCGGTATGTTTTTGCCTAATTATTACAACTTTGGATAACAAGTTAACTTTATTAAATATTTTAGAAAACATGATTTTTCCCGTCTCTGTAGTATGTCGGCTAATTATCTGCAATTCCTGCGTAGGCAGAATTTAATGTGGGCGTCGTAATGTGTATTCAATGGTTCGTGATCCATATAATTTATGTAATATGTTGCCGAGTTAATTGTATACTAAGATTATAATCAAAGAAGGGTAGTTATACCGGAGAGGGTTGAAATATATACTTTTTTAAATCATTATGCAGGTATTCTGATGGCAAGCAAGTCAACAATTTGATTCGATGGTTATAGTGCAGTCCGAATACGATCAAAACAGGCCAAAAACATAAATCGTCGGATACCAATACTTTTTTTAGAAATTCTCGTTTCAACAAATATTGTGACTGCTGAAAAATTGGGGCAACACCCTCAAAAATGGGGAATTCGCCCGCTTTTGGGAAAGTCTCAGAACTTTTCACCCCATGTAGTCAAAATTTAGTCCACTAGGACTTACTTTTAAAATACATTTGTTTAGACTTACACACACAATATTTAAATTATGTTGTGTACAGTAACTTGGGAACTATATAACGAGTCAACCAATGTTTGTACTACTTTAACTTTTTCAGATTCAATAAATTTAGATGCGTTTTAATTTAAAATAAATATTTACTGTTACAAATGGCAAAATCAATTCTCATACGCTACTTCTCAATCCAACATCTTAAAACAATTTCCACTATCGCGATCCTTGTAGAACCTTTATTAGATGATTTCTATGCGTGATAGAATCCGAAATATTTTTCGCTCACTCTATAGCGAGCTGAGTGTTCTACTATTCCAGAGCGGCTGATGGAAATTGAATTGGAAAGACCCGATCCAGGAAGCAGTAAGACGGAGCTTATGTGTCGCAGTTTAGAGGAAAGTCGACGAATATGGAACATCTATAGGTATATGTTCAATATTCAGGAGATATGTAGTTTCTTCAATAGATTTTCAATATTAAAAAGTTCTGCGACCTAAACATATATATATATATATATATATATATATATATATATATATATATATATATATATATATATATATATATATATATATATATATATATAATAGAATTTATTCATCGAAATCTGTTAGGAGCGGTAGTTTCAGCAGGGGAAACAGGAAAAAGTCACCCAGTACAATGTCTGATGAATATATTAATTGTGGAAAGGCCATTGTTCTTTTTCTAATTAAAAAGTTACGAGTAATTATTGCATTGTGCCACAATTTACGTTTTTTTATGAATTGAATGAGCCATGCATAGCGCTTAAATAATACTTCTTTTAACTGTTTAACTAGCTAAAACCAACTTGTGCACAACACCACGGTAGTAGAAGAAGAAAACAACTAACACGACCTTGATTGACTTTTTTTTTGCTTTTGGTTCACCTTTTTACTATTCACTTGATCGTTGTGCTGTTTCCTGGACATATGAATATCTATTTGTTACGACCATTAATTATACATTTAGGAGTGGAATCATCCTAACAAAGCATTATTATACACGAAGGTGGATTAAAAGGACTTGTAAGAAACAAGGTAAATAATATTTTATTGCAAAAATCTATTTCTCAACATAATCTCCATTAAGTTTAATACATTTGCTTCAGCGAGATTCCAGTTTTTTTATTCCTTCAGAAAAAAAATTGTTTTGAACTGTTACTCGTTTACAATACAGAAATCTAAGGAAACCGGTATTATAAAGCGGCGACAACAGTGAAGTGGTCCCGGAAGAATAGGGTGAAGCTTCTGAATTGGCCTCCACAGTCACCAGATCTCAACCCTATAGACATGTATAGTCGATCAAGCGAAGAACGAAGGAACACTCAATCACGTTAAAAGATATCCTCAAATGCGTCTTGTATCAAGAGTGGAACGCTATGGTATAATCCAAGAAGAACGCAAAAAATTAATTTCTTTATTACCAAACAGAATTGCAGCAGTAATGAAAACTGCAGAAAATTGTACTCAATATTGATTTTTAAAATGAACGTTATTCATTTTGTTCTATTTAAACAGAGTTTTAACATTTTTATGTTTATATATATATATATATATATATATATATATATATATATATATATATATATACATATATATATATATATATATATATATATATATATATATATATATATATATATATATATATATATATGTAGATTGCTGTCGTTCAATATAAATAAACAAACGAAAATTTTAGTGCCCAACATTAAACGATGGTTGATATTCTTCGACTTTCCACTAAGATAGAGCTTTTGGGTGTCGTATTTTATGAAAAGGCCTGGCTTACAGGCCTTTACGTAAAATAGACTCGAGCTAGCAGTAAATATACCAAGATTGGACTTTTTTTATACGTTTTGTGTAGCACAGCACTTTTACGAAGTCTTATGAGGAAATACACTTACATATCAAAATTTACGAAGCGTCGTTACAGATGACTGATTATTATTCATTCGAGTACTATATCGGTCTTCTTAAAACCGATTTCCAATAATGATATAGTAAAGGGAAAAAGTCAATTCCAAATCAAGGGTAAAGGAAGTTTTAACCAAGAGTCATATTTAAAGGAATATTTAATTTTTGGCACCTTATAACAAGAAAATGAGGATATATATATATATATATATATATATATATATATATATATATATATATATATATATATATATATGGCTCATTCTTTTTAAACCGGACCTCCTCACCAAGCCAAAATTTGGAGCCACCTAGAACCGCTTGCGAGGGCTTAAATTAAATCTTAAAGACTCTAGTTTTGTAATCCGTTGGGCGATTTTGAAAATAAAAATATTTAAAGGAATATTTAATTTTTGGCACATTATAACAAGAAAATGAGGAGATATATATATATATATATATATATATATATATATATATATATATATATATATATATATATATATATTTATATATATATATATATATATATATATATATATATATATATGTATATATATATATATGTATATATATATATATATATATATATATATATATATATATATATATATATATATATATATATATATATATATATATGGCTCATTCTTTTTAAACCGGACTTCCTCACCAAGCCAAAATTTGGAGCCACCTAGAACCGCTTGCTTGGTGGGGGGGTCCGTTTTAAAAAGAATGACCCATATACATATATATATATATATATATATATATATATATATATATATATATATACATATATATATATATATACATATATATATATATATATATATATATATATATATATATATATACATATATATATATATATATATATATATATATATATATATATATATATATATATATATATATATATATATGTATATACAGTAGAACCCCGATTAACCGAGTCGCGATTATCCGAGCTCCGGATTAACCGAGCCAATCTAAGAACCTGATTATCCGAGGTACGCGCGTCTATGCTGCCTATTAACCGAGCTTATAAAATATGTATGTACATATTTCCATTTAAAATCGACGGGGCCTTCGGGGAATCCCCCTGACCCGTGTGAGGGGTTCCCCTATTTATGTTTTTGGACCCTTCCAGCATGTAAATTTGCGTGAATGCAGTGCGTTATAGCGTTTACTACGGAGAAGTACGAGTATACTCACATAATTCATTTGGTTGGAGTTCTGGTAGTTAAGTATAATTAATACGAACTGCTTTGTTTGAATTTTTGTTTGTCCTATTATAATGGAGCAAAACAAGAGTAAAAGAATCGTCGTTCCTATTGAAGAAAAATTAAATCCATCAGAAGAACTGAAGCAGGAGAGAGAATTAAAGTTGTTGGTGAGGTGAGATTGGAAAAGAAACCGCACAAAAATAGAAGAGTGGTGTATAAATCAAGCCTCCTCGTCCTCAGGAAGAAAATCAATGAAAACCGGCGACTATGAGAAGGTTAACGAAGCTTTATTCATGTGGTTTAACCAAACAGAGATCAAAAGGTGTGCCTCTGTCAGGTCCAATTTTACAACAGAAAGCAATAATGATTAGTAGGCAATTCCCAGAGATAGATCAGTTTACCGCCAGTTCTGGATGGCTTGACCGCTGGAAAAAACGGTACGGTGTACGACAACTGACTGTATGTGGTGAAAAACTTTCTGTTGATGTGTCATGAATTGAGAAGTTTAAGCAGAACTTTAAAAAGCAAATCGAAGATTGTGGATACATATGTGATCAAATTTACAAGTGTGACGAAACTGGTCTGAATTATAAAATGCTTCCATCAAAAACATTGGCATCTCGACAGGAAAAAATCAGCTCCTGGGCACAAACGAAGTAAGGAAAGATTAACTATAATGGTATCTTCCAATGCATCTGGCAAGCACAAAATCCCACTGATGGTGATTGGCAAGTCTGCACGCCCAAGAGCTTTAAAAGACATCTCACCCAAAGCCCTACCAGTCTATTACAAAAGTCAGAAGAGCGCATGGATGGATGCGACCTTATTTACTAACTGGTTTGAAGAAGAGTTCGTGCCATCGGTGACTAAATTTTTGAACAGAAACCGTCTTCCTATTAAAGCAATTTTGTTAAAGGATAATGCCCCCTCTCACCCTGGAGAGGGACTTCATGTGGGCGAAATTGTTGTAAAATTTTTTCCTCCAAATATAACTAACATAATGCAACCAATGGATCAAGGCATCCTCGAAAACATTAAAAAAAATTATAGGCGTTTATATCTTGAACATCTGTTAGAATACACAGAAAAGGAGGATATTATCAGTGGGATGAGAAAGGTTACACTGCAAAATTTTATTTACTGGGTAAGTCAAGCTTGAGATTCTGTGCGTACTACCACTATTCAAAAATCTTGGTCAAAAGTTATTGATTTTGAGGACTATAATGACAGTGAAGATGAAACTCCATTAAATGAATTAGCTTTGAAATTGAGAAGCCATGGAGAAGTGTCCTGTTCAAATTTTGACAGCGAGATAGAAGAAGAAGAAAAAAGTTTATTTGAATTAATGCAAAAATGAAAAGGTTGCGAAAATGTGACAAGAGAAGATGTTTTTGAATGGATTACAGCAGATGATTTACAAGAAGAAATGAGTATTGAAGAAATAACGAATGCCTTTCAGGAAACCGAAAAATCAGATGATGATGACGAAGCGGCGGTGGATGAACAGTCTCCTACTAAGATCTCTCATCAAGAAGGTTTTGCTTCTTTGGAAAAAGCTTTGAGGTATATCGAACAACAACCACAGGCAACCCCAGCGGATTTGCTTCTTCTTAATAGATGGAGAAACATTGCAGCGAGAAAAAGAAGATGCAATATGAAACAGAAGCGCATAGATACCTATTTCACTGTTTTATAATGTTTGTACCTATATATATGTTAAAAACGTTAATACATCGGTTTAAAGTATTGGTGTTTATTTTTTGAATGAATAAAAAACAAATCCGGATTATCCAAGTTTTCAGTTATCCGAGGAGGGTGCCCCCACGTTACCTCGGATAACCGGGGTTTTACTATATATATATATATATATATATATATATATATATATATATATATATATATATATATATATATATATATATACATATATATACATATATATATATATATATATATATATATATATATATATATATATATATATATATATATATATATATATATATATATATATATATATATATATATATATATATATATATATATATATATATAAATATATTTCTATTCTATATATTTTCGGGATTAAAACTGTAAAATAATCATAATTTTCTGGATAAATGCACAGAATGATTTTCTGTTTCACCCTGTATAGCTAGATCTTGCCGGTCATGATGATGTGACTACTTCCGGAAAATAACTTTGATTAGATTCTCTGAACTTTGGTAAAATAAAATTAAAAAAAAAACATTTCTTGACTTTCATACTTTAATAAAGTTGCGAATTTAATGCTTGTATAGAAAAAATAAGTAAATAAAAGAAATACCAAAGATACGGTTGTTGAGAATTAGTTTATTACATTGACATGTTGTCCTAGGCATCGATAGAAAGAGATACATACAAAAATACTTTACAACTGACGAAAATAAACTAAAATGAATCAAGAAAATGAATATTATTTTTCTTTTGTCGACTCTATTCAGAATTTATCTTTTATTAAAAATTTTCCTACATGCATCTACCCACCTACTTATACAAAGTCGATCACAAAGCGAAAAAAAAAAACAAATATATACAAAATTATATCCCGAAGGAGTCGGATAAATAAATAGAACTTTTCAAAATTAACACTCCAAGGAAAGTCCGGATCGCAATGGTAATTGTAGGTGGATAACATGTGGGCGTCTTTTCTGTATGTTTTTCTCTTGTTGTTGTGTGCAAATATTCATAAATGTGAGAGAGTGAACAGAAAATAAACACTTGATGTTAAATTGTTAACAACGTTATACACAGGGAGAAAATTTCCCTCAGAAATTCTGATTTATTTAATAAAGTTCTTCTCAAAAGTGAAACCAGAAAATACACTCGCACGCACACGCACAAACACACTATCCGCCTACTGTCAAGAACATTCAGTGATATGTCATGGTGGTGCTGACAGCTAATAAGACACTGCCCACATCATTCGTTTTTGAAAGCTAAAGCCCTTTATTACCTATATACACTCGCTATTTCCTGGGGTTAGCCTTCGATCTATCTATTTCGACTTCAAATATACGTCTTACTATTAGAAATATGAGGCCACTGTCTATATTACTAGTTTTTTGCCCTCCAAGTGACGACTTACTAATAACATGCCGTCAGCGGTTTTTCGGGGTCAGCCATCGATCCATCCAGTCAGATTTCGAATACGCGTCCCGCCCGTCAGTCTTTTCTAGTCCGAGTAACTTTCTACAAACAACATATACCCGCATCGGCCATAGTTAAGCTCAAAGATTGGCAACGAAGGTTGACAAAAAGTGTCGCTTTTTACGGCGGTGTCGATTTGGTGTATGCTATGTAGTTGCATGACGTTGTATGTAGCTCAGTCATATTCATTTATATAAAAAAGTATACTAACTTGCTGGGAATCGAATCCAGTTTTCTAGACCAAAGCTAGACTGCTTCGCCTGAGCTGCTGCTTTACCTGTGTGATTTTTACACCTATTTACAATGTATACCATATTAGTGTAGACGGTAGTTACATAGAAAAAAGAGCTGAGCTTTTTAAGTTCCCCTTAATAGTTAGCGGTAGATAACTTAAAAAACACCCTTGTGTATTGTGCTAAAACATATCTAATTGTGCAAATAAATTGAAGACCTTATTCTAGGAATATTCAGCAAAATTTAACTGAAAAACTCACCTTTTCACGTTTTATTTTAAAAGAAAATAAAACATAATTCTTCTTTTAAGCTTACACTCCATATTTTACCTAATTACAATTGACGTCTCTCGAACTCTTTCACATTGTCGATCCCTCGGGATCCTCTTTATTTTTCCCTATCCTTAGGGACGTCTCTTTTGTTTTTTTATTGTTTACTTCTTTCGGTCTTTCGCGTTCCTCCATTTTGTACGGGCCAGGTTTTGTTAATGATGTAAAAACATAAGGGTAAACATTGGAAAAATAATTTGGGTTTTTGTTAACGTTTGTATTTTTGTGTTCTGTTATGTTTTGACATCAAATTAAATTATCTTTAGTTTGTTCTAGTTTTAGTTAATTTTATTTGTACATGTTGCTTGTTCACAATAGATGATTACATGAGTATTTTATCTTTGTAAACATCACAATTTAATGTATATGGTTCACATTTCGTTTAAGTAAAACAAAATATAAAATGTATTCGTATGCAAAAAATTGTGATTAAGATACTGGCGAAAACAGTTGCTGCTCCCCATAACCCAGCTGCACCAGTACTTCTCCATTTTTTTGAACTGGTAAAGTGGCAGGAAGAAGAACTGCGAGATCTGAAAGTTAGTACATGAAAATATTGCTCCTTAAATCGAAACAGCCATCTCGATCTTCTGTTCTTCGAATATAGTTTTTAGCTCATCAAAGTACAAAAAGGTTTGAAGACAAGATTTTCTGCATAACCAAATATTGGTGTAGTAGCAAAATTATAAAGAGTTGAATAGAGAGGAGTGGGAGCCCTTCTGTTTGGGATTGTGAAAGGCACAGCCGAACAATTTGGCTTAGCAGTAAACTTTAGTAAACAACAATATGGAAAGATTAATAATCTAGTTATAGAACCGCCTAGACTTAAGACAGTTATTGAAAAAGCAGAATACAATTCTATAGGCAGCATTCAGTAAAACCACACCATGGAGTGTTCTACAGAAACATCGATTTGTTGTTGTGTTGAAAAAACTGCATTTAGTTTTCTACAGTGTATAAGTTTTAAGCTGGAGACCAAAGGATTTCTACTAGCTTGTCAGGACGAAGCGATTAATATCTTATTGTATCGTAGTTGATTTACTTACCTGACAGACATTAAGACCAAGAATAATAATACCCTAAAAACTAGAATTATTTATGTATTTACTTCCAGCGTGCGCAATTCATGCTATATCATCATACATCCATCGTCAAATTGCGGTGGTGTGTCTTATATTAAAATCTTAAGACATTCGTATGGTATGATCAAATGGGTTGTAAAAAATGACAGATGCTACATTACCGGGATTATACTTTCTTGACCACGAGGCGTTGGCAAGCCAACAAACCTGGAAGGATACAATAAAACAAGGAGGAGAAAAAACGTAAAAAAAAATTTAAACTAAAAACTGGGAGCTGTGCTCACGAAATTCAGCGACAATTGTGGTCGTAGTTATCAAAAATAGGCAAAATTTCTGAAAGATCTGAAAATATGCCAACTTGCTGTATCTCGGCTGTTTCACTTTCAATCAAGATGCACACGACAATTATCCTTGATTATGATAGATTGCTTAGGCAGATGAGTTTGATCGATGGTTATTACCCGAACTTGCATGAAGCGTGATCATCATTATCTGACCATACTGTGTGGCAGCTTGTATTGTCGAAGCCACCGGCTTTATCGCGTTGAGTATTTCGTTTCCTTCCAGATAATAATTTATAAACATATACTTTATAAGAATTATTTACTTTCTTTCTAAGGAATTTTTATTTAAAATATCACAGAAAATATATTTGTTAAAGGAGTTTTAATGGCTCTTTAATAAAGACCTATTTTATAAAAACGTATAGAAAATTACGGGTGTTTTACCATAACCTTGGTAAAAAAATCCATTAAAATCCGCCCAGAATAATAATTTTCTTTTCAAATTAAGAGAGTTTCGTTAAAAAATATTTTTACCGCAATGCAGTGACAAACACACAATATAGTTTTAAGGCATTCGCGTGTTTAGACTGGTTACAGGTGCAGGATTCCATTTCGGGAACAAGAGAATCCACCTGGATTTGTCCTGAAATGGGTTTATAGAAAATGTCTTATGGCAGCAACGGGAAATATATCACATTTAATTTAAAAGGTAAATGTAAGTTTCGTAAATTAGTTACTGGTAAATTGTTTGAAAGTAAATAACATTAAATGTGACGTGAAGGTGCTCCCTTAAATTGAAATGTATTTTCCTTGAGGCTACGCAAAATGTTTTAAACACAAATACTTATTATCTTAAATATAAATTGTTTGCTTTACAGCTATTTTAATTTTCTAGTGCAGTTGTGTAGTTGATATTAAATATAAATAGGTGGGATGGCTTCAAGTTATCTACCTAGCCATGCTAATGACTGCTTGGTTTTTAACTTACTGACGAAATTTTTATACTAGTTTCGCAATTTTTACGATTTTTTCTTTGGAAAAATGAATGAAGTAATTTGGAGCATTATGCGGTGTTAAAAATTCTCATTAAAGATGAAAATTCATGAAACAGTATCAAGGTGTACGGCAATGACGGCCCATCTTATATTCAAGTAAAATCCTGGTTTAAATGTCTTAATAAAGCGTTCAGTGCTGCTCAAAAAGGTTGGATTATCTGTAACTACAGGTTTCTAGTTTGTACATAAGAATTTATAAATGAAAAAAGTCTCTGCAGAGATAGTAATTGATGACAACACAATTAACACTTAAAAAAGCAAATCAAAAACCAAAAAAAAAGTCATGGCTAAGGTTTTTCGAAAACTCATGGTTTTATACTCATAGAGGGGAGAAAGGTAGAATGCTTCACTACTGGACCAACTGAAGGTTACTATTCAAGCGAAACATCCACATCTCTCAAAAAAGAAAGTGCTTTTTCATCACGATAATACTCGTAGCATTGCTTCGAAGTGTTTCTTTATCTACCGTATTCGCCAGATTTGGCCCCCAGCGATTACTTCTTGTTTCGAAACCTGAAAATGGCTGGCCGGACGAAGATTCAGATAAGGTATTAAAAATTTTGAGAATCGTTGAACTAAATGTAAGTAGCGTAGGAACACGATGGTAGGATACAACGAATTGTACTAAGTACACATACCTATTACTTCATCGGTAGCTGACATAGCAGCTTTCGAGCCGATAGAATGGTTGACAGAGTCAACGCTTAAAAAGCAGGTAGCGCTTTTCGAGGGATCCTCCTCATGCATATGAGGTTAATGTAAAATAACAAGGGATGAAGTCCATACTTCAGCAGTTTACCCACTGTTCTCCTATTCAAATCCATCCTAAGACGTGTTTCGCCGTATTACGGCTCATTAATTAGGCTAGGATTGACAAACAAGAGAACAGAATTTACTGGTACTTATCCAAGAAGTTACGGAACACGATGGTAGGATACAATGAATTGTACTAAGTACGCATACCTATTAATTCATTTTTGCCAATCTTAGTCTGACTGACGAGCCGTGATACGGTGAAACGCGTCCCAGCATGGATTAGACGAATAAGAGAACACTAGGTAAACTGCTGCATCTTCAGTTATTTTACATTAACCCCATATGTATGAGAAGGATCACTCGAAAAGCGCTACCTGCTTTTTAAGCGTTGACCGTGTCAACTAAACCACTCTGTCGGATCGAAAGCTGCTCTGTCAGCTTTTAATGCAGTAGTAGGTATGCGTATTTAGTATAATTTGTTATATTCTATCATCGTGTTCCGTAACTTCTTAGATAAGTATCAGTAAATGCTATTCTCTTGTTTGTCAATCCTAACCTGATTGACGAGCCATGATACGGCGAAACACGTCTCAGGATGGATTTGACGAATAATAGAACAGTGGGTAAACTGCTGAAATTGGACTTCGTCCGTTTTTTAGAAAAATAAAAAAAAACTACCTCTTACTTTAATCGAAATTAGCATGCAAAAATTTAAATTCACTGAAATACTCTTGTGACATTCACAGCATGTCGTTAGTATGTCGTCACAATAGATATACATTTTAACAATTTTCTCAAAGTAAAAACTAATCTAAATATCAAACTAAAAGGAACTCTTTTCTCTCACATAGAAAAGTTATTTCCTCCCTTTTTTTACTTTTTCCCAATAAACTGTCTTCATGTTACTTACAGACGGCATTTTCCTTGAAAGTTCCCCGATTCGAAATTGAAAAGGCCGTTTAAAGTTACCTTTAAAACTCAAATCGAAGAAAAATCTTACTAGTGTTTGAAAACGGCGAAAACAACTCACGAATATCCGGTTTCGGGGCAGCTTTCTCAAAATTAAATTAAAAAAAAAGGTTAATTAAAGTTTTTGGTCGGAATTTTTTCTTTGATTAATTTTTAAATTACTTGAGGCAAATACTAACCGCAGACGTCTAAAAAAGTATTTAGTTTTTTTTTTATTTAACTTAAATGATTTTTATACGAAAATACCTTTAAAAGCCTGGGTTTATTTGAGTCTTTTGAAAACACATAAAAAAGATTGTTGTGTTAAAGCTGTGAAGGTTACATGGACAATTTTTAAGACTTCTTTAAAAATACCAAAAAAATATCATAGCCTTAAGTATTGTACGATTTAACTAAAGATCACCTGCCTGTGATTTTGGAATATATAGAGCCTCCTGATTAGGCTCAATATTTTATTACAAAACGTAATAGTAATTGGATAAGATATATATATATATATATATATATATATATATATATATATATATATATATATATATATATATATATATATATATATATCAATCGGTTTTATAACGTCTTCCGTCTTCCGATGCCTAATTTCCACTCCTCCCGGTTTCTCCATCCCTCCTCCTCCAGATCTCTCTCTAGTACTTCCTTGTTGATTCCTGCTCTCCAGCTTTGGCGTGGTCTTCCTCGCTTTCTTTTTCCATGAGGGTTCCAATTTAAAATCTTTTTAGGTAGTCGGTCTTGTGATATTCTCTGTACATGTCCGTAACATACCAACTGTTGGGTTCTGATTTCGTCCACTATGTCGTGCTTTATTTCTAAAGCTCGCCTTATCGTGTCATTTGGTATGCGGTCTTTTCTAGATTTTCTGGCTGCTTGTCTTCAGAAATCCATTTCTGTAGCTTTTAGTATTTTTTCTGTTCTTTCCTTTAATGGCCACACCTGGGACCTGTAAGTTATTATACTTTTCACTATTGAGTTGTAAATTCTCTTTTCAATGGTTATGTTTTTGTCTCATAGTATACTATGCAATCGCTTTTCTTCCTTGGATATTCCTCTCGAATATTGCTTCTTCCAGTGTTCCGTCCCTAGATATTCTCGTTCCCAAATACTTATAAAGTGTCTGATGTTGTGTCCTGTGGCCAGTTTCAAGTCCTGCTGTTGTCCTCCGACGCACATGTACTCGGGCTTTTTAATATTGACTTCTAGGCTCCATTTTTCATATTCCTCCATAAGTTTTCGTGTCATGTATTCCATATCATCGATTTCCTGAACGACTACTACCTGGTCATCTGTGAATGATAGCGTGTACAATGTAGTATCGTCATCCAGTGGTAATTCCATACTGCTGCATTTTCTTTTCCAGTTCTTCAGTGCACTCTCCAAATAGATTTTAAATAGCTTTGGAGATATACAGCAGCCCTGTTTGAGACCCTTTGTGACCGGGAACCCTGTTGTTATACCATATTTCGTTTTCACACTACTTCTTGCGTCTTGGTATAAGGATTTTACGGCTTTAATTACTTCGGTGCTTACATTACTCTGTTGTAGTGTTTCCCACCATCTCATTAGAGGCACACTGTCGTAGGCCTTTTTTAAATTAACAAACAAGACATGGATTTCCTGATCAAATGCGGTGTTCTTTTCTAGGATTTGTGTCAGTGAGAAGAGATGGTCTATTGTGGATCTTCCTGCTCTAAAGCCTGCCTGTTCTTCAGCTTCTACGTCCGCGTATTCCGTTTCTATTCTATTTTTAAGTATTTTTCCGTATATTCTGCTAATAGATCCTGTAACCGTTATTCCCCTATAGTTTATCGCAATTATTTTTGTCCCCTTTCTTATGAATTGTTGATATGTATGATATTTTCCATTCCTCGGGCACTTCTGATGTGTTAATGCATCTTTGGAATAAGTTCCTCAAAGCGCTAAATAGCTTTTCAGTTCCGTATTTTACTATCTCTCCTGGGATGTTTCCTGGTCCTGGAGCTCTACCATTTTTTAGCGTTTTACATACTTCTTTAACTTCTGATGTTGTTATCCTTATTGGGGATCCTCGTATAACTATATTTGGGTTTCCATGTTGGGTACTTTTGAACTCTGGTCTATCTTCTGTTAGCATTTTTGTAAAATATTGGTTCCATTTTTCTGGTGTTACTGGTGAGAAGATTTCTCTTTTCCGTTCCGTTCTCATATTTTTAAGAAGTCTCCAGCTTTCTGTGCTTTTTCTTCCTCCTATGAAAGTTTTGAGTCTTGAGCATGTCTTTTCCCATTGGTTGTTCTTTTTGTCACTAATCATTTTGCGTACTCTAGCTTGGGATTCTTTGTATTTTACTTTGTCGTTTGTGCTCTTTGAACTTAAGTATTTGTGATAGCTTTTCCGTTTTTCTTCAATTTCGTATTTAATTTCTTCATCCCACCAATATGGTTTTTGCTGTTTTTCCCTTTTCTCTTGGTACCCTAATGCTTCCAGTGCGGCTGCGTGTAGGCATTCCTTTATATACTTATATTCTTCTTCTATATTAACAAATCCCGTCCGTTGTATCTTTTGGTCCAATCTACTGTTGTATAGATTTCTGATACTTTCATTTTGTAAGCTGTCTCTATTATATCTTATTGTTGTTTCACTTGTTGTGTGCTGTGTACTTGTATCTTCCAGTTTGCTTTCCCGTGTTGTTCGTGAGGTTATCTTTCCTTTCACGAGGTAGTGGTCGCTGCCACATGAAGCCCCTCTTTGGACTCTTACATCTAGGAAGTTTAAATTAGATCTCTGACGTATTATCATATAGTCGAAATACTTTTTAAATCTCTTGTTGTTTGTCTCCACGTATATTTATGAATATCCCTATGCTGGTAGTGTCCGTTTAATATTGTAAGGTTGTTTTGTTCACATATCTCTATAATTCTTCTTCCGTTGTCGTTAGTAACTTCTTCGCCATATTTTCCTACCACTTTATCGTGTTCTTTCCTTCCTATTCTTCCATTTAGATCACCCAAAAGTAATATCTCCCTTGATGTTCCAATTTTGCGTATTTAGTTGTGCAAAAAATGAATCCTTGTTATTAGCCAGATCGTCGTCGTTGACAGCGTATACCCCCAGTAAGGTTGTGTTATTATCTAGTATTTTGAGATTCATCTTTATGATTCTTTCACTAATCGGTTCCCAGGTGGTTATGAATTTCCTCAGTTTTTTGTGCATTAGTATGGATACGCCTTGTTTTGCTCTATCTTCTTTGGGCACTCCACTATAAAAGTGATCGTAATGCCCCCAACTTTCGGAGCCTTTTCCTTTCTTCTTTGTTTCCGTTAGTACTGCAATTTCGACTAACTAATTCATTTACAACTTACTTTACTTTCCTTCGATAAGATTCCGAAACATATTAAGGGTTTAGGAGGAGTCAGAGGTTTAATAAAACGACTTTTTTGTGATTTTTTTTAATCATCATGTGTTCTTAAAAATATTTTATCAAATAATTACATAATATTGGAAGAGTACTTTATGAAGATTTCATTAAAAAATATTAATGCTGGGCAGAGTTATCCGAAGTATCGTAGAACGCTTTTTTCAAATAATACTTTGTGCTGACGATTCGCACTCTTAAGTGGTTTATCTGAAATCAACGAAACAAAACATGTTTGTTTTTCAATACTTTATCTTGTGCTTAAGGGGGTCACTACCGAGAAAAATGAAAAAAAAAATACGTTTTTCGTTTTTTTCCATTTTTATAATCTACAATCATTTCTGCACAAAACAATCCAACCCCCACAATTATACGATGAGTATAAGTGCCTGAAATTTTTATATAAAGTAGTCAAGGTAAGAGCCATCAGTCAGTATCGCCAAGATATGAGTCCCGCTCAGCCTTCGCCTAGCTTCGCACTACGCACCTTTCAATATACCACCCCATTCCACCCATTATGAAGTTATTATTATTTTCACTATTATTATTATTATCCCACTTTTTATTAACAATGCTTAGGAATAATTATATAACACTATTTACTATATACAAATAAAAAACTTTATTTTTACAAAAATATTTTGAAATACTATTTACTATATACAAATAAAAAACTTTATTTTTACAATAATATTTTGAAAAGTAATAATAAGATTTTATTATTTTGTTATACTTTTTTTTAACTAAAATGAACACGCTTCATATGACGGGCCTTCTCTTTTTTCTAACTTCTTAAATTTTTCTTCTAAACTTTTTCTTGCTCTTGAAATTTTTTGCCTCTCGCATTTCGATGCTTGTTGTAAGTCTTTCTCGGCTTTCACCATTCTCAGTTCATCTTCCTTCATCAGCCCAGCAATTGTAAATTTTCCAGGGTCAATGAAAAGTTTTTCAAGTACTCGGCAGCGGGAAATATTACCTTCATTGAAGCAGCATAGTGCATCATATGCACCTAATTCTAGTGTGCTTTTCTCTACAAAAATATTTTTTGGGCATCTAACCCACAATGCATTATTATAGCTTTCGTTTGTGTTTTGTGTCTTACCGTGAACACATTTTTCTAACAGGGCTGGATTCGCCAGGTCCCTGAAGACAGGTTTCAAAATTTCCATTATTACTTTTGGTAGATGAAAATGCTTTGAGTGCTCATATAATTTTTTTTCTGCCTGGGCCTTGAGGAACTTACACCAGTCCAAGCTGCATAAATTGTGTGCCGGATTCTGGTCGTTTGAGCCGAGATGAAAAAATTCTGCCCATACTGCTTTTTTCATCTCAGCCAAGCTGCCAACGTTTCTTCGTATGGCTAAGCCATAAAACTTTTGAATGTCTTTATTGCCACATCCGTGAGTCTGCCCTTTCCTCCTATCGGCTTTCCATCTTGCAGTTTTTTGGACGTGTAGGAAGTTTTTAGCTTTCTGAGTCTAGATCCCATCCTTTTTTGTACATGTCCTATACATTCTAACTTCTGAACTAAGAGACTATCTCCGTAAGGGTTTTGTTCTACAACCTTCAAGAAACCCTTTGAGTCTCCATCACCTAAGTAGTGAGAATATCTCACATTGTATTTGTCCATTGACCTCAGGAAAATTTGCTCTGCACCAGCTGCTTCCATAGCCCCACTGGTACCACTATGATTGGCTATGCAATTTTCATTATGTGTATTCTGAAATTTTAGTGGACAACGACAGTGTTTGGAGAGTACCACAATATCCACTATTTTGCCTGAGTCAGTACTCGCAGCAGAGACCACGCCATTCAAAGAAGTATGGCCCCTTTTTTGACAACTGCCATCTAGTGAGATGGCCAAATCCCTGTTGCCACTATTTGAAATACAGGCTTCCTCTACGGCAGCCACCATTATATCTTTTCCAACTACTTCAAGAGCTGAACGAATAACATTTTGGTGCAAAAAGTGCTTGCTTTGTGGGGGAGGAATGTTCATCATAGCACAAAGAAGTTTAGCTCCAGCAAATCCTTTACCAGTACACCTAAGTGCATAAGTAAATCTAATATTTATTGTATCTAATTTCACAGATTTACCTTCGAGTTCATAATCCAGTTTCTTGGAGTTCCTTAGTTTATTTAGGACTTGACAATTCTGACAAACAATCTTTATAGTGGATGCCAAACCGTTTCTCAAACAAACACTTAGAGTGATTTCACCACCACATTTTTTGCAGTCCACTGTTGAGTTCAGTGCTTTACTCAGCTCTCCAACATCCACCAAATCATACGCATGGTTGCTCATGAATGACTCAAATTTATTTTGATTACCTAGTTTTTTTGAAGAAGAAGAAGGTGTACGATTTTCAGATGAGGTTGATGGTGTTGATTCAACAGATGGTAAGGACATGACCAATTTACGAGCAACAAAAATATGCGTCCCACTAAAAGGTTTATTCCTTTTCTTGCTCTTGAAGCTAGTCTTTGGCTTAGTCATTTTTCTTCACAAAACAATAATAAAAAACTATAATGAAATAACAATATAATAAAATTTAAAACAGCAATAGTAACAGAAAACAGGAAAAAAATTTGTAACTATGTAAACAAAAATAATTTCTCAAGTAAAATATAACCAAACAAAACTAAAAAAAAAAAAATTGGAAAAAAACATATTTTGTTGTAAACAATCAGTGTTGCCAAACTTGTTTTTGCAAAAAAAAAGAAGACAAACACTCTAGAAATAAAATTAAAAAACCGGTCAAGTGCAAGTTCAACTTGCACAATTAGTGTTCCGTACGTTGATTGTTTTCAAAATAAAAATTTTTGTTAGGGTGGTATAAAATGATCAGTGACTTCACAAAACACACCCCAAATGAGTTTTCAATAAAGTTTGTTTCCAATCTTTACTGAAAACTGGTGACCTTGAAATTCTGTTTTTTTTTTATATACCAAATAAATTAATTATTAAAGGTAATGCACTCGTGATAATTTTCGTTCAATCTATACCCCGTGGAGAATATTCCAGAATTTTTTCAAAATTTTTTGATTAGTACTTTTCGAGATAAGGTAGGGGACAGCGATTTTTTAAAAGTAATACGAAGAAAAGTGTGCGCAAGTATTACATTATATACGAGTATATATATATATATATATATATATATATATATATATATATATATATATATATATATATATATATATATATATATATTTTTTTACTCGTGTTTTCACAAGCTTTCATTTGACACCACACTCGATGACCTAGTAAAAAAAATTTTTTTTCACGATTTCACCCCTCAAAACGAACCCCTTAAGTCAAAATTTGTGTTACGGTGGTATAAAATGATCAGTGACTTCACAAAACACACCCTAAATGAGTTTTCAACAAAGTTTGTTTCCAATCTTTACTGAAATCTGATGACCTTGAAATTTTTGTTTTTTTTATATACCATATAAATTATTAAAGGTAATGCACTCGTGATAATTTTCGTTCAATCTACACCCGTGGAGAATAATCCAGAATTTTTTTCGAAATTTTTTGATAAGTACTTTTCGAGATAAGGCCCGGGACAGCGATATTTCGCGAATTTTTAAAAATAACACAACGAAAAGTGCGCGCAAGTATAATATTATATATATATTTTTTACTCGTGTTTTCACAAGCTTTCATTTGACACCACACTCGATGACCTAGTAAAAAAATTTTTTTTTTCGCTTCCGACTTCACCCCCCAAAACTAACCCTTCTTAAGTCAAAATTTAATTCTCAAAACTACATGGCTCTGATGAGGCCATCAATTCCTATATTATTACCAAATTTCACCTTTCTATGTCAAATAGTTTCGGAGAAAAATCGGGTGTGAGAGACAGACAGACACCGAAGTGATCTTATAAGTGTTCCGTACGGAACACTAAAAAGTTGATTATAACAAAAAAAGCAGTCAAAACTACAACTTTTTAGTTTTTCGGCTCTCCTGAAAAATTGACTTTTTTGTACATTTGCCCCATTATCTTCAAAACTATAAAAGTTATTGAGCTATCTTTTTTTTTTAAATATCCATGGCAACACTGTCTACAGTTCGGACTAAGGAAATGTCAACCGAAACAGCTGGTAATTTACCGCGTCAATTCAAACATACAAATAAAATTCATGAACTTTCAAAATTTCTAGAAAATGTAATTTAAATTATTTCTTTAAACCCTTAGTCCCATTAAATTATATAATAATAAATAATAAGTGTGCAAAGTTTCGTTGAAATAGGACGAACGGTTGCTGAGAAAATGGGTTTTACTTTTCAATGTAAATTGACCTCGGTAGTGACCCCCTTAATAGAAGCTTTAAAAAAAAAGTAACAAAATGGCGTCCTCGGAAAGTGTACTTATGGATTTTAAGGGAATAAATGCGTGTTCTTCGTACAAATGAAAAAGTTAACAATTAAAATCCGTTAATTAAACATCAGTTTTTAATGTGTAAAGAATACTATAAATATCATTTTGATCGATTGATCGGTTGTTAAGTAATAGTGGTCACCGTCCTTGAAAACATTCTTTTGAGAAAAACGCTATTTCAAGCCCAGTTACTACGTACAAACACAATTTATTAAATTATTTACAAAGTGTCAAATATTTCCGGGCCATATAGCAGACCTACTGGCGATTTTTTTTTAGAAAATGCGAAAAAGAAAAAAAATGAATTTTTTCAAAATTTCTGACCACCCCCAATCCTTTAAAACAATTGTTGCTAGATCTTAACTTTTAGTAATCGCAGTATAATGACCAACTTAACCTGTCTTACACAATACGTTGGGTGAGCTTTAGATAATTGTAAGTAACTAGATGTTGTTTACACAGACTTTTCAAAGGCCTACGATAGAGTGAATTATTCTCTTTTGTTACAAAAAGTTTTTCGGGTGGGATTCATTGAGAATTTGATAATGTTTTTTGAATCGTATCTGAGACCGCTTGCAGTATGTATGAAATCCGTGGCTATAAATCTCATATCTTTAAAGCCACTAGCGGTGTTCCTCAAGGTAGTAACCTTGCTCCTTTATTATTTTCAATTTTTTAGTGTTCCGTACGGAACACTTATAAGATCACTTCGGTGTCTGTCTGTCACACCCGATTTTCTCCGAAACTATTTGATATAGAAAGGTGAAATTTGGTAATAATATAGGAATTGATGGCCTCATCAGAGCCATGTAGTTTTGAGAATTAAATTTTGACTTAAGGGGTTAGTTTTGGGGGGTGAAGTCGGAAGCGAAAAAAAAATTTTTTTACTAGGTCATCGATTGTAGTGTCAAATGAAAGCTTGTGAAAACACGAGTAAAAAATATATATATATAATATTATACTTGCGGGCACTTTTCTTTGTATTATTTTTAAAAATTCGCGAAAAATCGCTGTCCCGGGCCTTATCTCGAAAAGTACTTATCAAAAAATTTCGAAAAAATTCTGGAATATTCTCGACGGGGTGTAGATTGAACGAAAATTATCACGAGTGCATTACCTTTAATAATTTATATGGTATATAAAAAAATAAAAATTTCAAGGTCATCAGATTTCAGTAAAGATTGGAAACAAACTTTGTTGAAAACTCATTTGGGGTGTGTTTTGTGAAGTCACTGATCAGTTTATACCACCGTAACATAAATTTTGACTTAAGGGGTTCGTTTTGAGGAGTGAAATCGGAAGTGAAAAAAATTTTTTTTTACTAGGTCATCGAGTGTGATGTCCAATGAAAGCTTGTGAAAACACGAGTAAATATATATACATATATATATATATATATATATATATATATATATATATATATATATATATATATATATATATACATATATATATATATATATATATATATATATATATATATATATATATATATATATATATATATATATACTCGTATTTAATGTAATACTTGCGCACACTTTTCTTCGTCTTACTTTTAAAAAATCGCTGTCCCCTACCTTATTGAAAAAATTCTGGAATATTCTCCACGGGGTATAGATTGAACGAAAATTAGCACGAATGCATTACCTTTAATAATTTATTTGGTATATAAAAAAAAAACAAAATTTCAAGGTCACCAGTTTTCAGTAAAGATTGGAAACAACCTTTGTTGAAAACTCCTTTGAGGTGTGTTTTGTGAAGTCACTGATCATTCTATACCACCCTAACAAAATTTTTTATTTTAAAAACAATCAACGTACGGAACACTAATTGTGCAAGTTCAACTTGCACCTGACCGGTTTTTTTTTATTAATGATATAAGTGAAAATATTTCTAGTAATGTTCTGCTATTTGCTGACGATCTGGAAATATTTAAAGAAATTCAGGAGGAAATGATTGTTATTCGATTCAGAGTGATCTTACTGTTCTGAATAATTGGTGCAGTACCAACAAATTAATTCTAAATATTCACAAATGTTTTAATATGGCATTTACAAATAAGTTGGCGTCCATTAAATTTAATTATCACATACGGGGTACACCAATTAAGAGTTGTGCACTTTTATAGTCCTTGGAGTTATTTTTGACCCCAAACTTTCTTTTCATTACGTATTAATAGTATCTGCGGCAATGCAACGACAATGCTTCGCACATGTTCAAACAGTAAAAACCCTCTACCTTAGCTTCGTAAGAGCTAAGCTGGAATTTCGTGTGCTTGTATGGAATCACATTTTTTATAAATATATTACTCAATTGAAAAATATCAATAGAAGGTTTTTAAATTGTATAATTGAGATGTCCGTTACTTTGTGACATTGCGTTTTAAATCTCTAAATGAAATGAAATGAATTATTTTGTTATTTGTCACTTACTTTTTATTTATCTGCTACTGTAGTTTCGTAGGTTTTCTACATTGTCAAGAGTAATACTACAAACTAAGGTGGTTTATTTACGGTTTATAACAAATTTCCAGGTATAATTTGGAATTACCCATCATTAAATTTCGGTGAACTTAAATTAAAATTATTTTATTACAAAAGGTAAAATGACATTATTGTTCGCAAATCAGGTATTTTTTGTTAACAGTAACAATTTTTTTTAATATTTTTTGTGATTATGAACGTATTTACAGGTCTTTAAAGAGATTTTCTTCCAAATTTCAAGAAATATTTTTCAACATATTCTTAAAATTTCTATAAAATTTCTTCTTCAAAAAATATATCTAAAAAAACACTTCTAAAATGGCGGGAATTCTGAACATCTGTTTGATTATTTAAGAGGATTGTATCCTTATTTTTATTGTGTTTGTAGGTCTCTATAGCTTCTAAAACATTTAATTTTCTTCCTTTTTGTGCATTATGTAATATGTAGATTATTTATGTCTGGAAAAATATGAGTTCTTTGATGGAAGTGGTTAGAAAAGTTGGAGTTTTCTTTGTTTAATCTAAGAGATGTTTGGTATTCTTTAAGTATCGAAATTTCTCCCTGTTTGGCCTATATAACAGCTATTACATTCTTTACATGGTAGTTTATAAACTCCAGAGTCTTTGTATTTATGAATTTTGCCTTTTACATTGAAAAAGAGGGAGGAAAGTTTTTACTTTTAAATCACACCAAAAACTTTCCTCCCTCTTTTTCAATGTAAAGGACAAAACTCATAAATATAAAGATTCTGGCGTTCATAAACTATCATGTAATGAATGTATTAGCTGTTATATAGGCCAAACATTTTTTAGATTAAACAAAGGAAACTCCAACTTTGCTAACCACTTCCATCAAACAAATCATAATTTTCCAGACATAAATAATCCACAAATATTACATAAAGAACCAAAAGGATGAAAATGAAATATTTTAGAAGCTCTAGAGATCTACAAACATAATAAAAATAAGGATACAATCCTCTTAAATAATCAAACAGTTGTTTAGAATTCCACCCCTGTTCGGCGTATTTTAGAAGTGTTTTTTAGATTTATTTTTGGAAGAAGGAAATTTATAAAAATAATATCTTGAAAAATATTTCTTAAAATTTGGAAGACCTGTAAATACGTCTATAAAAGTAAATACGTCTATAATCATAAAAAAAAATAAACAAATTTTTTACTGTTAACAAAAATAATTGTTTTGCAAACAATAATATGCTTGAATCTTTTGTAATAAAATAACTTTAATTTCACCGAAATTTAATGACGGGTAATTCCAAATTGTACCTGGAAATTCGTTATAAATCCTACATAAACCAGCTTAGTTTGTAGTATTACGCTTGATAATGTAGACCTACGAAACTGCAGTAGCAGATAAATAAAAAATAAGTGACAAATAACAAAATAATTCATTTTATTTCATTTAGAAATTTAGAAGGTTTTTAAATTTCTTGCATTTAAGAAGGATGGGGTATATCCTCCTAAATGTCTGAAATAAAGCATTTTCTTGCATAGATTTCAAATACCATCTTTACTTAATCGCAGAAAAGATATATTAGTTCAATTATTATTTAAGGTATGTAGATTCCCTATTAACTGCTCTAAGATATTATCTCAAGTAAAGTCTCATATTCCTTCACGAACTATCAGACTTGCTGCTGTGTTCTACTTGCTTGCATCTTCTCCAAATTTCTTAATTAAAACACGAATGTATCAGTCTATGGATATATTTAATAAAAACCTGCAGTGACATTGATCTCTGCGGCCTACCTTTAGCTGCATTTATCCACGCCACACGAGGCAGATTTTTGAAGAAATGCTGGTTGCTGAGGTAGAAATCTGACACCTTAACTACCACGCTATGGCCGCCCTGATGGTAAGTATGGGTTACGTATCTTAACCGAGTAAACAATTTATTCAAGAATATTTTCTTCACTCTACAAAAATCATCAAAATGCATAATATAAATTACACTTTACAAAATCATAAAAAGTTTTATTTTTATTAATTACAAGCTCCAGACGAGAATTTTAAGAAGGAAATTAAAAAAGGGAGAAATTATTGCGTTTCTTTTTCAAAAACCTTCTCTCTTTCAAAATGATCGTTAATTAGCTGAAGGAAAATTAGAGAAAAGTGTAACGATGTTTTTAAATAAAATTTATGCTTTCTTCAGACTTTGGAATAATTTGTTTAACGTTAGGTAATGAAAATAGGATATACAGTATAAAAAAAATAAAATATTTCGTATTATTTATTACAATTGGGTTTATATGTATGTATGTATGTATGTATGTATGTATGTATATATATATATATATATATATATATATATATATATATATATATATATATATATATATATGTATATATATATATATATATATATATATATATATATATATATATATATATATATATATATGTATATGTAATATATATATATATATATATATATATATATATATATATATATATATATATATATATATATATATATATATATATATATATGGGTCATTCCATGCCAAATCGACCACTTTTGACCCGACCTCTTTTGATTTGGCTGAAAGTTTTTTTTATCTTTTTCTATCCTATGAAAAACGGTTCTCAGAATTTTTTCAAATTTTTACCCACCTCAAAAAAAGTTGAGTTTTTCAAAAAAATGACTCTTTTTTTTCAAATTGCCATAACTATGTCAAAAATTGGCAGATCGAGACGTTTTTCTTTTCAAAATTTTTCATAATTAAATGTACTTTTTAAAAAAACATACAAAAAAATTTTTAGATAATAAAATCTATGAAATTTTTGGCTTTTTTGAGAAAAACCGTCAATTTTTTGAAGTTTGCCATTTTTTATTTTTATTTTTTTTTTCTTAAAAAAAACTTTAATCAATTCTGCTGTTATCCCCGCCAATCTCAGAGTGGCCCGAATTTTTTTTCTATTTTTTTTTTATTGAAAAAAAATTTTCAGTTTTCACAATTTTTTAATTTTTTTTTTCTAGAAACAATTTATCACGTTTGTTGAAAAAGAACAAATATCTATAAATTGTTCTTTTTCAACAAACGTGATAACAAAACACTTTCAATAAACACTGAAACACATGACAGATACATAGGTTATGTTTTGGATCTCAATATAAAGTGGTGGTAGGCTTATGAAATAGAATAGATTCGCGTGGATCTAGTGAATTGGCCGTAGGTAAGTCTGTGATTGTCATGCCCTAGCTTATCAATCTAATTAATATGCTGAATTTGAATACTATTTATGTCAGATTAAAATTTATTATAATATGCTTAGGAAATTATTTTCTAATGTGAAACACAATTATAGTGAACAAAATTATTCAAACGCCAAATAAAAATGAAATAAATTATTTGTTGAATTAGTATTAAAAACAGTGAATGTTAATCGTATCAAACGTAGACTCCTAGTCATTAGTATAATATATCGCGAAATCATTTACTTGCATTTATTTCATTATATAAACAAAGTTTCTAAAAAAAAAAATTAAAAAATTGTGAAAAACTGAAATTTTTTTTTTCAATTAAAAAAAAATTGAAAAAAAATTCGGCCCACTCTGGGATTGGCGGGGATAACTGCAGAATTGATTGAAGTTTTTTTAAGAATAAAAAAAATAAATAAAAAATGGCGAACTTCAAAAAATTGACGGTTTTTTCTCAAAAAAGGCAAAAATTTCATAGATTTTATTATCTAAAAATTTTTTTGTATTTTTTAAAAAAGTACATTTAATTACGAAAATTTTTTTTTAAAAAAAAAACGTCTCGATCGGCCAATTTTTGACAAAGTTATGGCAATTTGAAAAAAAGAGCCATTTTTTTGAAATATTCATAACTTTTTTTGAGGTGGATAAAAAAATTTGAAAAAATTCTGAGAACCGGTTTTCATAAGGTAGAAAAAGATAAAAAAACTTTCAGCCAAATCGAAAGGGGTCGGAGTCAAAAGTGGTCGATTTGGCATGGAATGAATGATATATATATATATATATATATATATATATATATATATATATATATATATATACGAGGCTGATTTGAAAAGTCCGTGCAAAGTCCCAGAGATGGCACCATCGGCGCGTATCGAGGTCATGTTTAGTTAGTAGCATCTCTTGAATTAACGCACACCAAGTTTCAGCCATATTGGTTTATTTCTTTGTGTTTGGCATTCGTGTGAATCAAGGAAGTCGAGTGATTTTCAAGAAATGGACGAAAAATAATTTTGTGTGGTGATTAAACATTACTTTATGAAAGGCAAAAACGCCTCAGGAGACTAAAGAGAAGCTTGATAAACATTATGGTGACTCTGCACCTTCAATTAGAACAGTTTATAAGTGGTTTCAAAATTTTCGGACTGGCCATATGGGCACAAGTGACGCTAAACGTTCTGGACGGCCTGTGGAGGTTTACGACTCCAGAAATCATTGATCAAATCCATGATACGGTGATGGATGACAGAAGAGTTAAGGTGCGTGAGATTGCTAGTGCTGTGGGCATCTCGACTCAACGGGTACATAATATTTTGCATAAACATTTGGACATGAGAAAGCTATCCGCAAGATGGGTGCCGCGATTGCTCACGCTTGACCAAAAACGGAATCGTGTGAAGTGTTGCAAGGATGGTTTGCAGTTGTTCCAGAAGAATCCGGAGGACTTTAAGCGTCGTTTCGTCACTGTGGATGAAACATGGATACATTACTATACTCCTGAGACCAAACAACAATCTAAACAATGGGTTACCAAGGGGGAATCTGCACCAAAAAAGGCGAAGACCGTTCCTTCGGCCGGAAAGGTTATGGCGACTGTCTTTTGGGATTCGCAAGGGATAATCCTCATCGACTATCTGGAAAAGGGTTTTTAAAAACTATTACAGGTGAATATTATTCATCGTTATTGGACCGTTTGAAAACCGAGCTGCAAGAAAAAACGCCCGCGATTGACCCAGAAGAAAGTCCTTTTCCATCACGACAACGCACTAGCACACACCTCAGCAGTTGTGGTCGCAAAATTAATGGAAATAGGATTCCAACTCGTTTCACATCCCCCCTATTCTCCAGACTTGGCTCCCTCGGACTACTATTTGTTCCCCAATTTGAAGAAATGGCTGGCGGGACAAAGATTTTATTCAAACGAGGAGGTGATTGCAGACACTAATGGATATTTTGCAGACTTGGACAAATCCTATTATTCGGAAGGGATCAACAAACTAGAACATCGTTGGACGAAGTGTATAAGCCTAAAAGGAGACTAAGTCGAAAAATAAAAAAGGTTTACCCCAAACACATAAGTAGTTTTTATTTTTGCACGGACTTTTCAAACCAGCCTCGTATATATATATATATATATATATATATATATATATATATATATATATATATATATTTATCCACCTCAAAAAAAGTTATGAGTTTTTCAAAAAAAATGGCTCTTTTTTTCAAATTGCCATAACTATGTCAAAAATTGGCAGATCGAGACGTTTTTCTTTTCGAAATTTTCATAATTAAATGTACTTTTTAAAAAAAAAATTTTTAGATAATAAAATCTATGAAATTTTTGGCTTTCTTGAGAAAAACCGTCAATTTTTTGAAGTTTGCTATTTTTTATTTTTATTTTTTTTTTCCTTAAAAAAATCTTCAATCAATTCTGCTGTTATCCCCGCCAATCTCAGAGTGGCCCGATTTTTTTTTTCTATTTTTTTAATTGAAAAAAAAATTTCAGTTTTTCACAATTTTTTTTTTAGAAACTTTGTGTATATAATGAAATAAATGCAAGTAAATGATTTCGCGGTATATTATACTTAATTTATAGTCTAAACTTACAACTAATGACTAGGATTCTACGTTTGATACGATTGATTGATTGAAGTTTTTTTTAAGAAAAAAAAATAATAATAAATGGCGAACGGTTTTTCTCAAAAAAGGCAAAAATTTCATAGATTTTATTAAAAATATTTTTTAAAAAAAAAATTTGTTTGTATTTTTTTTTTAAAAATACGTTTAATTACGAAAATTTTTTTTAAAAAAAAACGTCTCGATCGGCCAATTTTTGACAAAGTTATGACAATTTGAAAAAAAAGAGCCTTTTTTTGAAAAATTCATAACTTTTTTTGAGGTGGGTAAAAAAATTTGAAAAAATTCTGAGAACCGTTTTTCATAGGGTAGAAAAAGATAAAAAACTTTCAGCCAAATCGAAAGGGGTCGGAGTAAAAAGTGGTCGATTTGGCATGGAATGACCCATATATATATTCTTTTCTTTATATATGTATTAATCTTGCCCAAATGAAAAATTGAGCACATGTTCGAACAGATGTAGCGTGTTTGTGGTAATATTAAAAGATTTTTAAAAAAATACGGTTGGCAATACGGAAAAGCAATTGAAATACAATAAAACCAAGCCAAACTTATTTGAAATTCCATCAAAGACCGTCGGAATGTACCGCTCAAAGTTGGAGAGGATATTAAACGAGAGATGGGAGTTCTAACATCTGTATTAGCTCAGATAACACATATTTCCTCCACGGGTTTGCCGTGGTGATTAAATTTAAATTTTAATAACGACCTTGGGCGTTTGCGTTACGCGTTGAATATAATTTATGGACAATTTGCATGTAAAATATTGCGCGAGAAAAAAAAAGGTTAATTTAGGTTAGGTCCGTAAATCTTCCGGGTTACATTTATATCGTGTTAATGATTTTTTAAACACCCCGCTACCCAAAACGGGGATAATATTAGGGCAGGCTTTACGATTATTTTGCCTCAACACAACAATATCGTCGGTAAAATTAAGTCCGGAAGGAGCCTTCTGACAAAAATACAACAGGGAGTTTTTTCAGGGATAAACACTGCATTCGGGAAGTTCCGGATATTGTGTTAAAAATTTATTTAAAATTCCATTATATTTTCTTATAAAATTTCGTGATGAATATACCGGAGTTCAAAATACTTAGATCAACGCACAGTGCGTCGACTAGTACAAGTTAGCTGGACAAAATTATTTTTTCACTTATTTCAATTGTTTATGTATATTCTAGGCATATTAAGTTATTTTAAGAAAAAGTTCATCGCGTTGGTTTTTTTTATGGGCGTGGCTAATTTTTTCCCCTAAATTAGTCAGTTACGCAGACATATTTAACGATAAACTCGGGAACAACTTGTCAGATTTTTATAAATAAAACATTAAAAAATGCGTAACAAAATTTTATTAAAGTTGATTGAATATTATTTTATTCTATCTTTTATCGTTTTGGAGTTATTTAGAAATTAATGGGGAGAAAAAAATTTTTTTTCCTGTAAAATTCATTATTTTTTTCGGTAAAAAAAAAAGCGCAATAACAAAAGAAAAACAAAATATTATACATTTTTCTGACAGCTGCGTATCTGGGAAAATAAAATAAGGTATTAATCATGAAAATCGGTTAATAAATGTGGGTTTTATTCACAATTTACCGCAGGTACTCAATATCGATAAAATTTGTGTAATACAGCCACCCTTGCATATCGCGGTAGGATTGCATCAGCTTAGCAGGTAGATAACGGAACTAAAGGGAAAGGGTATTTTGTATGGTTATTAGAATTAAAAATTATAATACAGTGTCTTTCATTTAGCTGCATTTCGCTTACCTGTATTTTTTGTCCAGCTGCACACAAAACATTGTATAACAAAAACAAAATATTCTGCGTATGTGCACGAATTTTTCTACAAACTTGAATGTGCAACTAAATGAAAGACACTGTATTATTATTTTTAATAATAACCAGATGAAAAATCATTTATTGCATTTGTCAATTAAAAATAAAACAATTAATCCATATTACTTAGTTTTATTGACACAAAAAGGATAAACTCAAATAATACCTGCCTTTCAGGTAGGTAACTTGTGCATTATACATACATAAGTAGTTGGTATTTTAAAATGTTTTTGATTTTTTTTGGTACATATTTCTTGCTGTTCGGTTCAAAAAAAAATTATTTTTGAAAATTCCAGTCAAAAATTGTTTTTGTTTAATTTTAAAATAAACGTTATAAATGCTCTGTAATAAATTTAGCATAATGACACTGACTGTAATTATATGTAAAATAAATACTCATTTATTAATAAAGAAAAATTTACAAGTCAAGGTTTACATGCTTAGTACAAGCACTACATAACTAAAAATAGTAGCTGAACCTAATAATCATCATCAGAGTCTTCTGATGAGTCGTTTACTGTATAATCGTCATCATTTTGTGGCATTGTGCGACAATATGATGACGATTCCAATCTTGACTCTTCTATGCTAGGGCTTACAATTAACTTTTAATACATCTGTACATATTTTTTTCGGCTTTTTTTTGGGAATCTCTCGAAGGCTATTGATCAAAGGATCAAATGTTATAATTAACATGCACAGTAAGTCTCTATTCGTGGCAACACGCGAGCACTTGCGGGTGTTGTACTCTCTAAATCTGCGGCAATCGTTGTTCCGTGCTTCTTGAGCCTCTTCGGAAAGCTGCCCAATTGGAAGCAATGCCGCTTTGATGACTTCTGTGCTGTGAATTAATATTTTATGCACAGTAGCGTCTTGGGGGTGGCGTTACAGATGAAACACTTTTGGGATGAACTAGTTTCCGTTAAGGCGTTAAACACCTTTCCGTCTGTCATTGTCAGCAAAAGTTCGTGTTTTACAGAGATTTGAGAATCACCAAAGTTGATAAGTGCTGGAAGAAGAGCATTAACTTCTTCCAACAATCTATTTGTCCCCACTAACGAGAAGTGGTTCGTTTCTTTGGCAAATATAAATTTGATTGGGCGACAATACAAAGTTGATGAAGGCCGAGGATTTTGCCAAATAATTTTGGACCCATCATATAACTTAAGGGGAACTAAAGAAAATGCGAAAAGAAACTCGTCCGTATATTCAGTGTTCTCAAATCTCTGTTTGTATGTGCTGTGCCTAGAACTTCCATCATATCCCCATTTACTAACAAGTGTAAACGATGAACTTGTTGTGAGCACATTGCTGATAACTTCATTCTGTGCTAATACTAGACTTTCCACTGTTTTATTTAATAAGGCTTGCAAATTTATTTCAGCACGAGTTTCTGTTATAGCAATGTGCTCCTCTGCAGGGTAACAGGCCTGTTTGGACTTTTTTAAAATAAAATATGACGGAAACACATTATGCCCGCCTTCATGGACCACTTCCTAGTTTGTTTGTAAGAATGCGTTGTTGACTTAGAATCTATATAGTAAGCTAAGGCTTCGTCACTACTTAATTGCGTAGGATTAACGGAACTGGTATTTTTAGACTTAATAATATTATCTGGGCTCTCACTAACGTCTCTAATCACATTGGCAATTTTCCTTTAATTTCGGCAGCAGTCACCAATTCACTGACACTTCGGGATTCTACGAGATCCACGATGCGACGTTTCTTCGTCTTAAACGACGATTCCTCGAAATCTTTGCGAGGTCTTCCTCACTTGATGTTGAAGGTTGTGGCGCAAAAGAACTCGCAGTAAACTGTATGTCTGCTTCATCCAACCAATTCTTATTTTTAATTAAAAAACGCTCCTTCGACTTTCCTGAAGCCAACCATTTGGCACCAAACTTATTAGACAAGTTGGATATCTTCAACTTTATTTCTTTCTGGCTGCTTTCAGTAATGTCACCAAAATGAAATTTTGAAGAAAGAAAGTCATATACACGCGAGTTTTTTTCATTCTTCGTGTGTTTTCAACCACTCCTCAAAAAAGGCTACCCTTGAAATAGAGTAAACGTGTTCTGGAAAAAAAAAAAAAAAAACATGTTGTACTGAAGTGTGCTGTGTATTTTTACGAAGAATAAAGTTATTTCTGTGTAATATGTAAAAACTAGCCCGGATAGAGGTGAATGTCTGTATATTCTGAACTTTCAAAGTTTTTTTTTTTAAAAAAACACGCTAAAATATATAGGCTATTTAAAAAAAAATACTAAAAATTCAAATTAATAGATTCTGATTAAAAAAATACATTAAAAAAAATAGTACTTACTCTCAGTATTAATATTCATCACAAAAACTTTCACAATATTACAATATGTCACTATAAAGATGTGCACGAAAGTGTCGCTAAAATTGCAACTGATTGATTGAAAGAGCTGCATTAAACTCATTACCTGACTTCTGACGCTTATGACTCGCTACTTGCAAATTTGATAAACAACCTTTTCTCGGAATTCGGGGTTTGGTGGTGTTGTTTACGTTTTGCAAATAAGATTTCCTGGAAATCATAACATGAATTTTGTCCACCTAGCATGTTCTACGCGACACACTGTGCAACGTGTAGAAAAGTGCCTATCGCACCAAGACTGTCAAGTAATTTATTGCCCTTGTATTAAAACTCCCAAACAATTTAGGCGTACCATCTATGAATTACCGAACTAGAACATGCTATGTTTCTCTTCATGTCAGAGCTCATCAGGTGGCCTAAGTGAAGAGGCAATCGCAACACAACAGTAAGAGAAAAAAGCATGTCACTCAAGGTAACAATAGCCAATAAGCCTCAGTGCTAGGGTACTAATGCTGTTATTTTACATGTTTAGCAGTTACTGTAAATATAGAGTGCTAATTCTAATTTTGGATGTTTAACGGTAACTATAAAAATAAGACGAGATTTCAACGGGAACATTGCTGACACCGGTATAGAGACTAATGGCACTAAGCTTCATTAGTTACTGGTTGTATGCTTTTTAAATATATTCTGCTGTTACGATTGGGTTGAGATTGCTTCTTCACCTAGGCTGGCTGACGAGGTAATAACGGTTGTGTCCGAGTTGTCCACTGAACGCGAGTATTTTCAATACACAAATTTACACGACGGTCTTGGTCTGATAAGCCATTACATAATTTTTAGAAATCATAATTCTTGGAATTAGACGTTTCATCTACGATTGTTCTGAATGACCTTGAGAGATCTCAAGCTTAGAGGCGTTGACTAGGTTTGTAATTCGTTTTCTGGTTGAGTCGGTTTGAGAGATCGTAGGTCTTGTTACTTAGTAGTACATCAGAGGAACATGAAAGGTGATCAATAACTTCAAGTTCTTAAAAGGAGGTAATAGATGGACTTCGTATTTGTCTCGCGATAGGGCTTTTTCGGAGTTCTTTCAGTCAAGGAATCGAGACATTACACTTTTTTTTCATTATTAATGTTCAGTACGGAACACTTATAAGATCACTTCGGTGTCTGTCCATCTGTCTGTCCGTTTGTCTGTCTGTTCGCTTGTCGCACCCGATTTGCTCCGAAACCATTTGACATAGAAAATTGAAATTTGGTACTAATATAGGAATTGATGGCCTCATTAGAACCAAGTAGTTTTGAAAGTTAAATTTTGACTTAAGGGTTTAGGTTTGGGGGTGAAATCGGAAGTGAAAAAAAAGGTCATCGAGTGGGGGTCAAATGAAACCTTGTAAAAGTACGAGTTCAAAATTATATATAATGCTTGCGCACACATTTTTTGTATTAATTTTCACAAATTGAGAAAAATTACTGTCCCCCCTTATCTCGAAAAGCACTGATCAAAACATTTTGAAAAAAATTCTGGAATATTCTTCACAGGGTGTAGATTAAACGAAATTTTACCACAATATTTAATAATTTATCTGGTATATAAAAAAAATCTCAAAGTCATCAGTTTTCAGTAAAGATCGGAAAAAAAATTTTATACCTCCGTAACAAAAATTGTTATTTTAAAAGCAATCAACGTACGGAACACTAATTGAGCAAGTCCGATTTGTACTTGGCCGGTAATTTTTTTAGTACGATTTCACCATAAATTCTTTAGTGTATTTAGTAGCATGTAGTCGTTCATTTCTTTAACAGATGGTCCTTTCGAAAAGAGGTACTTTATCACCAATCAATATTCGATTTTACTAAATGCACAATCAAGATCAAAAGTGACAGATATAATACAACGAATACGTATATTAAAGTGGAAATGGGCGGGTCATATCACAAGGATGAACGATAACAGATGGACACGCCTGAATGGAGGCCTAGAGAACACAAAAAAATGCAGAGGTAGACCACAGATAAGATGGGCGGACGACATAAAAAAATTAGCAGGACACAATGTGTGCAATGGATGCAAAAAGCAAATAACAGAGCTTATTGGAGACAACTTGGGGTGGCTTACATCCGACTATGGATGAAATAAGCTAATGATGATACCCACCGCATTTGTTTTTAACAATGGAAAGTGGCCTAGGCTAATTAGTTGTCAATACTCGTAATATTGCACTTTTTTTACTGGTCTAGCACACGTGCTGCAGGGAAGTCCCTAAAGCGATACAGAAGCGGCACGTGTGCGGAAAAAGCGATTCACGTTGTTCTTGAATCGCTGTAAATTGTACTAGGTGGGAAACATAGTCCTGGGCAAATTATTCCAAAGGGATGATGTTCTCCATATAAAAGACTGCTTGAAAAGCGTTGTACGAGGAGTATCAAGCTGAACCTCATACGGATGTGAAGTATTAGCGTGACGTGTACTTCTAAGATGCACCGCTCTGGGAGGAATTAAGCGGGCCACATCCTTCGAACATTTTCCATGAAAATACTTGTAGAATAGGCTCAAGTCGCCAACCGTTCTTCGATGTTCTAGCGAATCAAGGCGGCCGGCCAGTTCCGGGTCTCCAATCAGACGAACAGTTCTTCTCTGAAAAGAATCCAACAAATGTAATGTATGTTTGGGAGTGGAGCCCCAAACATGGGAGCAGTATTCTATAGTTGGTCGAATTTGAGCTTTGTAAAGAATTAACAGTTGTTGTGGAGTGTAACGCTTTCTGGTTCGAAATAATAATCCCAACTTTTGAGAAGTTCTCCTTGCTATGCTCGCAACATGTTCATGCCAGGGCATATTTGCTCCCAAATTAACGCCCAACAAATTGAGTGACGATGTTAGAGGAATGGAGTTCCCCAACATAACTATGTCGGGTTCAGCAACGTTAACTTTTTTAGAAAAAACTGCCGCCTGGGTTTTTGTGGCGTTAAATTCCACTTGGTTATTGTCACCCCAAGATAGAATTTCTTCCAGGTCTTTGTTAAGTTGAACGACTTCCCGCTGTCTGCGGATATTCGTCTGAGTAGCCGATGTCCGAACGTTCAACGTGAATGAAGAGATAAGTCGTACTGTGTTAGGTATCGGCTGAATTGTGGCACATTTCCAGCAGTAGAATAGGTTGAAAAGTCTACCGAAAACTGGTGTTAGTTCCCTCGCACAGTTTTTGAGAACTATGGCAGGTATTCCGTCAGCACCAGAAGCTTTTTTGGTGTCCAGCTTCATTAAAACACGTTTGAAGATACGCTGTCTGAAGATAATATCGGGCATCCTTGACTGCACTATGGGAATACTAGGTGGTGTTTTTCCTTGAAAATTGACAGTAGAATGTGAAGCATAGAGTTCAGCCAATAAGTTCGCTTTTTCAACAGATGTCGTTGCAATAGAATTATCTGGCCGTGTGAGTCGTGGTATGGTGGATTTGGTGAAATTTTCCCTAACTGCCTTAGCGATTGCCCAAAAGGACCTGGAATTGTTGGGACAAGCGAGAAGTTTGTTTCTAATTCGTTGTTTGTGTGCCTCCTTGGTTTGGTCGAATATTTCTTTGCATCTGTTCCGGGCACGAACAAAGGTGTTACGTTTTATGGTGTTAGGATTTACACGCCATGGTATTAAACGTTCATTTAAACGCTTTAAAATGGCGGCTCCCAGAAAAGATAGGAATAGAAATCCACTAGCAGATTGTGCAGTTTTACCTCAAATACGTGGTGGTACAGATAAAAAAGCGAGATTACTTAGAAGATCCATAATCCATGGATGGATAAACATTCGCAAAATCTTCAATACTTGTAACCAAATTAGAAAATTTTGTGTTCAAATCTCAAAGAGTGAAAATCCTTGAAGATCGTAGGCGCAACGCCGAGAAGTAACTTCAATTTAACACAAAATCCCTAAAACCATGATCCCTGATCTATTTTTGAACAGTATACTATAATCAGCATAAATAATGCCTTAACTTAAAACTATTTTATTCACCGAAATAAAAATATGTAATATATAACTTAATAAAAACTCATAAACAATCAAATATCTTCATTTCCAATAGCTATTTAAAACTAAGCAGGTTTTACTTCAATAACTCAATTCAATTCACTACTTGTTTTTATGCAAACCAATTTTATTTGCTTCTATCAACCAAACCACTTTAAATTCACAAAAACGTAAAAAAGTTTTTCCTTTCAAGTCTCTTTAGGAGTGTTTGTAAAAGAAATTTATATCGATTTCAATTCGGTTTTTAGAGAGTTCAACAGGTACAAAAGAGTAAATAACATAAAAAAACGAGTTTAAAAAAACTGGCAAGTAGAAGTGAACATTTTGTGGAGATCGAAATTTTAAAGTAATTTCTTTGGAATTTACGAGGTTTGAACCTCGTTTGACTTTGAAGTCAAACACTAATCTGTTGTTACTAATTCTGTCCATCAAACTGATTTTCGGCAGTCGTCGATATACCCACATCTCGGATGCCTCCAGACGTTTAAGCATTCCTTCAGTTAACGTCCACGCTTCCATGCCGTACAAGTGAACCGGAGACAAATATATATGGCAGTACTATAAATGTAGTCTACAAGTTGGATTTGTCCCAATTTTAAAATTAAAATAAAAGACAATGAAAACTAATTAACATAAGGTTCGTGTAACGAAAAATTTTAAAAAAAAGAGTACGTTGTGATTCAGGGAAGTGGACAAAGATAAATATTAACCTAAACATCCACGTCCAAGGTAAGAACAGTCATAAAGTTAATTATTTTAGTTTTAATAAATTAATAATATGCATTTTCAAATAGCATTTTACGGATAAAATATGTACAATTTTAGCCAAACCCGACAAAAAAAAATGTTGAGAAAGGGAAACTGTGCCGAAACGTCAATAAAAGGAAAGGATCACAATAAAATTTAGGAAGTTTCATTCTATAATTGACCTCCAAACCCAAGAAAATTGAAATATATATATATATATATATATATATATATATATATATATATATATATATATATATATATATAAAAATAAAATAATAAATATCGTCTTTATTAAGATGTTAATTACAGGTGATGTGAGTACATATTACCCACACACATCGTGTAGTAGAAGAGGCGAGATTTAACCATCGGTTACTCTTACTTCTAACCTCTTCAACACACGCTTACAAACAAAAATGAAGCAACAATTACATACTAACATAGTAAAATCAATAATCGACAAGATACAACAAAATACAAATAAACTAGGTCTGAGAATTCTGCTTATTTAACAGCTTTTCTCTATATAATCGACGAAGTCGGCCAATAGTGCACGTTTTCAGTTCTGGATTCATAGTATTGTATGTATTTACTGCATTATATGTAAAACTGCGCTGAAACAAGGCAGTGCGATGCTGAGGCATAGTCAAGCGATCAGGCCGTCTAATATACCTATCATGTACCACATTTCGGGATACTAGCTTCTCCCTTAAATAAATCGGGACGGAAGTTCCTAAGAGCCTCATTAAGAACATTACGAAGTGCAATTGCACAGTATTAGCAAAATTTAACCATTTTAACTCATTTATTTTTAAAGATATATGATCATATTTTCTCAAATGGAATATAAACCTACAGCAGACGTTCTGTACATACTGCAATCGTCTCCTTGAAAGCGCATCCAAGCAAGGATAGTACACAATACTACAATAATGAAATGAAGACAAGACCAAAGATTCACACAATTTTTTCCTCATCTTAAAATTCAGAATAAAACGATTTTCATATAAAACCTTCATTTTCGCATAACTTTTTTGTAGGAGCACCCTAACATGTTCCCTGAATCTGAGATGTGTATCAATGCAAAGACCCAAATTCTTGGCACAATCAGAAAACAGCAAATCCTGATCAGCCAGCCTCAGTCTCAAAGCCATGCTCAAGGTTGGTCGCCGATTTTCCTCGCAAAACAATAAAACTTGAGTCTTGTCTGGATTTAGCCTCAAATTATGTTCATCCGAGTAAACTGACAAAGCCATGAGATCCTGATTTAAATTTTCTGCTGCAGACTCAGGATTCGATGGTTCAAAGAAATGAAGCAACTGTGTGTCATCAGCATACGACTGAACCGATGAATATACGAGTACAGCTGTTTGGAATATATCAAAAGTATATATAAGAAACAGAAGAGGCCCCAGTATTGAACCCTGGGTCACTCCGGAGATAATTTTACCAGCAGCTGAACAAACATCATACACTCGCATCCTGTGCCATCTACCCGACAAATAGCTATAGAAAAATTGTACGGAGTGATCAGCGAAGCCCAGATAGTGCAGTTTAGCACAAAGTAGGTTATGATCCAGTACATCAAAGGCTTTCGAATAATCCAGCGAGACTGATATAACAGCCATATTTTTATCAATAGCTCTGATTATGCTATCCGTTAAATTCAATAAAGCCGTTGATGTGCTATGACCCCTCCGGAAGCCAGATTGATGCAAGCAACTCATTTGTCAAGAGATATTCTGAGACCTGTGTATGTACTGCCCTCTCGAAGACTTTTGACATAACTGGTAACAAACTAATTGGACGCAAATCTCTGACGGTTAAAGGATTTTTAACTTTAGCAACAGGGCACACAATAGACTCTTTCCAGCTCTCCGGAAAATACCCACTCTCCAGGCAACAATTAACAATATGGGTTAGATGATATAAGATAACAGGTAAACTAAGTTTAAGCATAAAAAGTGTTAAACCATCATTTCCAGTAGCATTGGGCTTTATACTATTAACACACCTGCAAATTGACTCAGGGGTTTCCATTAGGAAATTAAAGTTCAGATCTAAATTCCTCTTATTGTTACTGTAATAATATATTTTACCAGCACAGTTGTCAGACTTTCGGAAAACGCTCAAAAAGTATTCATTTATATCATTCACATTGGCCAAATGTGCAGGCAGACGAGGGGTATCTTTTGAACCCGTGTGAACATTGCATTGCTGAAGTCCCTTCCATAATGATTTTGCATTCTTTTGTGTCTCTAAATATTCAAGATATCCCAATTTTTCACGACGCACACTGTAAAGGGTAAGATTTCTCATTTCTTTGTAATATTGATGACTCTGCTGAGTTTTATTTCTCTTAAACTGAGCTAGTGCTCGGTCTCTTTCTATCATTAGCGCTTTCAAAGCAAGTGTTAGCCAGGGAGCTGGAGGCTTGTTTACTCTTACCGTTCTGAGAGGACAATGGTCCCTAAACACGCCTGACAAATGAAAATTAATAAATCTGACCTTGTCCTCAATATCCTCAATATAATAAATGTCATCGCATGATATGCGCTGTAGGTCAGTATAAAAATTATCCTCATTAAAGTGCTTAAAATCTCTGTAAGTTATGAATTTTTGTCGGCATAATTTTGCGAAAATATTTAATTTACAATATGTTAATTTATGATCACTTATATTTTCCGCGTCTAAAGTGCCCACTGAGACAACACACTCCTCATCCATAACAAAAATAGGATCCAACAATATTGAAGTTTTTTGAATAACTCTGGTTGGCTCATTGATGACTTGGGCAAAACCAAGGGTGTCAAACACTTTTGACATAGGATTAGGTAAACAATCCGGCATCATGTTAATATTTAAATCACCCAGAACTATAACACGTCCATACAATTGCGAAAACCAGGGAGAAACCTGGTCAAGAAAATTAACAGAGTCGAGAATATTGTTTTTGGTGCGATATATTACACCTACCACACAACATGATTTAAATTTTAACTCTTATCCTTACCTAAAGGCTCTCAAGACCATCTACCCGCTGCGGCATCTGCAAGGGGAAGCAGCTCGCTCTGCAAGGAATCCCTGACATATACTCCACACCTCCACCCCTGCCATCTATTCGATCGCATCTATAAAAGTTATAGCCGTTCATTCGCATCGCATCATCCGTCATATTCACATTTAGCCACGTCTCACTGACCGCCACAACATCAAAACTGTTTGTCGCCACAATATCTACAAATTCATCAAATCCAGTAAATATAGATCTTAAATTTAAATGAGCTACACTAAAGACTGATGAATTACTTTCCCCATTCATTTCACTAACTCTTGAGATTCACACAAATAGTCAATCTTTTTATTTTCAATTTCCATCATTTTAAGAAAAATAGGACAAAGCCGATCCAATGAACTGTGATGAAAGTCAGCATTACGATTCTCATCTTTTGAAACTTTAGTGCAGTTTACACATTTTTTAGTCCCGGATTGACAGTCTTTGTAAGAATGGTTTTCACATAGGATATAGGATATATATATATATATATATATATATATATATATATATTTATATATATATATATATATATTATATATATATATATATATATATATATATTATATATATTATATATATATTTATTTATATATATATATATTTATATATATATTTTATATATATATTTATATTTATATATATATATATATATATATATATATATATATATATATATATATATATATATATACTCGTAATATTGTGAAAGTTTTTGTGATGAATATTAATACTGAGGATAAGTACTATTTTTTTAATGTATTTTTTTTTAATCAGAATCTATTAATTTGAATTTTTAGTATTTTTTTTAAATAGCCTATATATTTTAGCGTGTTTTTTTTAAAAAAAAAAACTTTGAAAGTTCAGAATATACAGACATTCACCTCTATCCAGGCTAGTTTTTACATATTACACAGAAATAACTTTATTCTTCGTAAAAAATACACATATTGTTTAGCACACATCAGTACAACATGTTTTTTTTTCTTTTTTTCCAGAATACGTTTACTCTATTTCAAGGGTAGCCTTTTTTGAGGAATGGTTGAAACACACGAAGAATGAAAAAAACTAGCGTGTATATGACTTTCTTTCTTCAAAATTTCACTTTGGTGACATTACTGAAAGCAGCCAAAAATAAATAAAGTTGAAGATATCCAACTTGTCTAATAAGTTTGGTGCCAAATGGTTGGCTTCAGGAAAGTCGAAGGAGCGTTTTTTTAATTAAAAATAAGAATTGGATGGATGAAGCAGACATACAGTTTACTGCGAGTTCTTTTGCGCCACAACCTTCAACATCAAGTGAGAATGTGACTCCTGCAGGAAGACCTCGCAAAGATTTCGAGGAATCGTCGTTTAAGACGAAGAAACGTCGCGTCGTGGATCTCGTAGAATCTCGAAGTATCAGTGAATTGGTGACTGCTGCCGAAATTGCTGTGCGTTCAGTAGGGCAAAGGAAAATTGCCAATGTGATTAGAGACATTAGTGAGAGCCCAGATAATATTATTAAGTCTAAAAATATCAGTTCCGTTAATCCTAGGCAATTAAGTAGTGACGAAGCCTTAGCTTACTATATAGATTCTAAGTCAACAGCGCATTCTTACAAACAAACTAGGAAGTGGTCCATGAAGGCGGGGCATAATGTGTTTCCGTCATATTTTAGTTTAAAAAAGTCCAAACAGGCCTGTTACCCTGCAGAGGAGCACATTGCTACAACAGAAACTCGTGCTGAAATAAATTTGCAAGCCTTATTAAATAAAACAGTGGAACGTCTAGTATTAGCACAGAATGAAGTTATCAGCAGTGTGCTCCCAACAAGTTCATCGTTTACACTTGTTAGTAAATGGGGATGTGATGGAAGTTCTGGGCACAGCACATACAAACAGAGATTTGAGAACACTGAATATACGGACGAGTTTCTTTTCGCATTTTCTTTAGTTCCCCTTAAGTTATATGATGAGTCCAAAATTATTTGGCAAAATCCTCGGCCTTCATCAACTTTGTATTGTCGCCCACTTCACGTTAGTGGAGACAAATAGATTGTGGGAAGAAGTTAATGCTCTTCTTCCAACACTTATCAACTTTGTGATTCTCAAATCTCTGTAAAACACGAACTTTTGCTGATAATGACAGACGGAAAGGTGTGTAACGCCTTAACGGAAACTAGTTCATCCAAAAGTGTTTCATCTGTGGCGCCACCCCAAGACGATGAACGATGACCCCACGATGTTTAACAGCAATCAAGAACATTTTGGCTTTGGTTTATCTACACTTCATGCTTGGATTCGTTGCTTCGAATGTTCTTTTACATATCAGTTACAAGTTGAATATTAAGAAATGGCAGGCTAGAAGCAACGAAGACAAAGCAGATATCAAGGTTCGTTCCGAGGAAATCAAATTGAAATTTAAGAACGAGATGGGACTCATTGTAGATAAACCAAAGCCAGAATTTGGTTCTTCAAATGATGGAAATACAGCCCGTCGCTTTTTTAAGAATGCAGAGATGAGTGCTCAGATCACAGGGTTGGATGTTACAATTATAAAAAAGTTTGATGTTATTTTGAGAACATTGTCTTCTGGATTCGAGATAAACTTAGTTGAATTCAAAAAAATTTTGTCTTGAAACCAGAAAACATTATCTTAGTCTCTACTCGTGGTACTGTATGCCTGCTACTGTGCATAAAATATTAATGCACAGCACAGAAGTCATCAAAGCGGCATTGCTTCCAATTGGGCAGCTTTCCGAAGAGGCTCAAGAAGCACGGAACAAAGATTGCCGCAGATTTAGGGAGTACAACACCCGCAAGTGCTCGCGTGTTGCCACGAATAGAGACTTACTGTGCATGTTAATTATAACATCTGATCCTTTGATCAATAGCCTTCGAGAGATTCCCAAAAAAAAGCCGAAAAAAATATGTACAGATGTATTAAAGTTAATTGTAAGCCATAGAAGAGTCAAGATTGGAATCGTCATCATATTGTCGCACAATGCCACAAAATGATGACGATTATACAGTAAACGACTCATCAGAAGACTCCGATGATGATTATTAGGTTCAGCTACTATTTTTAGTTGTGTAGTGCTTGTACTAAGCATGTAAACCTTGACTTGTAAATTTTTCTTTATCAATAAATGAGTATTTTTATTTTACATATAATTACAGTCAGTGTCATTATGCTAAATTTATTACAGAACATTTATAACATTTATTTTAAAATTAAACAAAAACAATTTTTGACTGGAATTTTCAAAAAAAATTTTTTTTTTGGACCGAACAGCAAGAAATATGTACCTTAAAAAAATCAAAAACATTTTAAAATACCAACTACTTATGTATGTATAATGCACAAGTTACCTACCTGAAAGGCAGGTATTATTTGAGTTTATCCTTTTTGTGTCAATAAAACTAAGTAATATGGATTAATTGTTTTATTTTTAATTGACAAATGCCATAAAATGATTTTTCATCTGGTGATTATTAAAAATAATAATACAGTGTCTTTCATTTAGTTGCACATTCAAGTTTATAGAAAAATTCGTGCACATACGCAGAATATTTTGTTTTTGTCATACAATGTTTTGTGCAGCTGGACAAAAAATACAGGTAAGCGAAATGCAGCTAAATGAAAGACACTGTATTATAATTTTTAATTCTAATACCCATACAAAATACCCTTGCCCTTTAGTTCCGTTATCTACCTGCTAAGCTGATGCAATCCTACCGCGATATGCAAGGGTGGCTGTATTACACAAATTTTATCGATATTGAGTACCTGCGGTAAATTGTGAATAAAACCCACATTTATTAACCGATTTTTCATGATTAATACCTTATTTTATTTTCCAGATACGCAGCTGTCGGAAAAATGTATAATATTTTGTTTTTTCTTTTGTTATTGCGCTTTTTTACCGAAAAAAATAATGAATTTTACACGAAAAAAATTTTTTTCTCTCCATTAATTTTTAAATAACTCCAAAACGATAAAAGATAGAATAAAAATAATAGTCAACCAACTTTAATAAAATTTTGCTAAGCATTTTTTAATGTTTTATTTATAAAAATCTGACAAGTTGTTCCCGAGTTATCGTTAAATATGTCTGCGTAGCTGACTAATTTAGGGGAAAAAATTAGCCACGCCCATAAAAAAAAAACCAACGCGATGAATTTTTTCTTAAAATAACTTAATATGCCTAGAATATACATAAACAATTGAAATAAGTGAAAAAAATAATTTTGTCCAGCTAACTTGTACTAGGCGACACACTGTGAGTCGTCGATATACCCACATCTCGGATGCCTCCAGACGTTTAAGCATTCCTTCAGTTAACGTCCACGCTTCCATGACGTACAAGTGAACCGTAGACAAATATATATGGCAGTACTATAAATGTAGTCTACAAGTTGGGTTCGTCCCAATTTTAAAATTAAAATAAAAGACAATGAAAACTAATTGACATAAGGTTCGTGTAACGAAAAATTAAAAAAAAGAGTACGTTGTGATTCAGGGAAATGGACCAAGATAAATATTAACCTAAACATCCACGTCCAACGTAAGAACAGTCATAAAGTTAATTATTTTAGTTTTAATAAATTAATAATATGCATTTTCAAATAGCATTTTACGGATAAAATATGTACAATTTTAGCCAAACCCGACAAAAAAAAAAAAACTGTTGAGAAAGGGAAACCGTGCCGAAACGTCAATAAAAGGAAAGGATCACAATAAAATTTAGAAATTTTCATTCTATAATTGACCTCCAAACCCAAAGAACATTGAAATATATATATATATATATATATATATATATATATATATATATATATATTATATATATATATATCCGCAGAGCAAAAAAATATATTTTTCGATGTCAAGTTTATCTAAAGGTAAAGTATCTTAAAAACCAGAAGGCCTCATATTCCATTCCATATTTAACAAGAAAAAAATGATAAAAAGCAATAAAAGGAAACTATTTATCACTTGCTTAACAGGAAGTTTATGGAAATTTTACGGTGTAAGCCAAGCACCACACACAACAGAATAAGATAGTTGGTGAAATATGGTTAAAGCAAGATATGTATCGTAACAAATTGACCTGGTCTGAAGCTGAACTTTAACCGTATGTCGTGAATCTCGCGTTGTTGGATATGAAAAACATTCCTGTTAAAATTCATATGTTGGAACAGAATGAATTGTGGAAATTTATTTTAGTTTTAATAGAGCTAACTATATATATATATATATATATATATATATATATATATATATATAATATATATATATATATATATATATATATATATATATCAGTTGCGTTTTATATAGAATGCGGTTTTTTTTTCGTACGGAACACTTATAAGATGACTTCGGTATCTGTCTGTCTGTCTGTCTGTCTGTCTCACCGATTTTCTCCGAAACTATTTGTCATAGAAAGTTGAAATTTGGTAATAATATAGGAACTGACGGCCTCATCAGAACCGTGTAGTTTTGAAAGATAAATTTTGTCTTAAGGGGTTAGTTTTGGGGGGTGAAATCGGAAGTGAAAAAAAAGTCATCGAGTGAGGTGTCAAATGAAAGCTTGTGAAAACACGACTAAAAAATATATATATATATATAATGTAATACTTGGGCTCACTTTTCTTTGTATTATTTTTAAAAAATCGCAAAAAATCGCTGTCTCCCCATCTTATCTTGAAAAGTACCGATCAAAAAATTTTGAAAAAATTCTGGAATATTCTCCACGGGGTGTAAATTGAACAAAAATTATCATGAGTGCATTACCTTTAATAATTTATTTGGTATATAAAAAAAACGAAAATTTCAAGGTCATCAGTATTCAGTAAAGATTGGAAACAAACTTTGTTGAAAACTCCTTTGGGGTGTGTTTTGTGAAGTCACTGATCATTTTATACCAGCGTAACAATTTTTTTTATTTTAAAAGCAAGTTCAACTTGCACTTTACCGGTTTTTTTAAAATTGGAACATTATTTTTATCTTGTCATAGTGTTCACTAAATAAAGCTATTTCGCTACAAATACAAAATATATGAAAGCAGTCAAAAAGACCTTCAAGATGTACTTACACTTTTTTTTTATTAAAGCGTAATCTTCGCTTACGGTGTTACAGTTTGAGTATCTGGAGTTAATGACTCTAATTCTCAATGTGCCTTTGTACTCTTAATTTGTATTAATTTAGGTAACAACTTTTCCAGACTGCTGCTGCAAAAATTCTCTCCCACTCAAGTTAGCGTCATGAGTCTATCGATTAGTGGCGACATCTATCATCAGCCCTTTTACCTAAACTAGTACACCAGGAATCACATTAAATATGCACGCCAATCTACAGGCATTCGACAATCCACCAGCGTTGACGATGATTGACCAGCATGCAGATATTTACGCTGACGCAAACATCCCGGTGAAATGCACGCCAATTTATATTAAATGAGGTTATGTTACAATTTTAATCATAGACATGGAGGATGGACTGAGCATTGGCCTCACAAAATTGACCAATCTCTAGAGAGAGACAAAGCGACTGTGCGGCCAATACCTGTCCCTTTTCTGTAGGCTAATTATCCAAGGCGCAGTACCCGTACATTTGCTTTATCTCTATTACACTTTTGCGTCCATCTTCTGTGATTGCTGGATGATCCTCTGAGCTTGCGTGTTTTGTATCTCCTTTGTAGTCAACTTGCTGGATCTTTGAACTGTTTAAATTCTCCTAGAATTTTCCTGGTACTTATTATATTTCGCCTCGATCTTGTATTTCATTCCAAAATTGGTCCTTCACTGTTATTATTAAGAGCAAATTGCAAACATTTTTTCTCATTTTTCAGAACCACCCCCGGAAATTAATTATGGTAATATGAATATCCGAACATTTTTTTACAAATCACTAGATAAATTTAAATATTCATTAAAATTTGTAATTCAATGGAATCTTATAAACTGAGCAATTTCATTCAGTGACTCTCTAATATCTCAGTGTGACTAGCAGTTGCTTTTACAGACAATCCATTGATTTTAACGTCCGACTGACACTTATAAAGGCGAAACACGTAACCTTACGAACTGTTGCACTTAAATAAATTAAAACAATGAAAAGGTATTGACGTGACTCGAAAAACAATGAAAAAAATAATCTGAAATGACGTGACAAAAACAGAGGGTGGTCTGTTTATGCGGAAATGCTCTGCCAAACACCATATTTAGAAAATAAAACGTGTAAGCTACATCGTTTGTAAATAACAATATTTAAATACCTCTGGCTGATGTAAGTCTAATTTTGAAGGTGTATCTGCCCTCTTTCGGGGGTTGTTCAAGGCCACAGGCCAATAGAGGAATTAGTCAGCTAGTGGCTTACATGAATTGACGCGTTGCCGAGATAAATTGACAGATGAGAGAACAGTCAAGAACTGCTGAAAAATGTACTTTGTGTAATTTTAGTAGTTTATATTAATTGCAATATACTTGGGGTAGAACCCTATAAAGTGCTACAAAGCGGTTATTGTTAGCAACTTACTGAACAGTTTCTCTATCGATTTGTGACCTTGAACAGCCTCCAACAGAGGGCAGACACGCCTTTAAAACTATGCTTATGTCGACCATATTTAGAAAATAAAACGTTGTAAGCTACATCGTTTGTAAATAAACAATATTTAAATACCTCTGGCTGATGTAAGTCTAATTTTGAAGGTGTATCTGCCCTCTTTCGGGGGTTGTTTAAGACCACAGGCCAATAGAGGAATTAGTCAGCTAGTAGCTTACATGAATTGACGGGTTGCCGAGATAAATTGACAGATGAGAGAACAGTCAAGAACTGTTGAAAAATGGACTTTGTTTAATTTTAGTAGTTTATATTGATTGCAATATACTTGGGGTAGAACCCTATAAAGTGCTACAAAGCGGTTATTGTTAGCAATTTACTGAACAGTTTCTCTATCGATTTGTGACCTTGAACAGCCTCCAACAGAGGGCAGACACGCCTTTAAAACTATGCTTATGTCGACCAGAAGTGCAAATTATTTGTATCTTATTTATTCTTTACAATATTACTGAGATAAGCACTTTAAGTTTTGTCTCCTTTCTCGGTCGATTCTAGTTGAGCTGAAGAACCATGATATGGTAAAACGTCCTGAGATCGATTAATGGATGAGAGGAACGGTCAAAAACTGCTGAAATATAGACCCTGTCAAATTTAAGTAGTTTATATTGATTGATATGTAAATGGTTACATCTGACTGAGTTTATTTTCCTAACATATATTTTAGTAGCATGCAGCCCTGCAACGTTACATTGTGTTGATTTATTCATTAACAGAATACATACATACAGGGTGAGTCAACAATAGAGTAAAACTCATTATTTCATTTGTTTCGGGAATGACGAAAAAATGTTAGATACAATAGTTTTAGGGAATGTTAAGGTGCACAGTTTAAAATTATTTTTGAGTATACAGGGTACTTCAAAAAAATGTGATCAATATAAAACATATTTTTTTTTTAAATGAAACATTCTATTTTCTAATATATTTTTAAATTCTGCGTAAAATTTTGTAACTTTTTTTATTAATAATATTACATACCTAAACATAGTAGTTTTTCTAATATTTAAATTTAAAAAAAAAATACAACTCCGCCTGCAGTGTTGATGGATGGATTGGAGTAGTTCATCAACACTGTTGCCGGTCCCAAGCCCGGATAAAGGAGGAGGGTTGTGGCGTTAGGAGTTAGCACCCTAACACACGTAAAACCTAAACTGGGAAATGCTAGTTGTTCTTGAAAAGTAGGATGAAAAATCACAAGATAAGCAAAAATCCCCGGGTGGCAATCCACACTTTCGAAGAAGGGAGCCCCATCGGATACGGGGGGGGGGGGGCAATTCTACTTCAAAGCGAATAGTTAACCCAAGCTTAAAACTCAGCCAAACGAAGAAATCCCGAAACAGAATAGCTGCTCTCGGCACCTGGAATATACAGGGATGGAGGACAAAGAACATCGAAGTCATGCAAGTGTTTAAGAAGATGAACATAGACATTTTAGTAATAAGCGAGACGAAGAAAAAGGGAAGTGGAATAGAAGAAATAGATGAAGTGATGCATTGTTGGAGTGGAGTAAAGAAGGAAGAAAGAGCAAAAGGCCGGAGTTGGAATATTAGTAAAAAAGAAGTGGAAAAAGAAAATAACATCTTGGGGAACCCATCAATGAAAGAAACATAACTAAATATAACAATGCTAGGAAAAGACATGGTAATATTAGGAGTATATGGCCCAACAGAAGACAGCACTATAAGAGAAAAGATAATTTCATGGAAATACTAGAAATAGAAACACAAAAAAAAAAAGAAAAACCAAGAATTAATAATAATGGGAAATCTGAATGGGAGAACAGGAAGGAAAACAAAGGACAATACCGTAGGACATTCGGAGAAGACATTACTAACGACAACGGAGAGAGATTAATAGAGCTGTGTGAACTAAACGGCCTCAAAATAACAAACGGATTCTACAAACACAAGGACATCCACAAATATACTTGGATGCAAGAAACACGAAACTTAAAATCAATAATAGACTACATTATAATTAAAAACTATACCACTATCAAAATAAAAGACGTCAGAGTAAAGAGAGGGGCAGAATGTGGAACAGACCATAGACTATTAATAGCAAATATAAAAGTACCGTGGTACAAGACAATAAAGCAAAAAGAAACAATAGATAAAGAAAATAGAAATACTAATGAGATAACAGAAAAAGCAGACAAAGAAATAAAATACAAAATACACTTACTGCAACACGAAACGATAAGAGACCTATATAGACGACGATTAGATCAAAAATTAAATGAATTTAACTACGACAACCTCCAACAGATGTATGACCACATAAAAGAATGCATCAAACAGGCGTCCCTAGAAGCATTAGGTAAAGAAGACAACGAGAATGAAAAACATAAAATTAGAATCTGTGAAAAAAACAAAGAATCTATAAAGGAGAAAAAAAGGACTATACGAAAAATGGCTGAATACAAAATCAGAAGAAGATCTATAGAAATATAAAGAGAAAAATGCAGAAACGAGGAGGATGATAAACAAAGAAAAGAACGAGAGATGGGAAAAATCGTGCGAACATGTAGAACAGTATATAGGAGGAACTAGAAGTATAGAGTCATAGAGAATAATTAAAGCATTAAGGACTAACAATAGAGAGAAGACGTATATAGAGTACATCCCAGAAAGCGAGTGGGAAGAATATTATAAGAAGCTGCTAACAGAAGATAGACAAGAATTCCAAGAAGAGAACCCTGAAGAAGAACAGAATAAGGAAATAAAAGAGATAGAACTAAGCTATGAAGAAGTAAAAAAGACAATAAAAAAAGACAATAAAAACACTCAAAAATAATAAATCTGCAGGGCCTGGGGGTGTGGTAAATGAAATGATTAAGTACGGGTCTAATAAATTACATCGAATGCTGAGAAACATGTTCCACAGAGCGATAAATGGAGAAAAAATACCAGAGGAATGGTCAAAAGCTTATATAGTATCCATATTTTAAAAAGGGAGACCGCAGAAAATGCACAAACTATAGAGGCCTAAGCATAATATCGAGTATGGGACGTTTGTGTGGAAAAATTATTAAAAATATCATGGAGGAAAATATAAAAGGAAAAATTGGAGAAGACCAAGCAGGCTTTACGGCCGGAAAATCATGTATAGACCACATATACACTATAAAACAAACAATGGAAAAAAAAAAACTGGCAAAGAATAGAGAAGTTCATCTAGCCTTCATAGACATAAGAAAGGCATATGACTCAGTACCAAGACAAAGATTATGGAACGCAATGGAAGAAATAGGCATTGACAAAGAACTAATATACGCAGTTAAAGCTCTCTACGAAAACAACACAGTGAACATAAAAATAGGACATAAAATAGGGATGAGACTCCAAGCATCAAAAGGCCTATTACAAGGACGCTCTACATCTCCAACACTATTCAAAATATACCTCGAACCAACATTAAAAAAATGGAAGCAAAAATGTAGTGGAATGGGAGTCCCAATACGAGAAGATTACTTATATACTCTAAGTTTCGCAGACGACCAAGTAATCATAGCGCAAGATGAGGAAGACCTCAGTTATATGGTAAGAAGACTGAAAGAAGAATACACTAAAGCAGGATTAGCAATAAACTTTGATAAAACGGAATATCTAACAACAAAGGAGGGAAACGTGGAGAATCTAGAAGTAGATAACGAAACAATAATCAAAGGAACCGATAGATTTAAATATCTAGGAACCATCATTTCAAAAAAACGCAACATCAGAAGAAGAGATTAAAGCTAGATTAGGAAAAACGCGAACATGCATAAGACAGTTAAATTCGATCCTGTGGGACAAGCACATTACAAAGAGAAACAAAACACGCATATACAAATCAATAATACAAAGCATAATGACATACGGGTCAGAAAACATGGACGATCAACAAAAGAAATAAATCTAAAATTAACGCGGTAGAGATGGAGTATTGGAGAAGATGTTGTAGAGTGACACGTATGGAGAGAATAACAAATGAAGAAATAAGAAGCAGAATGAACATCAAAGAGAACGCAATAAACACCATTGAAGAAAAACGATTAAAATGGTATGGACACATAAGACGAAGCGAAGATAATAGGTGGATAAAGAAAATAACGGAGTGGAGCTCTGTAGGGAGAAGAAAAAGAGGAAGACCCAGACGATCGTAGAGAGACGATGTGGACGAGGCTATGGAGGACAGGGGTCTAACAGATGGAGACTGGGAAGATAGAAACGGATGGAATCAAAGGCTGTAAAAAATCCTTGTTATATATACAAAAAAAAATACTAGTTCTCAGTTTTATAAAAAATTACCAGTAGTTTCTGAAGGTGGAATACTCATAATTGGTACGAGCATTCTATAGATATGAAAAAAAGACATATGTAAATAAATTTGAGTTAGATGTTACAGGGTGTTCAAAATAAATTTATGCATTTCGACTATTTTAAATTGAAAAATCTGAAATTTTTTAAATGGAACACTCTGTATATTATTATTTTTTCTGATAGATTTTACAAAACCCTCCAACTTTTATTAAGTATATCATATACCTATTTCTAACAGTTTACGATTTCTTTTGAATTTTTCAATTTTTATCCTTGTTTTTAATACACTTACGCTATAACATCATAGTTGCCAAGACAAAACAAAAATGTAGGCATTGTCAAATTTTGACATGTGTATTAAACAAGTAAAAATAGTTTAATTTGTTGTAGTATGTAACGTATAAAGGTAATAGTTATGGATTTTCCTAAAAATGAATTAATTGATATGGTTTACAAACCGGGCGAGGTGGGAAAAAATTGCCTTTTGTCAGTAAGGCTTTACGGAGCGAAGTACTCTAATCGACGTATACCATCTAGAAAATCTTTTCAGTGCTTAATAGAACGGTTTGATGGTAGTCGTAACGTTGAGTATACGAAACGAAAAGTAGTAAAAAAAAATGCTACCAATGAGGAAAATGAAATGGAGATTTTACTTCATGTTGAAGATAATCCCCAGGTCAGCGGCCGTCAACTAGCTGACTTATCTAATACATCCCAATTTACGGTTAATCGCACCATAAGAAAATCCCTTCATATGGAACTACACTAAGAACTTCAAGACTGTGATTTTGAACGACGAGTAAACTTTTGTAGCACCATGACTGGAGCAATAGAGGCTGATCCAAATTTTTGTTTGTATGTTTTCTGATGAAGTTACTTTTCGCAGTAGTGGAGCAGTTAACAGCCATAACTTGCATTATTATTCAACAGTTAATCCATTTGGGCCCGGGAAGTTCAAGAACAAAACCATTGGTCGCTTAATATATGGTGTGGAATATTAAATTTTCGAATTATTGGTCCATATTTTTTCCGCGAACCGCTTAACGGGCCTAGATATCTAAATTTTTGGCAAAACGAATTACCCCAGCTTCTTGAAGAAGTTGATAACTTTGAAAGGGAAAAAATGTGGATTCAACAAGACGGAGCTCCTGCTCATTACCATCGGCAAGTTAGAGAATTTTTAAACGATCGTTACCCACAAAAAAATGGATCGTAGGGATTCATTCAGTGGCCCCCTCGATCATGTGACTTAAGACCTTTAGACTTCTTTTTGTGGGACTACATTCACGTTTATGTGAATTCCCCTACAACACCAGTAGATATGGAAAATAGGATACGGGATGCGTGCGGAACAATAACGCCCTTTATGCTAAGGAAAGTGAAGGAAAATATAGTAAAACGACTAAACATGTGTATTTAAGTAGACGGGCATATTTTTGAACATTTATTACGTCATAATAATTAATCATTAGATAAGTTAAACTATATTAAAATTATTATTAACTATTTGTTTATGTTTTCACAATAGCGTATGTGTATTAAAAACAAGGGTAAAAATTGAAAAATTCAAAATCGAAAACTATTAGAAATAGGTATATAACATACTTAATAAAAGTTGGAGGGTTTTGTAAAATCTATTAGAAAAAAATAATAATCCAATGTGTGCCATTTAAAAAAAATTGAGATTTCAATCTAAAATAGTCGAAATTATAAATTTATTTTGCACACCCTGTAGCATCTAACTTAAATTTCTTTACATATATATTTTTTTTCGTCTCTATAGAACGCTCGTACCAATTATGAGTATTCCACCTTCAGAAACAATGGCGCTACTGGCAATTTTTTAGAAAATTGAAAACTAGTATTTTAAAAAAAAAATTGAAATATTAGAAAAACTACTAGGTTTAGGTATATAACATTATCAGTAAAAAAGTAAAAGATTTTACGTAGAATTTAAAAATAAATTAGAAAATAGCATGTTCCCTTTAAAAAAAAACATATGTTATATCGCCCACACTTTGTTGAAGTACCCTGTATACTCAAAAATAATTTTAAACTGCGCACCTTAACATTCCCTAAAACTATTGTATTTAACATTTTTTCGTCATTTCCGAAACAAATGAGATAATGAATTTGACTCTATCGTTGACTCACCCTGTACAATGTAAATCTATGGAATAGTGGTTAAAGACAGATCAAGAAGACTGGCGAATTCTCCGTCCGTTCTTTAATCAGCTGATTGTAAATTATTCGGCTTCATGGCCTTGTCAATCGGTCATATTTAACTATGTAAGCCAGTTGATGTTGTGGACACTAAAGTCGTGCCGGATGGCAATTCCGATGCCTGAACAATTAATCTGTAAATGATCGATTGTGTTGCAAGAAAAGCGAAAAGTGTCGTAAAGTTAGTATCACTTGGTGGTTACCAGAGGCAGCAGATAAACCTTGGGGTGTGTTGAATTGTTAGTTTTAATCACATAACATCAAACTTTCGGGGCTCCAAAGCCGTTGGCAAGAGAGATCGCTTTTGACAAAAAGACAGATTCTAAACTTACCTCTAAACCCACAATAGAAGTCGTATCTAGGATAAAGAAAGTTGACTGTGCTGGTCGACAAATTGATCTTAGTATTATAGAGGGCGAGTACATGAGGCTTATTTGATTGCAGGTGTAGTTGCACTGAATTTCTGTAAGAATTTAAACCTCGTATATTATAAAAATCTATTCTAAAATTACGATCTCTGTATGTTGACAGCCCCGAACTAGCCCCCTTCAGAAGATTCGAATGGGGAGATATTTTACCACCGGATTTTTCTGATTCTGAAAGTTTCACCTAGCTATTCTTTTCTCAAATAAAATCCAGGGTCAGCCAAAGTTGATGCGATGGTATCACATGGCGCGCTGCCTAGTGGGATCTTGATATCTACCATCTGGCTTGTTCTTTTAGTCGCGTTTTATAATCTGTAGAACGTACACGGGTTGGAATTTTGTCCCACACCCCCACAGACTGTTTGCGAGGCCCTGAGTCTCATCACAACTACTACTTCTACTTCTTGTGCTCGTGTATTATCAAAATTTCATTTAAACATTTTTTTTTTAAATTGCGAAGTCTGGATAAATATCGAAGAAAAAATGCGCACAGTCATACCTCTTGAATTAGAGTCAACTTTTAAAATTAAAAATTTAATAGCTTTTTACCCTTTGGCTGTATCGAAATGTCGCTTTTAATCAAAATTCCGAAATTAAAATCCTTATTCTGCTTTTCGAAAGTTTAAGTTTGCATTATTCAGGAATTTTGTGAAGTATAGGGTTTATTTTTCTTTAATTATTTATTATATTTCGAAAGTTTTGAATAGTTTATATTTAATAATTGGACTAAGTTTGTAGGAATCTACTACCGTTTGCCTTGTTTAAATTTATTAAGAATTTTCGGCACGTATTAAAATTTATTCTTACAGGCAAAAGAAAAACTTTGAAAACGTTGAAAAAATTAGCTGTTTGTAGTTGTAAATAAGGCTAAATTTGTATATAAAAATTTACTATAATTTGTGTGGTTGTATTATTACCTACAGTCCCTGGCCAAATTATTAGACACACTGTATTTTTTTTAGTAATTTTATGTTTCTTAAGAGTTTTTATGCAATAATGGTATATTTAAACTACAATATTATTGATTTTTATTTAAAAGAATTGTTGTAGACTACATATTTGTATTTATTTTTAACATATGGTAACACTGTGTTGACAAAGTGATACATGAACGTAAATAAGTACAAACCTGTATCAGTCGCGATCGGAATCGAGTCAGGTACGGTCGTGTTTCTGTGGCTTTATGGACTGTGTTTGTTTGTTTAACAGTTATTAGTTTATTTTGTATGCAGTGTTTTAAAAAAGTAATTGGACTATTTTCATTATGGGTAGAAAAGGCGATCTTTCACCACGTAAAAAAGCTGACGTGAAGGCCCTTGTGATTGCGAAAACATTTACAAACCGAGAAATATCACGAAGATTGGAGGTTTTTGAAGCTAGTGTACGACGCATAAAAAAGAAAATTGAGTCAGGGAAGGAATTGAGCCCGAAAAGAAAGAAAAGATGCGGTAGAAAACCAATTTTGACTCCACGGTCAGAGAGATGTTTGAAGAAAATTTGTGTAGAAAACAGATTTGCTACCACAAAGGTAATAAAATCACAACTCCAGGATGCTAGCATAAATGCTTCTGAGCGCACTGTTCGAAGAAAATTGAAAGAATTAGATTTTAAGGCCTGTCGCCCCGCCAGGAAGCCCAAGTTAACAGCTGCAATGAAAGCAAAACGCCTGAAGTGGGCCAAACAATGGCAAGACAAAGATGTGGACTTCTGGAGATCGGTAAGATACAGCAATTTAATCAATAATTGATACATTATTATCATTTTCAGTTAAATAAAGCAAATAAACATGGAAGTTTATATATTTTCCCTATTTTTGACAGGTCTGCTTCAGTGACGAAAGCACATTCGAAATTTTGCAGAATAAAGCTCAGTATGTGCGTCGTCGTCATGGAAAAAAGTTTCATCCTGATTGTGTCGTCCCGACGGTTAAACATCCCACCAAAGTGATGATTTTGTCAGTCATCAGCAGCAAGGGCACTGGACGTCTGTACGTCGTCAAAGGAATAATGAGGCAAGATCAGTAAAAAGAAGTATTACAAAATCGATTGATTCCGCAGCTCAGAGAATGGTTTCCAAATGGGGAACCATTCACTTTCATGCAAGATGGAGCTCCCTGCCACACTGGTCGGTTGTTAAAGCTTTTTTGGCAGAAAAAAATATCCCTCTGTTGGATTGGCCGGGTAATAGCTGATGAAAAGAGAAGTGGCTAAAGATGTGATTACCAACAAAACCCAGCTCCTAGAAAAGATTATTCATGTGTGGAATCATCATCCTCAAATGCAGGAGACAGTACAATCTTGCATTGATAGCATGCCGCGCAGAATTAAAGCTTTGATAGCGGCTAAAGGTGGCTCAACTAAATATTGACTTTTACTAACATTAATTTCACTTTTCTTTAAAACTTAATACACTTATGCTTTTCTAAATTAATGCTGTTTTATTTATGTCAAATAAATAGGTAATTGATTGGATAATATAAAAAATAAAAAACAAATCAATTTAAAATAATAAAACGGTACAATATCACTCGGTAATTAATATTTTACATGAAATCTTGCAGTGCGTCTAATAATGTGGCCAGGGACTGTATACGAGTGTGACTTTTTAAGGTATCTGTCGTCATACAGAAATTTACTCGCTTATCAAATTACTGTTGCTCTTCTAAGTAGTTTGGCGAACTTTTGTACGAGTTTGTTGCGTTTTCCAGTTTTCACAATGAAAAGAAGACAGCAACAAACCGAAAAGTTCACTTACTATTCGTAGATCTAACAAAAGCATACGATACTGTTCGAGTCAGAAAATTTTGGCAAACTCTGAAACTATGGCCAGTAAATAATACTCTAATTCCTGGAAACAAATGTACAACCAATCATATTCTCGAATAAAACTAGGAAACACACTCTCAGATGCATTCCCAATAACAAACGGACTGAGAGAGGGTTTCTGTTTATCGCTCCCCTTGTTCAAAATTTACCCAAACGAAACTTTAAAAAGATGGAACAGAAAATGCAGCGGAATGGGAATACCGTTGAACGATGAAAGAACGATATATATATATATATATATATATATATATATATATATATATATATATATATATACTCTTCGTTTTGCGGATAATCAAGTAGTTATTGTGCAAAACAAAGAAGATCTAGAGTATATAAGAAAGCTGTTTGAGGAATATGAAAGCGGGGAACTGACTGTAAACTACAAGAAAAATAATAATAATATCTCTGTATTGCAGGAGAACCGAAAAAATTTACCTTAAACGGAGGTCAAGTGATTGATTCCTGCAATGACTACATCTATTTAGAACAACGTTTCGCAACCTGTGGGGCGCGCCCCTCTAGGAGGGCGTGATTACACTACTGGGGGAGGGGCGTGAGCGTATCGAAAAAAAATTATTATTATAAATATTCATTAAAAACATATAATATAATTTATTGAAAGGAAAGCAAAACAAAATACATTCTGACATAATAAAAAATAAAATACACATTTACAGTGATATAATACACCTATAAATAGGATTGTATTGGTACTGCACAATGTATTTACCTAATAATTAACATATCAATACTAAATTAAAAACAAGTTGAATAATTATTAGTGACTCCCTTGGGCCTGTTTTGCAGAGTAAAGATTTTCGAAGGATGGTTTAATATTAGAAATAGACACTCTGAGTTATTTTTCTATATTTAGTTAAGATCTATATTTTGTTTTCAAAGCAGCCACCGCAGAAAATAAGGTTTCGTAAAGGTAGGATATTGAAAATGGTAATAGTATACGAAATGCTCTTGTTTTCAGTGCAGAAAACTCATCATTCACCCCTGCTCAAAATTCAAAGAGTGATTTATTATTAAATTGTCTTTTGATTTCGCCACTTGCCGTGAAGTCTATGAAGATTTCTTCTTCGAAAGTTGAGAGCCCTTCAGGAGTGTTTTGAAATGGATCCCTAACCCACTCGTAACTTGTTAACAAGTTGTCGTCAGTAAGAAAATACTTTTTAAAATTCTTTGTCAACATGGCTAGATGATATTCAATGGTTATTAAAACAACTTTCACATGTTGTTCTTCAGCCTTGTATGTTTTAACACATTCACCCACATTTGCAAACATTTCTAGGTTTTTTTGCTTTATAATTCTGCTCTACAATTCCAATTTTCTACAAGAAGCATTAATTTTATCACTTATATCGAATATATGGGTATTTGTTCCTTGGAGTAGAAGATTTCATGTATTTAGTTTCTCGAATATATCGACCAAGTAGCTCAATTTCGTCACAAATAAACTATCTCGAAACTTCTCGGCTTCCGGTCGGTTTTCCTCTCCTAGAAAAATGGCGATTTCATTTCTTAATTCATAAACATGTTGCAAACATTTCCCACGTAATAACCATCTTGCCTCGCAATAAAATAGTAACGCTGAATGTTCGGCACCCATGTCTTTACAAAGCGCAGAAAAAATTCTAGAGTTTATGGGTCTCATTTTAATATAATTTACTACGGTTACAACTGTAGTGAGCTCAATATTCAGAGCAGGACTCATTTTTTGGGAAACCAGAGCTTCTCTGTGGATCATACAATGTGACCACACACACAGTGGAGATTTTTGTTTCACAAGTGCTTGTACACTTTGAAATCTTCCAGACATTGAATGAGCATCATATTCCGACGCAATTTTTCCACTCCATATGCAAACAAATAATTTCCAAAATCAAGAATGCACACAATTAAAGAATAAAAAACAAACCTCTGGTTTGTCCCAAAAATTCCAGCTCCTTTCGATAGATCACTAAGGCCATTAGTAAAAATTTCACTAAATTCACTGTATCACCACTTATATGGCCAAATATTACTATTGCAACACCTGTTGAGAAAGCCAACTTGTTAGCAGCTGCTGACTGATCTGGTAGAAAAATGGAATATAAGGTACCAATACATTTGGCCTTCATTGATTTTCATAAGGCATTTGATACTGTTGAAATCTGGTCAGTTCTAAAATTCCTACAGAATGCAAAAATAGACTTCAGATATATAAAAATAATGGAGAACATCTATAAGGAAGCACCTATATATATATATATATATATATATATATATATATATATATATATATATATATATATATATATATATATATATATAGATCTTAACTAAATATATAGAAAAAGAACCCAGAGTGTCTATTTCTAATATTAAAACCATCCTTCGAAAATCTTTGCTCTGCAAAACAGGCCCGAGGGAGTCACTAATAATTATTCAACTTGTTTTTAATTTAGTATTGATATGTTAATTATTAGGTAAATACATTGTGCAGTACCAATACAATCCTATTTATAGGTGTATTATATCAGTGGAAATGTGTATTTTATTTTTTATTATGTCAGAATGTATTTTGTTTGGCTTTCCTTTCAATAAATTATATTATATGTTTTTATATATTTATAATAATTTCTTTTCGATATGCTCGCGCCCCTCCCCCCAGTAGTATAATCACGCCCCCCTAGAGGGGCGCGCCCCACAGGTTGCGAAACGCTATTCTAAATAGATGTAGTCATTGCAGGAATCAATCACTTGACCTCCGTTTAAGATAAATTTTTTCGGTTCTCCTGCAATACAGAGATATTATTTTTTTTTTTTTTGTAGTTTACAGTTAGTTCCGCGCTTTCATATTCCTCAAACAGCTTTCTTATATACTCTAGATCAGGGGTGCTCAAACTTGAACTGCTGGCGATCTACCTCAATATTGTTAGACTACGATCGATCGACTCTGAGAGGCTGCAAATAAGTGTGATGCAGGATTGTCGTCTAGGTAGAGTGTATCGTGGCACAGATATTAGTTTTCCGCACAATATGCATTTTTTTAGTCAAGGTAAGTGTAGGTTTGCTCTAAAATGTCAATGAAAAAACTCATAATTATTCAAAATTGCGAGTTTATTGGTTCTTACAAAACAAACGAGTTCTAGTGTCTAAACTTAACTAAAGAGTGACTTTGGATGTTGAAACGTGGCACTGCATGTCCTCAGCATACTTTTCATAAGATGGTACGTAATTACCGAGTGCTAATCGCTAGCATGATGACATATGTTCGTCAGTTAGTCGATTGCGATATTTTGACTTAAATATCTTCATTTCAGAAAATGCAGACTCGCACAAGTAAATTGACCCAAACATTGCCGTCAGTTGAAGGGCGCTTTGCCTTAGATTCGAATATTTATCTTCAGATATAAAACACCAGAATTTTGTATCAGATGCTGTGGCTTTGTGTTGTATATCTGATATAATCTGCACTAGCTCATTTTCAACAAAACATGAGTCTATGTATATATTTATATATATATATATATATATATATATATATATATATATATATATATATATATATATATATATATATATATGTATATATATATAAATATAAATATATATATATATATATATATATATATATATATATATATATATATATATATATATACAGTAATACCCCGCTTTACGCGAGGGATACGTTCCGAAAAAAATCGCGTTAACTGAAATTCGCGTATATCGAGGTTTATGATTAAACATAGTCAAAATTTAATACAAAAAAATACAAATCATTTTAATCAATCACTTTAATTCTAAGAACACTTTATGCAATACATACTCTTATTTTTTACGGAAAAATACATCTATTGTCTTTTGGGTAACGTTTTGTTTACGTTCTTGTAAAATACGTTCATAACACCCAACACTGTTTTTAATTGTTTGACACACGGTCATCATTATTGTCTATACTCTGCAATATGTCCAAACCTGAATAAATTTTTGAAAGTGCATTTTGTATTTCCCCTGAAGATAAAACTTTCTCTTCTACTTGTTCTTCCTCATCGTAGATAGGATTATTCTGTAACTCGATCAGATCTTCATTGCTAATAGGATCGTCGTGCGTTGCTACAAGTTCTACGAGATCTTCTACCGTGACATCTTCAAGTTCAGACCCCTCAATCATTGCAGCAATGTCTTCAAGCACTTGTCTCTGCATCTGGACAATTCTTCTAGGTGCTTCCACTACATCTGGCCAAAGATTACGCCACACCCCATTCATACAACTCATTTTAACTTCCTTCCAAGCCTCTTCTATGTTGTGAATAGACTTCATAATGTTGTATGACTTCCACCACTCTCGCATAGACTGTCTTCCTTCCCCGTCAGTTTCATGAATTAGTTGGCTAAAAGTGCGGCGATGGTAATAAGCTTTGAAGTTTGCTATTGCTCCCTGGTCCATAGGTTGTAATATTGACGTAGTGTTTGGTGGAAGGAACTTTACGTACACTTTTAAGTCTCTGGGCGTATCAAGTGAGGTTGGATGTCCTGGGCATTGTCTAAGAGTAATATAACTTTAGGTTCAAGCCCATTTCTGTCACAGTATGATTTGACTGATGGGCAAAAACTATTAGAATACCATTCTTGAAAAATTTCCCGTGTAACCCACGCCTTTCTGTTTGATCGCCACACAACTGGTAGACTTGTCTTGTCTGTGCCTCGCATTGCACGGGGTGTTTCTGAATGGTACACTAGTAAAGGTTTCAGTTTGAAATCACCAGTGGCATTACCACCCAGCAGAAGTGTTAGTCGATCTTTCGCAGCTTTGAAACCACTGGCTTGACGTTCTTCCTTAGAAATGAATGTTCGAGATGGCATTTTTTTCCAGTAAAGTGCGGTCTCATCAACATTGAAGATGAGACAAGCAGGAATTTTCTCTCGTCTAACGAAGTCTTGAAACTTGTCTGGAAACTCAGCTGCAGCTTGAATGTCCGCGCTGGCCGCCTCGCCTGTTATGTGGATATTGTGAAGATTAGAACGCTGCTTGAACCGATGGAACCAGCCTCTGCTGGCAGCAAAAAGTCGGAGTGGCACTCCCTTCTCCTTCTTTTGTTTTCAGCATCTCATACAAAGATTTTGCTTTTGTGCATATGAGATCTTGACTTAGTGGTGTGTTCTTCTTATTCAAATCTTCGATCCAGACTGACAGTAATTTCTCCATTCTTTCTAAGATAGATGATCTCGAACGAGAAAGTTTTGTTGCACTTATAGGTGTTGAACCTTCGCTGGAGATTTTAATTTTTTCCCGATTTTTATAAATCGTTCTCACAGTCGATTCTGAGAGTCCAAAATCTCTCCCAACAATTGTTGCTTTGCCTCCATTTTCCATTCTTCTTAACACTTTCATCTTCAATTCCAAAGTGACGCTTTTACGCTCTTTTTTCTTTACAGGCGGCATTTTTAACGTAGGGTTAAATTATGTATGTATGTATCTCTAATAAATATTAAAACAAAACTGCCAGCCGACCGAACTAACATTACGGAACAAATGAACACACACGAAACGAACGAGGAAATCCCCATAGATCAAAGTCGAAGGACAGGGAATTCCCAATTCTTCAAAGAGAATATTCAGAGAAAGCGGGGATCCCCCCGCGACCATAGAGAAGTTAATGACTACATGAGCGCGAAATTTGAAATTCGCGTTATAGTGAAACCGCGCGTAACGGGGTCGCGCTAAGCGGGGTATTACTGTATATATATATATATATATATATATATATATATATATATATATTATATTTATTTATATATATATATATATATATATATATATATATATAGAGATAGCTCATTGATCTTCTTATTCCCTCGATCCAGGATTTCCTTGGTTTTCCCCCTTTTTCTGTTCTCAGGTGGTATCCATTTCAGTAGTTTCTTGGGCAATCTCTCTTTTCCCATCCTTTGAACGTGACCATACCATACAAGCTGTTTCTTCTCTATACTCTCCATGACTCTCTCTTTCACATTTATTTGTTCCTTTATCCTTTCGTTCCTAATTCGTTCTAATCTTGATGTTCTTGCTGAGCGTCTTAGGGCGTCCATTTCCGTGGCTTCTATTTTCCTCTTTATGTGTTCTTTTATACGCCATATTTTCGCTCCATACAACAACGTGCTCTTTATCGTACATTCATAGATTCTTTTTTTCCTCTCTTTACCTATTTCTGTGCTCCATAATATTTCGTTTAATGCTTTAGTTATTCGTCTGACTTTGTTTATTTTTAGATTTATTTCGTTATCATCTGTCCCTTCTTTGTTAAAATTTACTCCCAAATATGTACATTCTTAGAACTTTTTTATTGTTTCGTTGTTGTCTAATTTTATTTCCGTTGTTTCTTCGCCTATACAGAGGTATTGTGTTTTTTCTATATTTATTTGTAGACCCCATAATTCATATTCTTCCTTCAGTTTCCTTGTTATGTATTGCAGATCCTCTCTGTCATTAGCACATACTACCTGATCATCTGCAAACTGAAGGGTATATAGGTCGGTGTTGTCATCGATTTGGATACCCATACCACCGCATTTCTTTTTCCATCTCTCGAGCGCTTTTGCGACATAGATTTTAAATAGAGTCGGCGAAATACAACACCCCTGTCGTAAGCCTTTGTTTACTGTAAAGGGATCTGATATTTTATTCCCTATTTTTACGCCGGATTTCATGTCATTCTATAGGGCTTGGAGAGCTTTAACTACTGTATGATTGATGTTGGTGTTTTGGAGCACCTTCCAGAGCATATATACATATTAAAATTGACGAAACAATTGTCACTAACAACATACCATTAGAAAGAAGAGTATGACAAGGAGATACTATCTACACATAAATTATTTACGATGGCCCTTGAAGACGTTTTTAAGGAGTTAAATTGGGATTAGGAGGGCGTCATCAGACTGAGTCACCTTAACTTTGCAAACGACGTAGTAGTGAGAGCTAATAACACCAATGAGCTACAGGAAATATTAATTTTCAGGAAAAAACACCACCCACTGTATTCAATGTATAGTCAAAGATATTGTCTTCAGACAGCCTGTCGTAAAACGTATTTTAATGAACCTAGACACCAAAAACGCTTTTGGTTTTAATGACCGGCCATAGTTTTAAAAAAATGCGCTGTTGAATTAACATCAAATTTCTGTAGATTTTTGACCTGTCTTACAGAAAATGAGTATTTCCTTTCTGCTGGAAATGCGTTACAGTTCAGCGGATGTTCGAAACACGCAAAAAAATATTACGAAAAAAATGTAATGAAAGACTGATTTTTGTCAAATTTCCACTTTATTTAGTTTCACTGAAACTGTATGACGCTATACTATAGCTTCTTCTGATACAAAATGATCTTTGAATATTAGTGTTGTTACATTTATATAAATACCCTAAGGTAGATAGGTAATAAAATTAATACTATATGCTAATGAATATTGCTGGGAAATCCATTCTGAATATTAATTGTATAAATTGAGTAAGGGGGAGTTACCATGGGCCAGACAGGTATCTTTTTGTTCGTTTAAGATGATGTCTGAATTTTTAATTCTATTTATTTCTAAATTTTCTAATAGGTTTAATTTTACGCCTTTGTTTTGTATGTGTAGAATTTTAAATTTATCGTCAAAAAGATAATTTGATTCTGTTAAATGATTACTGTACGCTGAGTCAGTTTTGTTTTTTAAATAGCTTCTTTTATGTTCTGAAATCCGAGTTTCGAATGAGCGACCTGTCTGATCTATGCAACTTTTATGACAAGAACCACAATTCAACTGATACACTCCAGATTTTTTTGATCTATTTTGTTTTACCTTTGTGTTTTTTAATGAATTTTTCCTAACGAGTTGTTTGTTCTAAAAGCTATGTTGATATTATATTTGTTTAAGTGGTTTTTTATTTTTCTCTGACGTGTTACCAAAATAGGTTAAAACATTATATTTTTCCCTGTGTTTTCTTTCTTGGGGTATACTAAAGAAATAGCTTTATTTTTTAATTTTTTGTTTAGAATTGAGTCTATGGTGTCAGGAGAATATCCGTTGTTAACAGCAATTTGTTTTATTAGATTTAATTCTTTATTAAAATCATCTACAGATAAGGGGACACTTACAAGTCTATGCAACATACTGTGGTAAGCTGCCAATTTATGTTGTAGGGGGTGAGCTGATTTTATGTTTGTTGTAGTATCTGTATGTGAGGGTTTGTGAAAAATAGAGAATTTGTGTTTGTTGTAATGCCTGGTTATCGTTAAGTCAAGAAAATTAATTTTATTGTCGACTTCTAGTTCCATAGTGAATTTAATATTTTTATGTATTGAGTTTATATAGTTAAAAACCTTGTCAAGTTGACGCTCTGTACCATTAAAACAAGCAAAGATGTCGTCTACATATCGGTACCAATACAAAAATGATTTTCTAAATTCTTGTCGATGTATTTGTTCTTCAAGGTTATCCATGAATATTTCTGCTAAGAGCGGGCTAAGTGGACTAACCATTATGAGACCCTCAGAACTATTATAAAACGTATTATTAAAGTAAAAATAATTTTGATTGAGGCTCGTGTTTAATAAATTTAGTGTGTCTTGTTGTATAACGATATTAACTTTATTTTTGATTAGGAATGTTTTTATGATTTATACTGTTTCATCCGGGGGTATGCTAGGGAAAAGGTTTTGGACGTCAAACGATAATAGTTTTGAATTATCTGGTAGAAAGACATTGGAAATTTTTTCCGTTCATTCTAACGAATTTCTTATGGTGTAAGTTGGGGTGAAGTTAATGTTCGTTTTAATGATATCTATGAAAAATTTTGAGAGTTTGTAAGCTGGGGCCGATATGTAGGAGGCTACAGGTCTAATAGGATGATTTTCTTTATGTAATTTGACTAATGAATGACTGTTAATTTTGAGATTTGGTTGTCTGATATGATGCTAGAAGCTTTACCTAACGCTGTTCTAATATCTTTCTTGAATTTTTCTGTCGGATCTTTTAGTAATATTTTGAAATTTCCTTTCTTAATAAATTCTAATGTTTTCTCTATATATTGTTGTCGATCTATAGCGACTACTGTGTTACCCTTATCTGGTTTTGTGAAAATAATATTATTATTTTTAGCCTTGTTTTGTATTGATCTGGCTACATTTATTTCATTATCTAAATTTGGTTTGTTGCTAAGAAATTCCTTTTTTATAATATCTGTGCAAATGTATTTTTTTGGCGTGTTGAATGGTACATTTATTAAAGCTATTTCTGTTTCTACAGCCAAGATTTCAGATTCTTTTAAATCAAATTTATTATTTATATTATGTTTAAAACCTTTGTTTAAGAGGATTGGAAAAATATCTTTTTGTATCAGAAGAAGCTATAGTATAGCGAAACGCGTCATACAGTTTCAGTGAAACTAAATAAAGTGAAAATTTGACAAAAATCAGTCTTTCATTACATTCGTTATGAATTTCCATCAAGTAACAGCCACAACAATTCAATGTTACGAAAAACTTACCGATCTGTCAATCGACTCTTGTTAATAATATCAGAGTTATGAAAAAGGCTATCATCAATTAGCAATATTTAGAAGGATTGAATATTATTAGCGACCAACAATATGGCTTTCGTAAGCAAAGATCCAATAGGAGATATTCTAACTTATGTAACACATGTTTGGAACAACGCAATTGAATATTTTGGAGAATTTCCAGCTGTTGCATTTGATTTAAAGCATTCGACCGTGTTTGGCATGGCGGATTATTGGCCGAGGTATATCTCAAAATTTTTATTTATGGCTTTCTTGTTTTCTCAGAGAACGTGTGACAGTTGATAGGTATTATTTTTTTTGATAAAAGGGGAGTAATATGGGGAATGTAATTTTTTAAGAGAAACGCACTAAAACTTCTAATTTATTTTTCTTGGAAACAGATTGTACTTATTTAGTAGTCTCCATCAACCTTATACGATACACAAGTTTTCCTAAGTTTCTTAAATCAGTTTTAGCAACTTTCAAGGCTTTAGACCTTTATCAGGGAGTCTATAGAAAAGTTGGAATTGACTTTGAGCTACAAAGTCGGAATCACGATAGCAGTAAAAACTCTTGCAGGGATATCGGTAAAGGGGAATTGGCCTAGTTTTATTCAAAAAGTATGTACTTGCGTTAGTTTATTTTCTAGTTTTAATGTTTGAATATTCTTTATATGTACTTATTTTACTGTAGATTATCAGTATTTTTGAGATTAACAGTAAAGAACAACCCTATTTTATATGTAACATTAAAGTACTTACTGCTAAGTGGTGTGTTCAAAAATTGTTCTTTGTGGGGGCACTTTATTACACTTATTCATCAGAAAAAACATGAGAAAAACTCGACATACTCATCTCTGGGAAATATAATAAACTTTTACTTCATTTTGTTAGTATGGTACGGAGAATTGTGTGGTTGTAAAGCGATTTTAATTTATACAGGATTTTTTGTTATGTTTTCCTGCCATTTTGCTAAGGGCAGTGTGTTTTTATCTCTTAGTTAGGTTGTGGTTAATTTATATTTGAAAGTAGAATGACGTTGACATTTTGTTTGATCATCAGTTGAAAAGTTAGTGAAAATCAGTAGGATTATTATCAAGGAGATATGTCAGATATGTTGTAAGAGTTTCCATTTTGACTGTCTATTTGTAATAGATTGGAGAAAATTAAACTCAGATCTTCAATGTCAGTTTTTTTATTGATCGAGTTCGGTTCAAGGTGGATTTCCACCATCTCCCTAAAGATTCTCCTGCCGAAATTTCTCTCCTTACATAGGATTTTGGTTTCGGCAAAATTAAAATCATGTGAAAATTGGCTACTATGCTGGGCAAGCTCACAAGAGTTTTTCTTTAATCTGCAATCACTTTTGTGGGAAGTGATTCTGTCTTTTAGGACTCTAGATGTTTGTCCTATATAGACTTTTTCACATTGAGAGCTGTAAATTAGTTCTGAAACTTTTGTGATTTCATCTTTGTCTTTTAGACAAGTGAAAATATTGTTGATAGTTTTTTTGTGTTTAAAAGCAATTTTTAAATTAGGTAATTTGTTGAAAAGTTTTGTTGTTTTGGTGGAAATTTCTTTTGAAACATGTTCCATTAAAATGCGTGACTCGTGGGCCCATGTAGAAGCATATTCAATACTTTTTTCAAATTCGAAAATTTTTGAAAAATTAAAAAAAGGGGGGCAACACCTCATTTTACCAAATTATTTACGAAATTGACCCGCCCCTAAATGGCCGTTATTGTACGTGTAGGTCTGTGTTGCCACATCTACGATTTTCTCCAATAATTAGGGATTTTAAAATTTTGGGTACAATTAATATAACAAATCAAAATAATAATAGATGATACACCGTACACGTAGTAAAAATAATATCTAAACATAATTTTTTTATCTCTAGTATTAAAAGAATTTCCTTGATTAAAGGCGAAAGCAAGCTCATAATTGACGTGATCATTATGTGATGAAAATCCATCTTATTCAATTCCGATAGTGGAAAAAAAGAAACATGTCATGTACTTTTTACCAATATAATAATAAACTAAGATTTTTGCAAGTCAAAACCTGAAAAAAAAAGTTATCTACTATCAGAATTGAAAGTAAGTTCGTTGATTCTTGAAGTCATTGTCTTTTAACAAGTGGCTCCGACCTTTAAGTGAAGTTAGCTGTTTTATTTTGATGTACCTTTAATGGGCAATTGCTTTCCATATAAAATATCCTAGTTTGCGTTACATAATCACTAAACCACTTTCAATGACTCAGTACTAAGACAAAGATTATGGAATGCAATGAAAGAAATAGGCATTGACAAAGAACTAATACACGCAGTAAAAGCTCTCTACGAAAACAACACAGTGAATATAAAAATATAGACCACATATACACTATAAAACAAACAATGGAAAAAAAGCTGGCAAAGAATAGAGAAGTTCATCTAGCCTTCATAGACATAAGAAAGGCCTATGACTCAGTACCAAGACAAAGATTATGGAACGCAATGAAAGAAATAGGCATTGACAAGGAACTAATATACGCAGTAAAAGCTCTCTATGAAAACAACACAGTGAACATAAAAATAGGACATAAAATAGGGAAGAGACTCCAAACTTCAAAAGGCCTATTACAAGGATGCTCTACGTCCCCAACCCTATTCAAAATATACCTCGAACAAACATTAAAAAAAATGGAAGCAAAAATGTAGTGGAATGGGAGTTCCAATACGAGAAGATTACTTATATACTCTAAGTTTCGCAGACGACCAAGTAATCATAGCGCAAGATGAGGAAGACCTCAGTTATATGGTAAGAAAACTGAAAGAAGAATACACTAAAGCAGGATTTGCAATAACCTTTGATAAACGGAATATCTAACGACAAAGGAGGGAAACGTGGAGAATCTAGAAGTCGATAACGAAATAATAATCAAAGGAACCGATAGATTTAAATATTTAGGAACCATCATTTCAAAAAACGCAACATCAGAAGAAGAGATTAAAGCTAGATTAGGACAATCGCGGACATGCATAAGACAATTAAATTCGATCCTGTGGGACAAACACATTACAAAAAGAAACAAAACACGCATATACAAATCAATAATACAAAGCATAATGACATACGGGTCAGAAACATGGACGATCAACAAAAGAAATCAATCTAAAATTAACGCGCTAGAGATGGAGTATTGGAGAAGATGCGTAGAGTGACACGTATGGAGAGAATAACAAATGAAGAAATAAGAAGCAGAATGAACATCAAAGAGAACGCAGTAAACACAATTGAAGAAAACCGATTAAAATGGTATGGACACATAAGACGGAGCGAAGATAATAGGTGGATAAAGAAAATAACGGAGTGAAGCCCTATAGGGAGAAAAAAAAAGAGTAAGACCCACACGATCGTGGAGAGACGATGTGGACGAGGCTATGGAGGACAGGGGTCTAACAGATGGAGACTGGGAAGATAGAAACGGATGGAATCAAAGGCTGAGAGAAGGAAGACAGCGTCAGCTGTAGAAAAACCTTGATATATATATATATATATATATATATATATATATATATATATATATATATATATATATATATATAAATATATATACTTGAGAGGAAGAAAGTGTGCGACATAGGCGGTTTTTCTTTATTATTAAATTTAGAAGAAAACTAAATCTATAGGAGGACTCTGCATCAGTGAAATCATAAAAATGATTTTGCAGTGCCGATTGTCATTTGTCGTTCGGCGGGACATTTGAATTTCTAAAATTTGAAGTCCAAGAGTCATTCTACTCGTTAAAATATCGAGAACGTTTATTGGGAAAAAGTGCTTGGAATTTTATTTTATGATAGTATGCACAATTTTAAATTTTAGACAGTGTTTGACCAATAAAAACATGATCACAAAGAGATTTGTATTTCTTGAATTCTTAAATTGGTTAGATTGATAAAAGACATTTAAAATTTATGTACAAAACTTATTTCCTAGTATACCACCATATGAAGTCATAGAATTAGTAGATAAGCTCTTAATCAAGAATAAAGTAAACGAAATTATTAAACGGGATATTTTAGATTTACTTACGACGTGCTTGGATCAAAACTATTTTGAATTCAACGGTAACTTTTATACATCTAAAGAAGGTCTAATAATGGGCAATCCTTTAAGCCCGTTACTAGCAGAAATTTTCATGGATCATTTAGAACTAAAAATTCAACGCGGTAAGCAAAAGTATTGTTTACTGGTATAGATATGTTGACGATATCATTTCCTGTTTCACGGGAACAGATAGACAACTAACAATCCTCCTTAACTTCCTAAATAATTTGCATCCTAATATTAAATTCACCTTAGAATTAGAAACCAATAACTCTATAAATTTCTTAGACATATCTATATCAAAAGTGAATAATAAACACGATTTCTCGATTTTTCACAAACCTTCACATACTGACACAGTCATACACAATAGTTCATCCCACCCTTATACTCACAAAATGGCAGCTTTTAACTCTTTCATACATAGATTGTTACATATCCCTATGACTAAAACTAATTTTAACAAAGAATTCAACATAAACAAACAAATAGCAATTAATAATGGATATGACCCCAACATTGTAGATAATATCTTGAATAAAAAATCCTTGCAAGCAATCTCTCTAATTTATCCCACAATTAATGATAAAAAAGGAAAATTCAGTACACTCATCACATACACAGGGAAAATAACTAGAACAATTTCCAAACATTTAATAAAAAAGAACAATAAAATAGCATTCAAAACCAGTAATTTCTTAAGGAGTATAATTTTGAATAACAAAACCAAATCTAAGAAATCGTTAAAATCAGGATTTATTTATTAAATTGTGGATCTTGTATTAAAATCTACGTAGGGCAAACCGGTAGATCTTTTGAAATTCGCATTAAAGAACATAAACATAGTTATTTAAAAAATAAGAACAATTCACATTACGCAACCCATATAATAAACGAATCCCATAATTTTGATGATACGTTAAAAATCCTACATGTAGAAAATAAATCTAAAAAACTAAATTTGCTTGAATCTCTTGAAATTAACAAACGGAAAAACTCCAATCTATTATTAAACGAACAGGTAGATTTAAACCATTCACCCTTACTTAATCTTTATTAGTTCTCTGAAATAGGTCTCACCATATGCAGACTATATGGTGAAGAGGAATAATTGTCTATGCGCGAATGTGTGGCTTTAACTCGGAACAGACATAAACTGTTCGGAGATCGACATCATGGTGAAAATTATCTTATATTGGGATTGAGAGGAAGCTAATAAGCCTTCTTAAATAGACGACGAACATGTAACTAAGTGAAGGGAGCACAATAAGCCAAGAATCTGCAGTGCACAAACGGCCACAATCGCCTCCCCCGTCTACAGCCAACCAACCAACGAACATGTTATTTTTTGAAATATAATAAGAGTTGATAAAAAAAAAATTGTATTTCTTTTACCAGGTATATTTCAATTAGTTTCTAGAAGAAAATCATATGAAGATGAACAGATATAAACGAAAATGGAATACTTTCGAACTTTCCCTTGGATAGACGTTTGTTTTCGATCCGATAACCCATCTGACTGCGCCAGGGAGGTCTCCGATGTTATTTTGGCTGGTATGGAAGCTTACATCCCTTTTTCGAAGAAATGCTCCTCCAACGGCAAGCCTTGGTTCGACCGAAAATGCAAAGAAGCTGTTGCTTCTAAACATATTGCCTACCGACAATGGCGTGAAAATCCTAACACCTTAAATCGAAACATCTTTGTTCATGCCCGGAACAGATGCAAGGGAATTATCGACGAAACCAAGGAGGCACACAATCAACGAATTAGGAACAAACTTCTCGCTTGTCCCAACAATTCCAGGTCCTTTTGGGCAGTCGCTAAGGCAGTTAGTCAAAACTTTACCAAATCCACCATACCACCACTCACACGGCCAGATAATTCCATTGCAACCACACCTGTTGAGAGAGCGAACTTGTTGGCTGAACTCTTTGGTTCACATTCTACTGTCGATTTCCAAGGAAAAACACCACCTACTATTCCCATATTGCAGTCAAGGATGCCCGATGTTGTCTTCAGACAGCGCATCATAAAGAGTATTTTAATGAAGTTAGACACCAAGAAGGCTTCTGGCGCTGACGGAATACCTGCCATAGTTCTCAAAAACTGTGCAAGGGAACTAACACCAGTTTTCTGTAGACTTTTTAACCTATCCTACAGAAAGGGAATATTTCCGTCCTGCTGGAAATGTGCCACGGTTCAGCCGATACCTAAAAAGGGTAAGAAGACCTTGCCAAATAACTACCGACCAGTTGCACTGCTTTCAATAATATCGAAAGTCATGGAAAAGGTTATCAATGAGCATCTTCTAAAATATCTTGAACGATTCAATATTATTAGCGATCACCAATATGGTTTTCGTAAACATAGATCAACAGGAGATCTTCTGACTTATGTAACACATGTTTGGAACAACGCAATTGAACACTTTGGAGAATCTCGAGCGGTTGCTCTTGACATATCCAAGGCATTCGACCGTGTTTGGCACGATGGACTGTTGGCTAAGTTGCGCTCTTATGGTATGTCTGAAAGGTTCTGTTTGTGGCTCTCATGTTTCCTCAGAGAGCGTTCTTTACGAGTGGCGGTCGACGGATTTCTTTCTAACACCCTCACTATCAACGCCGGTGTGCCCCAGGGCTCCATACTGTCTCCTACTCTCTTTCTCATTTACATTAACGATCTGCTGGAAAAGACCGGGAATCCAATCTATAGCTTTACAGATGACAGTACGCTTGTCTCTTCATTCACCTTGAACGCTCGGACATCGGCTGCTCAGGCGAATATCCGCAGACAGCAGAAGGTCGTTCAACTTAACAAAGACCTGGAAGAAATTCTATCTTGGGGTGACAGTAACCAAGTGGAATTTAACGCTACAAAAACCCAAGCGGCAGTTTTTTCTAAAAAAGTTAACGTTGCTGAACCCGACATAGCTATGTCGGGGCACTCCATTCCCCTAGCATCGTCGCTCAGTTTGTTGGGCGTTACTTTGGGAGCAAATATGTCTTGGCATGAACATGTTGCAGGCATAGCAAGGAGAGCTTCTCAAAAATTGGGAATATTATTTAGAACCAGAAAGCTTTACACACCCCACAGCAACTGTTAATTCTTTACAAAGCCCAAATTCGACCAACTATGGAATACTGCTCCCACGTTTGGGGCTCCGCTCCCAAACATACACTGCATTTGTTGGATTCTGTTCAGAGAAGAGCGGTCCGTCTGATTGGGGACCCGGAATTGACCGGCGGCCTTGATTCGCTGGAACATCGAAGAACGGTTGGCGACTTGAGCCTGTTCTACAAGTATTTTCATGGAAAGTGTTCGAAGGATGTAGCCCGCTTAATTCCTCCCAAAGCGGTGCATGTTAGAAATACACGTCGCGCTGGTGCTTCGCATCCGTATGAGGTTCAGCTTGTTACTCCGCGTACGACGCTTTTCAAGCAATCTTTTATATGGAGAACGTCATCCCTTTGGAATAATTTGCCCAGCGCTGTGTTTCCCACCGAGTACAATTTACAGCGATTCAAGAACAACGTGAATCGCTTTTTCCGCACTCGTGCCGCTCCTGGAGCGCTTTAGGGACTTCCCTGCAGCACGTGTGCTAGACCAATAAAAAAAAAAAAAAAAAAGAAAATACAAAATTGTGTTGTATTTAAGCGACTGTGATATATTTTGCAACTATTATGTGACTTTTTGACTTACTTATTAGTTCTCTGAAATAGTACCACAGATTTGCATTCTTAAAATAATTCTGTCTGTAAATAATATAATAAAATGATTAGCATAATCTTAGGTTATTAAGGATATTTTTAAGCACTATATAACCAGGATTACTACCAAATATTTTTCTTTCTTATTTATTTCTGAAGAAGCCATTGTATGGTGAAATAATTGTCAAGTGACTTTAAATATATTGGAAATTAAAACATAGTGTTTTTTTATATGATTTTAAAATTTAGTTGTTGATTCCAACCATGTTTTTCTTTTTTTTCACAACTTATAATTAAAAAATTATGCTTTTTATAAAATCGTAACTGTTTCACCGGCAATTATCTAATAGTTTTACCCTATAGCATGCGATTGAGGTTTGGAAAATAAAGAACAGCACCATCTTGTTGAAAAAATAGTCTCCTGCACTGCTGAATTGGAAGTTCATGTAAAAAATTAAATATTGCTGTGGTTAAGAATTGTAGGTAGCTTTCCATTAAAAATTAAAAACCTCAAACTCAAAATGGGGTAAAAATATTCGATAATTGTCCATACGACAGTTACGGTTGTACGAAAGTTACAAATTTATATTAAAGGACAGAATTATCGTCTAAATGAATTGGATGAAAGATAATGATAATAACTTTAGGTATATACAAATATACAGAAAACTTATATAAACTTCTCTGTGGAATATAAATATTTAACAAAATATATATTATTCCATTAAAACTGTTGAAATTATTTGACCTTAAAAATGGACTTCCGGTACTTTCGGTTGACTCGAAAGTAATAATTTTTTGACATTAGTAATTCTAATGTGAAAGTATTAAAGAGCTTTATCAAAGAAGATTACAATGAATTACTTACACTAGAACCAACCGAAGATATAGAGCAAGAATATGAACGCATTAAAAAAGTGATCCACAAGGTGGCACAAGAAACTTTAGGAGAGTATCAGTGGGAAGAAAAAAAAAAAACATGCAGATATTAAATAATAGAAGAATTAAAAGAACTAATAGAGGAAAAAATAGATTACACCAAAAATATTTAACATACAAGTCAGAAGCTACCCGGGCAGAATACAAAGAAAAAAATAGAGAGGTACGTAAGGAAATAAAAAAAGAAAAAAAATGAATACTGGGAACGGAAATGTGCACAGATTAACACGTATATTGGAGGAGCACAATCGACAGAAGTGTGGCAAACCATCAAGAATATGAAAACGAACAACAAAGAGAGGGCAGTAAATTTAATACCCTTGGAAGAATGGAAAAATTATTACGAAATATTCTACTCAGTATATATCACGACTACACCAAACACTTTATTTTTGCGCTCGACGCGCGTTTCGCTAACCATGTTAGCTTCATCAGGAGCGATGATTGACTAAAGCTAAACTACAAATCTACCCTATTTATACTTAGCCTAACCCTTGAATTACTCCAGCGGAACTAATGACATAGGCAAGGCCATCAGTTCCGGTCAAGTAACCAGTAGAGAGGACTATAAGGAATAGGCCCTCTGTCTTTATTTAAACTACTTTTGCATTTTTATGATTTCCATACTTTCGTATGCGTTCAACAATCTCCTATCAGATACATTTTTTATTAATCTTAGATTATCTAATGTTACAGTATGATCAGCTTCAAGTGCATGTTCGGCAATGCTAGACTTTTCTGTTCTATTGTATTTTAAGTGTGCTAAGTGTTCTTTAAATCTTGTTTTAATTGACCTTTTAGTTTGCCCAACATACTTTTTGTCACAATCGTTACAACTAATTTCATAAATTCCACTTTTCTCACAATTAGGAATTTTATCTTTGGGATTTCCTAAGATATCCTCAGATTGTCTGATGACTTATAGACTAAGGTGAGGCCTACCTTATTAAATACCTTATTGAGTCCCTTGCTATATTTCGGATTATATGGTATGGAAACATACTTGGTGTTATTTTCTTCGCGTGTAAAAAAGGTGGAATTCTGAATATTAAACCTAAACTTACGTCTATTTATTAGCTTATTTACCAAGTCATCGTCATAACCATTAACTCTAGTTATATTTCTAATACGATTCCTTTCTTTATTAAAGTTTACTTTATTCAGAGGGAAAGTGACCAAACGATGAACTAAAAAATGTAATGAGGCTAATTTATGTTGTTTGCAATGAAATGAATCATTAGAAATATATCTATCTGTTACTGTGTCCTTCCTATAGATATCAAATTCTAATCTATTATTATTTTTAATAATTAAAATATCTAGAAAAGGCAATTGTCCTTTGTTCTCAACTTCGTAAGTGAATTTAATGGAATTATACCGGCTATTTAATTTAGAAACAAAATCATCAATATTTGCTTTCTTTGTATCAAAAATCGCGAAAATATCATCCACATACCTATACCATACCCTTGGGAAATATTCGAATTCTTGACTGGCTTCGATTTCAAACTTACTCATGAATAAATCGGCTATGAAAGGTGATAAGCAATTACCCATAGCTGTTCCTTCTTTCTGAACATAAAATTGATTGTTATATTGGAAATAATTTTGTTCCATACAAATTTTAGATAATGTTAAGTATTCACGAATAATTTCGTCTTCAAAGTCATTCACTCTAAGTAATTCTTCGAGATATTGTAAAGTTTGTGGAATTGGCACACTTGGGAACAAGGAACTAACATCAAAAGAAATTAAGACTTCACCCTCATTAAGAACTAGATTTTTTGTTTTATTAATGAATTCTAACAAATTCTTCACTGCGAAAGTATTTAACGGTAACTTCTCAAGTTCTTTTGTGCAAAAATAAAATGTTTGGTATAGTGGTGATATATACTGAGTAGTATCATTGTGCCAAAGATTCCACATTCCCAACTTAATTACGAAATATTACTAACTGAAAACAGACAAGAATTCCTTAGTATAGAGGACAATGAATCAGAAGACACAGAGGGAAAGGACTGGGACGAAATAACCAAGGAGGAAGTACAAGCAAATCTAAAAACGATGAAGAATGGAAGAGCGGCCGGACCAGGTGATACCTCTGTAGAAATGATTAAAAATGGAGGTATTACCATGTGGAGAACAATAACTAGCTTAATTAATAATTGTGTATCACAAGGAAGAACATCTACCGAATGGAAAAAAAGTTACATTTCATCAATCTATAAGAAAGGAAATAGAAAAGATCCTAATAATTATAGAGGTATATGCGTTACAAGCATTATTAGCAGACTGTACGGTAAAATATTGCAGAATAGAATAAGAGAAACAATTAAAGGAAAGATATCCGAAAACCAAAGCGGATTTACTCCAGGCCGGTCGTGTATAGACAACATGTTTACTTTACAGCAATTGATAGAAGAGAAGATCCAAAAAGATGACGAAATACATATGACCTTTATAGATCTTAAGAAGACATACGATAGTGTACCGAGAAATAAACTTTGGCATGTCTTGAGAACAGTAGGGATAAAAGAAGGGATGATAACAACAATAAAAGATTTGAACCTAAATATAAGATTTGAACCTAAATATAGTATCAAAAACTCATACGAACTCGTGAATAAAGTTAAGAATATAACAATACCAGATAATTCTAAATTAGTCTCTTTCGATGTCAAAAAACTTATTTCCAAGTGTTCCTCCAGACGAAACAATAATTTTAATAGAGAACCTATTAACAAAAAACAAAGTAAATGAAGTTATAAAAATGGACATAATTAATTTATTAAGAACTTGCCTAAGACAAAATTATTTTTCATTTAACAATACATTCTACAATAGTAAGGAAGGGTTAATTATGGGGAGTCCATTAAGTCCATTACTTGCCGAAATTTTCATGGACAGTATTGAAATAATGATATTTAACAACCATAAGAACAATAGTAATAATTGTCTATACTGGTATCGATACGTAGACGATATAATTGTATGCTTTACAGGTACAGACAGACAATTAACTCACTTTTTACAGTATATTAATTCTTTACATAGAAATATCAGTTTTACAATGGAAGAAGAAGTCGAAGGGAAAATCAATTTCCTAGACTTAACAATTAGTAAAGCCTTGAAAAAACATGAATTTGCAATATATCACAAACCTTGTCATACAGATACCACAATTCACAATAGTTCTCACCACCCTAACCATCATAAACTTGCCGCTTATCATAGTTTTATACAAAGACTAACTAATATCCCCTTATCAGAAGAATATTTTACTAAAGAATTAAACTACATAAAACAAGTAGGGGTTAACAACGGTTATTCGGTTACTTTAATCAATAGTATCGTTAAGAAAAAACTTAGAAAGAAGGCAATCTCAGAAATATACCCACGTTTTAAGGACAGAAATACCACTTTTAAATGCTTAACCTATTTCGGCAAACCAACGGAAAAAATGGGGAAATTTTTAAATCAAAAAAATATCAACATAGCTTACAAGAGTAACAATACTATAGGGAAATATCTTAAAAACTACAAACCACAAATCAATAAAGACAATAAATCAGGGGTTTATCAATTAACATGTGGGTCATGTCCTAAAACATACATCGGACAAACTGGACGTACATTTAGACAAAGAATTACAGAACACGAAAAAAGTTTCATCCATAGAAAATCTAATTCAACATATGCTAATCATCTTTTAATAGAAAATCACACATTTAACAAGAATTTCAAAATTTTACACACTCAACAAAAAGGTTTAAAACTAAACCTTTTAGAGACGATGCAAATAAATCGATTAAGGACTACAGGTACTTTACTCAACGACCAGGTAGATTTAAGCAATTCACCATTATTGAATTTATTCTCCTAACTCTAAATATGTGTGGATTTTCCAATACTATCAATGTAATTTAATTAGGTGTAATATTATAATTAAGAAATTATACAAAACTGTGAATATTAAACCTAACTTGACAGTGTAAAATGTAGATCTGAAGAAGCTGCATCGACAGCGAAACACGTCATCGCAATTTAAATAAACCAGTGGAAATTGACTAAAAACAGTATTTTATTTTATATTTATTAACAATAAAAGAGTTATATAATGAAAATATAGGATATGTGACACAAGGACGCCATCTCTCGGAAGCTATCCACATTACAAAAGGTCTAAGACAAGGGGGTGTTACCTTTCGCCAATCTTATTTAATGTATTCGTAGACAACGCTCTAAAGAAATAGAACCGCACTTGCCAAAGCATGGGCATCCCCATTAGTGATAAACACCTATTATCGTTAAACTTTGCAGACGACCAAGTAATAATGACACAAGATGCATTCGATATGGAATATGTATTGAAGAGATTATACACAGACTACAAGGAATGGGGACTGGAGGTGAGCCTTGAAAAGACGGAGTATATGGTTGTGAACTCGGAAACGGAATTTGATGTCTTAATTAACAACGATACACATGTCAAACAAGTCGAGGAATTTAAATATCTCGGAGTATTGATTGACAAGAAAAATGGTATAGGTAAAAAGGAAATACAGAATAAAATACAAAAAGCCAGGAGGATCATAGGACCTCTTAACTCAATATGGTGGGATCAAAACATAACTACACAAAACAAAAAGAGAATTGGAAGAACAATGGTAGAATCGGTTTTAAGCTATGGTAGTGAACTGTGGGTAATGAAAGGAGAGGATAAAAGAAAAATAACGACGATAGAGATGAGAAGAAGCGCCGGAGTGTCCAAATTCCAACACATAACAAACCAAGAAATACGCAACAGAACAGCAGCAACAGAAACAATTATACAAAGAATAGAAAATAGAGGATTAAAATGGTTTGGACACCTACTCAGAATTAACGATACAAGATGGCCCAAAAGGCTCTTGACATGGAAACCACCGGGAAGAAATAAAAAAGGGCGTAGATCGTAGAATGAAGGATATGAGACAGGCCATGAGGTGAAGAGGAATGGACGAAGAGATGGCGGACGATAGAGAGGTTTGGAGAGGACGAATGGGAACACAACACTCAGTTGTATAATTGTTATATATTACTTGTGTATATGTACAGTTAAACCCAAATATATAAATATATATAGTAATTCTAATATAAGCACAATAACGGTATTATTTTGTTTACATCTTCATTTGTTTTCTGTCAAAAATATGCATTAATTAATTATTTGCCATTTTCAACAGCTATTTTTCGCCATATAATGGCTGCAGGTGAATGTTACTACAATAAGATGCAACAACAGTTGGCCCTAAGGAAATAGAGTAAACTTTCACAGAGTAAACAAAATGAAAATGTTCTGTGGCATGTTCTAACCATAATAACAATCCGACGTGCTGTAAGACCCTCTTTCTAACTTAATTTACATTTCCTTAAACCCGAGGCTAAGCTGACTGAATTCTATTTGCACAACCGACGTGAAGTTGTCTTATTTTGCAATTGTCTCTACACCATATTTTAGTAATGTTACACTTTATACAGAAGATACGTCAAAAATAAGTTTGAAGAAAAATGAGTGAAACAGTTTCATTATTTATCAAGTTTAAATTGTTTATTTGTATAGGATGATCCAGACAAAGTAAACACTCTTAATGTACAGGTCAACAATAGAGTAAAGTTCATTATCTCATTTGTTTCGGAAATGACCAAAAAATGTTAAATACAATAGTTTTTGGGAATGTTAACATGCATAGTTTAAAATTATTTTTGAGTATACAGGGTACTTCAAAAAGGTGTGGCTGATATAACATATATTTTTTTTAAATGGAACATTCTATTTTCTAATTTTTTTTTTAAATTCTGCGTAAAATTTTACAACTTTTTTATTAATAATTTTTGATTAAAAATTATGTTTAATACGGAGATCTAGTATCAATAGTCAAAAATTGAAAATGGAATGGAAGGGGTTGTAAAAAAAATAAAACCACTTTCTTGCAAACTTCTAGGAAAATATAAAAATTACAAAAAAATATTTCAAACAAAGTCGATAGATAATACAATTACACTGGTCAACACAAGTCTTGTTTCCTTTATTTTTTTTTCTGTTATTGGGTATTTCTATGGCCCTGACTATGAAAAAAATACTGGGAGATTGCTAACAGCTTTACCCTTTGAAATATACAGTTTTATTATTTTGCCAAAAAAATACAAAAAAAATAATACATTATGTTAACAAAATTTCTGTTGAACACTAGCAAATGATCTTTTATAAGATTTCCTTGAATGAACGACTTTAGGTAGATCTCGTTGCAAACTCCAGCAGTAGTCTGCCATCATATGTGAGTCCCACCGCCCCTGATAACGCTCTTCCATTGTCCGAAGATTCTGATGAAATCTTTCACCCTGCTCCTCACTAAAATCACCCAGATTTTGTGGAAATTGGTCTAAATGCGAGTGCAGGAAGTAGATTTTTATGCTCATGTTGCACCCTAGCTCTTGCAAGTTCAACAGCATGCACTCAACAAGCTCGACATGGTCGTCAGATTTCTTTTTGTCTAGGAAGCTACTCATAACCAAAACAAATGAATTCCAAACTTTGGATTCGACTTCAGTCATTGATTTGACAAAATTAGGATCTTTCACGAGTTGCCTAATCTGTGGCCCATCAAAAATACCAGCTTTCAATTTTTCTGAACTTAATCCTGGAAACTTGCGTGAAAGAAAATTAAAACATTCGCCACTTTTGTCAAGCGCCTTCACAAACTGTTTCATTATGCCGAGTTTAATATGAAGTGGTGGAAGTATGATGCGGTCTCGGCTACCTAAAGGCACGTTTATAAACATTTTTTGTACCAACTTTTAGCTCTTCCCGCACTGGCCAAACTTTTTGTGACCAATGGTGTTGTTTGTCACGACTATCCCAGAGACACATGAAACAAGGGAACTTTGTGTACCCCCCTTGTTGACCTAAAAGAAAGTTAACCATTTTCAGATCAACACAAATGACCCATTTGTGGTCTTGATACTTAATTTTTTCCATAACCTTAGAAACATTTACGTATTCTTCTTTTAAAGTCGTCGAATGTGCAATAGGTATAGATCCGTACTTGTTACTGTTATGAAGCAAAGCACTAGGTTGGTACTGTTTTAATCCCATCTGTTGCAAAATACCACCAACATCGTTACAAAAAAACTAAATCCTTCTCTTGAGAAAAATACGGTAACAAATTTTTTTCTCGGGTACGATAAAATGTAATGTTGGTTTCCGGAGTAAGCAAATTTTTTTCTTTTAAACAAGATGCTAAAATTTCAGAAGCTTCTTTTGGTAAGTTCAGATCTCTTACTAAGTCATTTAGTTCTTTCTGATTAAATGGTTGAGGTTCTGAAAGGCTACATTTGTAGTCTGAATCAGAGTCTTCACTTGATGTTTTTCGTTCGGGTTCACAGAGATTTGGATCATCAGAAGATTTAGATGTGCTGGGTTGTACCTCTTGTGATTTTAATTGAGGCTGTTGAGTAGAAGATAAATTAGGATATGACCACTTACTTCGATTTCCAGAGTTAATTCCGTTTATTTTCACAACGCAGAAGTAGCAATCGTCATGATGGTTTCGAGGTTCTCGCCAAATCATGGGTGTTACGAACATTATTGCATCTCTTTTTCCACTGGACCATAACCGTAGACATACCACAGATTTCTGGCATACAATATGAGGAACCCATGGCTTGTCCTAATTACACAATTTTATTTTAAAGTATTGATGATACGCAGTTTTCACAAAGTCCGATATAGGTTTTCGATATTTTCCAAATATATATTCACCACAAATATAGCAAAAACAATCGGGATTAAGCACACAACATCTTCTTGACGAAGCCATATCTAAAACAACAACAAAATATATTTTAGTGTCCAATAAAAAACGAAAATCTAAGTAAAAAAGTAAATGAGAGTAGTTAGCTATAACTCAAAAATAAAAGCTGTTAGAGAAAAATTGTTGCCATATTTAAAAAATACGCGTCAATTTGAGATGGAAACAAAAAAAAAAATCACAGGAAACAAGCCATTTTCTTTTTTTTGTTGACCAGTGTTATCTATAAAATCATCGTGAATCACTTTTCACGTATTTGCGATATAAAACGAGATATTTGCAATTAAAAATTGTTATTTGACGCACAGCAAGTTAAAAAATACCCGAATCAGAGAAAAATCATAAAAATAGAAAAAATCATTATTTTTTAACTTTTTTTTTTAATTGTATATATTTAATGTAACTAATTTTTTTGGAGAAAAATTATTTTTTATTAACTTTTTGAAAAGTTATAAACAATTATATTTTTTGAATTTATTTCTTTATTGTTAAAAATTGAAAAAAAAAATTGTGTCTTATACAGGGTGCCCCATATAAAGGGTGTTTTTTATAGAGGTATAAAACTTTAAGTTGGCAACACTTTTTTAACTGGCGGCCATTTTGTCAGCTGTCAAGTGATTTATGTTTAGTTTGGTTTGGTATTTCTACATGAATAGACTGACGCCTGAACAAAGCTTCCAAATTGTGCAAATTTATTTTGAATATCATGGTTCTGTTCGAAATACATATCGCGCACTACGTCCATTTTACGGTCAACATAATCGCCTATCAGAGCAATTAATTCGATTAACTAACTAACTTCGCACCACGTTTACTCTAAATGATAATACGCATCCACAGAGACGTCGTACAGTGCGTACAGAAGAAGTCATTGCTGCTGTAGAGCGTAGCGTAGAGGAAAACCCGAATCAGTCTATCCGCCATCGTGTACAGGAATTGGATATGTGTCCATCCACTTTATGGAAGATTTTGCGGAAAGATCTTGGTTTGCGTGCTTACAAAATCCAACTCGTGCAACAATTGAAGCCACACGATCACCTAGCAAGGCGTAGATTCGGTGAATGGGCCCAAAACAAGATTGCCGTTGATCCCGATTTTCATAAGCGAATTTTGTTTAGCGATGAAGCTCACTTTTGTTTGAATGAATACGTCAATAAACAAAACTGCCGTATTTGGAGTGATGATAATCCTCAAGTGTATGTTGAGACACCGTTACATCCAGAAAAACTGACTGTCTGGTGTGCTTTATGGGCTGGTGAAATCATTGGTCCGTACTTCTTTAAAAACGATGCTGGTCAGAAAGTTCATCAATTGAACAACCATGATGTGCAGGAGCTGTGGTTTCAACAAGACGGCGCAACATGTCACACAGCTCGTGCCACAATTGATTTATTGAAGGAAACGTTTGGTAACCGCATAGTTTCACGTTCCGAACCCGTGAATTGACCTCCAAGATCGTACGATTTAACGCCACTAGAATATTTTCTGTGGGGATATGTGAAGTCGCTAGTCTACGCCGATAAGCCCGAAACGATTGACCACTTGGAGGACAACATTCGCCGCGTTATCGCCGATATACGGCCACAAAATGTTGGAAAAAGTCATCGAAAATTGGACCTCCAGATTAGACTACGTCCGAGCCAGCCGTGGCGGTCATATGCCAGAAGTCATATTTAAATTATAATGCCAGAAGATTATCTTTCGAATAAAGTAAATGTCATGTCAATTTAAAAAATTCATCTTTGTTTTATTCCATTTCAAAGTTCTATACCTCTATAAAAAACACCCTTTATATGGAATAATGATTCCACAGCATTTATTAATCAGTATATCAAAAAAATGTTTAAATAAAAGTTATATAATTTATACGACGCACATGCTGACGTTGACAATAAAATGTTGAGTGATCGATAAAATTACGCCATTTTAAATGGAAAGCCCTATATATTATTTTATTTTTCAGTCCTACTAAAAATTCTAGATATTATTTGTCTAACATACAATATGTCTAAATTGAACTGTTTTGGAATTATTGATATTTGAAATTAAGGATATCAATTTAAAAAAAAAAAATTAAGCTGGCTTGTGTCAAACATTTACTGTCAGGTAACAACTTAAAATGATTTATTGATGAAAACGTTTGTTGCTGCATTTTGTGAAACTGCAATGTGAGCGTAATATCATAATGGTACATTTATCAGAAACTGAAAGAATCACTTTGTTAATGATGGTTGTTTTCGGAGACCGTAAGAGAACACAACAGGAGGTGTGTGATCTTTTGAACGAGCCATGATAGAAAGTTAGATGTTTTATTGAAAATTACAGAAAATCCCCATGCAACCACTCGCCACCTTTGCCTAGATCACAACGTAAGTAAAGGTACCTTACGTCATATACTGAATGAAGAAAAATTTCAATCATACAAACCCATTCTATTGCAAGAATCGTCTGAAGATAACTACGATAGACGCGTTGAATTCTGCGGGGTCATGATGGAACGAATCATCAAGATTCTAACTTAATTCATAATATTGTTTTTTCTGACGAGGCCACATTTTGTCTTAACGGAAAAGTTAACAGGCATAACTGCCGGTACTGGTCTACTGAGAATCTCCACTCGACAGTCATTTTCAAAGACCACAAAAGATAAATGTGTGGGCAGGGATTTGTGGAAGTGGACGTGGTCCCTTTTTTATCGATGGAAATCTTACAGTTACTCCAAGAGCAAGTTATTCCAACTCGAGCAGGTCTTTTTCCCGATGAAAATAATTTGACTACCTGGTATCAACAGGATAGAGCACCTCCTCACTATGAAATCAATGTTCGTAGATATTTGAATGCGATTTTTCCTAATCGATGGATAGGCAGCAGAGATGCTGTAAAATGGCCTGCAAGAAGTCCCGGCCTTACGCCACTCTATTTTTTTTATGGGATCATTTGACAACCAAAGTTTTCCGACCTGAAACTGTAGAAGATTTATAACAAAGAATTCAATTTGAAGTAGCACAGATCACCCTGGATTCTCTGCAAAACTCTTTTCAGGCTGTTTATGACAGATTGAGTCATTGCCTCGTTGTTAACGGTAGTCATTTTGAGCAACCTTAAAAATAAACCTAGAGTGTTTATTATTAGTTTTTTTTTTTTAATTTTAAATTTCAAATGACAATAATTCCAAAACAATGACATTAGTTTGATGGAACAGCAGGTCAAATCAAAACTTAATAATCTTAAAAAAAAAATTGAAAAGCGACATTTTTAAGAAAGGTGCCCACTGTAAGTTCTACATGACTATTTTTGATGTATGCGCAGTTTTTCAAAGCCAGATATTAATATTTTACAATCAATCAATAAGATCAAGTCCAACATACTTGCCTTCATAAAAATTTCATCAAAACCGAAAACGATGACTGCAAAACTACGTCGAACCTCCGTGGAATGGTCCTATAACAAGACTAGCCTTTCAAATATTTGAGCAAGAGTGAGCTAAGTCTGAAAAATTCATTATTGTTGGCCATAGTTGCTTATACGAAAATTTAACATTCTTATATATAGCTCAGTTACCTTTTTTTCGGAGTTAATTGTTTCTTTTCCGGAAATTGGATACCAACATCAGCATCTCCTCCGCGTGTTGTTCGTACATCTGACCCAGCTGTTGCGTAAAATCTGAATCTATCATTATTCAAACCATTCTCCAAATATTTCTCCTTATCTCCCAGGATCTCCAACTTTCCCATATTATAAAGTCTTATGTATTGCATTTTCTGTCATTTTTTCGCATTATCTCCCATAATCTCGAATTCTCCCGTAATACAGGGGCTTATATCTCTTAAACTATCATTGTTCAAGCCATTCTCCAAATATTTCTCCTTATCTCCCAGAATCTCCAACTTTCCCATATTATAAATACTTATATATTGCATTTTCTGTCATTTTTCCGCATTATCTCCAATTATTTGGCCTTATCTCCCATAATCTCGAATTCACCCGTAATACAGGGACTTATATCTCTTTATCTATCATCATTCAAGCCATTCTCCAAATATTTCTCCTTATCTCCCAGGATCTCTAACTTTCCCCTATTATAAAATTTTATATATTGCATTTTCTGTCATTTTTCCGCATTATCTCCAATTATTTGGCCTTTTCTCCAATAATCTCGAATTCTCCCTTAATACAGGGGCTTATATCTCTTTATCTATCATTATTCAAGCCATTCTCCAAATATTTCTCCTTATCTCTCAGGATCTCCAACTTTCCCATATTATGAAGTCTTATATATTGCATTTTCTATCATTTTACTGCATTATCTCCAATTATTTGGCCTTTTCTCCATAATCTCGAATTCTCCCGTAAAACAGGTGCTTATATCTCTTTATCTATCATTATTCAAGACATTCTCCAAATATTTCTCCTTATCTCCCAGGATCTCCAACTTTCCCATATTATAAAGTCTTATATGTTGCATTTTCTGTCATTTTTTAATTTAGACATATAATATGTTAGACAAATAATATCTAGAATTTTTAGTAGGACTCAAAAATAAAATAATATACAGGGCTTTCCATTTAAAAAAAGAAAATCAAGATGGCATCATTTCTGCGAACTGACATTTTATTTTCAACGTCAGTATATGCGCCATATAACACCCTATAACTTGTATTTAAACATTTTTTTGACACACTGATTAATAAATACTGTACCTATATAGATGTCTATATATAAATAAAACTACAAAGAATGTAATAAAACATTTTTTTTTTTAATTTTAACAATAAAAAATTAAATTTAAAAAATATAATTGTTTATAACTTTTCAAAAAGTTAATAAAAAAAAAAAAATTTCTGAAAAAATTAGTTACGCTAAATAGATACGATTAAAAAAATGTACAAAAATGATGATTTTTTTATTTTTTATAAATTTTTTCAGATTCGGGTATATTGTAGCTAGCAGTGCATCAAATAACAATTTTCAATTACAAATATCTCGTTTCATATTACAAATACGTGAAAAGTTATTTACAACGTATTTGTAGATAACTGTATTATCTATCTATTTTGTTCGAAACATTTTTTTGTAATGTTTATATTTTCTGAGAAATATGCGAAAAAGTGGTTTTTAAGATAGTTTTTATTTTTTTTACAACCCCTTTCATTCTATTGCCAATTTTGACATTTAAAATTCCTATTTAGTGGACTAAAATAATGATGCAGAAGAGGATGCATTTTCTAGTGTTACGGGTCGTTGTTCACGTAACTTCGACTTTACACCTTCATAATTGATTTGGATAGTTAACGATTTATCTACTTTTAAGTGGTAGAGGTAAATGCTTGCCTTCCGTGTTATTAAACAATATACCCAAGAGTTTTTTTCAGTTCTTCCGGTCGTCATTAAAAAAACGAGAAAATATGCAAATCTAGCAAAAGGAACAACGTATGGTAATAAATTATATCCCATAAATTAACTTAAATAATAAGGTACAAAATGATACACGAACAAACCTGTTTTAAACGAGAATCGTTGCATGCACGCAACTAGTTTATCAATGAGAAATTACCAACGAACTATCATCGTTCAACAAAATTAATTTTCTCTACATAAAATTATTCTTATTATTATAAAAATAGATTCAATCAGTGAGGTCTTGTAGTCATGCAATGGTTAACTCTGTAAAAACACTCCGTAGAACATTTAAAATGACACAAATCTAGATATAGTCTCGTTAGTAAAGCGTGCTGAGAAATAAAGTTTCCGCACGGTACTATTACTATTATTATAATTAATTATTAATCCAGTCGCGAATAAATACAAATATTACATTAATGTATTTAATTTATTTAGTTTTCTGTTTTTTGTAACCCACAGAGCAACATACTTTCCAATATATTTGTTTTACAATTTACTTTAATATTTTGCAATAAAAATGGCTTTCTTTTTGATATTTTCGAGTATAAATTAATTTTTATTGTTTTGAAATTGTTGCCGTATGCTCCACAATTATCTGACCATAAAGAAGCGGCATCAGTATGTCCCTTACCTAACTTCGTCAGCGCGAGGTAGATGCTAAATAAAAAAAACCGGTCAAGTGCAAGTTGAACTTGCACAATTAGTGTTCCGTACGTTGATTGTTTTTAAAATAAAATTTTTTGTTAGGGTGGTATAAAATGATCAGCGACTTCACAAAACACACCCCAAATGAGTTTTCAACAAAGTTTGTTTCCAATCTTTTCTGAAAACTGGTGACCTCGATTTTTTTTTTTTGTACCAAATAAGTTATTAAAGGTAATGCACTCGTGATAATTTTCGTTCAATCTATACCCCGTGGAGAATATTCCAGAATTTTTTCAAAATTTTTTGATCAGTACTTTTCGAGATAAAGTAGGGGACAGTGATTTTTTAAAAGTAATACGAAGAAAAGTGTGCGCAAGTATTACATTATATATATATATATATATATATATATATATATATATATATATATATATATATATATATATATATATATATTTTACTCGTGTTTTCACAAGCTTTCATTTTACACCACACTCGATGACCTAGTAAAAAAAATTTTTTTTCACTTCCGATTTCACCCCTCAAAACGAACCCCTTAAGTCAAAATTTATGTTACGGTGGTATAAAAGGATCAGTGACTTCACAAAACACACCCCAAATGAGTTTTCAACAAAGTTTGTTTCCAATCTTTACTGAAATCTGATGACCTTGAAATTTTTGTTTTTTTTTAAATACCATATAAATTATTAAAGGTAATGCACTCGTGATAATTTTCGTTCAATCTACACCCCGTGGAGAATATTCCAGAATTTTTTCGAAATTTTTTGCGAAGTACTTTTCGAGATAAGGCCCGGGACAGCGATTTTTCGCGAATTTTTAAAAATAATACACAGAAAAGTGCGCGCAAGTATAATATTATATATATATATTTTTACTCGTGTTTTCACAAGCTTTCATTTGACACCACACTCGATGACCTAGTAAAAATATTTTTTTTTCACTTCCGACTTCATCCCCCAAAACTAACCCCTTAAGTCAAAATTTAATTCTCAAAACTACATGGCTCTGATGAGGCCATCAATTCCTATATTATTACCAAATTTCACCTTTCTATGTCAAATAGTTTCGGAGAAAATCGGGTGTGACAGACAGACAGACAGACAGACAGACAGACAGACAGACAGACAGACAGACACCGAAGTGATCTTATAAGTGTTCCGTACGGAACACTAATAAAATACCAGAGAGCACCACCGGCTACATCATATCGACGTACAATGACTCGATGTCACTGGAAGCTTCAGAATTAACCTTTGACAAAAAAACGATTGTCCCAGAAAGAGAGGCTATATTAAAAAAAAAAACTATTATACCATATAATAGTTTCTCAGAAGTAATGAGAATGATTTATTTTTAAATTTTTTATTGAATGTATCTACAATTTAACATTGTCCCCTTCAAAATATGCTCCTTGGAATGCACACAGCGTCTCCAGCGATTTTTCCATTCCTGGTAGCAATTCTGGAAGTCTTGTTCCGTTAAGCTGTTTAGAACCTGCATCGTGACTTTTTGGATGTTGTCTGTTGTTCCGTAATGGTGACCTTTCAATTTCCGCTTCAGCGTTGGAAAAGGAAAATAATCACATGGAGCTATATCTGGACTGTAGGGTGGATGTGACTGGGGGAATTATCGTGACGCAATATCCAAGAGCTGACAATGTCAGGTCGCACACGCAAAACCCTTTTCCACCAACGTTCAAGGACATCGCGATAAAAGATTTGATTCACTGTCTGGCCCTGTCGTATGAAATCTTTGTGAACAATTCCAAGACACTCAGAAAAGATGATAAGCATGGACTTGCGCGATTTGCTTCTGCGAGCTTTCTTCGGTCGCGGTGATGATGGTGTGTGCCACTCTGCGCTTTGTCTTTTGTCTCAGGATCGTACACAAATACCCATTATTCGTCACTTGTGATCACTCTGTGCATGAAGTTGGGTTCGGTTGTCAAGCGATCCAACAGTTCTTGGCTAATGGATAAGAGATTCTCTTTTTGTTCATCAACAATCAAGAACTTGGGCAAATGTTATTAGGTTGGCACTTCCGATAAATGTCACAGCTGTTTGTTTTCTTCCAGTTAATATAACCTCGCATTGCAGTACTTAACCCATGTGCTTTAATTCACACTCAAAGTATGACTAATCGTGGTTGTAAACACTCTTCCAATACTTTTTGTTTGTGAGTTTGTACTTAAAAAACATCAAAGAAACATTACTTTGCATTTTTTGGTATAGAAATCGGTAATCAAGAAAACTATTGAGCTCCTCACAAAGTATGTTATGTTTGTGTGGAGGATCTTAGGAAATGGTATAAGAAAGAAAAGAAAGCTTTTAGATTTGCAGTACCCATGGTATGGAAAGAGCAAGAAAATCATTCAAATGATTGTTATTTTTGCAGCGTTGATGTTTCTGGATATAACTCCAAAAATAAGAAAGTAATTGTCTATCCTAACTTTACTTTAGCTAATCGGCGTTAGGACATGACCTGGGACTTCCTGTCCCTGAGCCACCTCAGTCTATTGATGACGTTTTACAGTCCAGTCCCGAATGTAATGAAAGTCGACCGGATGATGATGAGTTTCAATGTTCTCTAGAAAATTTAAAACCACAGTTGTTTACACAAGCTGAGTTAAATGATTTAGGGAGATATTTGGGTTTGACTAAGAAAAAAAGCAGATTTTCTTGGTACTAGGCTGAAAGAAAACACACAACAAGGGCAACATAGAACAACATTTTTTATGTATCAAATTTTCCCTATTTTGAAATTTAATCGATGTCATATTATGAGAGAACTGTGGGTGATACAAAAAAACTGATACCAGATACGGTTTCAGCACCCAAAAATACATAACACTGTATGTGTTGGTTTAAAAAGTATTTACAAATATACTTTTTTTGTTGGCCTGTGTTATTAATACAAAATCAATTCAGTCGCGTTAGGGAATGCATCCCCACCGACCGACACTGTAAAAATATTTTTGGTTAAATTTGAATGTAACAAATTCACTCCTATTTACAATAATAAAATAATAATTATTGCATACTCTTATAACCTTGATGACCAAAAAAACGTATATAAAGAAGAGAGAATTATGGGATATAAAGAATCAACAAGTATTAAAAGCCATAAAATTAATTACAATGTTCCCAATTAGCGGAGCCGCGAGGGAACAAAACATAATAACGCAAAAAAAGTCAATTTATCATGCGGAACAGCGAGCGGGCCAATTGAATTTGCCGAATGAGTGGTCCGATTAATCGATACCTACCGTGTAAATGTAGTTACAGTTTCGTATTACTATATGTATTGGCGACGAATGAGAGAAAATTATTATGATTTTATTAAATATGCCTGCTACACTGTGAAAAATGTGTTGAAAATTCCACAATATAATCGCACTAATTTCCAGATGAATAAAAATTCAAAAAAAAAAACGCCTTCGATAGGGTATGGTTGAGAAACGTGTTAAAAATTTTACGAGATCATGACTTCAACGACAACTACCAGGTGTACAAGTATAAAATGCGAATTTTTTTCTAAAAAGACATGTTAAATTCAGAAGAATGATAAAAAGTGCTTTATTCAAAGTATGCTCCATCGCTTGTTATACATTTTTCCCATCTTTCGGGAAATTTGTGAATACCACGCCAGTAAAAATCTTCCCCTTTTGCTGCGAACGATTCATCGAGCCATTTTTTCACATCTTCGTACGAACCAAAGCGCTGCTCAGTAGGTGCGTGACCCATCGATGCAAACAAGTGATAATAGGAAGGAGCCAAGTCTGGTGAGTAAGCCGCATGGGGTAGAACTTCCCAGCTGAGTGCTTCCAACGTGTCGCGAACTGGTTTTGCCGTATGTGATGGAGCATTGTCATGAAGAAAAATGACTTTGTGTTGCCTCTTTCGGTATTCTGGCCTTTTTTCAAGCAGCGAACGGTTCAAATCGGTCAATTGTTGCTGGTAAGGTTTAGTATTAACCGTTTCCCCAGGTTTTAACAGTTCATAATAGACCACGCCCCTCTGGTCCCACCAAACACAGAGTATCGTCTTTCCGCCAAAACGATTCGGTCTTGCGGTCGATGTGGATGGTGCGCCTGGGTCTACCCATGATTTTTTGCGCTTGGGATTCTCAAAATAAATCCACTTTTCATCCCCTGTAACTATACGATGCAAAAAACGACTTCCTCTTTTACCGAGCGAACAAAATGTTACACGTGTTTTTGCGCTTTTCCATTTGCCTGTCGTTCAACTCATGTGGTACCCATCTACCGGTCTTCTGAATCTTTCCCATCTCTCGTAGCCGATTGGAAACAACTTGTTGACTAACGCCCAATTGCTCGGCTAGTTGTTTTTGTGTTTGCGAATAATCTTCGTCCAACAATTCCACATCTTCATATTTTTTTGGCGGTTTTCCACGTTCCTTGTCTACAACATCGAAGTCACCACTTTTGAAACGCCGAAACCATCGTTCACACGTATCTTGCGATGGAGCATGTTCACCATAAGCTTCTCGACGTAATCGGTATGATTCAACAGCAGTTTTCTTCAAATGAAAACAAAAAATTAATGCTGTCCTCGAATGCTCTTTGTTCGGTATAAATTTTGACATATTGAAAACAACAACACAACACTATGCACACACTTTTCCAATTTTAAGCTCATTATGTTTCAGTAAAGATCGGAAAAAAAAAACTTTGTTGAAAACTCATTTGGGCTATGTTTTGTGAATTAATTGATCATTTTATACCTCCGTAACAAAATTTTTTTGCTTTAAAAGCAATCAACGTACGGAATACTAATTGGACAAGTCCAACTTGCACTTGACCGATCATTTATTTTTCGAAATATTTGCGAAAATCCCCATTTTTTTCATTTTATGCACACACTTTTCCAATTTATCACTCGTGCGCGTCTGACACTTGTTGATGACACAACAAAATGGCGCAGTGTCAAATCTTTATAGCACAAACTGCATTGGTGCACCATCTGTTGTCTGAAATCCGCATTTCATACTTGTACACCTGGTACATTAAAGTGATAGACCAGGGTAACATTCATTTTTCCCTAGATTTTAAGATCATGTTACGACACTGTTTTTCTCCCTATAATTTATATTTTATTACATTTTTATATTTATTGCAGTGGTTTCAATTGTTGAGCAGTGTAGCTTAAAACAGTAATTTAAAATTTTTGAGCAGTTTATTTTAAACCGGCAGTATGTAGCGCGTGTTGCCCACTTGACTTATTTAGTTCGCATTGAATGTGTCTGGATTTTTGCGCCGGAGCGACCCAAGGAGCCATTTCGAATTTTTAGTGGCTTTTTCCATCATGAAGCAGTAACGACTTTGTCCTGCCAGTAGGCCATAGTGGCTTTCTTTTCCAGTACGCCAGAGTAGTTTTTTTTCTCAGTGATGCAGTAGTGCAGTAACGGTTTCTAGCTCTCAAGTTTAAGGCCTTTTTCCTTTCGTGAAATATCCTGCTCATCCTCCGGCATTTCGGGTCAAAAAGTGTTTAGCAACCCAAATGAAACTAGGATGGTAAGGCTGAGACAATATTTTTATGAGAATCTCAACAGGAGAGGCCAAGTAACTTATGGAAAACCCACGAGGAGAAACCAATCAGTAAGTCATAAGCACATCAGTCTAAATATCTCACTTCCTGTCTACAAGTACGTTTCCAATGACTACTAAACTCGCGGAGTTAATTTAACAAACTTTTAATATCGTGTTTTATCAAGCCTTTTATTAAAAACTTAATAATCCTAACTTAAAGACTCTATGCAATAGTGTACACTCTCATAACATCAGGGGTTTTTTATTTAGTAGATATAATTTTAAGAGTGTAATAAGAGTAGGAATTTTTATTTTATTAATATACCCTTTTTTATTTAAATGTGTAGTGTCTCACTAAACTCCTGCTCTTTCTTTCAGGACGTAAGGGTTGTACCCAACTAAATTTTATATTAACAACTAAATAGTTTTCAGTATTTTTTCATTTTTTAGAGCTGAAATTAGATTCCTTTCATTCTAAAATGAATGATGCCCAAAAACAGTGCAACCAAATTTTAAAAAACTATAGAGACTATTTTCAAAAGACGTACAAGAATTATCTCTTATCCATGTTCTTGACCAGTAAAAAAAAACGAGCTAGCTGATATCTTAATTTTGTCCTCTATACGAGGCTAGTTTGAAAAGTCCGTGCAAAGTCCGAGAGATGGCACCACCGGCGCGTATCGAGGTCATGTTTAGTTAGTAGCATCTCTTGAATGAACGCACACCAGGTTTCAGCCATATTGGTCTATTTCTTTGTGTTTGGCATTCGTGTGAATCAAGAAAGTCGAGTGATTTTCAAGAAACGGACGAAAAAGAATTTCGTGTGGTGATTAAACATTACTTTATGAAAGGCAAAACGCCTCAGGAGACTAAAGAGAAGCTTGATAAACATTATGGTGACTCTGCACTTTCGATTAGAACAGTTTATAAGTGGTTTCAAAATTTTCGGACTGGCCATATGGGCACAAGTGACGCTGAACGTTCTGGACGGCCTGTGGAGGTTACGACTCCAGAAATCATTGATCAAATCCATGATATGGTGATGGATGACAGAAGAGTTAAGGTGCGTGAGATTGCTAGTGCTGTGGGCATCTCGACTGAACGGGTACATAATATTTTGCATAAACATTTGGACATGAGAAAGCTATCTGCAAGATGGGTGCCGCGATTGCTCACGCTTGACCAAAAACGGAATCGTGTGCAAGTGTTGCAAGGATGGTTTGCAGCTGTTCCAGAAGAATCCGGAGGACGTTAAGCGTCGTTTCGTCACTGTGGATGAAACATGGATACATTACTATACTCCTGAGACCAAACAACAATCTAAACAATGGGTTACCAAGGGGGAATCTGCACCAAAAAAGGCGAAGACCGTTCCTTCGGCCGGAAAGGTTATGGCGACTGTTTTTTGGGATTCGCAAGAGACAATCCTCATCGACTATCTGGAAAAGGGTAAAACTATTACAGGTGAATATTATTCATCGTTATTGGACCGTTTGAAAACCGAGCTGCAAGAAAAAACGCCCGCGATTGGCCCACAAGAAAGTCCTTTTCCATCACGACAACGCACCAGCATACACCTCAGCAGTTGTGGTCGCAAAATTAATGGAAATAGGATTCCAACTCGTTTCACATCCCCCCTATTCTCCAGACTTGGCTCCCTCGGACTACTATTTGTTCCCCAATTTGAAGAAATGGCTGGCGGGACAAAGATTTTATTCAAACGAGGAGTTGATTGCAGACACTAATGGATATTTTGTAGACTTGGACAAATCCTATTATTCGGAAGGGATCAACAAACTAGAACATCGTTGGACGAAGTGTATAAGCCTAAAAGGAGACTCTGTCGAAAAATTAAAATAGGTTTACCCCAAACACATAAGTAGTTTTTATTTTTGCACGGACTTTTCAAACCAGCCTCGTAAGTATTAATCTCCACTCAATCCATTCTCAAAATTAAGATATTTATAAGAGGCAAATAATGGCTTCTATTTAAGAAAGTTGGGGCTATATAAAATGACGCCGTCAACGAGACGTTATACAAAATAGAGCTCCAACGTGAGGCTGTAAAAAAATGGCCCCGCTTTTAGAGGTTACAACAGCTCAATAAAAACAATAAGACACGTATAAAGACACAGCAAGGACTAACTGGAGAAGTACCAATATCATCTGGAATTCGATAGGGCGATAGCATGAGTCCAGGTCCAATATTTTTTAATTTAATAATGGGCAAAATAATAAATAATGTCAATGAGGCCAATAGCGGATACAAAATGGAGCGAAAAACTTTAAAAATATTATGCTTTCCTGATGATGCAGTATTAACAGCAGAAAATGAAGATGGCTTACAGCGACTAATACATCGTTTCCAGACCACAGCAGAAACTTACAACATGAGAATATCAGTGAAAAAAACAGAATCAATAATGTAAATTAGTCGTCTACAACAAGACAGAAGCACAGACAATGTACTGCACATACCTGGAAGTACAGCTATCGCGTTCAAAAAATCTATATCAAGAAGTACTCAATTAGGCAAGTAAAGCACCGAGAATTAATAAGCATGTAAAAACACGAGTTCAAAAATATATAATGTAATACCTGCACACGCTTTTCCTTGTATTACACAGGGGAACAGCTGTTTTGGTGCCGAGGTTTCTTGAGCTGATTCTATATCAATTTGATGTCCTGAATTCAAATAACGTATTCATTTGTACCTAGGAGCTCAAATTTTTAAGATATACAATTTTAGAGAAATATAAGTTACATTATTGTAACTCAAATCCGTAAGTGTAGTAAACAAAAGTAGATACGAAATTTTTATTTTAGTTATACAAAATACAATATTATGTCGTACTTACAAACAAAAAAAAAAACATTGAAGAAATGAAATAGTCACTCAACACTTGGAAAGCTTCTTTTCTGCGACATTCTTGAATGTTTTTTTAAACAGTCCCTTTTTAAACTCCAGCAGTAATCTGCCATCATGTGCATGTCCCATCTTCCTTGGTAGCGATCCTCCATAACTTTAATATCTTGGTGAAATCTTTCACCTTGTTCCTCACTCATGTCTCCTAAATTTTCTGGAAAACGGTCTAAGTGGCTGTGTAAATAGTGTATTTTAATACTCTTATTGCACCCTAAGGATTTGAAACTATTAAGCATCTTGTTAACCATTTCAACATAGTTTTGAGCTTTATGTTTGCCTAGAAAATTTTCTACAACTGCAACAAATGATGTCCAAGCTTCTCGTTCAACTTGATTCATTGAATTTATGAAGGCAGGATCCTTAATTAATTGTCTTATTTGTGGGCCGTCAAATATCCCTGCATTGAGTTTTTCTGTGCTCAACTGATGCATTTTTACCCCTATATATGCAAAACAAGACCCATTCTTATCAAGAGCCTTTACAAATTGCTTCATTAAGCCCAACTTTATATGTTACGGAGGAAGTATGATTTTTTCTCTTTCAACCAAAGCGCCGTTAATGACATTCTTTTCCCCAACGTCCATGTTTTCTCTCTGAGGCCAATCTTTTCTAACCCAGTGGTATGTTTTGTCCCTACTATCCCAGAGGCACAAGAAACACGGATATTTCGTGTAACCACTTTGCTGCCCAAGAAGAAAGTTTCCATTTTTAAGTCTACACAAATCATCCATTGATGTTCGTAATACTTTATCTTCTGCAAGACCAAAGCTATGGTATTATATTCTTCTTTCAGTTTCGTTGAGTGAGCTAGTGGTATTGAACCATATTTATTCCCATTATGTAGAAGGACACATTTTAAACTTCGCTTTGAACTGTCAATAAATAGGCGCCAATCATCTGGAATATATTCAGAAAGTCCCATTTCTTTCATGAGTCCCCTAATTTCGTGACAAAATACAAGATTGTCTTCTTGAGAAAAGAATGGTAGCAGATCTTTTTCTCTTGTACGGTAAAAGGTAATTTTGGTTCCTTGTTCCAGTAAATTTTTGTCGTTCAACCTAGAAGCCAGTACTTCAGAAGCTTTTTTCGATAAATTGAGATCCCTGGTGAGATCATTTAATTCATTTTGATTGAAGCGTTGAGGAACTGATGACGTCCCCTCATAGTCACTGTTAGTTTCATTAGCATCAGAACTTTTATTAGCATCAGAAGAGCGATCAGAGGGAAAATATTCGTCATCATGTGGTAGCTGATGAAATGTTGGAATCGGTATTTCATCTGAGTGCGGGATAGGGCGTATTACCGAGTCTAAATTGGGATAAGTTCACTTACTGCGGTTATTTCGATTGATTCCATTAGTATTTACTAAACAGAAATAACAATCATTGAAGTGGTTTTTTGGTTCTCTCCAAACCATTGGTACGCCGAATTTTAGACATTTTCTTTTCCCGGTAGTCCACTGCCGTAAATGCTCTGTACAAGTTTTACATACGAGATGCGGGGCCCCACGTTTTGTCCTGATCACCAAGCTTAACTCCAAAGTATCCAAGATACGCTCGCTTTACAAAGTCAGTAATAGTTTGTCTGTTTTGTTGAAACATGTATTCTCCGCATATATAGCAAAACACATCAGGTTGATTTACACAACTTCTTCTTGAACTGGAACCTGAACTCATTTTAATTCTGTTCAATAACACAAAAACACTCTTTTCTTAACATAAAATAACACGCCCAATTCGATCTACTCTCATTAGTAAGAACGCACACAAACTGACGAGACTTACCCGAGTCAGGGTCAGTTCAGGTACCTGATAGGCAATGGTTCCACTATTTATAGATTTACCTTGAATTTACTCAATTACAGACTGACAATAAAACCATTGTACCTACATTAATGAATATATAATAATTTTAGAACTCTCATAAATGAATATACTGAATAAAAACCACATTGGTAGATAAGTTGATGTATCTAAAAAAGTAGAGATAGAGAAAAACGGATTGCATGTATAGATTTAGCGTCCCAAATATAGTTAAAATCAGCTCTAAAATCCCAGGCACCAAAACAAAAATATTTTTTGTTGCCCTGTGTTATTTTTAAAAAATTGCTGTCCCCCCCTTATCTCGAAAAGTACTGATCAAAAAATCTTGAAAAAATTCTGGAATAGTCTCCACAGGGTGTAGATTGAACGGAAATTATCACGAGTGCATTACCTTTACTAATTTATCTGGTATATATATAAAAAAAAAAATTCAAGGTCATTATGTTTCAGTAAAGATCGGAAAAAAACTTTATTGAAAGCTCATTTGGGCTGTGGTTTGTGAAGTAATTGATCATTTTGTACCTTCGTAACAATTTTTTTTTGCTTTAAAAGTAATCAACGTACGGAACACTAATTGGGCAAGTCCGACTTGCACTTGACCGGTCATTTATTTTTCGAAATATTTGCGAAAATCCCCATTTTTCATTTCATGGGGTATATATAAGGAAAACTATCAAAATTCCTTATCTGTAAGTTAACAAGCCTTTAAAACTGTGGCAGTTAAATCTCAGCAGGTCCTAGTTTACATGACGTTAAAACAAACATCCTCTTTTAGAATTTATGACAAACAATCCACTTATTCACGACAACAATAAATCAATTTTGAGACATAAACTGAAATCCTCAATGCTCAATGCACATATGATCACATAGAAATGTTGATATTCTGAATATAGCTCCCGATAGCGCGGGACACCGTCGGCATAACAAATGAGGATGTTCCTCCACGCCTGCCAAATGTTCGGCACTATTGTTATTTTAACCAGAGATGGACTGGATAGAAGTTATTTAATGAATAATTCAAGTTTCTCATTGGGTCCTTATAAATGAAATGGTTGGTAGAGTAATTTTCGCAGTACTTTGCTCGCAGAACTTATAATATAATTTACATAATGATGATAATTAACAAAGTCTGTATCGTAATTTTATAAGAAAGAATTAGAAAAGGCGAAGTTTAATATTTTCCTTAGCAATTCGTTCAGGATGACAAGTATAACACGTCGCGCTCCGCGCTGAAAAAAATTAAAAATTGCGAAAGCTAGTGGCAAAGAGGCATAACAGAAGCGTTAAAAGAAATAGATGACAACAAAACGGATCTGATGCACACAATATGCCATGAAATTTGGAGAAACTGGAATATGGCCAACAGATTGGAACAAATCTATCTTTGTTTCAATATACAATATTATTATCAAACAGTCTCTCTAATATCTCATGCCAGCAAAGTCCTCCTGATTATCATCAGTGAGCGGTTAAAACCATTCCTACTTTCTTAATTCTCAAGGGTACAGTCGGGTTTAATGCCCGCACCAGCGAACAAATCCTCAACCTTCGCCAAGTCGTGGAAAAATCCAGAGAATTCAATTTAGGGACATACCTTTGCTTTGTGGATTACTCGAAGGCTTTTGACACTGTAAAGTGGAGCGCTACCTGGGAAGTTTTAGCACAGATGGGGACACCCTCTCACTTAATTTGGCTTCTTCAAAATCTATACGAACTAAATACAGCCAACATTCGGGTGAATAATATTTTCTCGCAAGACTTCAAACTGCATCGTATCACCTATATTGTTCAATATATATAGCGAACACATCATGAGGGAGGTGTTTGACCACTGGCGGCATAATAATAGTCTTGACAGCCTCGTACAGTACATCATGGACAGACTTAACATCGTCAGCAACAAATACGGACTGCAGTTGAATAAAACCAAGACGAAACTGATAATCAATGACAGAGTTCGAAACAATCAGCCTCACGTTAGAAACATTGCAGGGTATGAAACAGTCAGTCGCTTCAATTAGCTCGGCTCCGTAATAGTAAACAACGGTGGATGTGGGAATGAAATACGCAGACGTCTTCTATGGCCAGAACAGCAACCGCCAAGCTAACAAAAAATATGGAGAGACAGTGACTTAACGCTGAATATCAAATTGCGACTCACCAACACACTGATATACCCAATATGCTACATACGCAGCCGAAACCAGGATCATTAAAAAAATTACAAGAATCGAATCAGCGCATTTGAAATGTGGGTATACAGAAGGATGTTCCGGATACCCTGGACAGCGCATCGCAGAAATGTTGCCATCCTAGATGACCTTAACATCAAAACAAGGCTGACTCCTATAGTCAACAGAAACATACTGAGATACTTTAGTCACATAGCAAAAGGGAAGGACACAGTAGAGCGGTTGATTGTGGAAGGTAATGTCGAGGGCAAAAGACCGCGAGGACGGTCTCTCACACGATGGTCGGACCAGATTAAAACAACAACTGGCCTCACATTCCCGGAAGCATCACATCCAGCCCAAGAACGAGGAACATGGGATGAAATAGTGGCACAAGTATCATGATATCACCACGTCCTTAAGTAGAATGACGGATAGAGGATAACAGGATTCTGTCAGCATATGCGTGTCTAATACTATTAACTATGTATGTAGAGTAAAGAGTAATTGAGAAGTATGTAGAGTAAAGAAAATGGAACGAAGAATAGAAGAAGAAGATAGATAGGTACGCTAAAAGTGACACCCAGGGGCTGGATAGCGTATTGTTAAACATATTCGCTTCTTTGAGAGCGGCAATTTCCCAGAAATTCACAGGTGGTTGTCTCGAAATTAAGGAATTGAAGATCGCCAAGAATAATGGATGGTTTAGTCTAGTAAAGGTCCTGAAGTAATCAAGGAAAATCAAGGCAGTAAGCCGACCGGAGTCCGCAGCCCCCAAGATGCCATACGTTACTTTTAAGAGCTGATAATACTCTTGAATCTGACTCTCTCCAAGACTTCTCAAAAAGTGGCCATAATGCAACAAGAAAGAGATCTTCTAAATTTTAGGAAAATTAGTTGTTTTAATGCATGAATTAACTAGGTTTAAAATAAAAGGTAGGATACTCTCTGTACCAACTAACTGCTTACGAGGCTGGTTTGAAAAGTCCGTGCAAAAATAAAAACTACTTATGTGTTTCGGGTAAACCTTTTTTATTCTTCGACATAGTCTCCTTTTAGGCATATACACTTCGTCCAATGATGTTCTAGTTTGTTGATCCCTTCCGAATAATAGGATTTGTCCAAGTCTACAAAATATCCATTAGTGTCTGCAATCACCTCCTCGTTTGAATAAAATCTTTGTCCCGACAGCCATTTCTTCAAATTGGGGAACAAATAGTAGTCCGAGGGAGCCAAGTCTGGAGAATAGGGGGGATGTGAAACGAGTTGGAATCCTATTTCCATTAATTTTGCGACCACAACTGCTGAGGTGTGTGCTGGTGCGTTGTCGTGATGGAAAAGGACTTTCTTGTAGGCCAATCGCGGGCGTTTTTCTTGCAGCTCGGTTTTCAAACGGTCCAATAACGATGAATAATATTCACCTGTAATAGTTTTACCCTTTTCCAGATAGTCGATGAGGATTATCCCTTGCGAATCCCAAAAGACAGTCGCTATAACCTTTCCGGCCGAAGGAACGGTCTTCGCCTTTTTTGGTGCAGATTCCCCCTTGGTAACCCATTGTTTAGATTGTTGTTTTGTCTCAGGAGTATAGTAATGTATCCATGTTTCATCCACAGTGACGAAACGACGCTTAAAGTCCTCCGGATTCTTCTGGAACAGCTGCAAACCATCCTTGCAACACTTTACACGATTCCGTTTTTGGTCAAGCGTGAGCAATCGCGGCACCCATCTTGCGGATAGCTTTCTCATGTCCAAATGTTTATGCAAAATATTATGTACCCATTCAGTCGAGATGCTTACAGCACTAGCAATCTCACGCACCTTAACTCTTCTGTCATCCATCACCATATCATGGATTTGATCAATGATTTCTGGAGTCGTAACCTCCACAGGCCGTCCAGAACGTTCAGCGTCACTTGTGCCCATATGGCCAGTCCGAAAATTTGGAAACCACTTATAAACTATTCTAATCGAAGGTGCAGAGTCACCATAATGTTTATCAAGCTTTTCTTTAGTCTCCTGAGGCGTTTTGCCTTTCATAAAGTAATGTTTAATCACCACACGAAATTATTTTTCGTCCATTTCTTGAAAATCACTCGACTTCCTTGATTCACACGAATGCCAAACACAAAGAAATAGACCAATATGGCTGAAACTTGGTGTGCGTTCATTCAAGAGATGCTACTAACTAAACATGACCTCGATACGCGCCGGTGGTGCCATCTCTCGGACTTTGCACGGACTTTTCAAACCAGCCTCGTATGATTTAATAGAGGTTAAAGGACTTAATCGCTTGTGGCTGATCTCAACTCAAAAGAATCGACACCTGTTTTTGTTTTGATTGCTAAAGGAAATAGTTTACCGGTAAATATTCGTTTTATCCTGTTTAGGTCATATTATAAAAAATCTCAGAGACGTCCCTGTAGAAACACCCTCCTAAACTAACCCAAGACATTTCGAGGCATAGAAATTTATTGAGGACCTGAATTTTAAGAGAAATTTTATAATAAGTGCCTCCAAATACTTCTTGGAATGTTAAAAAAACGACGCCTACAGGTGGTAGAGGGTGTACGGTTATATTGAAATTTTTGAGGTAATAAAATTATTTCAATTTTTACTTCCTTCATTGGAGGGCAGTGTATCCGTGAAAAAATTAACCTCCGAAATTTTTGCAACTTTTCATGTTTTGATGTTTCTAGTTCACAAAATAGAGTAGTAGAGGCGGCTACAGCATTGTGGTTAAGGTGTCTGCTTTTTACGCCAGCGACCCGAGTTCGCTAGACTTGGAAAATAATAATAAAAAAAAGATGAATAAATAATAAAATAAAATAAAATTTAAAATTTGACTGTCGAGTCTCTCGGGAAGGCTGCCATTGCCTGGCTGCTGGTCCACTATGAGCAAACGCGGTACTCATTTCGAACAGAGCTTTCTCATGCCCAAATGTTCATCCAAAATATGATCAACATGTTCTTTTGATATTTTTAGGGTATCAGCTATGTCATAAAATTTCACTTTACGGTCATCCAAAACAATTTTGTGGATTTTTTTTTTGATGTTTTTCAGTGTAACCACCTTATTTGGGCGTCCAGAGCGTTCAGCATCATTTGTATCTGTACGACCGCGTTTAAATTCAGCATACCAATAAATGATGAGCGATCTTCCAAGGGCCGAGTCCCCGTAACACTGATCAAGCCATTGTTTTGCTTGAATGGTATTTTTTCCCATTAAAAAACAGTGTTTAATCAACACACCAAATTCGATTTTTTCCATTGTCACTGAAACCACTGTGACTTGTAAAATAATTGTCGAAATGTCATAAAATTTTGACAAGTATTGTTTAAAGGTTTTTAGTTTCTGAAAATCATAAGGATTTTTTGAAAAGGGCAACACCTATGTGTCAGACCAAAAACTTATATCAGGTTATTTCTCGTTTTTTATGTTCCTTCACATTCAAGGACTTTTCCAAAAATATTTAACGTTTTTGAGATCGCTAGTTACGAATCCGATATCACATTTTAAAAAATTCAAAATGGCGGATCCATTACGGCGGGCGAAAACTCAAAATTAGTTTAATTTTTTCCAATTTTTCAAAACTAGAACAATTCTGACTAGACTATTAATTGCAGAACTGGTAACCCAAAAATCTCCTGGACACAAATTTTCAGAATGCTTGGTTGAAAAGAAAGCAATTATTAAAATTTTTGGCAGCCATATTAGATGTTTAACCTATCCCTCACGGCATATATATATATATATATATATATATATATATATATATATATATATATACATATATATATATATATATATATATATATATATATATATATATATATATATATATATACTATATATATATATATATATATATATATATATATATATATATATATATATATATATATGTATATATGTATATATATATATATATATATACATATATATATATATATATATATATATATATATATATATATATATATATATATATATATATATATATGTATATATGTATATATATATATATATATATATATATATATATATATATATATATATATATATATATATGTATATATGTATATATATATATATACATATATATATATATATATATATATATATATATATATATATATATATATATATATATATATATATATGTTATATATATATATATATATATATATATATATATATATATACATATATATATATATATATATATATATATATATATATATATATATATATATATATATATATATATATACTAGCCGGGCCCGCGGCTCCGCTCGCGTGGACTTGATTCACTACTATCGTCACTGCTTATTCCTTATGTTACCCAACGTAATAAAATATCTCATTATTTCCCCTTATCTCCCAATATTTCTCCTTATCTCCCATTATCTCTACATAATTTCCATTATCTAGGCTTATCTCTGCTCATCTCCTTCCATTATTTGTCCTTATGTCCCATTATTTCTCCTTATCTCCCATTATCTCACCTTATTTTCCAATATCTAGGCTTATCTCGCAATATTTCTCCTTATCTCCCATTATTTCTCCTTATCTCTCATTATCTCACCATAACTCCCATTATCTAGACTTATTTCTGCTTATCTCCCATTATTTCTCCTTACCTCCCTTTATTTATACTTATCTCCCATTATCTCACCTTATCTCCCACTATGGAGGCTTATCTCGACTTAGCTCCCATTATTTCTCCTTATCTCCCATTATCTCTCCTTATCTCCCATTATCTAGGCTTATATCGAATTATATAGAACATATGTTTAAATTTATAAAAACACATAAATCGGATAAGTGGTTCTCGAGTGATAAGCGTACTAACGGACATACAGACTGACAGAGAGACGTTACATTTTATATATATTATATTCTTTGCTACATGATATTGTTCCATATTTCATGCTTTAGGCAGTGTATTGCAAGAGAACGCGCCAGCGGCAAACTTTTCTCCGACTTGATTCACTATTATCGTCACTGCTTATTCCTTATGTCACCTAACGTAATAAAATATATCCTATTACCTGGCCAGAGAACATACGTACGTTTAAAAAAAAGCACGTAAATCGGATAAGAGGTTCTCACAGCAGACAGACAGAGAGACATTGCATTTTATATATATTATAGATATTCTTTGCTCCATGATACCGTTCCATAATTAATGGTTTAGCATGTTTAAAAAAAAAGCACGTAAATCGGATAAGTGATTCTCCAGTGATAAGAGCACAAACGGACAGACAGAGAGACGTTGCATTTTATATATATTATAGATATCCTTTGCTGCATGATATTGTTCCATATTTAGTGGTTTAGGCAGTGTATTGCAAGAGAACGCGCTAGCGGCAAACTTTTTTCCGATTTGATTCACTATTATCGTCACTGCTTATGCCTCATGTTACCTAACGTAATAAAATATAGTCTATAACCTGGCCAGAGAACATACGTATGTTTTTGAACAAAAAGCACGTAAATCGGATAAGTGGTTTTCCAGTGATAAGTGCACTAACGGACGGACAGACAGACAGACGGACAGAGAGATGTTGCATTTTATATATATTATAGATACAGATTATTATTATTATTTAACCTGGCCAAAGAATATATGAATGAATTTAAAAAAAGACACGTAAAACGGATAAGTGGTTCTCGCGTGATAAACGCACTTATGGACAGACCGGCAGACAGAGAGACATTGCATTTTATATATATTATAGAATATAGATATTCTCTGCTACATAATATTGTTCCATATTTAATGGGTTAGACTGTGTATTGCAAGAAACCGCGCTAGCGGCAAACTTTTTTCCGACTTCATTCACTATTATCATCAGTGCTCATTCCTTATGCTACCTATCGTAATAAAATATAGCTTATAACCTGGCCGGAGAACATATGTATGTTTTAAAAAAAAGTACGAAAATCGGATAAGTGGTTCTCCAGTGATAAGCGCGCTAGCCGACAGACAGACAGACAGAGATACGTTGCATTTTATATATATTAGAGATGTAATAAAATATATATCTATAACCTGGTGAAAGAATATATGTATGAATTTAAAAAATCACGTAAATCGAATAAGTGGTTCTCGAGGGATAAGCACACTAACGGGCAGACAGACAGAGAGACGTTACATTTTATATATATTATAGATATAAATTATTATTATTATATAACCTGGCCAAAGAATATATGTATGAATTTAAAAAAAGACAGGTAAATCGGATAAGTGGTTCTCTCGAGATAAACGCATTAATGGACAGACAGACAGACAGACAGACATTGCATTTTATATATTATAGATTACAGATTATAGATATTCTCTGCTACATAATATTGTTCCATATTTAATGGTTCAGGCTGTGTATTGCAAAGGAATGCG
>CM032455.1:178740609-178793109 GCA_019049505.1 Pachyrhynchus sulphureomaculatus | reverse complement strand
GTATGGAAACATTTAAATTCCCATCTCTAGTCTTAACATTTAAACGGTTTACAATTACAATATTTATTTATTAATCGTGTATATGCCAACAAACATTTTGAAGACTAAAACAGTTATTGTTTATTAGAAATGTGCTTAGTTTTTAATGTAACAAAATTATGCACAAACCAAAGTATGGAAGCATATCTATAATATATATAAAATGCAACGTCTCTCTGTCTGTCTGTCCGTCTGTCCGTTAGTGCGCGTATCACTGAAAAACCACTTATCCGATTTACGTATTTTTTTTTTTTTAAAACATACATATGTTCTCTGGCCAAGTTATAGGCTATATTTTATTACGATAGGTAGCATAAGGAATGAGCAGTGACGTAAAATAGTGAATGATGTCGGAAATAAGTTTGCCGCTAGCGCGTGCCGTTGCAATACACAGCCTTAACCATTAAATATGGAACAATATTATGTAGCAAAGAATATCTTTAATGTACAATCTATAATATATATAAAATGCAATGTCTCTCTGTCTGTCTGTCTGTCCATTAGTGCGTTTATCACGCGGGAACCACTTATCAGATTTACCTGTCTTTTTTTAAATTCATGCATATATTCTTTGGCCAGGTTATATAATAATAATAATAATCTATATCTATAATATATATAAAATGCAATGTTTGTCTGTCTGTCCGTTAATGCGCTTATCCCTCGAGAACCACTTATCCGATTTACGTGATTTTTTAAATTCACACATATGTTCTCTGACCAAGTTATAGGTATATATTTTATTACATCTATAATATATATAAAATGCAACGTATTCTGTCTGTCTGTCTGTCCGTTAGTGCGCTTATCACTGGAGAACCACTTATCCCGATTTTCGTACTTTTTTTTTTTAAAACATACATATGTTCTCCGGCCAGGTTATAGGCTATATTTTATTACGATAGGTAGCATAAAGAATGAGCAGTGACAATAATAGTAAATGAAGTCAGACAAAATTTGCCGCTAGCGCGTTCTCTTGCAATACACAGTCCAAACCATTAAATATGGAACAATATTGTGTAGCAGAGAATATCTATAATATATATAAAATGCAATGTCTCTCTGTCCGTCTGTCTGTCTGTCTGTCCGTCCGTTAGTATGCTTATCACTGGAGAACTACTTATCCGATTTACGTACTTTTTTTAACCATACGTATGTTCTCTGGCCAGGTTATAGGATATATTTTATTAGGTGACATAAGGAATAAGCAGTGACGATAATAGTGAATTAAGTCGGAGAAAAGTTTGTCGCTAGCGCGTTCTCTTGCAATACACTCCCTAAATCATTAAATATGGAACAATATCATGTAGCAAAGAATACAATATATATAAAATGCAACGTCTCTCTGCCTGTCTGTCTGTCCGTTAGTGCGCTTATCACTCGAGAACCACTTATCCGATTTACGTGTTTTTATAAATTTATGCATATGTTCTATATAATTCGATATAAGCCTAGATAATGGGAGATAAGGTGAGAAAATGAGAGATAAGGAGAAATAATGGGAGATAAGTCGAGATAAGCCTCGATAATGGGAGATAAGGTGAGATAATGGGAGATAAGTATAAATAATGGGAGATAAGGAGAGATAATGGGAGATAAGCAGAGATAAGTCTAAATAATGGGAGTTCTGGTAAAATAATGGGAGATAAGGAGAAATAATGGGAGATAAGGAGAAATAATGGGAGATAAGTCGAGATAAGCCTAGATAATGGGAAATAAGGTGAGATAATGGGAGATAAGGAGAAATAATGGGAGATAAGGAGAAATAACGGGAGATGAGCAGAGATAAGCCTAGATATTGGAAATTATGTAGAAATAATGGGAAATAAGGAGAAATATTGGGAGATAAGGAGAAATAATGGGAGATATTTTATTACGTTGGGTAACATAAAGAATAAGCAGTGACGATAGTAGTGAATCAAGTCCACGCGAGCGGAGCCGCGGGCCCGGCTAGTTTGTTATAAAATAAAAATACCACTAAGACGACTAAGATGTCGAAAATATTTAATATTTAGTGGGATATCCTTTTACGTCAATCACTGTTTGACTTCTTCTGCCCAGAGAGTCAATAAGCCTAGCACAAAAATCGGGTGGTATTTTTTCCCATTCTTATTTTGATGCGATCCAAAGTTCGTCCCGGTTTTTTATATTTCCAGATAGTGCAAAAGATTCAGGTTCAAATCAGGTGATTGTGAAGGCCAGCACATCAGCCGAATCCTTTGTTCAGAAAATCAATTCTTAGCCAAACGAAATGTTTGTTTGGGTCTTTGTCTTGCCAAGAAAACTGCTGTTGATATTAATAAAGAACTAAGGCAGGGATATCAGGGTGTATTGGTGTCAGACATGACTATTAGGCGTCGTCTGTTATCTAAAAATCTTCATGGTAGGCGTGCTGTTAAAAAGCCACTCCTTACAAAGCGTCACAAAAAAGAGAGATTGAAATTTGCTAAGGAACATAAACACTGGACTCAGAATCAGTGGTCTCTAGTGATCAATTTGTTACATAAATCTGTAAGTAATTCAAATAAGCACAGTTAGCATTTTTTTCAGTACAATATATCAGTCAGTAAATATGTTTTGAAATCGACACCTATGGAGCATCACTTAAACCAAATATTGAACAATATTTTGAAGCTTCATCTTTCATATGAACACACCTTAAATTTCAAGTCGATCCCTCAAGTCATTCATTGTTTATTAGCTGGTTAAAGTAGACGTGTTTGAGTATTTTTTAAAAATGGAACAGTTGGACATGAAGGAGCAGACTTCTTTAATATTTTTACTAACTTTGCATGAATTTCAGTTGCCGATAAACCTTTCAAAATAAAGAATTTACGATATTCGATCGTAAATTCTTTATTTTGAAAGGTTTATCGGCAACTGAAATTCATGCAAAGTTAGTAAAAGTATTAAAGAAGTCTGCTCCTTCATGTCCAACTGTTCATAGATGGAAAGTTTAAACGTGGTCGTACAAGCGTCAATGATGATCCACGTTTAGGACGTCCAAAAATTGCAACAACTGAAAAAACTGCTGTGCAAGTACAAGATATAATAATAATAATAATAATAAAGATGAAAACGTGGTTAGAAAAAACACTCCATGGAAAACACAGATACCACATAGAACAAGACCACGTAAATAAAAAACAATCATAGACCTGGTTACAGGATGGACAGCTATTCCCGGAAACAGAAGGCTTCTTACTTGCCATCCAAGATAAAGTCATATTAACCAGAAACTACCAAAAGCATATCATCAAAGACCCAACTATTACAGAAGACAGATGCAGGAAGTGCCACCAGCAGAAGGAGACGATCAATCACATAGCAAGCGGATGTAAAATGTTGGCAGATACGGAATACACAGCCAGACATGACTCAGCGGCAAAAGTAGTTCACTAAACACTAGCTACAACATACAAACTCATAGAAAACACAGATCACTACTACAAATACACACCAACATCCATACTTGAAAATACAGATTACAAACTCTACTGGGACATCAGTATCCATACAGATAAAACAGTCTCCGCCAATAGACCCGATGTTACTTTTCAGTGCAAAAAAGGAAAAGTCACTTATCTAATTGACACAGCTGTTCCCAACAACACAAACATCCAAACGAAATACGCAGAAAAAATTTCCAAATACACAGACCTTGCAACAGAAATAAAAAGGCTATGGAAACAAGATAAAGTCATCATTGTCCCTCTCGTCATATCAGCCACAGGCGTTACACCAACAACATTCACTCTATACTTAGTACAATTAGGACTCAACACAAACATACACAAAAACATTCAGAAGTCAGTGATTTTGAAAACATGTAACATTGTCAGGTCATTTCTTAATACACAGTGGTAATGCGTTTGTGCTGACTTGGATTAGGTCCGTCAGCCAGACATGGAACCACATTGACCAAATGTGAGAAAGAAAAACAAAAAGAATAATAATAATGATAATAATAGCTTTATTACCCAACAGTTTCCCATTACTGGGGTAAATATTTAGACCTTTACATATTCAATGACAGTCTGTAGTAATTGCTTCTTAGTACAACAGTATATGTCACAAACATTACAAATATGACTAAAATTAGTACACATTACATGAATAGGTGAATTCAATAACAAATTAGTAGTAGGTCTGTTACATCTAAAAAAACATATTTGATCGTGAGTGTATCCGTGACACATTGATGTTAATACGAGACAATATATCCCTGCAATCAATCATTTTGTGCAATACTCTATATAGGAATAATATTGAGGCACAAACTCTCCTGATTCCCAGGCTAAGAATATTTGTCTGTACACACAAATAATGACTGCTGATTCCCCGTTCAGGATACATTCCATTAATCTTAAACAACAGAAATTTGCACTTTGCACTTTTTCAAGTAAAACTCTATGCACCTCGTACATTGGACTCCAAAAGATACTTGCATATTTTAGTTTCGAGCTAACAAAGCAGAAATACAAAACCTTCAGTGATGCAATATTAGTGAAACCCCTACAATTCCTAATGATGAACCCGTAAGACTTCATTGTTTCAGAAACTTGCAATGCTATATGCTGAGTAAATGTTAGTTTTGCATCAAAAACAACTCCCAAATTCTTAGCTGTGCTACACCTACTTAAATTATGGTCTTGAATTCTATACTGAAACTCTATTGACGCTATCCTCCTAGTATATGTTAGAACTTTGCATTTTTGAGCATTTAGATGTAGTTTGTTCTCACAACACCAAGAATGTACGAAATTCAACTGGTTATGTAGATAGGAACAATCCTCAGTTTTTTCTATTGGCATAAACTAGTCTGTTACATTTTAAAATATCGCAAAGGTCATTTACGAACATAATGAAGAGCAAGGGTCCCAAATTTGAACCTTGTGGAACGCCTGAGGTAGCTACAAATCTTTCTAATTTGAATCCGTTGTAGGCTACAAACTGAGTTCGATTAAACAAGTAAGAACTCATAAGAGCCCTCGTACCATCAGTGAAACTTATTGATGAGAACATGTCGATCCTATCAAAGGCCATCGAGAAATCTGTATAAATACAATCAACCTGCCCATCATCATCTAATATTTCCGAATTGAATTATGTCATAATAGTTAGATTTGTTACCGTAGATCTCTTACTAACAAATCCGTGCAGATAAGGAGAAATTTGATTTTTAATTTGGCTATAGATACATGCATACAAGACTGACTCAAAGACCCTTGAGAAGTTACAAAGTAGAACGACACTCCTGTAATTTTCAACATTTCCCCTGTTTCCATTCTTAAAAATAGGACATAATCCACCTTCTTTCCATCGTTTTGGATAAACAGTCTGTTTAATTGATAAATTAAAAATATACTTTAGATATGATAATGGAAGACCGTCGATTAACCACGGATGATTTAGCTGAGGCTATAGGCATTTCACGTGGATCAGTGTATCAAATCTTAATTAATGTTTGGATATAAGAAATGTTTACCGCATTTGCTAATATCGGAACAAAAGCGCACTCGAACCTTTTGGATAATTACATAGGAACACAGCTTCGAAGCGCGAAGCGTATGAAGCACTCATGTTCGATAATGCTCATAAATAACGTTAGAAACGAATCTCTTTCCACAAAGCATTGTTTGCAAGAATGCCAACAATAGCCTCATGAAAATGGATTTTCTTTCACCGACCAAGTAATAGGCGGCACGTTCTTAGTTGACCGACGATACTAAAGATCTTTTGTAGTATTTTCAACAACTCAATACGGAAAGCTTCATTGGCAACACGAAATTCACGACAAATCTTTGCTTTAACAAATTTATCCTTTATCAAATTCGCCAAAGGGTTTGGAATTCTACTAACTTTAAGGGCGAGGGAAAGAGATAAACATGTATTTTTAACCTAGATCGAACGAAAAACCACCGAGAAATGCAGATTGTATATTTCTTCCACACAAAACGCGTAGTCGTTACCGTTTCGATAACACTTCTAACATCCTGGTGTAAATATCCTTTGGGTCACGTGAATTACGTCCGGGAAAAAGTTAAGATAAACAAAATAAAAAAAAAAAAAAACGTTCAGCGTAAAGAGGGAAGAGGTTTCCAGATAGGCACCTTTTCAAGAAACCTTAAGTGCTTTTTTAGGAGTGGTTTGTGTGAGCATGATGTAAAATGTCCCTATAGAATGTGTTGTTAGGGAAAGTGTGGGTATCGTGGCCCATTATAGTAACATTTTGAATAAGCAAGATTTTCTTTTACGTCAGCAAGAAATTTATGCGTCAAATAAGTAAATTTATAGTGGTATTTTAATTATTTACATATATATATATATATATATATATATATATATATATATATATATATATATATATATATAGATGTAACTTTTCTTTTGACTGGCTACTAAGAAGAAAGGAGAGTTTTGAGGTTGCAGTCGCGGAGGATTGGCCAAAAAATTAACTACTTTTGTTTAATATCAAAAAAAAAGATACGTGGTCGATCTCATACTTTCTGTTCCCCGTAACATGATCCAAGACACTCTCAGAATCTTTAATCAAGGCAATGAGTACTTACAGTTTACTGTCGAAGTAGAAGTGAACAGGTCGATTCCATTCTTAGATATGGTTTTAACTCGTAACGACGACAATAAGATTCTTTCCAGATGGTATAGGAAACCTGTTAGTAGCGGCAGATATGTAAATTTTAATTCAAACCATCCAACTAAAATGAAAATGAATATTTTCTCAGCAATGGGATCCAGAGTTCGAAGACTAACACACCCCTCTTTTCTAAAAGATAGTTTAAATGAACTCAAAACCCTCTTCATCGAAAACTCATACCCTCCTAAGTTGGTTCACAGACTTCTTTTTTCTACTCCTCTTCCATTTAATGAAAATAACCCATCTCCACCTAATAACGAACTGTCAATAATCATGAGATCATTTTTAGAACCCTTCCGTATTATAAAGACCTTACTCCACGTTTGGTTAATGTTTTCAAAGATCACAATATAAAATTTACAAAGAAACTTCACAACAATCTTAGTGTCCTTTATTCCAAACTAAAAACTCCTGTTAGAACTGAACAGAAATGCAAACGTTGTTTACAGCCTTCCTTGTTCAGACTGTGACCTTTCCTATGTCGGTCAAACCTCTAGAAGCCTCAAAGGACGTATTATTTCACATAAAAGTGATTGTAGAAGAGGCACATCTTCATGCTCTCTTGCAGAGCATGTAATGAAAAAGGATCACAGAATGAATTACGGAGAGACTTCAATTTTGTTTACTGAACCGAATTACCAAAAAAGAAAATTCCTTGAAATGCAATCAACAACAATCCGAACAACATGAATAAAAGATCTGACACTGAAGATCTCTCCACGATTTATTGTTATATTTTAAATTTGACAAAAAACTCCTTGCCAAACAACTCATTAGACTCCCTTTGAATACCCCTATTTCGCTTATATTCGATCGTAATCTTCAAGTTTTTGCAATTTCCATCCTTCAACAATTTCCACCCTCGCAGTTCCTCGTCTTGATTCAGTGGGTCATAATTTCCTGGTACTCTCTTACTTGTTTACGATTCCATTACCTTCAGCCGCATTGCCGTTAAACGCGTTTTAGGAACTGATTAAAAGAAACCTCTTAAATCCTGACATTTCTCACATATAACCCTTTTCTTCCGTTCAATACTATAGATTTCCCGCCATAATACAGAAACAAAATATGATTCTTTCCAGTCGGATTTTTCCTCTTAGTGAACAGGGAAAATAAAGGATAGAAAACAACTTTTCTTTAGTCAGTTAATTAATCAGAAACTAAATAACAAAATGCTGTGCAGTTTTTAGTCTTAAGCTTCGAAAGCATTGTTTAGGACGACATGTATTACATGATTGAACTCATCGTTTTGTAAGTTTTGTTTACTTTTTTGATTGTAAAATTATACTTATAGGGACAATGTGATTTCAGATATCTTGAGGAAGAATAAAATCCATATTCGAAAGCTTGATATTAAACAAAAGTAGTTAATTTTTTGGCCAATCCTCCGCGACTGCAACCTCAAAACTCTCCTTTCTTCTATATATATATATATATATATATATATATATATATATATATATATATATATATATATATATATACATATATATACATATACATATATATAAGTCTTCCAAATTGAGCATTTTTTTAAATTCTTGAATAAAACACAGCTAACGTTTATTTCAAAAAACTTCTTATTAGTAATAGAAGTATATCACGTATGACATTTAAACACGAAAAACAATATCCGCCAAATGTCCACCTTTTGCAGCTTCACAGATGTCCACTGTTTTGTCAAAATTTTTTAATGCGGTTCTAACTCACCAATAACGCGAGTAATTTCGTCCTTCATCTCAAGAATCAATTGACGGTTATTCTTATAGATCTGGCTTTTCACGTAACCCCAGAGAATATAGTCCAACGGAGTCAGATAATATGATCTTGGTGACCAATTAACATCACCGTTTTTGGAGATTACGCGTCCAGAAAATTTTTCCTGCGACAACTCAGTTTGAATGCGTTGTATATTATATGACATCATTTTTATAAATGTCATACCTTGGACTTTTCAAATGTCACAAGACCCAAGCTATTTCGCAACGCCATCTGTGTCTTATTTAATTTAAAAATTAAAAAACCGCTCAATTTGCAAGACCCTATATATATATATATATATATATATATATATATATATATATATATATATATATATATATATAAAAATGATTAGAACTAAAGCAGAAAAACAAGTAATAACTAGTAATAAACTACTACTAACTTGAACTAATATACAAACTATTACATATGGTACATTTATTTATTTATTTACTTATATATATATATATATATATATATATATATATATATATATATATATATATATATATATATAATACATTAAAATTCCGGGTTTTAATCCGTTCGTCTAACAGTGAATTTGCACTACGTTTCTCCAAAATCTCATTTGGAATTTTCAAGTGCTCCCACTGCTGCTACTACTCGATACTGTGATCTTGCTGCTGCTGCCGTTCGAAGCTAACTGAGAAACCGACGTGCGGTCGCCGCCTTTTATAGGTCGGCGTCTACGCAGATTGTAGGTCAGGGGGTCGGAAATCTTCGTGAGAGCATCAGTGTTTGCCGGTGTTACCACCTAGCCAGTCCAGTTAGCTTCGAACGGCAGCAGTAGCAAGATCACAGTATATATATATATATATATATATATATATATATATATATATATATATATATATATATATATATATATATATATGGTAGTATGAGAATGGGGTAAATACATTGATATTCCTAATTAAACAAAAAACCTAACAAAGAATAATAATATAAGAAAAACATATCACATATTTAGAAATTTTGTTTCACCTTGGTGTTAATACCAAATTCAAATGCAACTGTCCATGTAAAATGTTTCATGTGATGTTCTCATGTATCGTTTTAGTTTATTTTTAAATTATACAGTATTTTAAAATAAATAACTGGTAAGTCAAAATCAATAATATTATGTAGGATAAATCAATGTAAATAGGGAAAATATAGCATAATTAAAAAAAAGTTCTGTAGATTAAACCACTGATGAAGACTAGAATGTTACAATAATAGATTTTCACGGATAATGGAATGTAATACAATAAAATTCCGGGTTTCAGTCCATTCGTCTAACAATGAATGTCCACAATGTTTCGCCAAAATCTCATTTGGCACTTTTAAGCGCTCTTGTTGCTGCTGCTATTTGACACTGTGCTTGCTGCTGCCGCTAGAAGCTAACTGAGAAACCGAAGTGCGGACGCCGTCTTTTATAGGTCGGCGTCTACGAAGATTGTAGGTGGGGGATCGGGAGTGTTCGTCCAGGCATTGGTGTTTGTCAGCTGGGTGCCAGTATCAGTGGTAAATACGGGTTTCGACGTTATGCTGACTATTGCGTTCTCGATGTTTTGGTTGGCTAGGAGTCCCTTTTATGTAGTGGAGATATTCTCCATACATATATATATATATATATATATATATATATATATATATATATATATATATATGTATATATATATATATATATATATATATATATATGTATATATATATATATATATATGTATATATATATATATATATATATATATATATATATATATATATATATATATATATATATATATATATATATATATATATATATATATATATATATATATACATATATATATATATATATATATATATATATATATATATATATATATATATATATATGTATATATATATGTATATATATATATATATATATATATATATATATATATATATATATATATATATATATATATATATATATATATATATATATATATATATATATATATATATATATATATATATATATATATATATATATATATATATATATATATATATATATATATATATATATATATATATATATATATATATATATATATATATATATATATATATATATATATATATATATATATATATATATATATATATATGGGACCCTTTGGACTGGGCGAGCGTAATGAGAGAGGTGACCGTCTGAATATCTTTGCAATGGAAGAAGATCTAGTCCTTACCAATACCTTTTTTAAATTACCAGCCTTTACACTTGGAAATCGCCACAAGACTCACCAAGTAAAGTCATAAGAAACCAGATTGACTATATAAGAGGTGGAAAAATTGCAAGAAATTAATCAGAAAATCCTTGATGAACACCTAGGCCCAACAAAAATCAAGAAAAAACAATGGATGACTGACGATATACTCATTATGATGGATGATCGTAGAAAGTACAAGAACAAAAACAGCACAAAATATTTGCAAATAGATAAGGAGATCAAGAAAGCTATTAGAGTTGCCAAGAATAAGTGGTTTGAAGAACAATGTACCGAAATAGAGACGTTTGAAAAAAACTATGATTCCTTCAACTTACATAAAAAGGTAAAGAAGATTGCTGGGTTGCACAAACCTAAAATGACTGGACAGCTTACTGATGACCATAACCATCCAATAACAGATGCAGATGAATTAAGGAATGTTTGGCTAAGATATGTGGAAGAAACTTTCAGCGATGACCGACAAACCTTTGTTATTACAGATTGTAAAACAGGACCTAGAATTACAACCGATGAAGTGAAAGCTGCAATCAGGAGATTGAAAAAAACGGAAAATCAACTGATCCAGATAATTTCTATGCAGAATTTCTTAAACTTATAAATGATGCAGGACTAGAATGGCTTACTTCATTGTTCAATGATATATACGAATCTGGAAATATTCCTCTAAGCTGGCTAAAATCTACTTTTATAACTCTACCAAAGAAACCTGGCGCGAAGAAGTGCGAGGATTTTAGAATCATTAGTCTCATGAGTCACCTTCTTAAAACTTTTCTTAAGATTATCCACAACAGAATATACAAAAAATGTGAGACCCACATATCCCGTACTCAATTCGGTTTCCGGAAAGCGCTGGGTATTCGAGATGCTCTTTTTGCTGTTCAGGTCTTGTTTCAATGCTGTAGAGATGTTAACCGTGATGTGTATGTTTGCTTCATAGACTACCGGAAAGCTTTCGATAGAGTTAAACATGACAAACTGCTCTTAATACTAAAGTCTATTGACCTCGACGATAAAGACATAAGAGTTATAAATAACATCTACTATAATCAGACAGCTACTATTAAAATAGATGGACAATATACAGAGGATGTTGCAATTCAGCGTGGAGTGCGCCAGGGCTGTATCCTGTCGCCTCTCCTTTTCAATATTTATTCAGAAGAAATTATAAGAACGGCATTGGAGGAGATTGATGAGAGAATTCTGGTGACTGGAGAACGTCTAAATAATATAAGATATGCGGATGATACGATTATCTTTGCAGACAGTCTGGAGGGTTTGCAGTCTCTTGTTTCAAGTCTGTTGGAAAAAAGTCAACTCCTTGGTCTCGAGTTTAACATCGAGAAAACTAAGTACATGGTTATTAGTAAAAACCAGGCACCACCCGAGAATTAGTGGTTGAGCAGCAACCAATAGAAAGAGTCAGTGGCTTCACTTATCTAGGCACCACCTTAAATGATTGGTGGGATCACTCAGTCGAAATAAAGCGACGCATCGAGATGGCAAGAACTTCATTCAATAAGATGAACAAAATCTTCAAGAGTCAAGACATACTACTTAATACTAAGGTTCGATTACTTCGATGCTATGTCTTCTCAGTGCTCATGCACGGAGTCGAATCTTGGACCTTGACCGACGCCACCATGAGGAGACTTGAGGCCTTCGAAATGTGGTGTTATCGTCGAATACTGAGAATTCCCTGGGTGGACAGAGTAACAAACGTAGAAGTTCTAAGAAGAATGGACAAGCAATGTGAAATATCTTTTAGTGTAAAGAGGTGAAAACTTGAATACCTGGACCACATAATGAGGAACGAACAGCGCTATGGCCTACAACAACTGAAACTCCAGGGAAAGGTGTATGGCAAGAGAGATCCAGGACGACGACGAAATTCTTGGCTCCGGAATCTAAGAGTGTGGTTTTCCCTAACAACCACAGACCTTTTTCGTGCGATTGTCAACAAAGTCAGAATAGCTCTTTTGATCGCCAACATCCGAAACGGATAGGCACCTTTAGAAATATATATATATATATATATATATATATATATATATATATATATATATATATATATACATATATATATATGTATGTATATACAATATAGCTTTAGATAATGATATTCCTCGTCGTACACGATATTTTTTTGTTGTTTTTCTCTTTTTCGTAAGTCCTAATCCCAATATTCTCTTGCTGGCTATTCCCAGGACAGAAGCTTTAAACCTCACCAAAGCCTTTTCAGGTAATAACTTATCAGCAGAAACTCTTATATTTATATCATTTGATTGGGAGTAAGAAACGTCCTGTTCTTTGCAAGCTTTATATAATAAAGAGTTGATTGAGTGGTCCGTTACTTTGTGATAGTACATTTTAACAATAAAACTACTTAATTACTTTGTTAACTGTCACTAAATATTAGTGATAGTTAACAAAGTAATTAAGTAGTTTTATTGTCTTTATATAATAGATTAATTTCTTTATTACCCCTTATTAGTCTCTTTTCTAAATTTGAGGACCACAAAAATTATAACCCGGTAACTGTAATTTAAATGGTGACTTATTTATTAAAGTGTTTAGAAAATCACCTCACCTCCTCTTTTGATTCGTTTTGTAGTATGAGTCTCCACAGGCACTTTGTTCCCGTGGACACTTTTAATCAGGGCTACAAAAGCTACAAAAAAATGCAATATACAATTAATGGGCTGGGCACCAGATCAGTGAGGGGTCCTTTAATGGGAATGTTTTTTGGTTCAGGAACTTTATCATTTTTCATATTCTTTGGTAATTTTTTATAGTTTCGTACTTATGAGATGATTTCGGTGTCTGTCTGTTAGTCCGTCTCTCTGCCTATCACACCCGATTTTCTCCGAAACTATTTGTCATAGAAAGTTCAAATTTGCTAATAATATAGGAATTGATGGCCTCATCAAGGCCTTGTAGTTTTGAAAGTCAAATTTTGACTTAAAGGAGTTAGTTTTGGGGGGTGAAATCGGAAGTGAAAAAAAAAATTTTTAGTAGGTCATCGAGAGTGGTATCAAATGAAAGCTTATGAAAACATGAGTAAAAAATATATATATAATTTAATACTTGCGTACACTTTTCTTTGTATTATTTTTAAAAAATCGCGCGAAAAAATCGCCTTATCTCAAAAAGTACTGATCAAAAAATTTTGAAAAAATTCTGGAATATTCTCCAGGTGGTGTAGATTGAACGAAAATTATCACGAGCCAGAGCCAGAGGAAATATATCTTCACTCTCAGAAGTTGACAAAGTAATTAACTTTTTGCAAAGCAAGCTTACACGGTAACGGCAGCTTGACAGAGTGGATTACTTATTTCTGAGTTACGCAGAAACTTTTAACAAATTCCGACCAAGGACTCAAGCTAGGATGAAGTTAGAGCTTGCTCCCCTCTTCGCAAGAACCGAAATGAATGAGCTTGCTGAACAAGCAGTATCACCAGCAACAGCGCCAGCGCCTTTTAAAAACACATTGGTCTATGCGTCCCCAACTTACCCTGAAAGTAGCAGGGAATCATCTTCTACCAGTAGGGTAAATCCGGGATATATGCCCAACTTTTTGTATTTTACTCATACCTCTTAACATACAAATAATACGCACATGATTTTCATATGTGCACTAACTTCGGTCCTTCATTTAATCACCTCGTACTGCTTTTTGTAGACTAGTCAATAAATAAACCGTATATTTTTTAGTTTAAAATAAAACTGCATAACGGGATTGATGCCTCGTATGCCGTATATGTGCCCCAGACCTAATTTTTTGGAGGGGATAGATGCCCTTTGCAAGAAAACAAACATTTTGAATATATAAGTTTTAATCAACATTATTATTTATTAAATATACATATATATATATATATATATATATATATATATATATATATATATATATATATATATTCTTTTTAGTTATTTTTTTCAATTATTTAAGATGATGTTACTAGTTTACTAAACATAGACAAAAATAAACATTTTAATTAAAAATACTATAGAGATCAATTATTTTAGGTACAAAAATATAATCATCTTAAAAACTGCAAAACTATTTTATCATGGGATGATGTTACTGCTTAACATAGACAAAAATAAGCATTTCAATTAAAATACTAAAGAGATCAATTATTTTAGGTACAAAAATATAATCATATCAAAAACTGCAAAACTATTTAGCCATTTTGGCAGCAATAATCTTCATTCGCCCACATTTGTTGCAATAATTGCGATATAATGTGCATGTTTCGTGGAGCCACTTTTGGGACATAACACAACGGATCCAATCTACTTTGAATTTGGTGTTACTATAAGAGTCAAGACATTCCACGCAATAATCCTCATCTAGATTCTTATCATCTACTCCATCCTAACCTGAACTATATATTAAAGCAGGCTTGGCCTTTTTGAATATTTCTTTGATTTTGGAATAAGTTTTGTCGTGTTTTCTGTTTCTTTCTCTTTTGTTTTTTTATTTCTTAAACTTCAAAACGACTGTTCTCATTCTCTTTATTATCATCTTCACTAGAACTATAAAATTTCATAGCTGTTCGCTTCCTCAGTTTTTTTTTGATTTTGTTTTTATCTTTTCTTTCTTTTTCAATGCTAGTCTTTTTGTTGTTTTCTTTTTCATTTTTATCACTTTCGATACTATCCTCAGTAATATCTGTATCGCTTGACTTATAATCTTGAGAATTATTTCTTTTTTGCGTCTTAGCTTTGATTCTTTTCAAATCAACTTTTTCTTTATCTTCTTGCTGATCTTTTTTGCTTCTTTTTTTTCACTGGTATGCCTTTTGTAGCTTTCCCTTTTTTTTCTCCGTTATTTTAGAATCGGAATTCAGTACTGCAGCACCTTGTTTACCTCTTTTTGAAAAGGGCGTCGGAAACGTAGGAATTGGTAATGATTCATAAAGCAATTTCAATGGAGTTTCTTTTTCCGTAGAAGTAGCAATATCACCAATAACTGACGGATTGTCTGCATCTACTGTATTATTTGTAACTGCCGGATTGTCTGCATCAACCAAATTATCTGTAGGTTCCGGATTGTTTTCATCTGCCAAATTTGCTGTGACTGCCGTGTTGTCTGTAACAACAATCACATGCCACCTCAACTAGTTCTATTAAATCAATTTGTGGTCTCTGTAGACTCGTTCCTGACGGTCTTTCCATTCCAAGATTATAATCATCAATGGTATTCGGAGAGTCACAGTCATGGATATCTGGTGTCGTATTTAAGGGAGAGAGATGGGAGAGAATACGTTACAGATGATCCCCGCATTGGGCGTCCACGAATGGTAAAGACAGACGACAAGATTGAAAAAGTCGATAAGATCATTAGAGAAAATCGTCGCCTGAATATTAGAAGTGTCGGTGAGTGAACAAATATTGGCAAAGAAAGTGTTCCGCAAATTTTACATGACAGTTTTAACATGACTTGGTACCGAAAATCCTTTCTGCCGATCAAAAAAGTAAGCTCTGACACCATGAAGAACATTGAATCTGATCCTAACTTTTTAGAGAGGGTAATAGCATATGATGGATCATGGTTTTTCACGTATGGCCCTGAACCAAGCGCGAATCTGTGCACTGGAAAAGCCCAAACTCGTCAAGGTAAAAGAAACCGTGGGTGAACAAATCAAAATTGAAAGCGATGATCGTGTTTTTTTGCTCGGAATTTCAGCTTGATTTTTATTTGTTGTATCTGCATTGTTTTCTGTCAAAAATTCACTTTCTGGTATAGTGTTACAATTAAGTGGATATATTCCACTGCCTCCAAACCCTGCTATAGCGTTGGCGGGAGTTGTTGCTCTAATCCATGCTCTTCCAATCAGTTTTCCGGACTGTTAACGGTTGATTCTTTTCTGTGGGTTTGTTCGCATATGGAGATTAGTTTCAGCAGTAAAGAAGGTTTTGAATGGCTTAAACACCGCTCTGTCTAGAGGTTGGAGTGCGGAAGTTGTATGGCTGGGTAAGCAAAAAAGGATAATGTCATTATCCTTTGCTATTTCTAGCATATCAACGCAGAAAGAATGTGAGCTGTGGCCATCCAAAATAAGTAAAAACTCTTCCCTGAGGTTTCACTCTCCCTCAGCCATTTCAGAAATAACTCTGCGTTTATATAGGCAGTTTTTTTATTCATAAAGACTTTTGAACCAGGAGGTAGACTGTCCATAAATTCATCTTTTTTATGAACTACTTTGATTATCACAACTGGAAGGAGAAAAGTACCCACTGCATTACAGCAAGCTACGACTATCAATGTTTCACCCTTTTCACTCGGAAGTTATAGAGTGAACGGATCTCGTTCCTTTAGTAGCTGGAACTTTACCTACTTTGTTGTTCATTTGAATACCAGTCTCGTCCATGTTAAAAATTCGATGTGGTTTATCCAAAAGGTCATTTTCTTCCAGAACTTTTGTCAGTAAGTCATAGAAGCCATTGATTTATTCCATGCTTAGAGCCAATGCACGTGAGACTGAGAGACCTTCGGCCTGTCTAATAGATACAATAGGATTCCTTTCTAAAAAGCTCTGAAGCCAATCAGTTCCAGTCAATTTTCTCTCTGTGTTAAAATTATGTTTTATTTTCAACTTTTCTGCAAATTGATAAGCTAAGGCACGAACGGTTTTTCTGTCAGGAGGAAACCCGGATCGTTCTAGCTTCTGAATATGAGTGACCAGCCGACGTTCATTTTCAAATCCAAGAGTTGGATGTTTTCCTAAAAAAATTGTAGGTATTAGTTAGGTAAAATTAAAAAAAAATACTACCTGCCCATAATTATACGAGGTAGGTAAGTATTCTCAATCCGAAGCAATATTATTATAAATGTGAAAATGTAATCATAAAAGTAGGTACCTACCTAATGGTATTATTTTCTTATTTTGTGTAGCAAACCGGTGACGTAACGTCCTAGATGGTATTCCGTGTCTTTTTGCTATATCATTGACGCTAAGTCGTTTATCTTGCATTTCTACTATAGCTGCAGCCAATGTGTCTTCGGTCCAAGTAATGACACGCGGTTGGACGCCGGCTTTGCGCTTGTATTTACAGGGCATTTTCAATCTGAATCATATAAGATACACTTAAATACGGCAAGGGATAGATGCCCTTAAAGCCAGCATGCATTAAAGTGAAGTAGGGATAGATGCTCTTAGGGGCGACTACCCCAAAACATATCGGGGCATATATCCCTTTTCACAGATAGATGGCTTCGAAAAAAAAAATGGTAAATACGTTTATTTTATCCTAAAAAGGTAATTAATAATAATCTACATACCCTACTTTTTATTCAGATGTAAAAAATAAAATAAACTTACATGTTAACTCCAAAGTTATAGAGGGCCGAAAATCATCCACAAAGTAAAATCTCGACTGTTTGGCTCTTCACTGCCATTAGCGCTCCTACGCGCAACCGCACGCGCAAACGCTTTGTGGCAGATTGAAGTGAGGGAGGGGCACGTTCGTATAGTAAGGCATTCTTTTGTTTACGCGCCTTACATTTCACATAAATGTACTGAGGCGTCTATCCTGCTGGGGCGTATATCCCGGACTTACCCTAATACTGTCGACTGTGTACGTGATATTTATGAAAATTTGACTACTTTATAATGATGTTTAAGTACTTCACATTGTACGTCTGTTTACGCTATTTGGTATAAAAAAAAAAAAACAAAAATTTCAAGGTCATCAATTTTCAGTAAAGATTGTTGAAAACTCATTTGGGGTGTGCTTTGTGAAGTCACTAATCATTTTGTACCACCGTAACAACATTTTTTATTTGAAAAGCAATCAACGTACGGAACACTAATTGTGCAAGTTCAACTTGCACTTGACCGGTTATTATTCACTCGTGGCAACTTATTCTACGAAGATTTTTTCATTCTCATTAATCCCCTTTACTTGGCCGTTAAAAGAAAACAAGACTGAAAAAAATCCCATCCAACACTGAATTTAAAAAGATACTTTTCCTTTTGTTTCATCCAGTTAGATTCACGAAGTTATTATTTATTATAATTTATTTAACATCTTAAAAATTAAAATCTAAAATAAATTTAGAAAAATTCTTATTTTTTTCCCCAATTTTCAGTGATAAATTGCGTTGTCAAGAACTTTAAGGTTCACAAAAAATAGAATTATAAATAGGGCCTAATTAGGGCTCGGGAGCCCTCTTAATAATTAATATTAATTACCTTAAGGGATCTCAAGATAAAAATCTTGGCAATGAGGTTTTTTGTGAAAAATGTTAAGCATTTTTAAAGCTGTTTTATAAGAATGATTAAGCTTGTATTCTTTATTTAAGAAGACAGCAGTAATAGCCATTACATACTAATTATAATATGTAAACACAAATATTACCAATATATTTTTTATGTGATTCATGCAAATTAAACCTGCATTTTTGAAGTGGTTTACTGATCGAATGCACATTCAGCTTCAGTCCGTTCTGTGTTTTAGGGAGCGACTTTTAGACAGGATGCTACAAAAGATCGATAATGCAATTTACTGAGTACTTCCTCGTAACCATGTGTAAAATTAAATTTTACACAATAATAATTTGTTCCAAGCAATACAAGTCGATATTTTAAATAATAGGTGTTGTAACATGCTACTTTTGGTTGCCCCAGGCTTGGGCGCAATTTTGTAACTTGTGAAAAAATTGTCTTGCAACCCTGCTTTAATTTCTGATAATGAATTGAGTGAATCCTGGTTTTAAAAAGAACTAAAGAAATTAAACACACACTAGCTCAGTTTTCCTTGGTAGAGAAATATGGGTAAGAGATAATTGTTATACGTCTTTTTGGAATTATTTTCTATTTTTAAAAGCTTTAGTTGTACAAATTTTGGGCACCATTCATTTTAAAATAGAAAGGATCTAACTTCAGTTAAAAAAATGAAAAAATACTGAAGTGTTTTACGGTTATTACTAAAAAGAATTAGTCTAGTACAACTTTTCTTATCCTGAAAAGAAAAATAGGTGTACAGTGAAACACTAGCTTTAACCAACAAAAAGAAAATTTATTCATGATTTTAAAATAAAAGTTCTAACCTTTGTCGTTTTAAGGATTACAAAAATTCTAGCCTAAAAGTAGTTCTTATAAATTAGAGTCCCTAAATCAGACATTTTACTTCTAAAACTTGACTACACCCGAGATCGAAGAGTCGTGATTTTCACTTCGCGATTTATCAGTTCGAATTGATGTTAAAACACTTATTTGCGGGGAATAGATCTATTGATGTATGTTCTGGTAACTTACGGTTTTCCTACGGGCTTCTAGGCCTTCAATGGAACACAAAACCGATTTCACACTTTTGAGAAGAGCCTACTTTGGCCACTCCTGTAGAAAACACACAAAGCCCACTACGGCTTTACGTTAAAAAACTCGTGCTTAACTTGGCTCTTGTAAATGTTGTCATAAGCCTCTACTGCGGCTCGGTAGAAATAAGCCTCTCGGCGGCTTGGTGGAAGTAAGCCTGGCTGCGGCTCGGTGGAAGTCAGCCTTCACGGCGGCTTGATGGTACTAAGCCCACTCGGCGGCTTGATGGTACTAAGCCTCCTCGGCGGCTTGGTGGTATTAAGCCTAGATTTGCGTTCTCCGGACCCTTAAATAAACCGTGGGCACTCTGTCTGTAAAATGGCGACGCCGGAACCAAACTCCGGATACAAACATTTGACCAATCCCGGCGTATCGATAGATTCGGTCGCAAACCCGCACTGCACACTATATAACGAGCGGCTAGGAATTTCTAATTAATATACTGCTCGATACAAAAATGAAAAGAAGTACAATATAAAGCGAAAAATCAGTAACATTACATGGTCTTAAAATCTAGGAAAAAATGAATGTTACATTTACCCCCTTCCAAAAAGAAATAGACTACACTAGTCTATTAAACTAAGGATACTTATGAGAAGGTACAAAGTGGTACACTATCACTTAATACTAAGGTCAGAACTTAAAACAAAATTACAAACTTCGGACCTTACTACTAGACTTAATTCAATTAAGCACTAATATTAAGTACAATGAAAACCAAATGAAAATGTTTGCATGATCACAAGAATCTTATAACTAGACTTAACTTAATTAAGCACTAAGGTTAAGTACATCAAAAAGTAAATAAAAATCCTTGCATGAACATAAGAAATACCTGTCCAGAGTAACAATAGCGGTCTTCTTATATAAAAGAATCAGCTCTGTTATTGTTACCAAAACAAAAAAAAATATAACTTTGTCTAGACTCTTGTCTAAATCAAAAAAAAATTAACTGAAACAAAATATGAACACCCCCCTTAAAATAGTTTAAGGATTGTCAGAAAATTTTCTATTTCAGCAAAAGAAATTTAGAAAAATTCTAAAATAAAGAAAAATAAAAAATAAATGATTCTAGTGCAAACACTAACACTAAAAGGAGAAAGTCTTGTAAGACCATTTAGCTCTAGGCTAAGAAAAACATCTGGATAAATATCCAGACAAACGCTCGGGAAAAATCGCCATCAATGCTCTAGCTCACCGCTAAGAGAACATTCCTAATCTAGTATCACTACTAGTCGCATCAGAAAATAATCGCACTCTATCGCGCAATGTCGACGTCCTAAGACATCTAGACATGCTAAAATCGCCAGGGAAAACGCTCTGGTTGATCGCCAGATAATCGCACTCTATAACGCAATGTCGACGTCCTAAGACATCCAGACATGCTAAAATCGCCAGGGAAAACGCTGCATCGCGCAATGTCGACGTCCTGAGACATCCAGACATGCAAAAATCGCCAGGGAAAACGCTCTGGTTGATCGCCAGAAAACACGTCAGCTCATCGCCAACAAAACACTCTGGTATCGCCAGAAAAAACCTCGGCTCCTCGCCAAGAAAACACTCTGGTATATCGCCAGAAAAAACCTCGGCTCCTCGCCAAGAAAACACTCTGGTATATCGCCAGAAAAAAGCCTCGGCTCCTCGCCAAGAAAACACTCTGGTATATCGCCAGAAAACACCTTGGCTCCTCGCCAAGAAAACACTCTGGTATACCGCCAGAAAACACCTCGGCTCCTCGCCAAGAAAACACTCTGTAAATAGTCCTCGACTACACTAAGTCTGCATTCTAAAAGAACGATCTCGCCATTAACATAGTGAGCAGCTATAAAAGCTAACAATATCACTATAGGCACAGTGAATAGCTATAAAAGCTAAAATTCACTCTAAACACAGTGAATAGCTATAAAAGCTAAAATTCACCAAACTGAATGATCCTGCTTCAAAAAGCAATGTTCCTAAAGAACAGAATGATTAGTCCGCGCGCAACTAACATTCAAGGAAACATTCCCAATATAACTATATGAGACAGCAAGTCTCGAAATAGGACCTCCCTAAAGTCATAATCCTATATATAGGAGTCCATAAGCAAAACGACTCAAAATCACGCATTTTGAGCACATGCCCTCAGGCAACCAATATACACCGAAATATATACAGAAATATATACAGAAATATATACAGAAATATATACAGAAATACATACAGGAGTTCAAATCCCAAACTCTTGGTTATGATAACTCCATACTGAGCTTGGTGAAAGCTCTTAGCAAAAGCTAATCCAAATCTTCGGCACATCGCACCAAAGTGACAAATCTACCTAGGAACATGAGCCAGAAGAAACGCCCTCCATCATTCTTCAGGGTGGCTACACAGAGATATAAAATTTAACCAGCATTGCGCTTCTCCAAGTTGCATGAAGAACCCTCGTGTACTGGTCTCGCCCTAGAACAACAACGAAAAGAATTTAATCCATCCCACATAACAGGAGACAAACACCTCACCACGATATACTGAAAGGTGGAGAGAATAAAATACAGAAATGGTGACCCTGGTGTCCACCAACAAAAGGGAGTAGATTATAGCATCCACTAAACTGAAACGGTGTCTACCACACCACCATAAGTCAAAAAAATTAATCAATAGGGTGTTCCGAAACACACTACTGCCAACAGCCTGTCACCACTAATAGGCTAATTGGAGCTGAGGTCGACTACAGTAGCTAGGCTCTCCCTTAGCTCAAATAGAAATAACCATTGAGTAACAAAACCTTTAAAAGGTCCCAAAGGTCAAACGTTCGCCCCCCCCCATAGACTACCCTTCCAATCAGTCTGTTCCTCAGGAAGACTAACTCCCTGCCAAACGTCGTAACGGCATCTGTTAGCACCCGGTGCATCACAGCCTGTAAAAACAGATAACTCATGGGCTACAACCTAAGGTTTACAAGGTTAACTTAACCAAGCTTCTAACGGAAATTTCCAAAAAACGAAAATGAGCTTAAAAAGCTACATGAAGCAGAAATTTCTCAATTTTTCGGTGGTAACGCAACAAAACTTGTGAAGACGACAAGAGCTTTTCCAGCTTAATCAGAAACAAGAAGAAAACATCGTTGACAGCTAAAATATTCGATCATGGTGTTAATCGTCTCCCTAGACAATAGCCTCTAGAAGAAACTGCTACAGGTATCAGGCATAACCGTTTTCTGTCAGCCCAAACTTCTAGATTATCTACTGAAAATCTAAAAATTCGGTTAGGAATCTTCCTTCACTGCGCTTAGCCTCTCTTGACAAGGTTCTCATCTCGGTATCAGATTTTGATCATTTCTTTGTGAAACGACTGTCTTACTCTGCTCTCATTTCCTATAAATGATCAGCCTTTAGTTCTCCTGCAGGACTTCAATTTCCTATCGATCTGATAGTATACCGAAAAAACTCATCATACGCCTATGAGTCTATGCAAAAAAATTTAAAAAAATTAGTGACTCAAAGGTAACGTTTAAACGGCCCTGAAAAGAATAGAAAATACCCTCAGTTTGTCAATTCAGAAGAAGATCTAAATCAAAATAATCCAAGTCTTAGACTTACTGGATAAACCAAAATCAATTTACTCTTAATTGCACCCAACATATATCACTAAGGTAATAAAAATACACCCACTCGGGTAACAAACTTTGAAATTGCTCATAAAATCTTTTGACTCCACATCATACTACACGAGCTACATCTTGCGCTTGTCCTAACTCAAGATCACCTTGGATTGCCTCTAATCAAAATTTCGCTTCCAAGTGTCAAGAACTGGATATTATTTGGGGTCATAAGCAAATCAAATCCCGCGACCACCGACATACCAGTCTTATGATATATCCTGAGTGTGACTCCTTCGCAAGCTCGCTAAAACTGAGTCGATGCTAAACATCAACCACAATCAACCTCAGTTTGGATATGGCCAATACCCAAAACCTTAGCATTAAACAATAAAAGTAAGCTATTCTCTGCTCAACTTTTATAACAGTCAAAAAAACGAGGTCGTCACCTCTACAGAGCAACATCAAAAAGAATAAACTAAAAAAATTGGGCAATTAAGATAATGTAAATATAAATATAAGTCATTCTTCTGACAAACTTTCATTAGGGTTAGGTTCATTGAATGGTTTTAAGTCTATAATATGCCACTGTCCTACTTTAGTTCCATCTAAATTAACCAAACCATAAACTAAATCTGAAATCTTTTCTCTTATCACGCAATGCACATACTTAGGTACCAACTTAGATGTGAATTTATCAGCTGCACTGGAAAGAATTTTATTTTTTCGCCAAACGTGATCACCTATCTTAAAGGAAAAATCCCTTTTTCTAAGGTTGTAAGACTTACTGTTCCGTTCATAAGCCTTATGTATCCTACTACGCGCGTCGGTGAAAATATCTTTTAAACCCTTCAAATTTTCGGCGTACGCACCCCTGTTACCCGGAATTATTTCGCTGTCAACATTGACATCCAAATCTAAATTTTTATAATGCGATCCAGATAGAGGTATATGTCTGCCGTAAACTAGGAAAGACGGTGTAAACCCTGTTACTTCGTTTCTTGCGGTGTACACGGGATTAAAACGGATGTTAAAACCATAAGTTTCACTCAAGCTCTTAAAACTATTAGAGGTAAACTGAGTACCGTTATCGCATATCAAGAGCGATGGAACACCGTGGATTAGAAAGACATTATTTTCCAAAATTCTCTCTATATATCCAGCTTTAGAGCTTTTCAAAGGAAATAGCATGGTATACTTTGTAAACCAGCAAGAAACCACGAGAAGCCATTTATTTCCCTTTTTTGAACGTGGAATGGGCCTACTAGATCAGCTGCTATGACTTGAAAAGGGTAATTAACCGTTTTCTCTTTTCCCATCAGTCCCATAGGTAGTGCATTTGGAGATTTCTGCGCTCCACATACTTCACAAGTCCTCACAAACTTTAAGATATCAAAACGCATTTTGGCCAATAATACTGTTCCTGAATCCTGTGAAGAGTTTTATAAAAACCAAAATGACCAGAAGTAGGAGGAGTGTGACACATGTCTATAATTTCCTCTCTCTGTGGTTTAGGAACTAGTATTTTCCACTCGGGTACATTAACTTTTAAAGGCAACTGGTTTGGGATAAATTTGTACACGAAATCATTTTCCACCTTCCACTGCGGAAAATTTTGAGGAAATTCTTTAATTTGCTGCCGTAAATTATCGTACCATGGATCAATGCGATCTATATCAACTGTATCAATTCTTACGCCAATCTGTGCATTAAGACTGTTTTCGTCCACTGTATGATCTGGGATTCTTGACAAAGCGTCAGGAATAACATTGTGGACTCCTTTTCTATGAATTAAATTAAACGTATGTTGTCTCAGCCTAATCGCCCAACGCGCTAGTTTGCCACTAGGGTTTTTAATAGAATTAAGCCACAATAAACTATAATTATCTGTTATGACCGTGAAAGGAACATCTTCTATGTAAGGTCTAAACTTTTCGATATTAAAGAGTACTGCTAAACATTCTTTTTCAACAACCGAATAGTTACGTTCAGCCCTTGATAAAGTTCTACTGGCATATGCTATCACTCTTTCCTCACCATTGATTTTCTGTGTTAGGACGCCCCCTAAACCGGTATTAGAAGCATCGCTAGAAATATAAAACTGTTGGGAAAAATCTGGTTGGGATAAAATTGGAGCTGAAACCAATAGCTCTTTAATCTTTATAAAAGATCTTTCTGCTGCCTTTGTCCAATCTATCGATTGTCCTTTTTTTCGTCCTTTCAAAAGATCATTAATAGGCGACAACAGGGTAGAAAAATTCTCAATGAAACGTCTATACCATGAACACATTCCTACGAAACGCTTAACTTCCGTAGTATTGGTAGGTCTCGCATAATTAACCATGCTTGCTACTTTATCCGGATCGGTACGCAAGGAATTTGAGCCTACAATATAGCCTAAAAACTTTAGAGAAGTTTTGAAAAAATCACATTTGCTCAAATTTATCGTCAGTCCGGCCTCTTTCAATTTGTCTTTTACTTCTTTAAGTAAGCGAATATGCGATTCGAAGTCTTCCGATGTTACTAAAATATCATCGAGATAGGTAAAGATATGTGGCTCATATTTCGGACCAAATATAGCGTCCACTAAACGTTGCTGAGTTTGAGCAGCGTTCTTTAGACCAAACGGCATAGTGACGAACTGAAATAGACCTCGGCCTACTACTGCAAAAGCGGTCTTTTCCTTAGAGGATTTGTCCAAAGGAATTTGCCAGAAAGCCTTTCTAAGATCTATCGAGGATACATACTTAGCATTCCTGAGTGATGTCAAAATTCTATCGATGTTCGGTAATGGATAGTTATCAAATTTGCTGACCTCGTTGAGCTTTCTTCCGTCAAAGCATAGACGATACTGTCCATCGGCCTTTTTCACCAATAAGATTGGAGAACACCAAGGACTGTTTGATTCTTCGATCACTCCGAGTTTCAACATTTCGTCTAACTCTTTATTTAATACTTTTGACATGTACGGGACATGGCGAAGGGCCTTGTCTTTACAGGACTGGCATCAGCCGTATCTATAGACATGGTGATTTTATTCGTTCGGCCTAACCTATCTTTACTACTTATTTCATTGAAAGAGCTTATTACGTTTTCTGCTTTTACGCGTTCCGTCCGCGAGAGATCATCTAGGGTACATAGACGCGAGAAAAGGTTTTCTAAAGAACTTTCTGAATAACAATCTTTAAAACTTGTATGAGAATTGACTTCTAGGGACTGTGGATACCACGAATTATCTTTAAAATTTACTAAAATTTCGAATTTTTGTGCAAAATCACATCCTAAAACCAAAGTATGTGATAGAGAAGGTACTACTAGAGCAGAGATTACTAAACAATGACCATTGCAGACTAGCGGCAACTCAACCGTACCTAAAACTTTTAGACGGCTGCCATCTGCAGTGGTAACACCTCTATTTTTGACATGGCATATTTTTATACTTAAACGACTTAAAATTTTAATACCATTCTGACCTACAACGGAGGCATTTGCACCAGAGTCAAATAAAGCCGAGAAATGGATACCTAATAGATTTATCTTGATATGCGGTCTGTTATCTAAATATTTATGCACGAATAAAGGAGACATGTGACCATTTGGAGAAGCAGGAGTTTTAACTTGAGAAGGAGAATTTTTATTAGACTTTAAAAAAATCAGAAACTTTTTGTAACCATTTAGTCCAATCTGATCTATTGGAATATTTTTGTCCATCCGTGTTTCTAGAACGTTTTGGATTAGGGGCTATACTGCTAACGTGAGCTTGTGACTTAGCCGAATATTTAGAGGCTTTTTTGTTGGACTTAGTGTATCCGCCTCGGTAATATACCGTCCTTACTCGTTTTTTGTACATTTGGGGCATGATGCTAGTCTCACACCAGTTGTTCCACATTTGAAACAAAATACCCTCTTCGGTGCTGTACGATTTTGGTAAGTGTGATTCGGACCTGTGCAATTCCAACACGTGAAAATTGCCTTAGGTGAAACCGACTTGTCGTTCACTTTAGCTGCAGTGTCGCTAATTTTAGAATCATTATCTTTTCTTTTACCCGTTTTCTGGTTACTCCGAGAGTTCCGATTTACATTCCCAACTTTATTTGTCGAGACTCCACTTCGGCCATTTGGATTATACTCTACTTGATGTATATTAGTTTCGCCTTTTGGTCTGCTCTTTTCCAACAAATAATCGGACTCTTCAAGTTTTCTACATAACCCGGCGAGTTCGGCTACCGAATTAATATCTAGTAGAGCTAACCGATTGACGAAGCTAGGCAGAATATTCCTCCGTATAAAATTTAACTTTGGTACTTTCCAGAGGCTTGGTGGATAACCTACCAAATAAAGATTCCATGTGGGCAATAAAAATCACAGTGGACTCATTCTTCTTTTGTCGCCTCCTCTTTATTTCCGACCACAATTCTTCGTCCTCATCACAGTGCAAGAAGTCCTTCTTTAGCCTATCTACCAAGGAATGCCAGTCGTTAACACTTGATTTTAGGCTTCTAAACCAAATGAAGGCATCGCCAGTGAAGAATTCAACAGCAGAGCTGAAAAGTTCATCTTCCGATACTTTCCTAGCTTGAGCTATTTCAGTCAGCCTCTCCAAAAAAGGATAGAGTCTCTTTGAGTCTCCATTAAATTTCAATTGCTATTCGCTGACAGGAATATTTCTGGCTGCGCAATTCACGATTGGAGCTGGTACGTTTATGACTGGGGTGGTAATAGGCAACTGTGGTAACTCATGACCAGGAGCTATCTTTTCTGCAAGATTTGCTTCCATGAGTACACATGTAGCTATTGTTTCTTGAACATATTTGGAAAACTTCGACGCTTCCTCTTCGTCATCCGGCATGGGAACTCTTTGTACGCGACCCGCTACATGCGATAAACGTGACTTAACCCGGTGTACAAGTGAATCATTTGGATCGCCGTCATAACTATCGATTAAGTTTTGGATAGAATTTAAACTCTTTTCGATAACAGCCGTTTTCTTCTTTAATAGACAGAGTGTCATCCCCTATCTTTATCGTTTTTCCGGGCTCATTAATTTCTTTACTTAAGATCCTCGTTAGAATCTTTCTTTTATCCGCGACCGGACGTTCTGAGAAAGTACGACGGATTTTCAGTTCATAGTCTAACTCATATTCCAGTAGGTGATTGACTTTAAAATTGAAGGCTTCCATGATAAATGTTTTTAGATTATAAAATTTAAAAGAATTGTTTTTAAAAAGTCGTAAAAATATTTTTCCTGTGCTCCGATTAGTCAAAATAAAATCATGTAAAGACAACTAAAATATGTAAACTTCTTTACCAAACATTTAAAAAATCTTCAACAATTTCAAAAAAATTTCTAAGTATTGCCTTGTATTAAAATTCTTTTACCAAATATGTTAAGAATTTTCAACAAAAAATCTCCAAATACCGTTTCGTATCAGCAAAGTATTTTTAATATTCATGCAAAACATCGGTGAGAAAAAAAGTACAGTTTTTTCTTCGGTTGACCGCAAAATAAATCTAACAGTGCAAAAAATTAAAGTAGACCAGCACATCCGCTAATCTGAACTATAAAGCTAGCTTTTAAGAAAAAAGTAGGAATCACTTATCTTGGAGTCGATTAACAAAATTCAAATATCTATACCACCATCAGATAAATTGAAATAAATAATTCTACAAATTTCCTGCTTTTGTCTTATTGCTATAGTGTAGTTTCGTTCAATAAATATTATGAAATAAAAATATCTGAAAAGTTAGAGCTTTTACTTTGTTCGAAAGCTAGTACACTGAACCCTTTTTAAAAAATAAAATTCCAAAAGCCCCGCGTTGACAGCGCTATTTTGTATGGTGTGAACTTGCCCGCTTTTTAAGGCATCTTTTTTTGTACCCTGTGAAAAGCTGTTTGTCCCACGTTTGGGCGCAATTTTGTAACATGCTACTTTTGGTTGCCCCAGGCTTGGGCGCAATTTTGTAACTTGTGAAAAAATTGTCTTGCAACCCTGCTTTAATTTCTGATAATGAATTGAGTGAATCCTGGTTTTAAAAGAACTAAAGAAATTAAACACACACTAGCTCAGTTTTCCTTGGTAGAGAAATATGGGTAAGAGATAATTGTTATACGTCTTTTTGGAATTATTTTCTATTTTTAAAAAGCTTTAGTTGTACAAATTTTGGGCACCATTCATTTTAAAATAGAAAGGATCTAACTTCAGTTAAAAAAAAATGAAAAAATACTGAAGTGTTTTACGGTTATTACTAAAAAGAATTAGTCTAGTACAACTTTTCTTATCCTGAAAAGAAAAATAGGTGTACAGTGAAACACTAGCTTTAACCAACAAAAAGAAAATTTATTCATGATTTTAAAATAAAAGTTCTAACCTTTGTCGTTTTAAGGATTACAAAAATTCTAGCCTAAAAGTAGTTCTTATAAATTAGAGTCCCTAAATCAGACATTTTACTTCTAAAACTTGACTACACCCGAGATCGAAGAGTCGTGATTTTCACTTCGCGATTTATCAGTTCGAATTGATGTTAAAACGCTTATTTGCGGGGAATAGATCTATTGATGTATGTTCTGGTAACTTACGGTTTTCCTACGGGCTTCTAGGCCTTCAATGGAACACAAAACCGATTTCACACTTTTGAGAAGAGCCTACTTTGGCTACTCCTGTAGAAAACACACAAAGCCCACTACGGCTTTACGTTAAAAAACTCGTGCTTAACTTGGCTCTTGTAAATGTTGTCATAAGCCTCTACTGCGGCTCGGTAGAAATAAGCCTCTCGGCGGCTTGGTGGAAGTAAGCCTGGCTGCGGCTCGGTGGAAGTCAGCCTTCACGGCGGCTTGATGGTACTAAGCCCACTCGGCGGCTTGATGGTACTAAGCCTCCTCGGCGGCTTGGTGGTACTAAGCCTAGATTTGCGTTCTCCGGACCCTTAAATAAACCGTGGGCACTCTGTCTGTAAAATGGCGACGCCGGAACCAAACTCCGGATACAAACATTTGACCAATCCCGGCGTATCGATAGATTCGGTCGGAAACCCGCACTGCACACTATATAACGAGCGGCTAGGAATTTCTAATTAATATACTGCTCGATACAAAAATGAAAAGAAGTACAATATAAAGCGAAAAATCAGTAACATTACATGGTCTTAAAATCTAGGAAAAAATGAATGTTACAATATATATATATATATATATGTATATATATATATATATATATATATATATATATATATATATATATATATATATATATATATATATATATATAGTAAGAGCGGATAATGGGAGTCAGCAGGCAATGGTGGTCACCCACATATCTATAAAACTACACGTCCGAGAGTGGTGTCGATGATCTTTCCGCCCCACGCTGCACTTATCTCCACTTTCACGAACGACTTGCACTAGTTGCCGCCGCGCGTTTTTGAGTGACAGTTGTGCTTTGTTTTGGCGCCTCACCGAAGTAGATTTTCATTTTAATAAAATTAACGGTAAGTGTCGAATTTCTTATCGTACCTAAATAAGTTTTTATCTGTAGTTAGTCTTGACATTCAAAATTGTGATGTGCATCTTAGATTTCGACTAAAATAACTGTTTTTTAAATATTTGACTGTTTTCTCATTAGTGCAGTTGTGGGTAATGAAAGTCAGGTGAGGTAAATTTCGATTAAAATAACTGTTTTTTTAAATATTTGACTGTTTTCTCATTAGTGCAGTTGTGGGTAATGAGAGTCAGGTGACCCCCATTGCCCGCAAGTGATTACCATTACCCGCAAAGATTTATATCTATTGTTTTTTTTCAGATGCCAAAAGTACGGGTCAGAACAACTGAAAAGGTTAACTGGTCATCTGAATCTCTGGAAAAAGCTGTGCAGCTCATTGAACAAGAGGGTTATTCCATACGAACAGCTGCTAAGACTATAGGTATTCCATTTTCAAGTCTACAAAAGAGATTTTAAAAAAAAATCTAATTTGGGATCACGTCTTGGACGACTTACTGTCTTTACATCAGAAGTAGAAGAAAAATTAGCAAATGTGGTAAAAAGGCCAGCGTTTAAATCATTGTACCTAAATTAGTTAATAGACAAAATAGTAGAAGTTCAACTACAGTTTGAGAGGTACTGTGTACCGAAACATGTCACGGCTGACGTAAGTTATTATTTTATTTATTTCATTTTGATAAATAAAATATAGTGGAAATCTCAACAACAGTTCGTCTTTTAATTTCCTAAAAATGGATTTTCATCAAGTAAGAGCCAAATCTATCCAGTGCATAGAGTTACTACTCTTTTACTTTCCTTGCTAGAGGAAAGTGTTGGATTCATGAAAAAATTGCATTCCGAGATTTTTGCTTCTCTTCACGTTTTAGGGATCTTAGTTACTAATGAAACTATGAAACCTGTAGTTTTTGAGCAATATCGCTTAGCGAAGGGGGTGAAAAGGGTGAGGGTCAATACATTTTGTATGGTCTTAATAGTAATATGGTAATATTCCTTGTTTTTTGTTGAGATAATAAACAAATATTTTGAACAAATATATACAGAATTCAAAAATTAGGTTATTTTTTACTGATTTTTAATTTTAACCCAAGAACAGGGTAAAAGGGATACAGTTTTATTTATTATTATTTATATTATTATTTTGGGATTTTTTTCACGATTTTTGTGGATAATTGACAAATTTTAAGCCTATAAATTATTATAAAATAAAACGTTAATGAGGGTGAGAGAGAGGGTTATAGGGGTTGCCCCAAAAATATCGTGCTATATCTCCTTTTCAGGAATCTTGGACTGTAGGAATATAAATATTTTTTTAATAACGGAAGTGGGTGAGAAAGATGGGAGAAGCCAATTTATTCTATGGATGTACAGCAATTCAGGTAAGAAAAGTGGCATTCGAATATGCTGAAAGATTGAATTTAAAGCACAACTTCAACGTCGCTTCAAGAATAGCTGGACGTGATTGGTTGAACCCATTTATATTGAGAAATGATATATCTATTAGGAAATCACAAGCAACAGGCATAAACAGAATTACAGCTTTTAATAAAGAGGAGGTGTAGTTGTTCTATAAGCTAGGAGAAATGATGGAAGAATAAAAATTTGTTCCAGAAAATATGTATAATTGCGATGAAACAGGGATTTCTACTGTACAAACTCCGGGGAAAATACTAGCTACGAAAGAGCAGAAGAGAGTGGGGTCTCACAAGTTGGGAGAGAGAAAAAAACATCACTTTGATGTGTACAATGAGCGCTGCTGGAGGATTCATTTGATCAATGTTTATTTTTCCTAGGAAGAGGTTGACTCCACTACTCGAGAAGGATGGCCCAACAGGAGCTCTTTACAAATGCTCAGACAACGGTTGGATAAATGAAAACCTCTTTCTTGAATGGATTTCGCACTTTAAACACCACTCAAAACCGTCTACGGATGAACCTGTTGTGTTGATACTAGACAATCATGCTAGTCATATTTCCATTCCCATCTACGACTATTGCAAGAGCAACCATATTCATATGCTATCTTTGCCACCACACACATCGCATAAAATGCAGCCCCTGGATGTTTCTTTCTTTGGACCACTAAAAGCAGCTTACAAAAAAGAATGTGACTTATTTATGAAAAGCCATCTCACAGAAAAAATAACCCCTTATAACGTAGCATCCTTGGCGAGGAAAGCATTTAATAGTGTTGCATTTATTAGCAAAGGAGAATCTGGATTTAAAGCAACTGGTATTTTCCCAATAAATCCTCAACTGTTTTCAGAAGAAGATATTATTGCTTCTGAGATTCTTCAATCTAAGTCTATAGCAGTTCAAGGTTGTGAGAAATCTATTTTGGTTTCTTCTACAGATGTAGTGCAAGATTCAAGGTTGATTCCTAGTACGTCGGGGCAAGCAGACCCATCAGTTCCTGGTACGTCGAAACAAGTAGACGTATCAGTTCTTGGCACATCAAACCAAGTAGAACTCACTTCGCCAACACCTCGAGCCAAAGAGTCGTCTGATCAAGTATCTACTATCCAAGACTTTATAAAATTGCCAGAGAAAACACCTGGCCTCACTATCAGATAGAGTCGAAAGAAGCAGCATGCCACAGTCTTAACTTCGACGGCAGTCAAAGAAAATTTAATAGAAAAAGAAAATAAGAAAATCTCAACAAGATAAAGGAAAAGAGAAGGAGAAATGAAAAGGTAAAGGCCAAGGAAAGAAGGTGCAGAAGAAGGGCCTCAAAGGGCAAAAAGGTAAGTTCTTCAGGAGTCAAGCGATAGTACTTCTGTATCAGACGTAAATACTAATGAATTGTGCCAGGATGATAAAGAGGATGATGCAGAACACGCAGGAAACCTATGTCTTATATGTTGCGAATTCGGAAGACACAACGAGATTCGGTACTGGTGTACCGCATGTGGGTTGTAGGCTCACGCGTACTGCACTGGGTGGGATTTTGCTGAAGGTTATGTCTGCGATATGTGTTAAATTTTATTTGTCTCTGATTACCCACAGGGTGACCTCCGTTGCCCCGATCTCCCGCCATGCAATCGGAGTCAAATGTATTTTTTTTTAAACTCTTCTTATTTCCAAAGTTGATTGCCAAAGTGATTAAAACTCATCTCAAATGATAGTTAAATAACTAAATTTTGTTATAAGGCGGTTGCAATAAAGATTTGATTTTGAAATAAGCTGTTATTTAAATTCTCGCTTAAGTGACTCCCATTACCCTTTTCTACCCTATATATATATATATATATATATATATATATATATATATATATATATATATATATATATATAGCTCTGGAGAACAAGCGGAGTATAAAACTTTTACAAACATCACTAAATAAAGTACAACTACAAATAACAAAATCAGTAGATGAGAACAACCAAATAATAACTCCTTACTAATTTACTATTTGATTTGATTCAGACACCAGAGATAAAATCCGATTCTTTATTGACAAAAAATACTTAAAACAAAAAAAGAAACTTAATGCACTTATCAGACAAGAACAAAATCAGATAACAGATATAGGAAAAGGAAAAAATGTTTTCGATCACAAGTTTTTTAGATGGTTGATAAACCTTTCGGATACAACTCCTTCTACTGAAGAAACAAACCTACTAAATAAAGGAGTTAAACATAATTTAGATAAAAATATCAATATAAAAGAATCAGAGTTACTAGCAGTAGAAACAAAAATGGCTTTAAATGTCTAAGAAATACACGTGTTCGGAAATCATTAAAAAAGAATTTTTAAACAGGAAACACAATAACGCAAATCAAGATAATAACACAGAAAACGTATTCAAAAGAAAGCAACAGTAGAAAATATTAAATTCACTAAAGCAGATGAAAGAAATAACATAGACGCAATCAACAAGGTACAATGTATAGAAAAAATAATAGATTTCATTAAAAAATGACATTTTCAGACTGTAAGCAAAGACCCAACAAAAATTTTTAAAAATGAAATCTGCCTAGAGATAGGGAAAGTTCCCAGTATCATACCAGATTATAAAATAATCAAATTAGCAGCTATAAATCCCCAACCCTCTATTCTTTAATTAAACTACACAAACAAGAATATCCGATTAGGCTAGTGATCTCCTACATAGCAGCACCAGCATACAAAAATCACATAAATTTTCAACCCACTTGTTCTGTAAAAAAAAAAATTTAAACACAAATGTTCCTTCAAGGGCCAATTAGTATCATTTGATGTACAAAATTCATTCCTCAGCATACCTCCAAATGAAACAATTGTTACGGTAGAACATCTATTAAATAAAAACAACGTCCATATTATTATAAAACAAAATATTCTTAACCTACTAAAAACATATCTGAAACAAAATTATTTTATATTTAATAATTCAATCTACAATAGCCCAGAAGGACTTATAATGGTAAACCTCTTAAGCCCACTTTTAGCAGAATTTTTTATGAATAACATCGAAAATATACTTCAAAAACATAATACATACAAATCCTTACATACTGGTACACACATCAATTCCATCCACAAAAATATATTTACAATGGAAATAGAGGAAAATAATTCACTTAATTTTCTAGATTTTACTATATTAAGGGACAACAACAAACCCAAATTTTCAGTATTTCAGATACCATCACACACAGACACAACAATACAACCACACTTCAAACCACCCAAAACAACACAAATTTGCAGCATATCACAGTATGTTACATAGGCTAGTGAGTGTTCCTTTATCCGAAAATGATTTCAATAACGAATTAAATTTAATAAAACAAATTGCTGTAAATAATTGTTACCCCCCAAATATGGTCAATTCAATACTCAATAAAAAATAGTTGATCGTCGTGGCCGTTACTATGTGGTAATTTATCATTTTAACGGAAAGAAATAAAACACTTATTATGTATTATTACCACTATATTGCACAAGTTTTGCGACTGCAGTTTCGACCTATGCGGTCATTATCAAGCTTACGTACTAAACTGAATTAAATAGACAAGTCATACTAAAATTAAAGTTAGGTGGTAGGTATAAAATATTATTATAAAACATTATTATTTAATTCTAGGGTAAATTCAATTGATCTTAAGTGGTAGGTAGTAATTTTATGGTTTTATGACGGTAAATAGCGGTGAATAGAAAAGGTCTAGTTGGTCGTTTAACAGATTACAGTTTTGGTTTTTCCGATGTTTATAAATTTCCAATGATTCTAAGATATTTAATTTGAAACCTTTCTCCGCATAATGTAGAATTTTTGTATTATGTAAATCGGGAAAGGGGTGTTGGTTTTCTGTACAGTGGTTTGCAAATGAGGAATCTGTTTTTTGTAGTCTATATGATCTATAATGTTCTGTATATCTGGTTTTAATGTTTCTTCCGCTTTGTCCAATATATATGCTGTTACAGTCCGAGCATTTTAGCTTATAAACTCCACATTTTTGAAATTTGTCCGTCTTATCTTTGGCATTGTAAAGCATATTTGATTTGCGATTTAAACGCAATTTTCAGATTATGTTTTGAAATTAGCCAATATTTTTTCAAAACATAATCTGAAAATTGCGTTCAAATCGCAAAATACCCTATCAAATATCCTTTACAATGCGAAAGATAAGACGGACAAATTTCAAAAATGTGGAGTTTATAAGCTAAAATGCTCGGACTGTAACAGCATATATATTGGACAAAGCGGAAGAAACATTAAAACTAGATATACAGAACATTATAGATCATATAGACTACAAAGAACAGATTCCTCTGTACAGAAAACCAACACCCCTTTCCCGATTTACATAATACAGAAATTCTACATTATGCGGAGAAAGGTTTCAAATTAAATATCTTAGAATCATTGGAAATTTATAAACATCGGAAAAACCAAAACTGTAATCTGTTAAACGACCAATTAGACCTTTTTTATTCACCGCTATTTACCGTCATAAAACCATAAAATTACTACCTACCACTTAAGATCAATTGAATTAACCCTAGAATTAAATAATAATGTTTTATAATAATATTTTATACCTACCACCTAACTTTGACCACCTTGACTTGTCTATTTAATTCAGTTTAGTACGTAAGCTTGATAATGACCGCATAGGTCGAAACTGCAGTCGCAAAACTTGTGCAATATAGTGGTAATAATACATAATAAGTGTTTTATTTCTTTCCGTTAAAACTCAATAAAAAACTTAAAAACAAAGCTATTTCTGAAGTCTACTCTAAAACTAAAGACAACAATATCAATTATAAATCATTAACTTATTTTGACACACCTTCGGAAATAATTAAACACTACTTCAACAAAAATAATATAAATATAGCTTTAAAAACTAATAACTCACTAAGAAAACTCATAAAAAATGTGAAAGTTAAACAAAACAAAGATGAAAAATTAGGGGTATATAAATTGAATTGCGATTCGTGTACTAAGGGCAGACAGGGCGTTCATTTGAAACTAGAATCTCAGAACACAAACGATGTTTTTCTGAAGACCCAAACAGATTCTTCATACAAGAATCATTTAATAGAACAGAACCATCAATTTAATGACCAGTTTGAAATATTACATGTAGAAACCAAAGGAAAAAAGTTAAACTTTTTGGAATGCCTAGAGATAAACCGTTTAAAAAACACGGGTTCCATTCTAAATGAACGAACAGAAATAAATATGACAAATGGGAAATCTCCATTATTACATTTATATACCTTATAAAGTTTAGTATAAATTCCAAGAGTTCAGTGTGAGTTCCAAGAATACCCTAATTAACTATTTTCAGCTTGATAAACAAGACCCAAAATCGAAGAAGAATATTGACGTACTTAGGGAAGGTTTATGTCCGACGATGGACTGCATAGCCGATGATGATGATGGAACCTCTGGTGACTCATTTTCAACCATCCTAGAGAACCATATGAAGCACAAGATTTAAAAAGTGTATATAAAACGATGCATCAATACTTAAAATGTAACATCGTTGTTTAAATATTCTGTCGACCTGTGTAAAACTGGGTTACTCGTTAGTAAGTAGTGCAGCGAATCACAATCGTACTTCCATGGATGCCGTTGGTGTAATATGAATGACACCAGCGACGGTCAGGCATATCTCTCTATGTAATCTGCATAATTTAATTTGGATAAACCTTAAGCCGTGTGTCCACTAGGAAGTCACTTGCGGAAGAAATTCTGCAAGTATTTGCTGAAGTGTTTCCACTCAAACCGAAACTTGCGGAAGTCTGCTTCCAGAAGTAGTTTGTAGAAGTTATTACGACGAACTTGCTGCAAGAAATTGCAGACGTGTTTCCACACAATGTGAGTACAGCTTGCAGTAGAGTTTGCTTTTTTTACGAATGACAGTATAAAAATGTCTTGTGGCAAAATAAGATTGGCAGCTGCCATCGCAGCATATTTAATTAAAAAGAAAACAACAAATTAAACAAAAAAGAAACAAAAAGAAGTGTTTGGGTGAGAAATTGGGTACTGCGGCGCGTAGGTTTAAGTTTCCAAAATACATTGCTTGAAGAATTGCGGACCGAAGATTCCATGCAGCTGAAAAATTTCCCGAGAATGTCTAATGATAATTTTGAATACTAAAATGTATTCAAAATTAATTCAAACAAGTATTCAAAAGCAGGATACTAAAATGAGATTGGCTAAACCTCCCACAGACCGGCTTTTAGTTAGTCTTCGATTTTTGGCAACAGGTAAGAAAAAAACAAGAAAAATATTTTTTAAATCATTTTATTCATAAAAAACAAGAAAAACATTTTTAATTCATTTTATTTTCATAAGTATTTCAAATGAAATGCAAATTATGAGTATGTTTATTTTGTAGGCGATTCCTTTCATTCGCTTATGTATCTGTTTCGAATCCCTGTATGTACGATCGCAAAGATTGTGTTGGAATGTTGCGAGGCTCTGTACCAATGTCTGAAATTAAAATATTTGAAGGTAAATATTAAAATAATTTATATAAAAAAACATTTTCCAAAAATACCTTGTGCGTTGTCCGAACATATAAATAATTGCGTAGATGTATTGCAAGGCAGTATTATTGATGATTCAGTGGAGCTTTCAAGCCCAGTTGTATCTGAACTAAGTAGTTGCGTGTCCGAGTAGGCTTCATCGTCTTCGTCCGTCACTTTTAGAATAGCCTGCTGAATTAATCTTTTAAGTTTACGCTTGCTCCCAGCTTTTCTCAAACCTCGAACTTCTGAGGCGACAAAGTCACCAAATATTTGGTATTCATCAGACGATTTTTGCATTATTTGCAGAGCATTTTCCAGTACGACGTCATGTTCGTCTTTTTCTGAATTGGTTTTTTTTGGTCGTTTCCGTGGTACTGATTGGACTTTTTCGGACTGATCGGTGATATTTGCATCGTTGTCCAATGTAATTGAAAGCTCCTAAAAAGAAATTAAGAACACAAAAGCGTTTATTAAGAATTAAACCGCTTTTTTTTTTAGGTTCCATCAACGGAAGAAGATTGGCTTCAATATTCCAACGGATTTCACAACAAATGGAATTTTCCCAATTGCCTAGCTGCTATGGACGGGAAACATGTGGTGATACAGGCACCAAAGAAAGAAGGCAGTGTTTACTTCAACTATAAAGGCACTGTTGGCGTTGATTGGACCTAATTATGAGATAATTTACTTTGATGTGGGGTGTAATGGTAGAATTTCGGACGGGGGAGTATATAACAATTGTGAATTATCGAAATGCCTTGAACAAAATACATTGCATTTGCCATCTCCACGGTCACTTCCTGGTAGAACTATTCCAACTCCATACGTTATTGTTGCAGATGACGCATTTGCTCTTAAGAAGTATATTATGAAGGCATTCCCTTTCAAGAGCCAGCCAGTGCAAAATCGTGTTTTCAATTATCGGCTTTCTAGGGCCAGAAATGTGGTTGAAAATTTTTTTGGACAAAGTGCAGCTCGTTTTCGAATTTTACGTAAGCCCATTCTTTTAAGTCCAGAAAAAACAAGAAATATTGTTAAGGCTATTTGCGCTCCGCATAACTGTCTGTTAAGTCGCAATTCTCAATATGCGTCGTCTATGACATCTGATTCTCCTGTATCCGATAATCAAGGAGAGTGCCGTACAGAAGGGATACCAGAAAGGAACATGTTACCACTTGAACCACATAATTCACGCAGTCAAGCACAAGAACCGAAAAATGTTCGTAACGAATTTGCTGAATATTTTATTTCACCAGAAGAAGTGGAGTGGCAATATAGGCATATATAATAAGTATGTACAAGTGAATATATAATATAATGGAATATTTAATGAAATAAAAATTAAAACGGTTATATACAAGGTGTATTTTGTTATTCTTACCAAATTATCCTCAGTTTCTTTGGGTACATGAGATGACGTCATGTATTTCATGTCATTATAAAACTTCCACTTGCTAACATATACATCTTCAGCATTGGCCACTTTTTTTTTCCTTTCTTTGTTTCCTTCTTGACCAAACTGCGTTCGGAGGTTGTGCAATTTCCTTTTGACCTCTTCTTCGGGCGCGTTTATATCATTGGCTATTGCCTTTAAAGCGTTTTGTTTTTTATTTTTATTCTTATAGTCTTTTGAGGACGTGTCCCATAATTCAGGATAACTTTCTTGTTTTTCAATTACCAAATGTGTTTTTTCACTACTCCATTTTTATAAATTTGGAAAAGAACTAAAAAAAAACACAAAACAAAACTGAAAACAGAAGAGAATACCACAAACCGTTTACCCGACGTATACCCGACTTCTTTTTCTGCAAGTCTTCAAAACACTTGCAGTTACAGCAAGTCGTTCAAGTTACTTCCAGCAAGCAACAAACACGTGTTTCCACATAATTGCTGCAAGTAACTTCTGCAAGCCGTAACTTCTGGAAGTCGACTTCTAATACGTGTTTACACGACAAAAACTTCTGGAAGTTACTTCTGGAAGCAACTTCCGCAAGAAAACTTGGTAGTGGACACACGGCTTTAGATGCAAAAAAAAAATTATAAAACAATGCGATAAAACGAATTTAAAATATTTTTCCGAATATTTAATATTTTATGGAAAATAACAGCCTAGCTATTTTTAAACTGCTGCTTCTTTTGAAACTCGACATTATTGATAACTGATATTTGTAAAATCTCTAGATACGAGAGTACAAATAGGTTTCTTTGTCACAAAGAGTGGGATCTTTGTTACCTTGACGATGACATCATTTGAATAAAATTTAAGATCTCTTATTATAAAGAACGAATAAATTCAGTAAAATACTTTGCTTTGTCTTTTCTTTAAGATATGGAGGTTCATTATTTACACTGAGTTTTACATACGCCAGTAGTTTCAGGAGCAATTTAAAAAATATTAATTGCCAGAAAGATATTTTTAAAATTTTTAACTTTTCACTTTAATTTATAAAAATGACAATGATCATCGAACATATTTTAAGATAATAGTGTCTAATATCTGCCCTAGTATTTAAAAAATGCGCGAACGAACTAAAAACAGGTTTTTCGTAGACTTTTTCACCGATCCTACTGAAAATACCAGGTCTTCAAGTATGAAATGCGGATTTCAGACAATAAATGGTGCACCAATGCAGTTTGTGCTATAAAGATTTGTCACTGCGCCATTTTGTTGTGTCATCAATAAGTGTCAGACGCGCACGAGTGATAAATTGGAAAAGTGTTGTGTTGTGTTCAATATGTCGAAATTTATACCGAACAAAGAACATTCGTGGACAGCATTATTTTTTTGTTTTCATTCGAAGAAAACTGCTGTTGAATCATACCGATTACTTCGAGGAGCTTATGGTGAACATGCTCCATCGCAAGATACGTGTGAACGATGGTTTCGGCGTTTCAAAAGTGGTGACTTCGATGTTGCAGACAAGGAACGTGGAAAACCGCCAAAAAAATACGAAGATGTGGAATTGCAAGCATTGTTGGACGAAGATGATACGCAAACACACAAACTATTTGCCGAGCAATTGGGCGTTACTCAACAAGCTGTATCCAATCGGCTACGAGAGATGGGAAAGATTCAGAAGACCGGTAGATGGGTACCACATGAGTTGAACGACAGGCAACTGGAAAAGCGCAAAAACACGTGTGACATTTTGCTCGCTTGGTTCAAAAGGAAGCCGTTTTTGCACCGTATAGTTACAGGGGATGAAAAGTGGATTTATTTTGAGAATCCCAAGCAGAAAATATCATCGGTAGACCCAGGCGCACCATCCACATTGACCGCAAGAGCGAATCGCTTTGGCAGAAAGACGATGCTCTATGTTTGGTAAGACCAGAGGGGCGTGGTCTATTATGAGCTATTAAAACCTGGGGAAACGGTTAATACTCAACGTTACCAACAACAATTACCGTATGAACCGGGAAAAATTTTTACTGGCGTGGTATTCACAAATTGCCCGAAAGATGGGAAAAATGTATAACAAGCGATGGAGCATACTTTGAATAAAGCACTTTTTATTATTCTTCCAAATTTAACATGTTTTTTTAGAAAAAAAATCCTCATTTCATACTTGTACACCTGGTAAATATTTTTTCCCTGCAAAAAATGCAAAAAGACCCTGCCAAATAACTACCGACCAGTTGCATTACTTTCAGTGATATCGAAAGTTATTAAAAAGATTATTAATCAGCATCTTTTAAAATATCTGGAAGGAATTAGTATTATTAGCGACCATCAAATTTCGTAAACAAAGATCAACTACAACACTAACTTGTGTCTCACGTATTTGAAACAACGCAATTGAACACTTCTGAGAATCTGAGCTGAATATTCTCTCCCGCTCTCTTTCTCGCTTCCACTAGTGATCTTTCGGAAATGACCAGGAATCCAATCTACAGTTCTGTCAATGACAGTACACTTGTTTCTTCACTGAACCTGAAAGATCATTAAAACAGTTTTCTTTACAAGAATTCTTTTATATGGAAAACCTTATCTATTTAGAATGATTTGCTCAGGTTAGTGTTTCCAACCGAATATATTTTTTGAAATTTAAGACGAATGTGCCTCCCTCTTGTAGCGCTTTAGAGATTTCTCTGCACCACTTGTGCTATCTCCATAAAAAAAAATAATTAATTTTAAAAATTGCGAATAATTTATCCGCGCTAAATTACTGGATCTGTGAAGTGAATAGAAACGAAAGACACGCAAGCAGAGGATCATTAAGAAGGTGAGTTGTTTCCAAATCTCACAACTATGTAGATCAAGTTCAAAGACGTCGCTTTCATTAAATAAAATTTAATGTCAAACTGTTTGATAAATTCCTTCACTCCACTAGTAACATGAAAAAGGTTAGTGGAAAAAGTATTGGGTTTTTTCTCATTAGATAGCATTAGTGTCATACATCTCAGGTAATATAAGTCGCGTCAAACTTGGCGTCAATTGAAAACTGGCATTTGACAGTAGTAAACAATTAAATGATTCGTCTGTTACTTGATGAAAATTCATATTCAATAAGAGTAAAACCCGAAATTTTTAGTAAAATTTCCACTTTTATTGATTTTTATACTTGACATGTGTTTCGTTAAAATATTAGCTTTGTCAAAAGTATGGGTATTGAATGAAATAAACATTTTTTGATGGTTTTATAAGTAAATATTTACAGGTAGGTAAAGTATAACCACAAAACTTAATAATTATACTTATCTCTTCATTACGAACAGGATCCTAAAGAAAGGACATGGTCGTGGGAAACTTTGGAGAAGCGCAAATTAACGACAATGGAGATAGATTAACTAGCAGATCACAGAAGCGGATAACAGAAAGATAGCAGTTGAAAAGGTGTAACATTCATTTTTTCCTAGATTTTAAGACCATGTAATGTTACTGATTTTTCACTTCAAATTGTACTTATTTTCATTTTTGTATCGAACGGTATATTAAACAGAGATTCCAAGACGTTCGGTATATACTGTGCAGTGCGGGTTCCTCAACGAATCTACCGCTACGCCGCGATTGGTGGAAAATGTGTATCCGCAGTTTTGGTTCCGGCGTCGCCATATTACCGGCAGAGTTTGCACGGTTTATTTAAGCGTCCGAGGAACTACTGTCTTGGCTTATTTCGATCTAGCCGCCGGCTGAGTACCATCAAGCCGCAGCCAGGCCAATTTTCATCGGAGCCGCCAAGTAGGCTTCCTTCGACAGAGCTGCAGTAAAGGCTCATAACAAAATCATGAGAGCTAAATAAAGCACAAGTTTTGTAACGAAAAGCCGTAGTGGGCTCTCTAAGTGTTTAATAGAAAAGTGTGAAATCGGTTGTGTTCCATCGAAGCCGAAATAAAAACAGTAAGTTACCAAAACATCCTTTCATAGACTTATCCCTGAGTAGTGCCTTAACAGCAAATTGAACTGACTAAAAAGTGAAGTGAAAAGCACTATTTTTCGTCTTCGGGGGTAGTCAGAGTGTAGAATTTAAATGTCATAACTACTAGTTAGGCTAGAATTTTTTTTGTAAAACTGCAAAGGTTAGAACTTTTTATTTTAAAAACATGAATAAATTTTCTTTTTGTTGATTAAAGCTAGTGTCTCACTGAATACCTATCCTACTTTTCAGGATAAGAACGGCTGTACCAAACTGATTTTTTTTTATTTAACAATAATACATTCTTTCAGTATTTTTTTCATTTTTTTTTAGCTGAAGTTAGATCCTTTCTATTTTAAAATGGATGGTGCCCAAAATTTGTACAGCTAAAGCTTTTTAAAAATAGAAAATAATTCCAAAAAGACGTAAGACAATTATCTCTTACCCATATTTCTCTACCAAGGAAAACTGAGCTAGTGTGTGTTTAATTTCTTTAGTTCTTTTAAAATCAAGATTCACTCAATTCAGTATCAGAAATTAAAGCGGGGCTGCAAGAAAATTGTGCTCAAGCTGGGGCGTCCAATATTCAAACGGTACAAAATGACGCAGTGTACGTGGGGCGCAATTAAACACTTTTTCATAGGCAACAAAATTGCGCTCAAGCGTGGGACAAACAACTTCTCACAGGGTACAAAAAAAGATGCGTCAAACTGAGGACAGTTTAGCAGGTTACAAAATGACACCACAACGTGCGGGCAAGTTCCAATGTTACAATGGATGCCCTGCAGATCGTGCAGATTAAGTAGAAGAGATAGAATAACAGATGAAAGAATTAGGAAAATGATGGACGTAAAGGAAACAATCGTAGAAACTATACAGAGAAAACAACTTACCTTGTACGGACATGTAAGAAGAATGACAGAGGGGAGATTGCCGAGAACCGCAATAGAATGGGTACCAACTGAAAGAAGGAAGAAAGGACGACCCAAAAAATCTTGGAGAGAAGGAATAAGAAAACTGCTAGTGAAAGAAATCTACAAGAAGATCAATGCCTAGATAGAAAAAAGTGGAAGAAAACTCTAGAAATCAGAAAGCGCCGACAGACGCTATAAACCGAATATATATATATATATATATATATATATATATATATATATATATATATATATATATATATATATATATATCTTCATTAAATTCATTAAAAAATTTATTAAATAAATTCAATAATGGAAATATATTGTCCCAACAGCTGAAAAAATCGCTAAATACCTAAGAAAACAGAATGTGACAATCACATACAGTACAAATAATAACTTTAACAAGCATATCAAGCACAATACAGATAAAACCTTGAAAAATCATAATTCTGGTGTTTACCAACTTAATTGCGGTTTTTGTAGTAAGCAATAGCCAAAAGAGGGTTCAGTCGCTTTCGTTCTGAAAATTTCGATGTCAAAGATGCTCTTCACACTGGACGACCAATTACAAGAAACTAAACATGCATCATCAAATACTTTTAAACCAATAAAACTACTTAATTACTTTGTTAACTGTCACTAAATATATTTGTAAAGATTTTACAATTGCGTTATCGCAATTTCGTAGTACAACTACATTGACAAACGCTTAACTAAGACTGAAACAGATTTTTGGTATGTTATGTTTTTATGATGAACAGATAAGAAGGCCCTATGGATCATAGATCTATAGGCTGCCAGTTTATGGGAGTTAGGGTGTATTGAGTCAGCTGGGATGGTGACATCGGAAAAGGTTGGTTTGCGGAAGATATCGAATTTTAGTCTATTTCTTTTTCTCAAAATTGTAACATCTAAGAAATTTATTTTATTATCTGTTTCCTTTTCAAGTGTGAATTTTATGTTGGGGTGTAAATTATTTAGGTGATTTAAAGTGGAATTTAGTTCAATATCATTTCCAAGGAAACATACTAAGATGTCGTCCACATATCTAAACCAAAAGAGAATATTTTTCGCGTGTTGAGTTTTTAGAAAAATGTTTTCCAATTCTGACATAAAACTTTCGGCTAGCAAAGGACTAAGTGAAGACCCCATGGCAAGACCATCTCTTTGTTTGAAAAATTGATTATTGAACTGAAAATAATTTCCGGTTATACAAAATTCGAACAGTTTCAATATATCTTGTTGGAGAAAGCTGGCCACAAAAAGAAGTTAGATGTTTAGGTGCCGCATGATTTAACGAAGATCGCGCTTAAAAAAGGAAGAAGCTCCATAAACGATGGCAGAGTCCGGACTGACATCAAAAAAGGTGATGTTGGGTGTTTGGTGGAATCGGAACCGAATCGGACATCATGAGCTGCTGCAACCTGACTAAACAATTGATTCTGCACTCTACTGTCAGCAGTTGACAAGATTGAAGCAAGCGATTGAAAACAATCGGCCGAAACTTGTCAACAGAAAGGTGTCATCTCCCATCAACGCCAGACTACACACATTTTTGATGACTCGGCAAAAATTGAAGGAGCTTGGCTTTTGAACTTTTAATGCATCTATCGTATAGTTCGGACCTGACACCGTCAGACTACAATTTGTTTAGGTCTCTACAGAACTCCCTGAATGGTGTTAAGTTAGTTTGAAAAGACTTCTGTGAAAACCACTTATCACAATTTTTTGCCCAGAAATCACAGAAGTTCTACAGTGATAGGATTATGATGTTGCCAAAAAAATAGGCATAGGTTATCGCAAGAAATGGCACATAGTTGGTTTAATATATATATATATATATATATATATATATATATATATATATATATATATATATATATATCAATCGGTTTTATAACGTCTTCCGTCTTCCGATGCCTAATTTCCACTCCTCCCGGTTTCTCCATCCCTCCTCCTCTAGATCTCTCTCCAGTACTTCCTTGTTGATTCCTGCTCTCCAGCTTTGGCGTGGTCTTCCTCGCTTTCTTTTTCCATGAGGGTTCCAATTTAAAATCTTTTTAGGTAGTCGGTCTTGTGACATTCTCTGTACATGTCCGTACCATACCAACTATTGGGTTCTGATTTCGTCCACTATATCGTGCTTTATTTCTAAAGCTCGTCTTATCGTGTCATTTGGTATGCGGTCTTTTCTGGATTTTCTGGCTGCTCGTCTCTAGAAATCCATTTCTGTAGCTTTTAGTATTTTTTTCTATTCTTTCCTTCAATGGCCACACCTGGGAGCTGTAAGTTATTATACTTTTCACTATTGAGTTGTAAATTCTCTTCTTATTTTCAATGGTTATGTGTTTGTCCCATAGTATACTATTAAGCATCGCAATCGCTTTTCTTCCTTGGATATTCCTCTCGAATATTGCTTCTTCCAGTGTTCCGTCCCTAGATATTCTCGTTCCCAAATACTTATAACTGGCACAGTGTTTGATGGTGTGTCCTGTGGCCAGTTTCAAGTCCTGCTGTTGTCCTCCGACGCACATGTACTCGGTCTTTTTAATATTGACTTCTAGGTCCCATTTTTCATATTCCTCCATAAGTTTTCGTGTCATGTATTCCATATCATCGATGTCCTGAGCGACTACTACCTGGTCGTCTGCAAATGATAGCGTGTACAATGTAGTATCGTCATCCAGTGGTAATCCCATACTGCTGCATTTCCTTTTCCAGTTCTCCAGTGCACTCTCCAAATAGATTTTAAATAGCGTTGGGGATATATAGCAGCCCTGTTTGAGACCCTTTGTGACCTGGAACCCTGTTGTTATACCATATTTGGTTTTCACACTACTTCTTGCGTCTTGGTATAAGGATTTTACGGCTTTAATTATTTCGGTGCTTACATTACTCTGTTGTAGTGTTTCCCACAATCGGGGCACGCTGTCGTAGGCCTTTTTTAAATCAACAAACAAGACATGGACTTCCTGATCAAATGCGGTTTTCTTTTCTAGGATTTGAGTCAGTGAGAAGATATGGTCTATTGTGGATCTTCCTGCTCTAAAGGCTGCCTGTTCTTCAGCTTCTACGTCCTCGTATTCCGTTTCTATTCTATTTTCAAGTATTTTTCCGTATATTCTGCTAATAGATCCTGTAACCGTTATTCCCCTATAATTATCGCAATTATTTTTGTCTCCTTTCTTATGAATTGTTGATATGTATGATATTTTCCATTTCTCAGGTACTTCTGATGTGTTAATGCATCTTTGGAATAAGTTCCTCAAAGCGCTAAATAGCTTTTCAGTTCCGTATTTTACTATCTCTCCTGGGATGTTTCCTGGTCCTGGAGCTCTACCATTTTTTAGCGTTTTACATACTTCTTTAACTTCTGATGTTGTTATCCTTATTGGGGATCCTGGGTTTCCATGTTGGGTACTTTTGAACTCTGGTCTATCTTCTGTTAGCATATTTGCAAAATATTGGTTCCATTTTTCTGGTGTTATTGGTGAGAAGATTTCTCTTTTCCGTTCTGTTTTTAAGAAGTCCCCAGCTTTCTGTGCTTTTTCTTCCTCCTATGTAAGTGTTGAGTCTTGAGCATGTCTTTCCCCATTGGTTGTTCTTTTTGTCACTAATCATTTTGCGTACTCTAGCTTGGGATTCTTTGTATTTTACTTTATCGTTTGTGCTCTTTGAACTTAAGTATTTGTGATAGCTTTTCCGTTTTTCTTCAATTTCGTATTTAATTTCTTCATCCCACCAATATGGTTTTTGCTGTTTTTCCCTTTTCTCTTGGTACCCTAATGCTTCCAGTGCAGCTGCGTGTAGGCATTCCTTTATATACTTATATTCTTCTTCCATATTAACAAATCTCGTCCGTTGTATCTTTTGGTCCAGTCTACTCTTGTATAGATTTCTAATACTTTCATTTTGTAAGCTGTCTGTATTATATGTTATCTTATTGTTGTTTCACTTGTTGTGTGGTGTGTACTTGTATCTTCCAGTTTGCTTTCCCCGTGTTGTTCGTGAGGTTATCTTTCCTTTCACAAGGTAGTGGTCGCTGCCACATGAAGCCCCTCTTTGGACTCTTACATCTAGGAAGTTTAATCTAGATCTCTGACGTATTATCATATAGTCGATAATACTTTTTAAATCTCTTGTTGTTTGTCTCCACGTATATTTATGAATATCCCTATGCTGGTAGTGTCCGTTTAATATTGTAAGGTTGTTTTGTTCACATATCTCTATAATTCCTCTTCCGTTGTCGTCAGTAACTTCTTCGCCATATTTTCCTACCACTTTATCGTGTTCTTTCCTTCCTATTCTTCCACAGTTGGTTTAATAAAATTCTTTGAAAATTGAAAAAAATAGTTGTCTCAATTTTAACTTTAAAAGGCTTTATCCTTTTTTAAGAGTCTAATACTTCCAAGACCGAATCTAAATTTTCATCTATAGACTATCCCATGCGAACAAGTAATTAACCATACCTTGTCATTAATTACGTCACATCGTAACCTATAAAGCAGTGCTGATTAGAATATTAGGCGTGTTAAAAGCATGTGTTTGTCACCAACATATCTCTCAAGTATAATTTATTAAATGTCGATATAGTTTAGATTAAAAAAGCCTTGGATTAATAATAAAAATACATATATGTTACCTAAAAAAATATGTAACTAATTTGCAACCAGCTTTCTCATCTTTTTTTGTTTATTCCGGCTTTTTGAACAATCAATTATAAGATGTATGTCGTAGGCTGAAAAGTTTTTGGTCTGACTCTGCAAAAAAAATCCATATGATTTTTAGGAAGTACCAACCTTCAAACGATACGTGTCAAAGCTTCATTAGATTTCAACGATTAGTTTACAAGTTACAGTGGTTTTAGTGACGCTACTTTTGATATTTTCAAAACAATAGAAAAAATTTAATTTCGTGTGTTGATTAAACACTGGTTGATGGGAAAAAATACCGTTCAAGCAAAGCAATGGCTTGTTAAGTATTACGGGGACTCTGCCCCTGGAAAATCACTCATCAATTACTGGTATGTTCAATTTAAAAGCGGTCGTACAGATACAAATGATGCTGAACGCTATGGATACCCAAATGAGGTGGTTACACTGCAAAATATCAAAAACAATCCACAAAATTGTTTTGGATGACCGTAAAGTGAAATTGGGCGAGATAGCTGACACCCTAAAGATATCAAAAGAACGGTTAGTCATATTTTGCATGAACATTTAGGCATGAGAAAGCTCTGTTCGAAATGGATACCGCGTTTGCTCACAGTGGACCAAAAACAACAACGTATTGATAATACTGAGCGCTGTTTGGACCTGTTAAGCACAATAGAGAAGAGATAACCAAAGAAAAAAACAAAGCAGCAATAAGCAAAATGAAAGCAGGTAAAGCGCCAGGACAGGACAACATAACAGCGGAAATGATAAAAACCGGAAACGAAGAAATGGTAAGAATATTGCAAATATTGATGAATAAAATATACACGGAAGGAACTGCGCCAAGAAAATGGCAAGTGGGAATCATAGTACCCATACATAAAAAGAAAGACACAAGAGACTGTAATAACTTCCGAGGAATCACACTACTCTCAGCGCAGTAGGAAAACTAAACGCACGGGTGATGGAGAAAAGGCTGAGAGAAAGACTGGAGGAAACACTAAAAGACACACAATTTGGTTTCAGACCAAACAGAGGGGTGACAGATGCCAACTTCATAGTCAGGCCAGTGAGCGAAAAAGTCCTAAGAGAAGCACACCTATGTTTCATAGACCTGGAAAAGGCCTTCGACAGAATAGATAGAGAGGACGTATGGAGGACTCTGGAGAATATAGGAATTAATGAAAAGACAATAAATGAAATAAAATGTCTATATAGACAAACAACAAATTATGTTAGAATGTTTCGAAACATCTAAAGGCATCAGACGGGGGTGTATACTGAGTCCATTACTGTTCTCGGTAGTGATAGACGAGGCCATAAAAACAGCAAAAAAGCAAGCAAAGAAATACTGGGTAGGGTTCCAGAATATGGAGAGAGTTGGAATAACAGAGATAACATACGCTGACGATATAGTACTGATCGCAAAAAACGAGAAAAACTTGAACGAAAGCCTAAAGTTGTGTAACGAAAGCTTGGAACGAAGATAATGATCATAAGCAAGGAAAACAAAATGCATGAAATATACTTAAGAGAAGAAAAGATACAGCAGGTGGAGAGTTTCAAATATTTGGGTGCAATGATGACGAGGGATGCAGGGCTGGATGAGGAGATTAGGGCGAGGACAGAGGCAGCGGGAAAACTCTTTAATAGTATCAAGAACACATTCCTAGGCAAAAAAGAAATACCAAAATCAACAAAATTACAAATCTTCAAAAAGGTGGCGAGACCAATAATTACATACGGATCTGAAGTGTGGACAACAACACAAAGTCATAGAAGTAAGATACATAAGACATTTCAAAATCCAGTACTATTTCTCTTGGTAAAAATGTTAAATTAATATTGTTACATAATTCTAGTATCTTAAACAAGCATGTCCCATAGGTTTCTTCAGATTTATCTTTTAATAAACAAAAAACTAAAGGAAAATCGAGTGCGTTAAAAAATCCATTTAAGGTGAAAAATTGTTTAAAAAATCTTGTACGGAAGAAAAAGTTCCATCCATATAAAAAGTTTGCGACTTACACAAATAACCTAAATTAGTACTGCATGAAAATATCACTAAATTAATAGTTTCATCGTGAACTAATAAAAAGTCTTCACCTTTATTTGTTTTTAGATCCATTGCATCCAAGGCTCTATGTACTTCCATAATCGACTTTGCTGGTAGTGTTTTTCGCCGAGCATAGTAGATATTTTTCCTCACACCTTCCAAGTCTCTTACTGTGAGAGCATTGGTATGGGTTTCTTCCGTCAATGCTTTTCGCATTATTTTTGCTGATTTTTTCTGTCAGATCACTTTTTGCTTTCCTTTTGGCAGATGTAGTCATTATTTGCCTTTGCAAGATATTTTCTTACTCTGGTTCGTGCGAATGGTTTTGATTTAAAGAAGATAGAACTCGATCAGATGAATTGCCGATGATTTTCAAATAAGCATTACATCCATCTTTAATACACCTCCACTTCATTTT
>CM032455.1:178495609-178738109 GCA_019049505.1 Pachyrhynchus sulphureomaculatus | reverse complement strand
TCCCGCGTATGAGAGTCATATCTAGAAAGTTTATTTCTTCATTTTTTTCTTTTTCTATAGAAAATTGGAGTTTGTGATAGAATGCGTTGAACTTTTCGTGGATTTCGTCGACCTTAGCTCTAGATGCTGCCATGATGCAGATATATATATATATATATATATATATATATATATATATATATATATATATATATATATAACGCCCTAACGCGTCAAAAAATGATTTATTGACGAAAACGTTTATTGCTGCATTTTCTGAAACTGCAATTTGAGCGTAATATTATAATGGTACATTTAACAGAAACTGAAAGAATCACATTGTTAGTGATGGTTGGTTACGGAGACCGTAGGAGAAGACAACAGGAGGTGTCTGATCTTTTTAACGCAGAATATCCGAATCGAGAACCTATTACCCAATCTATAGTTAGCAAATCATTAAAACGATTTAGACAATCAGGTCATGTTAAGGATCGTTATAAATCTGGACCTCCAAAAGTTAAAACAAGCGATGATTAAAAGTTAGATCTGTGGTATCAACAAGACGGAGCACCTCCTAACTATGAAATCAATGTTCGTAGATATTTGGATGCGATTTTTCCTAATCGATGGATAGGCAGAAGAGGTGCTGTAGAATGGCCCGACTTTGCGCCGCTCGATTTTTTTTATGGGGTCATTTAAAAACCAAAGTTTTCCGAAGTCAACCTGAAACTGTAGAAGATTTACAACAAAGGATTCAATATGAAGTAGCACCGATGACATCGGATTCTCTGAAAAACTCTGTTCAGGCTGTTTATGACCGATTTGGTCATTGCCTCGCTGTTAACGGTAGACATTTTGAGCAATTGTTACATTAAAAATAAACCTAGAGTATTTATTAATAGTTTTTTTTGGTCTTTTTTATATTTTCAATTTCAAATGACAATAATTCCGAAACAGTTCAATTTAGACATGTGGTATGTTAGACAAATAATATATAGAATTTTTATTAAGACACAAAAATAAAATAATATATAGTACTTTCTGTTTTAAAAAAATCAAGATGGCGTAATTTCTTCAAACTGACAGTTAAAAACATTAAATTGTCAACGACAGCATGTGTGCCTTATAGCACCCTATAACTTTAATTTAAACATTTTTTTGATACACCGATTAAAAAATGCTGTGGAATTATTATTCCATACATATGGGGCACCCTATATATGTATATATATATATATATATATATATATATATATATATATATATATATATATATATACATATATATATATATATATATATATATATATATATATATATTAAACAATTTTTTCTTTAACCCTCTTTTTATATTTATATGGTAATGATTTTTTCTTGGCTTTAAGGTTATGTGAATTAAAAACTTCATTTTACATGTATGTCTACGTTTCGATCAACTTGTGATACTTTTCAAAACATTTAATTTCATTAATACAACCAGTAACAATGTCGATATGTATCGAGTACCCTAAAAATCAAACCATGATTACCTATGCAATAACAATGTTGTAATTTGGCTTACCTTAGGATGTAGACTTTGAAAGATTTTTATTTTTTTATCAATAATTAAAACATTCCAAGTCATATACACAACACACTTTTTACATTTTAAGACTCTGCACACATTTAAAAATTATTAAAACGGTGTTACTTTATCTTTATACTTTAAAGAACTGAAAAATATATTCGATTCAGATTGTTAATTTCTTTTTTGTCGTTTATGGCATTTTGGTTTTTGTGGATAAGGATGGATTCTAAAATTTCTCTTTTTTTAGTATGATTTTCGGAACTTTTTGTGCTTTCGTAATTAAATGTGTGTTTTTTTTCCTTTTCCTGTTTATTTAATACATATCGATATTGTTACTGGTTGTATTAATGAAATTAAACGTTTTAAAAAAGATCGCTAGGTTGATCGAAACGTAAACATACATGTAAAATGAAATTTTAATTCACATAACCTTAAAGCCAAGAAAAAATCATTACTATATATATATATATATATATATATATATATATATATATATATATATATATATATATATAGACCTTGCCAAATAACTACCGACCAGTTGCACTGCTTTCAATAATATCGAAAGTCATGGAAAAGGTTATCAATGAGCATCTTCTAAAATATCTTGAACGATTCAATATTATTAGCGATCACCAATATGGTTTTCGTAAACATAGATCAACAGGAGATCTTCTGACTTATGTAACACATGTTTGGAACAACGCAATTGAACACCTTGGAGAATCTCGAGCGGTTGCTCTTGACATATCCAAGGCATTCGACCGTGTTTGGCACGATGGACTGTTGGCTAAGTTACGCTCTTATGGTATGTCGGAAAGGTTCTGTTTGTGGCTCTCATGTTTCCTCAGAAAGCGTTCTGTACGAGTGGCGGTCGACGGATTTCTTTCTAACACCCTCACTATCAACGCCGGTGTGCCCCAGGGCTCCATACTGTCTCCTACTCTCTTTCTCATTTACATTAACGATCTGTTGGAAAAGACCGGGAATCCAATCTATAGCTTTGCAGATGACAGTACGCTTGTCTCTTCGTTCACCTTGAACGCTCGGACATCGGCTGCTCAGGCGAATATCCGCAGACAGCAGGAGGTCGTTCAACTTAACAAAGACCTGGAAGAAATTTTATCTTGGGGTGACAGTAACCAAGTGGAATTTAACGCTACAAAAACCCAAGCGGCAGTTTTTTTCTAAAAAAGTTAACGTTGCTGAACCCGACATAGTTATGTCGGGGCACTCAATTCCCCTAGCATCGTCGCTCAATTTGTTGGGCGTTAGTTTGGGAGCAAATATGTCTTGGCATGAACATGTTGCAGGCATAGCAAGGAGAGCTTCTCAAAAGTTGGGAATATTATTTAGAACCAGAAAGCTTTACACTCCACAGCAACTGTTAATTCTTTACAAAGCCCAAATTCGACCAACTATGGAATACTGCTCCCACGTTTGGGGCTCCGCTCCCAAACATACACTGCATTTGTTGAATTCTGTTCAGAGAAGAGCGGTCCGTCTGATTGGGGACCCGGAATTGACCGGCGGCCTTGATTCGCTGGAACATCGAAGAACGGTTGGCGACTTGAGTCTGTTTTACAAGTATTTTCATGGAAAGTGTTCGAAGGATGTGGCCCGCTTAATTCCTCCCAAAGCGGTGCATGTTAGAAATACACGTCGCGCTGGTGCTTCGCATCTGTATAAGGTTCAGCTTGTTACTCCGCGTACAACGCTTTTCAAGCAATCTTTTATATGGAGAACGTCATCCCTTTGGAATAATTTGCCCAGCGCTGTGTTTCCCACCGAGTACAATTTACAGCGATTCAAGAACAACGTGAATCGCTTTTTCCGCACTCGTGCCGCTCCTGGAGCGCTTTAGAGACTTCCCTGCAGCACGTGTGCTAGACCCATAAAAAATATATATATATATATATATATATATATATATATATATATATATATATATATATATATATATATATATATTATATATATATATATATATATATATATATATATATATATATATATATATATATATATATATATATATATATATATATATATATATATATATATATATATATATATATATATATATATATATGTATATATATATATATATATATATATATATATATCATATGTACATAATTGTGTAAAAATACAAATGACCTAAGTCATATATTTTTAAATTGTGTGAACTTTTTTCTTACTCAACTGAACCAAATTTTCCAATTTGTTTAAATTTTATACTCGTATTAAAAACAATTTGAAATAACCATTACTGATGCATGTTGCATGTGACATATCGATATATAGTAATTTTTTTTACCTAAAATAATCAAGATTAAATAAAAACATGGATCTGATAAAACAAATACTTCGTCCTGTTACATTTCACGGAAGAGATTAAGTCGTAAAAAGAAAAAATTGCCAATTAACACGCAAAATTAATCGAACTATAATTGTTAAAAGAAAAACATGTAGTCATATACATGTGCTTCGAATTTTTTGTTCCTCGTCATTAGTCCGCAACTAAGTTATAGAACCGGGAACTGGAAAGTTAGAAACCACAACAAGTTCACAGACCAGGGTTTGTAAACACATTTGTAGTTTAAGTCAGAAGACTAGCTATTTTGCTGGCATGAACTGACATATACACGGAGGTCACAATGGCAACCGGCTCACAGTGTGGCGAAACAATCAAGACTCTCTCTAAGAGTCAATTTTTGAGATATCAAAGCTTTTTTTTAAATAATTGCAAAGAAATCGGAAATAGTGAGTCACTGCAGCTTTGACGAATTTTTTTGTTTGCGTGTACTATATCTCCTATAAACTGATGTAGGCTGAAATCCTAAAACCACCAAATATATTTCTTTTCAATTTCTTGAGTCACACATTTTTTAAGCGTATTTTAATAATAGTAATATCCGTAAAATACTTTTCAGGTCGCTGAATTTAAATCTGATATCAAATTGACGATTTTGACAGTTGACAGCTGTCAAATAGCTGTCGAATAACCATCAGCTATTAAAAAACTTATAACTTTACGTTTTTGAGGTCGCTGAATTCGAATTTGATGTCAGACTGACAATTTTGAAAGTTGACAGCTATCAAACAGATGTCAAATTACCACTCACTATTGAAAAACTAGAAATAATGTTTTAACTTTATGTTTTTAAGGTCGCTGATTTGGAATCTGATGTCAGATTGGCGATTTTGAAAGTTGGCAGCTGTCAAATAGATGTTAAATCAGCACTCGCTATTGAAAAACTAGAAATAATGTTATAACATTATGTTTTTGAGGTAGCTGAATTTAAATCTGATGTCACATTGACGATTTTGAAAGTTGGCAGCTGTCAAAAAGCTGTAAAAATCACCACTCACTATTGACAAACTTTAAATAATCTTATAACTTTATGTTTTTGAGGTTGCAGAATTCGAATTTTATTTCAGATTCACCATTTTGACATTCGACAGCTGTTACTAGCCGCCAAATGACTATTGAGTATAATGCATATCTTGCATAAAGTTTTTATTCTAAAAACAAGAAATATACAAAGAGGTACATAAAAAAAACTTTGTTTCATTACAGATAGCACCCGTTTTTCTTAATTTTATGAAAGCTGCTAATGGTTTTGACAGATGTCAAGTACTTAAATAATTTCTTGTTTATTTTTAACTGCAAAAAAAATCTACTGAGAATGAAATCTTTGAAACTATTTACGTGTGACAGTCTTATCCGAAAATTTTTATATCTTAGAGTCTCGTGTTTAAAATTTTCAGCAGCTATCTGCTGTCAAGTTAAACTTCTAACATATTACTTCCAGCTTTTCCAAAAAATCGCACTATTGTATGAACGCACGTTAATGCAATAATATGTGAAAGTTTTTTAATAAAAATTAACAACTTTTAGTTTTTTCATAGTGCCAAGTGTCAAAATGCAAATTTGATATCAGAATCGGAACCGGCGCCGATTTACTGGTTTTAGGGTTTTAGCTCATATCAGTTTATAGAAGATATACTACACACAAACAAAAAAAATGATCAAAGCTGCAGTGACCCGCTATTCCAGACTTCTTTGCAAATATGTCATAAAAAAAAACTTTGATAGCTCAAAAATTGAGTCGCAGAGCGATTTTTGATCGTTTCGTCACACTGAGCGGTATAAGACTTTACCCTACAAAAATTAGTAATACAGTAGAAAAGATAACTAGAGCTATAATAACACAACGGGAAGAAAACTATTCGGTACGCAAAAGTAATAGTAGTGCTTTATTAAAAAACTGTATGTGTGTGTGTGTGTTTTCTATGTATTCGGGTATGGATGATCCTTAGGAATATCTTGAGAACGTGAGACATTAAACTTATCAAGCGGTAATAGTCATATTTCATTGATTTTGACTTTTTAGGAATTGGGATGAAAGTCGACTTTAGCCAGTCAAGAGGGATTTGTCCAGTTTCATAGATCTTGTTTAATAAGATTAGCAGTTGATTAATAAATGGACTTCCATCCGAAAATATTTGGAGGATTTCTCCCTTTATTTCGTCTGGACCAACTGCTTTTCCATCCTTCTGTAGTTGTATAGCATGAATACCTTCTCTTCTTCTTATTTCTGGCCCTATCTCATTAACTCTGTTCAGCTGTAAGTTTTCTAATCTATGTCCATTGAAAAGTTGTGTTATATATTGTTCCCATGTCTTTATTTTATCCTTAACTAGCAGCGCCCGCGGCTTAGCTCGCGTGAACTTGGTCCACGATTATCCCCACTGCTTATTCCTTATGTTACCTAACGTAATAAAATATATCCTACAACCTGGTCAAAGAACCAGAACCAAAATGAATTAAAAAAAAACACGTAAATCGAATAAATGGCTCTTGACTGCTAAGTGCACTAACGGACAGACAGAGACGTTGCGTTTAATATATATTATAGATTTTTCTTGATAAATATTAAGTTAAGAATTAAAAAAAAAAACGTAAATCATATAAGTGGTTCTCCAATGATAACCACACTAACGGACAGACAGACAGAGAGACGTTGCGTTTTATATATATTATATAGATTATTATTAATATTATATAACCTGGCCAAAGAAACAAATGTATAAATTAAAAAAAAAAAACACGTATCTTGGATAAGTAGTTCTCGAGTGATAAGCGTACTAACGGACAGATAAACAGACAGAGAGACATTGCATTTTATATATATTGCATTCTTTGTTGCATGATATTGTTCCATATTTAATGGTTTAGGCAGCGTATTTCAGGAGAGTGCGCTAGCGGCAAACTTTTTTTCCGGCTTGATTCATTATTATCGTCACTGCTTATTTTGTATATTACCTAACGTGATAAATATATCCTATAACCTGGCCAGAGAACAAATATATAAATCTAAAACAAAACATGTAATTCGGATAAGTGGTTCTAGAGTGATAAGCGCACTAACGAACAAACAGACAGAGAGACATTGCATTTTATATATATTATAGAAGATTATAGATAACCTGGCCAGAGCCTGGCCAGAGAACAAGTGTATGAAGAATTAAAAAAAAAAACACGTAAATTGGATAAGTGATTCTCAAGGGTTAAGTGTACTAACGGACAGAGAGACGTTGCATTATATATATATATATATATATATATATATATATATATATATATATATACATATATATATATATATATATATATATGTATATATATATATATATATATATAAAGGGTGATTCATTTAGAGGTACTTTTTTTTTAAATAAAAAAAAAATGAATAAAAACAATTTTATTTTATAATCTTTATTATCATATAAAAGAACCATTCTTTACAATTATTTCTTAAAGATAATTTCTTTCAAATGTTGTCTGCGACTACGGTTAACAACGTCCATTCTGAAGTTCCAATTTTCAATGACGCGTGTGAGTATTTCGAGTGGTATTTGGCCAATGACTCGAGTAATATTGGCCTCCAATGCCTCAATTGTAGCTGGCTTATCCATGTAGACTTTGGACTTTACATAGCCCCAAAGGAAAGAGTCAAGAGGTGTGATGTCACTTGATCTAGCCGGCCAATTCACTGGTCCAAAGCGTGAAATGATCTGTTCGCCGAATTGCTCTCGCAGTAAAGCCATGGTTTCACGGGCTGTATGGCAAGTGGCGCCATCTTGTTGGAACCAAATTTCGTCGAGACCACGGGCTTCAATTTCTGGCATCAAATAGTCTGTTATCATGGCGTGATAACGGTCACTATTCACAGTAACATTCCGGCCGGCCTCTGTTTTGAAGAAATATAAACGATTATTCCACCGGCCCATAAACCACACCAAACAGTTGTTTTTTCTGGATTTAATGGCAGCTCTTGAACCTCTTCAGGTTGTTCATCACCCCAAATACGGGCATTTTGTTTATTCACGAACCCATTAAGCCAAAAATGGGCCTCATCGGTGAACAAAATTTTTCTCGAAAACAGTGGATCTTCTGCTAGCTTGTCAAGAGCCCAACGACTAAAACGGAAACGATTCGGAAGGTCGGTCGGCTTCAGTTGTTGCACTAGTTGAATTTTGTATGCTTTTAAAGAAAGATCCTTACGTAAAATACGCCAAGTTGTTGAATATGACAGGCCAAGCTGTTGAGAACGGCGACGAATCGACACTTCACGATCTTCGCGTACACTCTCCGCTACCGCCCCTATATTTTCTTCACTCCGTGCTGGATGTGGTCTATCCGGTCGAGCATTATCCAATAATGAAAATTGGGTCTCAAACTTATTGATGGTAGAGCGAATTGTGCGTTCGGTAGGCCGATTATGTGGACCATAAGTTGCTCTAAGCGCCCGATACACATTCCTCGTAGAGCGCCCATTTTCGTAATAAAGTTGAACAATTTGTAGACGCTGTGCCGGGCTAAGTCTTTCCATTATGAATTGTCAAACACTACTGAACAGGAATGCCACTTCAGTTGACACGACGCATGCGCAATCTGCAATTAAATCCCCATCCCAAAAAGTACCTCTAAATGAATCACCCTTTATATATATTATAGAAGATTATAGATAACCTGGCCAGAGAATTAAAAAAAAAACATGTAAGTGGTTCTCAAGTCATAAGTGAACTAACGGACAGGCAGACAGACAGAGAGACGTTGCATTTTATATATATTATATTCTTTGCTACATGATATTGTACCATATTTAATGGTTTAGGCATGTATTGCAAGAGAACGCGCTGGAAGCAAACTTTTTCCCGACTTGATTCACTATTATTGTCACTGCTTATTCCTTATGTTACCTAACGTAAGCAGCACGTAAATTTGATAAGATGTTCTCGAGTGATAAGCGCACTAACGCACAGACAGGCAGACAGACAGAGAGATGTTGCACTTTATATATATTATAGATATCCAGTATAATTTGATTGCTTCCATTTCTTAGAATTGTTTCTTGTTTTTTCTCCCAATGCCTACACCTTTTTAAGAAAGTTACTATTCTTATGCTTCTCTTGCAATGATGATATCTAACAATATCAAAATCATCTTTACTGTATAGAAGCGAGCTTACAAATTGGCTATTTTTTTAGTTTAATAAAGTAGTAATAAATTATAATGTAATACCTTTATTACCACAAGTTCTTACAAACACCCTAAAAATTATTGTTCCAAATTGCAGTTTTTATGTCTACATTGATCCGTAAAATAGACAGACCTACATACTGTACCAATAATAATATTTATTCGGTGGTTATTTGCATATAACTTCCTAATATAGTCATATTATTCAGTATTAATGGCTAGTAAATAAACTGATTCCTGTTATTAATGGTTATAGGCTGGGCTAAATGGATTTTAAACGTGTTGGTATATGCAGAATAATGGACCAAATAAATTGAAGAAATTTATAAAATTTTATTATAAATTGGTCTTCTTGGGAAATAATATAGAAAAGGATCATAAGTGTCTACAACCACAGTATAAAGAGTTGTCATTCTTGCCACTACAATCACTAAATTTGAAGCTATCAAATATACACAAATTTGATTTTTTCATTGGATTTTTGGGTTCATATTTGAAGAATGAATACTGAAATAAATTTGTATTTAAGGTAGTTCACTCGTGACAATCGGAGTCAAAAGTATAGTCCGATCATAAATACAAAAAGTTGAGAATACTCAATGGTAGAGTATTTTATTTTTGTCGGAGACTGTATTCGATACATGGAAACTTTCATATGCAGACACACACTTTTAATGAAAATAAATGAGGCAACGCTGCCAATGTGTATACTGAATGCTCTATGGAATATATTTATTATTTTTGTGTATTTACTTTTACTTAAAATAAAAAAATATAATTTAAATAAAAAATTCCTTTTGATTATAATCAATTGCGACATAAAGGCAAATTTGCAAAAGAAAGCTCATTAATAAACCCCCTGGGAAATATCAAATCAAAATCAAATCAAATCAAATAAAGCTTTATTGTAAAAAAAAGATTGTTCTTTTGTCTACAAAGCTATCTATGTTATATATATATATATATATTATATATATATATATATATATATATATATATATATATATATATATATTATTTCCAAAGGTTAAAATTTATTCATGAACAGTGACATGTACAAAAGTTCACATTTTCTTAATAAATAAACTGTCCAATTTATTGTAAAACTAGTTTAAAATTTACAACATTAAAGAATATCCAATCAAAGCTAAAAATTTGCCATGGTATGTTTTCTACTGCTATTATACTACAGATGATTTTAAAAATCTTTTAAAAACTAGCAATGGACAAGAGCAGTTTAAATATTGCAATATTATTTCTAATGGTGGTGACCAATTTAAAATCGAAGATCCACCCGTTGGAAGTAATCTATTACCAGAAGGTGTTCTAGATTTTAAAAAGAAAAAGACATATACACCTACACGCCATATATACACTCGGCAATCAAAGAGTGTCATCAAAAAACTCCTTAACTGAATAGTAGGCCCTCCCAATTAAGAGCTTCCGAATCTCCCTCCTAAATTGGTTATTATTTAAAATTTAAAGACAAGTGGTTGAATATTTTCTTACTCATATATATTATAGAGTCCCTTATTAAAGCTGAAGAGGGAATGGGTAGTGAGGCCACATACGATGAACGCGTCGTGGACGCACAAGAAGCCCCTATCTCTCCCTCAAACTTACTATGTATAAGGCAGGCTGTTTCAATAATAAATTTACAAGGCAATGTTAGAATTCTCTTAGTAATAAACACACTCCTGCAGGATTGCCGAGAACTCAATTGGAACATATATCGCAGTGTTGTAGCATAAAGACCTTATTCAATAATTGGTTAGAGCAATATATAAGATCTTATATGGCAAGAAAAGATGAAATAAGAAAATAAACAGCATCAAGAGCTAATTTGCCTGCAACGAAAAAACTTATTGGTTAGAAATAAAGAGGGCACGAGATAAAATAAAAGAAAACATAAAGGGGTAAAGTATCAATCAAATTGTGGACTGCAGATGGACTTTTATCATACTGGTGAAGTTATTGATGCTCAAGCGTTAACTAATATATTGAATAATGTTTCAATTACATCCGAGGGCTGTGGCTTCGTGTATTCGATTTAGAAACATCGGGATTTTCAAATTCAGCTGATATTTTGTAAATAGTTTATATTAGGCCTAAGAAACCGATTAATTACCACACTTTCAAAGTTACGGACTTAGAACATATTAATGGTGCCATGTATGGTATGGTAAACCTATCAAAACAAACACTCTAAAGGACGCATTAATTTGATTCCATAGTGCACGTTTTGTTTCGTCCCATTTAATTCAAGGTATAATTAATTTTGCAATTATCCAGGATTTTAAAAATATTGCTGGTTTTTTTCGGACACAGTAAGTCTTTTTAAGAAACGCTTTCCTGACCGAAAAGGCTCAGAAATGTTTAAGCTCGGGAAGTTAGCGCATGATTTATTGCAAATAGCAGTAAATGAAAAATTCCACGATGCGATATATGACGTTAAAATCCTTGAGAATTTGGCAAATGAATTTGTGAGGAGAGAAGATTTAATTACAAATTACGTATCGTATAAAGAGTGCGTGATGGAAAAACTAATACTGCCATCGTTAATGCCTTTATAAGTGTTATTTCAGATATGATGAATAAAATAATTGCATCTGAATGCATAACTTTGAAAGAGCTAAAACATTCTTATAAATTGGGTTCTACAGAATAGTGCAATTGTTATCTAGTCGAAAAGACGATAGCAAACCACGTGTAACCAAAGATACACGAGTAGTATATAAAGTAATTAATCAGTTTACAAATAGTTTATAGTACTCTATTTATCACTAGTATCATTAATTATTTATTTAGTTTTACGGAGAAGATTTATCCAACCGTTTTTTTTATACATATTTAATATCTTTATAAATTGATATGTAACGGTGTTGATAAATAAATATAATATTAACTCAAAATATAGTAGAACCCCGATTAACCGAGTCGCGATTATCCGAGCTTCGGATTATCTGAGTCAATCTAAGAACCTGATTATCCGAGGTACGCGCGTTTATGCTGAGTATTAACCGAGCTTCTAAAATATGTATGTACATATTTCCATTTAAAATCGTCGGGGCCTTCGGGGAATCCCCCTGGCCCGTGTGAGGAGTTCCCCTATTTATGTTTTTGGACTCTTTCAGCATGTAAATTTGCGTGAATGCAGTGCGTTAGCGTTTACTACGGAGAAGTACGAGGAATACTCACATAATTTATTTGGTTGGAGTTCTGGTTGTTAAGTGTAATTAAAACGAACTGCTTTGTTTGAATTTTTGTTTGTCGTATTATAATGGAGCAAAACAAGCGTAAAAGAATGGTCGTTCCTATTGAAAGAAAAATTAAAAGCCATCAGAAGAATTGAAGCAGGAGAGACAATTAAAGTTGTTGTACGAGATTGTGGAGTAGCTGAGGTAACAGTTGGAGATTAGAAAAGAAACCGCACAAAAATAGAAGAGTGGTGTAGAAATCAAGCCTCCTCGTCCTCAGGAAGAAAATCAATGAAAACCGACGACTATGAAAAAATTAACGAAGCTTTATTCATGTGGTTTAACCAACAGAGATCAAAAGGTGTACCTCTGTCAGGTCTAATTTTACAACAGAAAGCAATACTGATTAGTAGGCAATTCCCAGAGATAGATCAGTTTACCTTCAATTCTGGAAAAAACGGTATGGTGTACGACAACTGACTGTATGTGGTGAAAAACTTTCTACTGATGTGTCATCAATTGAGAAGTTTAAGCAGAACTTTAAAAAGCAAATTGAAGATTGTGGATACACATGTGATCAAATTTACAACTGTGACGAAACTGGTCTGAATTATAAAATGCTTCCATCAAAAACATTGGCACAAACGAAGTAAGGAAAGATTAATTATAATGATATGTTCCAATGCATCTGGTAAGCACAAAATCCCACTAATGGTAATTGGCACGTCTGCACGTCCAAGAGCTTTAAAAGACATCTCACCAAAAGCCCTACCAGTCTATTACAAAAGTCAGAAGAGCGCATGGATGGATGCGACCTTATTTATTAACTGGTTTGAAGAAGAGTTCGTGCCATCTGTGACTAAATTTTTGAACAGAAACCGTCTTCCTATTAAAGCAATTTTGTTAATTGATAATGCCCCCTCTCAGCCTGGAGGGGTACTTCATGTGGGCGAAATTGTAAAATTTTTTTCCTCCAAATGTAACCAGCATAATGCAACCAATGGATCAAGGTATCCTCGAAAACATTAAAAAAAATTATAGGCGTCTATATCTTGAACATCTGTTAGAATACACAGAAAAGGAGGATATTATCAATGGGAAGAGAAAGGTTACGCTGAAAAATGTCATTTACTGGGTAAGTCAAGCTTGGGATTCTGGGCGTACTACCACTATTCAAAAATCTTGATCAAAAGTTATTGATTTTGAGGACTAAAATGACAGTGAAGATGATACTCCATTAAATCAATTAGGTTTGAAATTGAGAAGTCCTGTTCAAATTTTGAAAGCGAGATAGAAGAAAAAGAAAAAAGTTTATTTGAATTAATGCAAAAATTAAAAGGTTGCAAAAATGTGACAAGAGAAGATGTTGTTCAATGGATTACAGCAGATGATTTAGAAGAAGAAATGAGTATGAAGAAATAACGAATGCCTTTCAGGAAACCGAAAAATCAGATGACGATGACGATGACGAAGCGGCGGTGGATGAACAGTCTCCCACTAAGATCTCTCATCAAGAAGATTTTGCTTCTTTGGAAAAAGCTTTGAGGTATACCGAACAATAACCAGAGGCAACCCCAGCGGATTTGCTTCTTCTTAATAGATGGAAAAACATTGCAGCGAGAAAAAGAAGATGCAATATGAAACATAAGCGCATAGATACCTATTTCACTGTTTTATATTGTATGTACCTATTTCTATGTTGAAAACGTTAATTCATCGGTTTAAAGTATTGGTGTTTATTTTTTGAATGAATAAAAAACAAATTCGGATTATCCGAGGAGGGTGCTCCCCCCCACGTTACCTCGGATAACCGGCGTTCTGCTGTATTGAAAAATTATTGAAGCTACAAACATATTTTTGTTAAATATAAATCTTTTAAATACTAAAGAAAAAATTATAAATATCAAGATACAAAGTCAAATTTTTAATAAATACATTTAATATTTTTATTGATGATTATAGATAAAGTTGATATGATGATGAAATATATTTTGTTTATTCAATAAATTACTTAACCTACAATTGAATTTCTGTTTAAAAGTTAACCATTTTAAATGCTGTTTGAATGTTGGCGCGTAAAATATGACGACATACAGCCTTGTCAAATTATGATATTTGTCCCTCACTACGCGGTTATTCTTTTAAAAAATATATTAAACTTTAAATGTTATATCTTTTTAACAAATCGATAAAAAAAATTATTTTTATTTCAAAATTTTTCTAATTTTTTTTTTTTACCACATATTAGTTTTTCAAAAATTTCGAAAAATTCTTAAGATATACACGAAACTATGCCTTTTTTATACTTCATTGGCCTATTGTTAATTATGTGCACTTTCATTATGAATATCTCGCTTCGCAATCTGTCACTTTTTTTTTTTTTTAATCCAATGAAAAACATTAAGATTAACATCGTATTTCAATTTCATCAAATTCTTAAAAAAAAATGATTTACTAGTGAACTATTTTAATAAAGACTTTTACATTTCATCCTGTATAGTCATTTCAAGCGTTATCTTCTTCAGTCGGTTTCCTATCCGTTCCGGATATTGGCAACCATATTAGCTATCATCACCTTATTGACTGCGGCCCTAAACAGCTGCGTGGTGGTCATTGAAAACCAAGTGCAAAAATTTTTGAGCCACACTTCTCTTTCTACACACTTTACCTTGCAGTATATTCTGTGACAGATAGAATCTGCTCGTAATGTGGCTGAGATATTGGAGTTTACGTTTCATGATTATAACTAAAATCTCTTTTTTCTTTTTCCATTCTATGAAGAATTCTTTCATTCGTGACTCGGTCCACCCATGACACTCTCAGCATCCTAGGACATAGCCACATTTCAAAGGCTTTCAATCTTGTACTTATTGCCTCTGTCAGGATCCATGTTTCCACTCTCTAAAACAAAATGGCGAATACGTAGCAACGCAGAAACCTCACTTTCGTGTCCAGTGTCAAGTTATGGCTTTTGAATATAGAGCTCATTTTGGTGAATACGGCCCTAGCCTTTTCAATACGGCTGTTCTCTTTCTTGCGCGTGGTCCTGATGTTAATGCCTAAGTATGCATACTTATTTACTCGTTCAATATTTTTCTGGTTGATTTCTAAACGACAGTTAGGTAGCTTGTTCTTACTAATAACCATTAATTTTGTTTTATTTATGTTAATATCAAGACCATATCTCTGCAGCTCATCACCCTGTGCACTAGTAACTGCAGGTCCTGCAGACTGTCAGCGAATATGACCGTGTCATCAGCATATCGAATATTATTCATTCTCTCTCCATTCAGTAGGATCCCGACATCGAGATCTGCCAGAGCCTCTTCAAATATTTGTTGGTAGTAAATACTAAATAATAGTGGAGATAGTATGCATCCTTGTCTAACACCTCGAACGATTTTTATATCATCCGTATATTATCCTCCTATTCTCACAGAAGCAGACTGATTCCAATAAAGGTTCTTAATAATCCTCAAGTCTCTGTCATCTATATTGTTTAGAATATCTATCATCTTGTGGTGTTGTACTCTGTCAAATGCTTTTTGGTAATCCATAAAGCATGTATAGATGTCAACGTTCACATCTCTACAGCGCTGAAAAAACTACTTGGACACTAAATAAGGCTTCGCGTCTGCCAATAGTGTTTCTAAAACCGAACTGGATTGGAGATATCGGTTCTTCACAGAGCATGTAACACGTAGGCTGAAAAGTTTTTGGTCTGACACATAGATGTCGTCCTTTTCAAAAAATCCATATGATTTTTAGGAAGTACCAACCTTTAAACTATACGTGTCAAAATTTCATAACATTTTTATGATTAGCTTACAAGTTACAGTGGTTTTTAGTGACGCTACTTTCGATATTTCCAAAACAATGGAAAAAAAAAATCGAATTTCGTGTGTTGATTTAAACACTCATTTTGATGGAAAAGAATACCGTTTCAAACAAAGCAATGGCTTGATGAGTGTTACGGAGACTATGCCCCGAAAATCACTCATCATTTACTCGTATGTTGAATTTAAACGCGGTCGTACAGATACAAATGATGCTAATGCTCTGGACGCCCAAATGATGTAATTACACCACCGGAAAACATCAAAAAAAAATTCATAAAATTGTTTTGGACGACCGTAAAGGTGAAATTGCGTGAGATGGCTGACACCCTATAGTTATCAAAAGAACTTGTTGGTCATATTTTGCATGAACATTTAGGCATGAGAACGCTCTGTTTGAAATGGGTACCGCGTTTACTCACAGTGGACCAAAAACAACGACGTGTTGATGATTCTGAGTGCTGTTGGACCTGTTTAAGCGCAATAAAAAAAAGAGATTTTTTATGCGATATGTGACAATGGATGAAACATGGATCCACCACTACATACTGGAATCAAATCGGCAGTCAGCTTAATGGACAGCAGCCGGTGAAAACCGCCCGAAATGACCAAAGACACAACAGTCGGCTGGGAAGGTTTCGGCCTCTGTATTTTAGGATGCGCATGGAATAATTTTCATCGACAATGCTGAGAAGGGAAAAACCATCAATAGCCAATATTATATAAAGTTATTGGTGCGTTTGAAGGCAGAAATCGCAAAGAAACCGGCCCAAATGAACAAGGAAAAGTGCTCTTTCATCAAGACAATGCACCGTGACACAAGTTAATGGTTACGATGGCAAAATTGCATGAATTGAAGTTCGAATTGCTCCCTCATCCACCGTATTCTCCAGATTTGGCCCTCAGCGACTATTATCTATTCGCATATCTCAAAAAAATGCTCGCGGGAAAGAGATTTGGCTCCAATGAAGAAGATATCGCCGAAACTGAGGCCTATTTTGAAGGCAAAGACAAATTCTTCTCCAAGAAAGGTATAGAAATGTTAAAAAAGCGTTGGATCGATCGCATCGCTCTTGAAGGAGACTATATTGATGAATAAAATCGAATTTTGCAAAAAAAATGTGTTTTAAGTAGTTAGTAAACTTTTCAGCGTACGTGTTACATTCTTCTATGGATTATGTTAAGAAATATTTTCAAGAGTTGGCCCATCAAATTGATTATTCTATACTCTCTATATGATTAAGATACGGAATTTTTGGGTAGAGTTATGAATTTAGCCGCTAGCCACTGAAAGGGAATGATTCCAGAATTGTAAATATAATTGAATAATGAAGTCAGCCATTTTATGTTTTCTTTTCATTCATTCATTTAGAAGCTTTAGGAATTCAGTTTTCTGTATTGTCTAGGCCTGGTGTTTTATCTTCTTTCATTGTTTTTATTGCACTTCAGACCTCCTCCTCAAAGATCACCGGTCTCGTATTTATATCTACTTAAAAGAGTTCTGGTTGATTGACATAGAACGGTTATTCGATATATCTTTTCTAAGTGTTTTTTAATTTCGTCTTTATCTATTATAACTGATCGTTATAGTTATAGCGTTTATAATATACACTAACTAATTTACTTCAACAAACCACATAAATGTATTAAAACCATTACATTACTCCAACACTGGAATAAATTAGGAACGCTTTTCAACTTAAACATCCAACCTCTAATTAATAATATAACTTAACTGTAACTCTCTAATACTAACATTAAATCGCTCAAAATCATTTTCACTTCATTTCCGAAGCTCTCGAAAGTTTGCCTTTGAGTCAGCCGAATCTGCTTCATCCACTTATATGAGATGTAAAGTTTTATCGTTCGATATATGTACTAGTTTAAATATAATATGCTAAAGTGAGTTCTGCTGGGCATCAGGATTATTTAAAGTCATGCTGTGCTTTAAATTAGAATAATCTGCAGTAGTTTGATGTCGTACATTTAATTTTATTATTATCGAGTTTAAAATACGAGGGTTTTTTTTAAGTAATCTACCTAGCTATGAAGATAAAACCACTACGCAAAACGCGTATTGCTAACCATGTTAACACCATCAGGAGCTATCAATTACTTAATTTAAAAATCAAATTGTGATTTGTTAGAACAGGTTCGTGGCTTTTATTGTTTGGACTTACGAAAAATATTTTATAAGTTGTCTCATGACTTATAGTCTAGCGTGAGGCCTACATTATATATATATATATATATATATATATATATATATATATATATAATATATATATATATATATAATCATACAGTCAGTCCAAAAAGTCTCCATACACCACCTGCTTTCTATACTATCTTTCTGTTATGTTTAATTAATTAATCGGAACTATGAGAAAACATGTTTAAATAAATATTTGGAACGAGGATTAGTATTAAAAAACAACTACGGAAGGTTTTATTTAGAAGTTACATCATTGTTATAAAAATGTAAACAAAATTAATGTCAAAAAGTCTCCATACACTCAAGAACTGCAATGAAAAAAACACGCATTTTATCAAGCTATCTATTGCTCACTAAACTGAAAACAAATGAAATAATTTTTCAGCCATGCTTTATAATCTGTCACTTGTGGCTTATATATATATATATATATATATATATATATATATATATATATATATATATATAATATATATAAATATATATATATATATCTATATATATATATATATATATATATATATATATATATATATATATACATATATCGGGTCTTCCATTAAGGACTTGACAACTTTTTTTGAAATAAAACGTAACCCATTTGAGACATTTCGAAAATTTTACTATCGGCTTGAAGTACAATCAAAACATTTATGTATGGAATTCGACTTCATTCATATGTCCACCATGGGCACGTTTGCAGCGGTCGATTCGTTGAACCCAATTTTCGATGACTCGGCCACACATTTCGACGGAAACGGCCGCTATCTCTCTTTCAATATTGGCTCTGAGCTCCTTTAAACGACGCAGGCTTGTTAGCATAGACCAATGATTTAAAGTACCCCATAAAGAGAAGTCTAGAGGTGTTAAATAAATCACACGATCTAGGCGGCCATTCGACGGGACCATTTCTCGATATAACACGTTCACCGAATTTAGATTGCAGTAAGTCGATTGTTACACCCGCTGTGTGGCTTGTGGCGCCGTTTTGTTGAAACCACATATCATTAATGTCTAGCCCATGCAATTGATCAAAGAAATAACGTTGCAACATGCCTCTGTAGCGATCTCTATTGACTGTAACGTGACGGTTATTTTCATCAACGAAAAAGAACGGCCCAATGACACCACCGCATGAAAAACCGCACCAAACAGTAATTTTTTGTGGATGAAGTGATGTTTCTTCAAGCACATGAGGGTTTTCACCTGACCAATAACGCATATTCTGTTTGTTGACGAAGCCGTTTATCCTAAAATGCGCTTCATCACTAAAGATGATTTTGCGAAGAAATTTGGTCATCTTCTTCCAACATTTCTAGAGCCCAATTCGAGAACGTACGTCGCTTCATATGATCGAGTGCTTTAGTTCTTGAGTTAACTTTAACTTATAAGGCTGCAGGCCAAGATCCTTTTCGCAAAATTCGCCATAGTGTGGTCTGAGCGATGCCCAATTCTTGAGAACGCCGTGAAATCGACTGTTTTGGTTCGCTTGAACGGCAAGCAATATTCTGGCCACTTCGACCAACCCGTTGTTTTTTCACTAGACTATGAATTGCTTGTCTACTGGGACGAGAATTACGACCAAAATTTGGCGTTAACGCTCTTAAAGTTGCAGTCACCGGCTCAAATTTTGGTAGTAAATTTTAATTATTTGTAAACGTTGTTCGTTCGTGTACTTCACCATGATGAAAATGTTGACTTACTGAATGTTTTGACGTTGACAGTTCGGTGATTGGCTTAAGGTGCGTTCACAGTGAAATTTCAAAGTTGTCAAGTCCCAAATGGAAGACCCTTTACATATACATATTTATATATATATATATATATATATATATATATATGATATATATATATATATTATATATATATGTATATATATATATATATATACATATACATATTTATATACATATATATATATATATATATATATATATATATATATATATATATATATATATGCCTTTATGAGGAAATAGAGATAAGCAATCAAAGATCTTTCGGCTTTAGTTTCTGTTTTTTTATTTTCTTAATCAAGCTCTCGCTGCCTAATTGATAGCTTCTTCTGGATATGGAAATGCAAAGAAACGACAGAAGGAAAATTAAGATGTAGTTCGTCAGGATGTGTGATATATAAGTTTATGTAAGCTATATAACAATATACTTAAAAAATTGTAAGATGTTTTCCTCTAATTAGGTATGTAAATTTTTTTCACTAACCAGGTAGCGAACACAATCATACAAAAAACACGAAAACAGCACAAACTTACGTTTAGATTTGTGGCCTTCCTAGTTAATAATAAAGTTTAATTAATTTTGTTCTCCTTTATTCAATAAATAATCCGACAATCACTGACGTATTTATTGGAGTTTTTTTTGAATGTTTAACAAGTAAGGCCACAAGTCTAAACGGGAGCATAATTTTTTAGTTCCTATTAAACATTTTTAATTAATATTTTGCTCTGTATTTAAATTTAAACATACTTTAATCTTCATTATAAATCATTATTTTTTATTTTCCCTGTATACCATCAAAATATTTAAACTTTTGATGCTTGATTATGGATTTCCATGTGATGCAGAACTTTTTGTCAAGAATTAATTTTTTTTTGTAATATGTAAGTTAAATTTTTTTCTCCATTTGTATAAAAACTTTTTGAGACACACTGCATATATATTTAGTCTCTTGCTATTTTCTGGACTATATGATATTGAAACATACTTTGTCTATTTTTGACTCAAGTGGAAAAATGGAGGAATTTTGAATGTTTAAACCTTAACTTATATCTACTTATTAATTAATTTTTTTTTTTGAGCATAGTACACTTGGTGCAGGGAAACCTCTAAAGCTCTACAGGAGGATAATTTTTCTCCATTTTCCTTTTTAAGGAGAAATTTATCACTGCGCGATATGCTAATTTAGTTTCGATAATTTTCGAAGAAAAAAAACTGTAATGAACTGCAAAAAGCAACCAAGTTTGTACAAAATACCATAGAAACAGTAATTTGGGCACAATTTTTTATAGCTTCTCAGTTAACTTAACGAAACAGCACCATTATTTCTAATTTCAAGCATTATGGAGAACCTAATCCCTTTGGAATGAGGACTGTGTTTCCCTCCCAGTACAATTTTTACAGCAATTCCAGACCAACGTTAATCGCTTTTTCAATATACGTGTCGCCCTTGTAGTGTTTTAGGGATTTTCCTGCCGTACGTGTAATATACCAATAAAAACATCTTGTGGTGATTATCAATTTATACTCTACCTTTATATGTTGAAAGCTGTAGATTGGTAGAAACTAATATAACTAACCTAAAACAACAGAAATACAATAATTAATATGACATGCATACCCAGAATATCTATAAAAAATTCCACATAAGAATAACATCATCATCATCAAGTTTCCGGTGTGGCGTTCTTGGCCTACGGATAGCATAGCATGATATATAACTATATCATATCATATCATATCATATCATATCATAACATATGGGCTGAAAAGTCCCGGGCCTAACACATAGATGGCGCTAGTTTTATTGCAGTCACCTTTTTTTCAGTTAATACTAACCTTCAAAAGACAGCTGTTAAAGTTTCATGATATTCTATTCATTAGTTTGTGAGTTATTGTGCTAAGAGTGACGCTACTTTTGTTATTTTCAAACAATGGATCAAAAACAACTTCCTGTTTTAATTTTACACTGCTTCTTGATGGGAAAAAATACCGTTCAAGCGAAGCAATGGCTTGAAAAGTGTTATGGGGACTCCGCTCCATCAGAAACAACAATAAAACGTTGGTTTGCTGACTTCAAACGTGGTCGTAGAGACACCGATGATGCAGAACGCAGTGGACGTCCAAATGAGGCGGTAAACACCAGAAAACATCAAAAAAATCCATAAAATCGTTTTGAATGATCGAAAAGTGAAGTTGCGTGAGTTAGCTGACATCGTAAAGATATCAAAAGAACGTGTTGGCTTTATATTGCATGAGCATTTGACTATGAGAAAGCTCTGTTCAAAGTGGGTGCCGCGTTTGCTCACTGTTTTATCAAAAACAAGAACGTGTTGATGATTCTAAGCAGTGTTTGGCCATTGTTAGAGCGGCGCTGGAATGATTGCGTTGCTCTTGATGGAGATTACGTTGATGAATAAAGCTAATTTTGAACCAAAAAAACCGTGTTTTCTTTGTTAGGCCCGGGACTTTTCAGCCCATGTGTTTATATATATATATATATATATATATATATATATATATATATATATATATATATATATATATATATATATATATATATATATATATATATATATATATTTATATATATATTTATATATATATATATATATATATATATATATATATATATATATATCTATAATATATATAAAATACAACGTCTCTCTGTCTGTCTGTTCGTTAGTGCGCTTATTACTGGAGAACCACTTATCCGATTTACGTACTTTTTTTTAAAAACATACATATGTTCTCTGGCCAGGTTATAGGCTATATTTAATTACAATAGGTAGCATAAGGAAAGAGCAGTGACGATAATAGTGAATGAAGTCGGAAAGAAGTTTGCCGCTAGCGCGTTCCATTGCAATACACAGCCTAAACCATTAAATATGGAACAATATTATGTATCAGAGAACATCTATAATCTATAATATATATAAAATGCAATATCTCTGTCTGTCTGTCTGTCCATTAGTCCGTTTATCACGCGAGAACCATTTATCCGATTTACCTGTCTTTTTTTAAATTCATACATAAATTCTTTGGCCAGGTTATATAATAATAATAATAATAATCTATATCTATAATATATATAAAATGCAACGTCTCTCCGTCTGTCTATCCGTTAGTGCGCTTATCCCTCGAGAACCACTTATCCGATTTACGTGATTTTTTAAATTCATACATATGTTCTCTGACCAGGTTATAGATATATATTTTATTATATCTATAATATATATAAAATGCAACGTATCTCTGAATGTCTATCTGTCTGTCTGTCCGTTAGTGCGCTTATCACTGGAGAACTACTTATCCGATTTTCGTACTTTTTTTTTAAAACATGCTAAACCATTAAATATGGAACCATATCATGGAGCAAAGAATATCTATAATATATATATAAAATGCAACGTCTCTCTGTCTGTCTGACTGTCGGTTAGTGCGCTTATCACTGGAGAGCCACTTATCCGATTTACGTGTTTTTTTTTTTTAAACATACGTATGTTCTCTGGCCAGGTTATAGGATGTATTTTATTACGTTTAGGTGACATAAGGAATAAGCAGTGACGATAATAGTGAATCAAGTTGGAGAGAAGTTTGCCGCTAGCGCGTTCTCTTGCAATACACTGCCTAAAGCATTAAATATGGAACAATATCATGTAGCAAAGAATATAAATATATAAAAAATGTAACGTCTCTCTGTCTGTCTGTCTGTCCGTCAATGCGCTTATCACTCTCTTAACCTCTTATCCGATTTACGTGTTTTTATAAATTTTTACATATGTTCTATATAATTCGATATAATGGGAGATGAGATAATGGGAGATAAGGAGAAATAATGGGAGATAAATCGAGATAAGCCTCGATAATGGAAGATAAGGTGAGATAAAGGGAAATAAGTATAACGGGAGATAAGGAGAAATAATGGGAGATACGCAGAGATAAGTCTAAATATTGGAAGTTATGGTGAGATAATGGGAGATAAGGAGAAATAATGGAGATAAGGAAAAATATTGCGAGATAAGTCGAGATAAGCCTAGATAATGGGAATAAAGGTGAGGTAATGGGAGATAAGGAGAAATAATAGGAGATGAGCAGAGATAAGCCTAGATAATGGAAATTATGTAGAGATAATGGGAAATAAGGAGAAATATTGGGAGATAAGGGGAAATAATGGGAGATATTTTATTACGTTAGGTAACATAAGGAATAAGCAGTGACGATAGTAGTGAACCAAGTCCACGCGAGCGGAGCCGCGGGCCCGGCAGTATATATATATATATATATATATATATATATATATATATATAGATATATATATATATATATATATAAACAAAATTCTAAACTAGTATGGTTGGAGTCATATTTTAGACCAAATTAAAACTCATTTGCTTATTACCAAGCCTTCGAAATTCTTTTTTTTTTTTTGTTTTTGTCAAGGTATAAACTGGAGTAGAAATTCCTTATTTAAATTACACATCACTGTTTTAAATTAAGTTACGAAACATTAGATAATTATTTTCTTTGTAATAAAAAATGAAAAACATGTGGCTAAGATAGTAGTAGATATAGATTATTATTATTATTTTTATATAATCTGGCCAAAGAATATATGTATGAATTAAAAAAAAGACTAGTAAATCGGATAAGTGGTTCTCGCGTGATAAACGCACTAATGGACAGACAGCCAAACAGAGGGACATTGCATCTATAATATATATAAAATGCAACGTCTCTCTGTCTATCTGTCTGTCTGTCCGTTAGTGCGCTTATCACTGGAGAATCACTTATCCGATTTACGTGCTTTTTTTTAAAACATACATATGTTGCCTTGTCAGGTTATTTATCTATAATATATATAAAATTTTTTAAAACATACATATGTTATCTATCTATAATATATATAAAATGCAACGTCTCTCTGTCTGTATGTCTGTCTCTCTGTCCGTTAGTGCGTTACGTGCTTTTCTTAAAACACACATATGTTCTCTGGCCAAGTTATATGATATGTTTTATTGCATTAGGTAACATAAAGAATAAGCAGTGACGATAATAGTGAATCAAGTCGGAAAAAAGGTTACCGTTAGCGCGTTCTCTTCCAATACACTGCCTAAACCATTAAATATGGAACAATATCATGTTGCAAAGAATATAATGTATATAAAATGCAACGTCTCTCTGTCTGTCTGTCTGTCCGTTAGTGCGCTTATCACTTGAGAACCACTTATTCGATTTACGTGTTTTTATATATTTATACATATGTTCTATATAATTCGATATAAGCCTAGATAACGGGAGATAAGTATAAATACTGGGAGATAAGGAGAAATAATGGGAGATAAGCGGAGATAAGTCTAGATATAAAATGGGAGTTATGGTGAGATAATGAGAGATAAGGATAAATAATGGGAGATAGGAAGAAATATTGCGAGATAAGTCGAGATAAGCCTAGATAATGGGAGATAAGGTGAGATAATGGGAGATTAGGAGAAATAATGGGAGATTAGGAGAAATAATGGGAGATAAGAAGAAATGATGGGAGGTGAGCAGAGATAGCCTAGATAATGGAAATTATGGGGAGATAATGGGAGATAACGAAAAATAATGGGAAATAAGGGAAATAATGGCAGATATTTTATTACGTTAGGTAACATAAAGAATAAGCTGTGACGACAGTAGTAAATCCAGAGATTTACACTGTTACCGTAAATCCGCTGTTAGGTTCTTCCAACTATAAACTGTTTTCGACATCGAGATTCCTACCAATCAGCAACAGAGGGGTGACTAAACTGCAAATATTTTTAAACTTTCTCTTGGTTAAACGTTTTACGTTGGGAAATAAGGGAAAATAATGGCAGATATTTTATTACGTTAGGTAACATAAAGAATAAGCAGTGGCGATAGTAGTGAATCAAGTCCACGCGAGCGGGGTCACAGGCACGGCTAGTTTTATATATATTATAGATTATAGATTATAGATATTCTCTGCTACATAATATTGTTCCATATTTAATGGTTTAGGCTGTGTATTGCAGGGAACGCCTAGCGGCAAACTTTTTTCCGACTTCACTATTTTACGTCACTGCTCATTCCTTATGCTACCTATCGTAATAAAATATAGCCTATAACCTAGCCAGAGAACATATGTATGTTTTTTAAAAAAAAAGTACGTAAATCGGATAATTGGTTCCCCAGTGATAAGCGCATTAACGGACAGACAGACAGACAGAGAGACGTTGCATTTTATATATATTATAGATACATATATATACATATATATACATATATATATATATATATATATATATATATATATATATATATATATATATATATATATATATATATATATATGTATATACATTCGATAGTAGATTTATCGACCGTACTCTATAAGGAATTTGGAATATATATGTCAGGTATGCGGTCTGTCACCAATTAAAACTCAATTGCTGTCGACTCAGTATTTCGCTGCTATATTGTAACTTCATCAGGGGCACTATAAATTACAAAACAATGTGTCAGTAAATACAAAAATTAATATGTATAAGGACTACCAGCCCAAAGTTAGTCATAGAGCTGCACAATACTAGAAATACTGAGACACTCACATTTCATGAAAATAAAAGGAAACATGTAAAGCAGGAAAACAATACCGACATGTAACCAACAATCATTGATAACTATATGATATAGTTATATATCATGCTACCAGGCAGCTGTTTTCAGCAGGCAGGAACGAATAATCCCGGCTTGTTCATTTATTTACGATAAAGATTATTTTTGAGTTACATTTGGATATTCATGGCATTTTTTACTGCGTTTTATTTAGCCTTATAAAATGTCATCGAGTTCATTGATCTCACATAGCACAAGACAATATTGGTTTCGATAGATGTCACTTTATTTATTTCCATTACTATCCGAAAAAATATGACGGCTATAAAGTCAAAATAAAAAATACGTGAGAGCAGAAGGAAAAAGAATGAAGGTCAAATCACGATTATTTTATTTCAATTTAACCACATCTTGTGAATAATATTTGCTAGCTTTGCATCCTGTTCATTTACAAACATCAGCTCCTTTACCGGTCGCTCAACTTATAAATATAAACGGCAAAATACTCGGACAGTTAATGGGAGACCGTTTGAACCAAATAAGCAGGCAATATAGACAGTATCTTTCCCGCTCTCTAAAAAAACTGTTATGTAAAGTCGAATAGTCTAATAAGCCTTCTTCCGTCCAGTGTCGGACATAGTCCTCCCCTTCCTTTTTCCATCCCTCTCGATTCTGATCAATCCTAAACCAGCCGTTCTTTTCAGGTCATCTTTCCACCTTGCTTGGGGCTCTGGATCTTTGTCCCAACCATGACCTCCATTCTTGTAATATTTTATTCCATCTCTCATCTTATACTTTCGTTTCTGATTCTGTCTTGTAAACTTATATTCAGCATCTGGCATTCCTTTGTTCTCTGTATTTTACTCAGTTGGTTCGTCATCTTCTTAGTCAATGTTCATGTCTGGGCCGCATAAGTGAGAACCGGTAGAATGCTTTGATCGAATACCATCTTTCTTAGTTTCAGAGGAATCCTTTTGTTGGTTAGTATTTTTCTTTGTTTGATAAATGCTGCCCATGGCAGCCTGCTCCTTCTCTGTACTTTTGCCGCTTGATTTCCTCTTCCACACTTTATTATTTACCCTAGGTAGATGTATTCCTCTGTGTTCTGCCCTCTATTCTCAAGCCTCACGGATTGTTTTCGTTTGTCATAGCCTTCGTCTTATCTCTATTCAGCAGTAGTTCTACCCTCTCTGATTTGTTTTATAGTTTAGTAATCATGTCCTGTATGTCATCAAAATCATCTGATATTAGCACTACATCATCAGCATAACGCAGATGATTTAACTTTTGTCCATTTATACTGACCCCATTTTTTTTCCCAGTCGAGTTCCTTGAAAACGTCTCCTAATCCTGCTATAAATGGTTTTGGGCTCATGGAATCCCCCTGTCTTATTCCGCATTTGATAGGTATAGGATTTGTTTTACTATCCGTTGCCACTATCATCTGAGCCTTGTTGTAAATTGTTTTATGAGCTGAGTATACCTATAGTCTATTTTGCTATTATACAAGGCTCTTTCGACGGCCGATACTATCAAAAGCCTTTTGATAATCTACAACAAACATATTCACAACAACTAATAATCAGTTGATATTAGTCAGGTTTCCACGTTAAACTGTAGTTCATGTCTGAATGACATTTCCTATATACAAGATATAGTCCTATTCAACCTCAGTTATTATCAAAATCATGATGTTAAACTTTCTTTATATACATAACGCAACTATTGGTCCGTTTTTAATTTAAAAACTAACGAGAAAGACACATCCTTTGATTATAATCAAACAAAAAGATAAAAGGAAATTTTCCGAACACAAAAGAAACCTTTATTTCGGTACTTATACTTTTAGTTCGAGTATCAAAGCTTCCCAATTTTTTTTGTTAAATATCCGTGAAATAACCGGAAAGAATAACATAAAACTACGTAAAACTTTGGAGATTTCTTTCGGGACCAAACAAAAACTTTGTAACGTTTATCTTTTACAAATCTTTTCCTTTCTCTCGTCCACTCTTATGGAAAATTGGATTTCATAGTTTTGCTGTTATTTATTGTATACTTCGACAACTTATCAAATCAAATAAATAAAATTGGGTACATTTTGAAACTAAAGATACATTTTTCTTAAAAAAATGTACTGGCTATTTTTTGTCTGGTCAAGATACGTTATCAAAACTAACAACCAAAACATAATTCCGTCACGTTCATTCGGGAAATTTCAATGTCAAAAATGCTTCTCGCTTTGGTCGAGCTGTGACAGCAAAAATTGATGAAATTTTGGTAAAAGTTGAGGAAGATTGGCATGTAAGTGGCTACCCCAAACAGTGAAGCTCGATGTTTGGAGGCTACATGATTTGGCGGAAAAATTTTATTTGGTCGACTTCCCATCTACGAATATTTACAGAAACGTAACAAAATCGAGGAATTTCTGAAACACTTGATCACAGGCGATGAAAACTGGATCAGGCACGATAATAGTGCGTGAAAAAAATCGTGATCGAAAAAGGGTACAGCTACACAAACGATGGTAAAGCCCGGATTAACGTCAAACAAGGTGAAGCTGTGCGTTTGGTGAAATTGGAAGGGAATCGTGCATCATGAGCTGCTACAGCCTGGCCAAACGAGTGATTCGGTACTTTACTGTCAGCATATATTTGGTTTAATAAATAATTGTCTCAATTTTGACTTTAAAAGGCCCAATGCCTTCCCGACAACCTAATATATTACTTTATTCCCTTTTTATTGTTGTTATTGGCACAAATAAGGATTTTTTATTATTGTTATTAACTGAAAATGTTCTTTAACAAATTTTTTATTCATTTTATCGAGTTTAAAATGCTATATTTTACAGCTCTTAAATACCTAATCGAGAATAAAATTTATGAAATCAATACTCCCCGTGAATATATTTTTCCCCGAGGGTGATTTTTTAAAAGATACCTAAATATAGCCTGTCAAAGCGGTATTTTATTGAAGGAAAGGTAAAGGTTCATTATATTATGAATCTTTTAAACTGAGAATTTAAGACGGCCGAAAACGTATAAAATCAATTTCCATTATTAATAGTTGTTTTTGGCAGTTCTTTTTATATCTACCTGTTTCATTCGCATGGTACTACACTAACATTATATATATATATATATATATATATATATATATATATATATATATATATATATATATAATATTAATACCACTACTGGATATTTAGGAGAAACTTCAAAAAATAAGAGTAATGTAAACGTGAACATTGCTGTAGAGAAATCTGGTTAGTACTTCACCGCCCATCTTTACACTTCCAATCTCACTAGGGGACAGTGTAACACGTGGCCACAATTTCTAACGAAATAAATATTTATCGTCTCTGCAAAGTACATAAAAAAATTTTTTCACTTCCGATTTCACCTTCCAAAATTAACCTAAGTCAAAATTTAACTTTCAAAACTATACTGCTCTGTTGAGGCCATCAATTCCTGTATTAGTACCAAATTTCAACTTTCTACGTCGAATAGTTTTGGAGAAAAAATCGGGTGTGACAGACAAACGGACAGACACCGAAATGATCCGATAAGTGTTCCGTACGGAACACTAAAAAGCCTACGTCTTTGCCAAAAAGCGAGATACATATATATATATATATATATATATATATATATATATATATATATATATATATATATATATATATATATATATATATATATATATATATATATACAGTGTCCCAGTATTTCGTGTACATAGTGTGGATTTCTGGATGAAAAATGACTGACTACTTAATCCAACTTAGCTTAGTTCAGTAATTCGTAATTTTTGAGATACAGGGTGTCAAAGTTATACTTTTATTTTAGTTTTTCTTAAGTAGCTTTCTTAATAATGGTACTATTCGTACAAGATTCGGTGCTAAGGGGTTTTATGAGATGGGAAATCGAAATCAGCTCACAGTTTTGTTGTAAAGTGTAGGGGGCGCCACTTATTGCACTGTGTATACTTTTAAATTGTCATAACTTTTTTATACCACTCTGTATGATAATTTTAATTAAATACTCGTATTTTCTGCCTTCTTCTGTCTATATAAGCTCTTGGTAAATGTTGCTCCGAGCAACGACGGCATCAGTTTCTCAGAATTTATCAATTTGTGGGTAATCTTTTATGCCCTTAGACAGTTGGTTTATATATTCTTACTGTTGTTGGCCCATTGGTCTTTAAATTTATTATTGTTGTTAGCTTGTTTGCCTTTAAGCATGCTCCAAATTTCAAAGACTATTCTTTTGGACCTGGATGAAGTGTGAAGCGTTTGCGAATTTGACAATGGAATTAAAAACTGGAAACAAATATCTCAATATCTCAGAAACTGTTGTTCGGAGCTACATTTACCGAGAGAGCTTTTCTAAACATGGGAAGGCGGAAAATATGAATATTTAATTAAAAATATCATACAGAGTGGTATAAAAAAGTTATGACAATTCAAAAGTATATACAGTGCAATAAGTGGCGCCTCCTACAATTTACAACAAAATTGTGAGCTGATTTCGATCTCTCATCTCAGAAAACCCCTTAGCACCGAATCTTGTGCAAATAGTACAATTATTAAGAAAGCTACTTACGGAATACTGGGACACCCTGTATATATATATATATATATATATATATATATATATATATATATATATATATATATATATATATATATATATATATATATATATATATATATATTATATATATATATATATATATATATATACACAGTGGCGTGCAAAACTTTCCGGCCAATGACATTATATATATATATATATATATATATATATATATATATATATATATATATATATATATATATATACAGTGGCGTGCAAAAGTTTTCGGCCAGTGACATTTCATACTGTAATTTATTAAAAAAAAAGACTAATGATTTTTAATCATTATGAGATGTGAGTATGAGATATAAGAAATAGTAAAAGAATATTATTTATGTTTGTGAATATGTTTATTATTATTATTCTTATATTTATATGTGCAAAAGTTTCCGGCCACATAATATACATTGACGCAGTAGGACGTTCAAAGACGTATTTACGAATAATAGCGCGTTGAATGTTCACATTTAGTTCATAAAAGGTCGGGGAGCATAAACATGGCTCGGTATATGTAAATCCAAATTCGTGAGAGAGTAATAAAATTTTCAAAAGAAAGAAAGTCTTCTCGTGAAATTGCTTCATTATTATCGATAGGTAAATCAACCGTGAACCATATTATTGTAAAATACCGTTGTGGATATGGTCGTCTCCGTCTAAAAAAGTAGATCGTATCATTAAACGCAAATCAACTGCGAATGTCAAGAAAACTGCTGCCGAAATTGCACGCGAGCTAGAGGATGAAAACCTAGCTAATGTTAGTCATAGTACTGTGACACAAAGACTACATGATGTGGGACTTTTTCCGTATAGGTATTAAAAAACCATTAATCAGTAAAAAGAATACGAAGGCCCGATTACAATTTGCCAAAGATCACCTAAATTGGACAATCAAAGATTGAAAAAAGTAGCTTTCTCAAACCAATCTAAATTTAATCGTTTTGGAAGGGATGGTAGACACCATGTACGACGTCCTATTGGTACGAGAAATGATGTTCGGTACCAAATTCCTATTGTAAAACACGGTGGAGGAAGTGTGATGGTTTGGGGAATTTTCTCTGCACAAGGAGTCGGTCCACTGATCGAGATCAACGGAAATATGAACGCTGATATTTACAAGGACATTTTAGAAAACAATTTGTTATTATATGCTGAAGAAACATTGCCGCAGAATTGTATATTTCAGCAGGATAATGATCCCAAACATACATCCAAGTTGTTAAAACACTGGTTTTCTGTTTCAAATGTGAGAGTTTTAAGCTGGCCATCTCAATCACCGGACTTGAACCCAATAGAACATTTATGGGAAACGCTAGATCGTCAAGTTCGAAAGCATACATATTCAAATAAAGCCGCATTATTCAAATCATTGAAGGAAGAATGGGATAAAATTTCACCTGCTTGTATTAATCGATTAATTGAGTCAATGCCACATCGTTGTGCGGCTGTTAACGCTTCAAAGGGTATGGCTACAAAATATTAACATAAAAATATAATTTAAGTCTATTATTGAGCATATGGATTAATAATTTTTCTCGTAGTACAAAGTGACCGGAAACTTTTGCACATCTAAATATAAGAATAATAATAACAAATATATTCATAAACATAAATAATATTCTTTTACTATATTATTTTGTTTCCTGTATCTCATACCCACATCTCATAATGATTAAAAATCATTAATCTTTTTTTTTTTAATAAATTAGAGTACGAAATGTCACTAGTCTGAAACTTTTACACGCCACTGCACATATATATATATATATATATATATATATATATATATATATATATATATATATATATATATACATACATATATATATATATATATATATATATATATATATATATATATATATATATATATATATGTAGTAATGGTTTTTTCGGGTATCCCGTGTTAGCTTGAAGTCCCTTGATGGACGGTTTCGCTGACGTTTCGATGGAATCTCATCCATCTTTTTCAAAGCGTTGATCACTGGTCGGTGTCTTGGCGTTGAATTCAACGCCAAGACACCGACCAGTGATCAACGCTTTGAAAAAGATGGATGAGATTCCATCGAAACGTCAGCGAAACCGTCCATCAAGGGACTTCAAGCTAACACGGGATACCCGAAAAACCATTACTACATTTCACACCCGTGAGAACATTCGTCAAAACATATATATATATATATATATATGTATATATACATACATATACGAGGCTGGTTTGAAAAGTCCGTGCAAAAATAAAAACTACTTATGTGTTTGGGGTAAACCTTTTTTATTTTTCGACATAGTCTTCTTTTAGGCTTATACACTTCGTCCAACGATGTTCTAGTTTGTTGATCCCTTCCGAATAATAGGATTTGTCCAAGTCTGCAAAATATCCATTAGTGTCTGCAATCACCTCCTCGTTTGAATAAAATCTTTGTCCCGCCAGCCATTTCTCCAAATCGGGGAACAAATAGTAGTCCGAGGGAGCCAAGTCTGGAGAATAGGGAGGATGTGAAACGAGTTGGAATCCTATTTCCATTAATTTTGCGACCACAACTGCTGAGGTGTGTGCTGGTGCGTTGTCGTGATTGAAAAGGACTTTCTTGTGGGCCAATCGCGGGCGTTTTTCTTGCAGCTCGGTTTTCAAACGGTCCAATAACGATGAATAATATTCACCTGTAATAGTTTTACCCTTTTCCAGATAGTCGATGAGGATTATCCCTTGCGAATCCCAAAAGACAGTCGCCATAACCTTTCCTGCCGAAGGAACGGTCTTCGCCTTTTTTGGTGCAGATTCCCCCTTGGTAACCCATTGTTTAGATTGTTGTTTGGTCTCAGGAGTATAGTAATGTATCCATGTTTCATCCACAGTGACGAAACGACGCTTAAAAAGTCCTCCGTATTCTTCTGGAACAGCTGCAAACCATCCTTGCAACACTTCACACGATTCCGTTTTTGGTCAAGCGTGAGCAATCGCGGTACCCATCTTGCGGATAGCTTTCTCATGTGTAAATGTTTATGCAAAATATTATGTACTCGTTCAGTCGAGATGCCCACAGCACTAGCAATCTCACGCACCTTAACTCTTCTGTCATCCGTCACCATATCATGGATTTGATCAATGATTTCTGGAGTCGTAACCTCCACAGGCCGTCCAGAACGTTCATCGTCACTTGTGCCCATATGGCCAGTCCGAAAATTTTGAAACCACTTATAAACTGTTCTAATCGAAGGTGCAGAGTCACCATAAGGTTTATCAAGCTTCTCTTTAGTCTCCTAAGGCGTTTTGCCTTTCATAAAGTAATGTTTAATCACCACACGAAATTCTTTTTCGTCCGTTTCTTGAAAATCACTCGACTTCCTTGATTCACACGAATGCCAAACACAAAGAAATAGACCAATATGGCTGAAACTTGGTGTGCGTTCATTCAAGAGATGCTACTAACTAAACATGACCTCGATACGCGCCGGTGGTGCCATCTCTCGGACTTTGCACGGACTTTTCAAACCAGCCTCGTACATATATATGTCATTTTATTCACATGTAGACACATCATCTAGCTAGGTTTTCTACCATGTTTCCTTAAAATTACTTTATTAATAGTGAAAACACCAGAAAAATAGCATATAGAGCAACTCTGTTGGTAAACAGGAAAATAATTCGTTAGTTATGCAACTCTTATTACGCATATGGTGACCGCGCCGGAAGCAAAGTAGCGGGTAACAAGTATTATGACACTTCACATGTCTCATATATTTTTTAATTAACATATGTTAAGAATGCAAAAACCGCCTTTAGTTTTGCTAGTCATACTAAAGGTGAATTTCCTGGCTTTGTACTACATAACTTCATAACACTAGTTGGTTAACTGACCTTTTTATCAATTAAACTCCTTAATTGCCGATTTAAACCAGTTTCGAAGTTGATGCAATGAATAAGGCACTAATTGTTTTACAAATTCCTAGAAATTAAATAATTACATTAATTACGCAGCTATATCCCAGTGGAGATATTAACTGTACATTTACCAAAGTTCGTATATTTGTGATGAACAAACTAAACACCATTTTACTTAATTAATAAACACAATGGCTCATAATCCAACGAATTTTCTCTATTGTATTAAGTTTAATGGTTGCTCTCTTTCAAACTCAGACTTTACAAATATAACGGGAGTAGTATTATTCCATCCTTAAAAGGAATCTATCTTCCTTAAGGAGTCATAAATATAAGCATTGATTGGATATCATAGAGACTGATCAAAAGGACAAAAAGTGGTTGGTTGTGGATAGGATAAAGGTTTGGACATGGTTTCCACCTAAATTGGGAGAGGGTATGAAACCATGATTTGCGTAGGCAAGGGCGGATCCCTGAAATAGATCTATCTACTACCGAGATTGTAGGGAATGTCTATCCGCTATCTATATCTATCTATCTATATATATATATATATATATATTATATATATATATATATATATATATATATATATATAGCGGATAGACACAAAAGTAGATCTACGATGATATAAAAACAACACTAGGGGAATCTGCTCCGTCATATACCAACGTGGACGAGAGAGCATCGAAGATGATCCTCGCTCCGGCCGGTCCACGATGTCTACGACTGAAGAACATCGGCAAAGTGTGTGATCTCATATTGAAAGACCGTAGTTTAACTATCAGGGAGATTGCAGACACTATAGGCATCTCGTTTGAACAAATACAAAACATCATTGCCAACGAACTCGGATGTTCGTTCCGTTAGGTGCTTCCCTAGATTGCTTTCAGTTGAACAAAAACGAATTCGACTCACGACTTTACAAATATAACGGAAGTAGTATTATTCAATCCTTAAAAGGAATCTATCTTCCTTAAGGCGTCATAAATATAAGAATTGATTGGATCTCATAGAGTGTGATCAAAAAGCCGGCGAGTGGGTTGATGGGATATGGAAGGACAAAAAGTGATATTAAAATTCCGAGTTTCAATACGTTCGTCTAACAGTGAATTTGCACGACGTTTCGCCAAAATCCCATTTGATATTTTCAAGTGCTCTTGCTGCTGCTGCCGCTCGAAGCTAACACTTGACTTGAGTTGGCTTCGAGCGGCAGCTGCAGCAAGATCGCAGTATCGAGTAGCAGAAGCAGCAAGAACACTTGAAAATGCCAAATGAGAATTTAGCGAATCGCCTTGCAAAACTCGGAATTTTATTGTATTACATTCCACCATCCATGAAATCCTCTATTGTATCATGTATATATATATATATATATATATATATATATATATATATATATATATATATATATATATATATATATATATATATATATATATATATATATATATGTGTTTCCGGCAAAGTAATAATTCAGTATTCTATAAAATGCCTAGGCATTCTATAGAATCCCTAAAACTTTCAGGCAAAGTATAAAATATTTTTTATTTTCGGTGCTTAAGCCAGTACTGACGGCTAATAATGGTAAGATATAACGCCTACCTCATAGATAGCACTTCATCGGAGGGCTGACTCGCTTCAGCCATTCGCTGACAGAATGGTTAGCAGATTGCAGAATTCTGTTCTCTTGTTTGTCGATCCTAGCCCGACAGAAGAGCCCTGATACGGCGAAACGCGTCTCGGGATGCATTCGACAAATAAGAAAACAGTGGATAGACTGCTGAGATACTGACTTTCGTCTGTTTTCAGTTCTTCTTACTTTAAATCACATATGCCTTAGGGGGGATCCCTCGAACGTTCGCGCCACCTGTGGTGAAGTGTTGGCAGTCTGCTAATCATTCTGTCGGCGAGTGGTTGAAGCGAGTCAGCCCTCCAATCAAATGCCACCTACGAGAGAGGCGTTATATCTAACTGTATATATATATATATATATATATATATATATATATATATATATATATATATATATATAGATATATAGATATATATGTATACATATATATATATATATATATATATATATATATATATATATATATATATATACATATATATATATATATATATATATATATATATATATATATATATATATATATATATATATATATATATACAGTCGACTCTCTATATAGTGAAAGACCAAAATGCAGTTTTACGATGGTTTCAAAGTGGCCCGTACGCATCAAAACGTACCAATATCGGGAAATTTAATAAAGCAAAAGGCTTGCTTTATTAAATTTCCCCATATTGGTACGATTTGATGTGTACGGGCCACTTGAAACCATTGTAAAACTGCATTTTGGTCTTTCACTATATAGAGAGTCGACTATATATATATATATATATATATATATATATATATATATATATATATATATATATATATATATATATATATATATTACAGTAATATTTATAATACAAACATAACATTTATGTAAATTTTAAGGAAAACAATTAACGTCAATCTTTTTGTTAAATCGAACTCTTTTTTTTTCGTCTACTTCTAAATAAAAATTTAATTGTATTTGTATTTTTAACTTTAGCAACTTTTGTTTGTGCTCACCTCTTCGCTTAAAACCAACAAAACATGTAATTTTTGAAAAAGGATGTAAAAGATTGAACGGTATTCAACTAGATAATTAAAAGTAAACAAAACACTGTTAGGTTTAACCAAAGACTATTCTGCATAAGTGCACAGGATGTATTTTAAGTTGAAATATTATTTTTACGTGGTTAGCGTACTCGATATATTAAAAGCTTCAAAACTTGTCTAAAAAAAAACACCCGATAATTCTATAAAGTAGAATTTATTCTGGTCGAGAAATTGCATAAATACCAATAGACCAAACTTGGATTGATCCATTCGTTTCAACACCTACTACTTATAGAACAAACTATAGCAAGTTGAAAACTGTCATACAGTGGTCCTAGGGATGTATCTAATGCCAGCTATGGGCGCAAGTCGATCCTATTTCGCGTTGTTTCTATATAGCATTAACTGTTTTGGATCGCAACATTTATTACAATTTATTGGAGTAGATGGAATGTTGATATTTTCTGTTCAAGTTAATTTAATTAATTTATTTCTAAAATAGAAGAAAAATAATTAAGAAAAAGTATATTATTTTAGTTAAAACTGATAATGTTGGATGAATAACCTAAATTTCAGATTTCTCGACCCGAAACACCGTATAAAGGACGTATAATAGGATATACAAAGTAACCTCTTTTAAATACGTGCCTCTGTGTTTCAAAAATACTTGTTATATTTGATTTACTTAAAAAGAACATCTTGCTCCCTTTAATAAAAGGAAAAAGGGCTTTAATTATGTAATCCATTTAAATAAATTAAAACATACCCTTGATGAGAATGTTCCATTCTAAAATAAAAGGTACGAAATTAAATCTGCTTAAAGTCTCTTGAAATTAATAAACTCAAAATCTCGGATATGTTACTTAATGGCCAGATTGATTTGAATAATTTACCATTATTTATTTTATTTTATGAATCTGATCCCTGAAAAAAAAAATCCGGTCATGTGCAAGTTGAACTTGCACAATTAGTGTTCCGTATGTTAATTGCTTTTACGAAAAAAAATTTTGTTACGGTGGTATAAAATGATCAGTGACTTCACAAAACACACCCCAAATGAGTTTTCAACAAAGTTTGTTTCCAGTCTTTATTGAAAACTAGTGACCTTGAAATTTTTGTTTTTTTATATACCAGATAGATTATTAAAGGTAATGCACTCGTGATAATTTTCGTTCAATCTATACCCCGTGGAGAATATTCCAGAATTTATTCAAAATTTTTTGATGAGTACTTTTCAGCGATTTTTCGCGATTTTTTAAAAATAATACAAAGAAAAGTGTGCGCAAGTATTACATTATATATATATTTTTTACTCGTGTTTTCACAAGCTTTCATTTGACACCACACTCGATGATCTAGTAAAAAAAAAATTTTTTTTCACTTCCGATTTCACCCCCCCCCAAAACTAACCCCTTGAGTCAAAATTTAACTTTCAAAATTACATGGCTCTGATGAGGCCATCAATTCCTATATTAGTACCAAATTTCAACTTTCTATGTCAAATAGTTTCGGAGACGATCGGGTGTCACAGACAGACAGACACCGAAGTGATCTTATAAGTGTTCCGTACGGAATACTAAAAACGATGTTTTATGAACTGGAAATTTTACTGTTTCAAACCGAAATTTCGATATAAAACCCAAATATTTTAATGTACTTATCAATAAGTATTTAATTATTAGGCGAGATCACATCAGATTTACCCTCTCAGGAAACTACAGTGTAGTTATATATATATATATATATATATATATATATATATATATATATATATATATATATATATATATATATATATATATATACATATATATATATATATATATATATATATATATATATATATATATATATATACATATATATATATATATATATATATATATATATATATATATATATATATATATATATATAAAATATAAGTAATGCTTATAATACAAACATAATGTTCATGCAAATCTTAAGAAAAACAATCAACGCCAATCTTGTTGTTGAATCGAACTTTTTTCATTTCCTTTACCTCTAAATAAAAATTTAATTTTATTTCTATTTTTAACTTTACCAAGTTTTGTTTGTCCTCACCTCTGCGCTTAAAACTAAAAAAAAGGAAGTAAGAGATTGAACGGTATTCAACTAGATAATTAAAAATAAACAAAAAACTGTTAAATTTAACTAAAGCCTATTTTGCATAAGTGCACAGGATGTATTTTAATTTGAAACATTATTTTTACCTGGGTGGGTGTTCATAAAACTGTATTTGGTTTCCTACGAAATCTAAGGTGAATTATTAGTTTTTATTCTAATTTATCCAGTTAGTCAGATAAAGTGAGAGATTTTCAATTTATGTGTGCGAGTCGTGAATATGTTTGTACTGAAATCAGTGGGAAAAAAATCACTAAAGTGCTTTACTTAGTGGGCGATAACTTAATCTAAGCAATAAGGTAAAAATGATGATGAGATATTAATCATAAAAATAAAGTTGTGCCAAGAAAGGAAAGCATAGATATTGAAAACTAAAACTTATAATTCCCTTTTGTATATTATCTTAGTTCAAACTGATAATGTTGTAAAAATAACCTAAATTTCAGATTCCTCGACCCGAAACACAGTGTAAAGGACGTATAATAGGATATATACAAAGCAACCTCTTTTAAATACGTGCCTCTATGTTTCAAAAATACTTGTTATATTTGATGTACTTAAAAAGAACATCTTGCTTCCTTTAATAAAAGGAAAAAGGGCTTTAATTATGTAATCCATTTAAATAAATTAAAACATACCCTTGATGAGAATGTTCCATTCTAAAATAAAAGGTACGAAATTAAATCTGCTTAAAATCTCTTGAAATTAATAAACACAAAATCTTGGATATGTTACTTAATGGCCAGATTGATTTGAATAATTTACCATTATTTATTTTATTTTATGAATCTGATTAATCCCTGAAAAAAAAACGATGTTTTATGAACTGGAAATTTTACTGTTTCAAACCGAAATTTCGATATAAAACACAAATATTTTATTGTACTCATCAATAAGTATTTAATTATTAGGCGAGATCACATCAGATTTACCCTCTCAAGAAACTACAGTGTAGTTCTAATTCTGAAAGCAATTGCACAATCGATCTCTGAACCTGTATCTTACATAATAAATCTATGCTTCACAACAGGAAAATTTCGTGATCATTTAAAAAATGCTCTGATAAAAGCTATACACAAAAAAGGTAACCTTGATGATGAAAAGAATTATAGACCAATTTTTCTTCTTCCTAATATCAGTAAATCTGGAAGGAAACTCGCTTATTTCAGAAAATCAAAATGGCTTTAGGATGGGTAAGTCTACTATAAGAGCCATATATCAGGCTTTATTAAATGTATTTAATTCGTTAAACAATAAAAAGCTAACTTCGGCTTTGTGTATAGATCTGACAAAGGCATTTGACAGCGTCGATCACAATATTCTACTTTTCAAGCTTGAAAACTATCAGGGGAAATGCCCTAGACTTAATAAAATATTACCTGGAGCATAGAACTCAGCAGGTTGTAGAGAGTGATTCTTATGGTAGACTTATCACTTCTGACATGCTTGAGGTTGCCAGGGGATCTATCCTTGGACCCTTACTATATATAATGTACACAAATGTACCGTTACTGAACAATGTACTATACTGTATGTAGATGATACAACTTTGATTTTTACAGAGGATAGCGCGGAAAAGATGACGGAAAGTGTAAGGGTGGCTTGTGACGCTCTTGACATGTATTTCTCAGCCCACAACCTGCTGTTAAATGGATCAAAAACTCAATGCTTTGTTTTTGGAAATCGTGTTGAACGGGCTCTTACATTTTATTATAATAATCAAAGAATTTAAAAATTCAGAGAACATTTCTTTTCTTGGCTTGACGACTGACAGGCAGCTGAACTGGGGAGCGCATGTTGGGGCTGTAGAGTTGAGCGTAGCTAAATACTGCTATACTCTAAAAGTGGTGACTCAGCATGTTGGCACTGATGTGGCCATAACGGCCTATCATGCATTTGTTCAGTCCAGGCTGACATATGGTTTGGTATTTTGGGGTAATTCGTCTGAAGTCAAAAGACTGATGGTTCTTCAAAAAAAATGCATAAGAAGTATATTTCAGATGAACTATCGAGGCTGTAAATCAGTATTTATTGAGTATAAGATTATGACGCTTATTAGCATGTATATATTAGATTCTTTTACATTTATACAAAAAAAAAATAAAGATCTGTTTGAAAATGCTGTACACAGTCACACTTATACAACCAGACATAAGGCAAACCTAGTGACTGAAAAATGTAATTTCACCTATATTACAGGATTACAGGGAAAGTCGTCCTAGATAATTAAGGACGTTATAGTTTAGGTCGTTTCTGACTGATTTGATTCTATGACATGATGTCCTAAACTTAATCGTTTTCGAGATATTGAAGTTTAAATATTTTTTAAATAAAACATGTTTTTTTTGCTTTTATATCGATTTTTTTTATTAGAGGTTTTCGAGTGCGCTTTTTTGGTTATTTTTAGTTAGTCTGTATAAGTATCAAAAATTATCAAAAAACATTGAACTAGTTACTAACAGTTTCAAATGGCGGCTTGTTAATGTTTCTAAATTACGAATTTTTACCAAGTGTTTCCTACTTTAAATCAATAAAGAGAAAAAAAAATGTATGGAAGTTATTCTGCAAATTATTTTAAAAACTTTTACGTCTTTTTAGCTATCAAAAAAGGTATAATACTAGGAGTTTAATAGGAAAACTGTACACAGAATGACACCTAAAGTGGGCTCGGGTAGCAAAAGGTAAATTTTTAGTTCTAGGTGAAAATACGAAAAATACACAAATAAAACAAAAAACCTTGCAATTTAATATTTTTTATTAATTATAATTCATGAAATACCAAGCTGTTGTGCGACAACTTTTGTAGATGTGGTTGGGTCCACCTCAAAGAGACGTCGTATTTCGTTTTCTTCGTCTTCGTCAAAGATACGTGGTCGTCCCATGTCAGTCCGCCGTCTTTGTACGGAACCAGTTTCTCGTAGTCTTCGATAAGTTCCATCAAATAACGCTAACATCAGGTACACGACGAGTAGGATATCGCAGTATGTATTCATCACGTGCACGCGACGATACTCCTTCGCAAAATCCGTAACACATTAGGATGTCAGCATATTCCTCGTTGGTATACGTTGCCATATTCACAAGCAGAGATCAAAATCCAGTTACGAGCCAATTCACACAGTCAGAAGATAAAACACAGATATTTTTGAAAAGCACGGTATAGCACATCTACCACGGACGAATCGCATGAGCAGACTAAAAATCATTCAATAATGTTTAGTGAACGGAAAATGTCACTCGCACAGAGAGTACCCCCCGACCGGAAAAAATGCTTACCCAACCCTTTTTATTGTTTGAAGGTGCAGGTAGTAAACCGGTAATTGGTAGTATCTGAATTCTATTATTATGTTACTCTACATTTGGGCCTATTTAAATCTCATTTTCTTAGAATTTTCAATAGATTCAGTAGATATTATACCGTTTTAGATAGCTAAAAAGACGTAAAAGTTTTTAAAATAATTTGCAGAATAACTTCCATACATTTTTTTTTTCTCTTTATTGATTTAAAGTAGGAAACACTTGGTAAAAAATTCGTAATTTAGAAACATTAACAAGCCGCCATTTGAAATTGTTAGTAACTAGTTCAAATTTTTTTGATGATTTTTGATACTTGACATACAGACTAACTAAAAATAACCAAAAAATCGCACTCGAGAACCTCTAGTAAAAAAAAAATCGATATAAAAGCAAAAAAAAAAACATTTTTTTTTAGAAAAACTTTAAACTTCAATATCTCGAAAACGGTTAAGTTTAGGACATCATGTCATAGAGTCAAATTGGTCAGAAACTATAACGTCCTTAATTATCTAGAACGACTTTCCCTGTAACCCTTATACAAAAAAACGTACAAATGATAAATATTTATAATGGTTTTCCTTTAGCAATTCGAAATATGCCTTATGCTTAAGCAAAGAGAAATATCACAAATTATTTGTTGAGCAAAGCATTCTACACACTGAGAGAATTCTTCAGTGCTTCTGATACGAATGAGATAGGATAAGACATAAACATTGTTGTAGTAAGTACTTTGTTGTGATGCTTGTATATACTAAAGTATCTGTTTAATGTTAAATTGTATTTTGTCTAATTTTTAACAATGTGTTACCTAATGTAATACCTAAGCATATGCTTGAGTAATTTTAAATTTGCTTGTTATTTAATTTTTAACGATGTTCCATAGTGCTATGCACTTATTGTAACCTGTACTGTTGCTAGGAACAAGTAAATGCTCTATATATCTATATATCTATATATCTAATCTATCTATCTATCTATCTATCTATCTATCTATCTATCTATCTATCTATCTATCTATCTATCTATCTATCTATCTATCTATCTATATATATATATATATATATATATATATATATATATATATATATATATATATATATATATATATATATATATATATGTATATATATAGAAATATAACAGTAATGCTTATAATACAAACATAATGTTTATGTAAATCTTAAGAAAAACAATGAACGCCAATCTTGTTGTTGAATCGAACTTTTTTCATTTCGTTTACCTCTAAATAAAAATTTAATTGAATTTGTATTTTTAACTTTACCAACTTTTGTTTGTGCTCACCTCTTCGCTTAAAACCAACAAAACATGTAATTTTTGAAAAAGGAAGTAAAAGATTGAACGGTATTCAACTAGATAATTAAAAGTAAACAAAACACTGTTAGGTTTAACTAAATACTATTCTGCATAAGTACACAGGATGTATTTTAAATTGAAACATTATTTTTACCTGGTTAGCGTACTCGACATATTAAAAGATTTAAAACTTGTCTAAAAAAAGAACCCGAAAATTCTATAAAGTAGAATTTATTCTAGTCGACAAATTGCATAAATACCAAAAGACCAAACTTGGATTGATCCATTCGTTTCAGCACGTACTGCATATAGAACAAACTAAATAAGCTTGCAAGTTGAAAACTGTCATACAGTGTTGCTAAGGATGTATCTAACGTCACCTATGGGCACAAGTCGATCCTATTTCGAGTTGTTTCTATATAGCGTTAATCCTTTTGGATCGCAACATTTGTTACAATTTACTGAAGTAGATGGAATGTTGATATTTTCTGTTCAGGTTAATTTAATTAATTTATTTCTAAAATTGAAGAAAAACAATTAAAAAAAGGTATATTATCTTAGTTAAAACTGATAATGTTGGATGAATAACCTAAATTTCTCAATCTCTCTTAAATATCTTGAAACTAAAAAACTCAAAATCTCGGATATGTTACTTAATGGCCAGATTGATTTGAATAATTCAGCATTATTTATTTTATTTTATGAATCTGATTAATCCCTGAAAAAAAAACCTGTCAAATGCAAGTTGAACTTGCACAATTAGTGTTCCGTATGTTAATTGCTTTTACAATAAAAAATTTTGTTACGGTGGTATAAAATGATCAGTGACTTCACAAAACACACCCCAAATGAGTTTTCAACAAAGTTTGTTCCCAGTCTTTACTGAAAACTAGTGACCTTGAAATTTTTGTTTTTTTTATATACCAGATAGATTATTAAAGGTAATGCACTCGTGATAATTTTCGTTCAATCTATACTCCGTGCAGAATATTCCAGAATTTTTTCAAAATTTTTTGATCAGTACTTTTCAAGATAAAGTAGGGGACAGCGATTTTTCGCGATTTTTTAAAAATAATACAAAGAAAAGTGTGCGCTAGTATTACATTATATATATATTTTTTACTCGTGTTTTCACAAGCTTTCACTTGACACCACACTCGATGACCTAGTAAAAAATTTTTTTTCACTTCCGATTTCACCCCTCAAAACTAACCTAAGTCGAAATTTAACTTTCAAAACTACATGACTCTGATGAAGCCATCAATTCCTATATTAGTACCAAATTTCAACTTTCTATGTCGGGTGTGACAGACAGACAGTGATCTTATAAGTGTTCCGTACGGAACACTAAAAACGATGTTTTATGAACTGGAAATTTTACTATTTCAAACCGAAATTTCGATATAAAACCCAAATATTTTATTGTACTCATCAATAAGTATTTAATTATTAGGCGAGATGAAATCAGATTTATCCTCTGAAGAAACTACAGTGTAGTTATACATATATATATATATATATATATATATATATATATATATATATATATATATATATATATACATATATATATATATATATATATATATATATATATATATATATATATATATATATATATATATATACAACATAATGTTTATGTAAATCTTAAGAAAAACAATCAACGCCAATCTTGTGGTGGAATCGAAGTTTTTTCATTTCGTTTACCTCTAAATAAAAATTTAATTGATTTTCTATTTTTAACTTTACCAAGTTTTGTTTGTGCTCACCTCTTCGCTTAAAACCAAAAAAAAAACATGTAATTTTTGAAAAAGGAAGTAAGAGATTGAACGGTATTCAACTAGATAATTAAAAATAAACAAAAAACTGTTAGATTTAACTGAAGCCTATTTTGCATAAGTGCACAGGATGTATTTTAAGTTGAAACATTATTTTTACCTGGTTAGCGAACTCGATATTTTAAAAACTTTAAAACTTGTTTAAAAAAAAGCCCCCGAAAATCCTATAAAGTAGAATTTATTCAGGTCGAGAAATTGCATAAATACCAATAGACCAAACTTGGAATGATCCAATCGTAGAACAAACTAAATAAGCTAGCAACTTGTGCTAGGGATGTACCAAACGCCACCTATCTGCGCAAGTCGATCCTATTTCGCGTTCTTTCTGTATAGCGTTAATCCTTTTGGATCGCAACATTTATTACAATTTATTGGAATAGATGGAATTTTGATATTGTCTGTTCATGTTTATTTAATTAATTTATTTCTAAAATATAAGAAAAGCAATTGAAGGTGTTCGTAAAACTGTATTTGGTTTCCTACGAAATCCACGATACAAAATTTTAATTACAATATCATATTTATTAGAAAAGGAAAAAACCTCAATGCGTCATGTTTATTTAAAACAAAATAGCTTATTAAATATTTTATGTATAAAGGTTCGTAAGCTTAGCGGTGAATTATTAGTTTTTATTTTAATTTATCCAGTTAGTCAGATAAAGCTAGATATTTTCAATTTGTGTGCGCGAGACGTGAATACGTTTGGATTGAAATCAGTGGAAAAAAATCACTAAAGTGATTTACTTAGTGGGCGATAACTTAATCTAAGCAATAAGGTAAAAATGATAAAGATAGTGAGATATTAATCATAAAAATAAAGTTGTTTCATAGATATTGAAAACTAAAACCTATAATCCCCTTTTGTATATTATCTTAGTTCAAACTGATAATGTTGTAAAAATAACCTAAATTTCAGATTTCTCGACCCGAAACACAGTGTAAAGGATGTATAATAGGGTATATACAAAGCAACCTCTTTTAAATACGTGCCTCTATGTTTCAAAAATACTTGTTATATTTGATTTACTTAAAAAGAACATCTTGCTCCCTTTAATAAAAGGAAAAAGGGCTTTAATTATGTAATCCATTTAAATAAATTAAAACATACCCTTGATGAGAATGTTCCATTCTAAAATAAAAGGTACGAAATTAAATCTGCTTAAAATCTCTTGAAATTAATAAACTCAAAATCTCGGATATGTTACTTAATGGCCAGATTGATTTGAATAATTCGCCATTATTTATTTTGTTTTATGAATCTGATTAATCCCTGAAAAAAAAACGATGTTTTATGAGTTGGAAATTTTATTGTGTTTCAAACCTAAATTCCGATATAAAACCCAAATATTTTATTGTACTCATCAATAAGTATTTAATTATTAGGCATAAATATTACTACGAGTATTGATTGGTTACTAACTTTATCCTAGGGTACTTCTCATGCTAGCAAATACGTATACAAAGTTTGGTGGGTTAGAGTTTATTGTGCTATTTACAGTGAATTTTTAACGACGACGTGACCTTTAAAAATGGTGAATTTTGTAAAAACGGATATCGGTCGTTGATAAAGTGACTTGAAAGGACTGTCTACAAAAAAAAATCTACGACGACATGTTGAATCTGTTGAAGAAAGAATGTCTTTTCTATTCTTCTTCTTTGGGTACCATGACCGTTCAACGATCGTTGGTTATCATGTTGGCTGCCATGTTGATGATGATCATTTTGTTGACGGCCGCTCGGAAGAGTTGAACCGTAGACTTCCCATACCATTGCCTCAAATTTTTTAACCACGATGTTCTCCTCCTCCCTGGACCACGTCTGCCTGGAATCATTCCCTCTATAATCAGATGCAAAACTTCGTATTTTTCTGGATGTCTAATAATGTGGCCAAGACATTCTAATTTGCGTCGCTTGATGGTCGTGATCACCTCCAAGTCCTTGTCCATGCGGGAGAGAACGCTGTTGTTACTAATTCTGTCTATCCAACTGATTTTCCGCAGTCGTCGATACACCCACATCTCGAATGTCTCCAGAGGTTTAAGTATTGCTTCAGGTAGCGTCCACGCTTCCATGTTGTACAAGAGAACCGGAAAGACATAGTAGCCTACCATTGTCATCCGTAGTTTCAATGATAGGTCGTGATTAGTTAAGATTTTTTTCTTCATAAATGTTGGTTGGGTCTTCTCTATTCGAATTTTCACTTCCACAGTCGGATCACACTGGTCGTTGACATTACAATCAATTTATCAACTCTCTCTATCTTTGTGCCACTGGCTGCAATACCATCATTTTCAATATTAAATTTTTTGCTTTTAATTTTAAATTTCGTTATATTTGCATTGAGTCTTAAACCAAACTGTGTACAAATGTCAGTTATTTTATCCATGAGTTTTTGTAGATCTTTTTCGTTATTAGTGATAATTAATGTATCATCGGCGTATCTGATGTTATTCATGTTAACGCCATGGATGTTGATTCCTTCAGTGGTACCAGTGAGTGCTTCATTGAATATTTCCTCTGAATAGAGGTTGAACAACAACGGCGGTGGAATACAGCCCTGACACACTCCCTTCTTTCTGTGCTATCATCAAAAACTGGGATACGTAAGAGAAGAAGAACCTACATTAGTTATGATGAAAGACCCGTTTCTCTGTATACTCAAGAGCTAGTTGAGGCTGTACGTAAAATGGTTTTGGAGAATCAACTAATTGAGCTGAAATGTAGAACAGAGACTAGAACGTGTGTTTCACTTGGTTCATTCGGATTTGGATATGAAAAAACTATAAGTAAATGGATCCGTAAATGTCTGAACGCTGACCAAAAAGGACTCGACAAGCACAGCATCTAAGTTAATTTGCAGCCGTTTCAAAGAGGATTCATTTAATTTTTTTGACTGATTGATGGTAACTATAGAAACGTGGATTTAGCGTTATGATCCAGAGACAAAACCACAATCAGAAAAGTAGAAACACGCTGGCCTGCCTCGTTCCAGAAACGCTTACAAAAATCAGCAGGAAAAGTGATTGTTTCCGTTTTTAGGACAAGGATAATTCTCACAGATTGTTTGAAATACTACAAAACAGTATCTGAAGCATATCGTTCTTTATAATTCCCTAAACATAGTCAAAAGATTGTAAAAATTCGCTGAGGAAAAGTGATTAAAGGGATGTTCTTTTTGCAAGTGCATTTGCATTTGCCCACACCACTATTAAGTCGCATTTTTTTCAGTGGAATGTAACTTTGGAGACAATGGATACTAACACGGGAAATGAAGGAAGCCTCAACCTAACTCTATCATCAGACCCAGGATTATGGGCCGATCATATAAGCGACTCAGATCGAATAGTTTTAAATTTTGGATTGTTGTAGCTTCTACTTGATGGAAATTCATTATAAATATATAATAAAAGACTGTTTTTAGTCAATTTCCACTGGTTAATTTAAATTGCGATGACGCGTTTCGCTGTCGATGCAGCTTCTTCAGATCTACATTTTACACTGTCAAGTTAGGTTTAATATTCACAGTTTTATATAACTTCTTAATTATAATATTACACCTAATTAAATTACATTGATAGTATTGGAAAATCCACACAGATTTGGAGTTAGGAGAATAAATTCAATAATGGTGAATTGCTTAAATCTACCTGGTCGTTGAGTAAAGTACCTGTAGTCCTTAATCGATTTATTTGCATTGTCTCTAAAAGGTTTAGTTTTAAACCTTTTTGTTGGGTGTGTAAAATTTTGAAATTCTTGTTAAATGTGTGATTTTCTGTTAAAAGATGATTAGCATATGTTGAATTAGATTTTCTATGGATGAAACTTTTTTCGTGTTCTGTAATTCTTTGTCTAAATGTATGTTTTAGGACATGACCCACATGTTAATTGATAAACCCCTGATTTATTGTCTTTATTGATTTGTGGTTTGTAGTTTTTAAGGTATTTCCCTATAGTATTGTTAGTCTTGTAAGCTATGTTGATATTTTTTTGATTTAAAAATTTCCCCAGTTTTTCCGTTGGTTTGCCGAAATAGGTTAAGCATTTAAAAGTGGTATGTCTGTCCTTAAAACGTGGGTATATTTCTGAGATAGCCTTGTTTCTAAGTTTTTTCGTAACGATACTATTGATTAAAGTAACCGAATAACCGTTGTTAACGGCTACTTGTTTTATGTAGTTTAATTCTTTAGTAAAATTTTCTTCTGATAAGGGGATATTAGTTAGTCTATGTATAAAACTATGATAAGCGGCAAGTTTATGATGGTTAGGGTGGTGTACATACAATATTTTTCAATATTAGTGTTCCGTCGGAACACACGCATAGAAAGTTGAAATTTCGTACTAATATAGGAATTGATGGCTTCATCAGAGCCGTATAGTGTTCTTCTTCGTCTTTCTCTTAAATCCTTTTTCCCTGTCAGGTGTCGGATATTAATTTGTCTATGTATCTGCAATTGTAGGTTCCATCCTTTCTATCCAGTCCTTCCACCTTTTCCTGTCCATCAGCATTTTGTGCATATTTTCTATTGTTTTTCCCTTTGCTTTTCCTATCTCTTCAATGCCCTTCATCCAAGTTAGTCTTGGTCTTCATCTCTTTCGCTTCTTGCTGTTTTCATTTCCAGTATTCTTCTTGGTATTCTGTCGCTGTCCTTTTTAATTGATTTAATCAAATATCATACCAAATTTGAACCTAAATATAGTATCAAAAACTCATACGAACTCGTGAATAAAGTTAAGAATATAACAATACCAGATAATTCTAAATTAGTCTCTTTCGATGTCAAAAACTTATTTCCAAGTGTTCTTCCAGACGAAACAATAATTTTAATAGAGAACCTATTAACAAAAAACAAAGTAAATGAAGTTATAAAAATGGACATAATTAATTTATTAAGAACTTGCCTAAGACAAAATTATTTTTCATTTAACAATACATTCTAAAATAGTACGGAAGGGTTAATTATGGGGAGTCCATTAAGTCCATTACTTGGCGAAATTTTCATGGACAGTATTAAAACAATGATATTTAACAACCATAACAACAATAGTAGTAATTGTCTATACTGGTATCGATACGTAGACGATATAATTGTATGCTTTACAGGTACGGACAGACAATTAACTCACTTTTTACAGTATATTAATTCTTTACATAGAAATATCAGTTTTACAATGGAAGAAGAAGTCGAAGGGATATCACAAACCTTGTCATACAGATACCACAATTCACAATAGTTCTCACCACCCTAACCATCATAGTTTTATACATAGACTAACTAATATCCCCTTATCAGAAGAAAATTTTACTAAAGAATTAAACTACATAAAACAAGTAGCCGTTAACAACGGTTATTCGGTTACTTTAATCAATAGTATCGTTAAGAAAAAACTTAGAAACGAGGCTATCTCAGAAATATACCCACGTTTTAAGGACAGAAATACCACTTTTAAACGCTTAACCTATTTCGGCAAACCAATGGAAAAACTGGGGAAATTTTTAAATCAAAAAAATATCAACATAGCTTACAAGACTAACAATACTATAGGGAAATACCTTAAAAACTACAAACCACAAATCAATAAATCAGGGGTTTATCAATTAACATGTGGGTCATGTCCTAAAACATACATCGGACAAACTGGACTTACATTTAGACAAAGAATTATAGAACACGAAAAAAGTTTCATCAATAGAAAATATAATTCAACATATGCTAATCATCTTTTAACAGAAAATCACACATTTAACAAGAATTTAAAAATTTTACACACCCAACAAAAAGGTTTAAAACTAAACCTTTTAGAGACAATGCAAATAAATCGATTAAGGACTACAGGTACTTTACTCAACGACCAGGTAGATTTAAGCAATTCACCATTATTGAATTTATTCTCCTAACTCTAAATCTGTGTGGATTTTCCAATATTATTAATGTAATTTAATTAGGTGTAATATTATAATTAAGAAATTATATAAAATTGTGAATATTAAACCTAACTTGACAGTGTAAAATGTAGATCTGAAGAAGCTGCATCGACAGCGAAACGCGTCATCGCAATTTAAATAAACCAGTGGAAATTGACTAAAAACAGTCTCTTATTATATACGAATAGTTTTAGTTAGAAAAGGTCCATTATCTCCTTTATTCCATTACGATTTCCCGTTTGACAATTAAAATCCAAATCGAAGATTTAATAAAAAACACTATCATAGGATTTTAAAAAATGGAGAACAAGTCCCGAGAGATTGGCTGATATATTCTGTGTTTAAAGGTTTCGTGTTCTGTTTTTTTTCTTGCACACTTTTTGATTATTCAAAATTAAGTTCGTTTTCAAATGAGGATTATAGAAACTGGAAAAATATTGGTGTACCTCACCAATATTTTTCCAAAAAGGATGAAGCATAAGGACTCAAAAACTCATGTAGATAATTTGAAATCATGGATAGAGCTAAAACGAAAGTTGGAAACATGTTAAATAGTAGATGCAACTACACAGAGGTTTATTAATGCTGAAATTAAATATTGGCATAAAGTCATTTACGTATAATATCAGTTATTAAATTGCTTGGAGAAAGTTCTCTAGCAATATAATAATGAAAAATTTCTAAAGTTAATTCAATTGTTAGTTGAATTTGACCCAATAATGGAGGAATACGTTCGTAGAATCCTCAACAATGAAGAAAATAGAGTGTCATATTTCGGGAAAAACACCCAGAATAAAATAATTGGATTATTACATAATAACATATGTCTTATGTAATAAAAGTTCAAAAAGCGGAGAAGGAGGCAGCGAACTTTTTTAATATGGTTCCAACGCTATATACATTTTTTGCCTCATCGACTTTTCGGTGGGTCATATTAAGAGAACACCTCAATACTCTTACATTAAAAACCATTGAGCGACACTCGTTGGGAAAGTCGTATAAATTCTCTTAAACCTTTACGTTTGTAAAAAGGAGATATTCATGATGCTTTATTAAGTATTTGTGAGAATGCCGAAATAGATAATATGTTTCGAGATGAGGCCAACTGTTTATTGACCATAATAAACCAATTTAAGTTTTTATGTTCAATTGTTACTTGTTATAAAACTTTGAATCGTATTAAACCGATAAATAAGCTTCTTCAATCCAAAGATTTTGATTTATCCCAAGTCACTAATTTATTAAATAGCTCATTAATTTTTTTTACAGAATTAAGATCGGATGAATCCTTTGACATTACCTTAGAAGCTGAAAATTTAGCCAGCGAAATCGATGTAAAAAAAACCTTAAACTGACTACATCATGCTCGGACTACAAAATGAAATTATTCATATGAAAGTTTAGACGAACAGATACAAGATCCAAAACAAAAATATAAAAAATAGATTTTTTTTCTTCACTATAGATCAAGCGATCAGTGCATTGGAGCTGAGATCCAACTTACTGAGTAGCCATAATGACTTTTTTGAATTTTTATATGATGTTTATAAACTTAAAGACATGTGTATAAATGAATTACTGGCACATTGTAAAGATCTCGAAAACGTCTTGACAGATGGTGATTCGTCCGATCTTAACGTTTTAGATCTGGCTGACGAAATAGGCCTTGTTTCTTCACTTTTAACTAAGAAAGAAAGTCCAGTTGACGTTCTTAAATTCATTACTTCCCTTAAAAATAGGCTAAATTTAAGTATTGCTCTGAGAATTTTGTTAACGCTGCCCATAACTGTTGCTACCGGCGAAAGAACTTAAATTAAAAATAATATTTTTTTTTTTAAGAACTATGATTACACAAAATCGTCTTAAGGGGTTAGCAGTGTTGGCCATTGAACACGAATTGAGTAGTAAATTAGATCTCAAAGAAATTATTCGCGATTTTGCAAAAATGAAACTTCAAAAAAGTTGTTTTAATTTAGGTTTAGACTTTATATATTTTTGTAATAGTTTTGTTCATTATTTTAAAAGTATATTTAAATTATCTCTGAAAATAGTAGGTACTAGTTTAGGTTTGTAAGTTCGTTGTCGTTAGCTCGTTAAAAATGTAAACTTTGTTTTTCAATAAAACCATTTTTCGTAAATCTGTATTAGTATTAATTACACTGGTCAACACAAGTCTTGTTTCCTTTACTTTTTTTTCTGTTTTTGGGTATTTCTATGGCCCTGACTATGAAAAAAATACTGGGAGATTGCTAACAGCTTTACCTTTTGAAATATACAGTTTTATTATTTTGCCAAAAAAATAATACATTATGTTAACAAAATTTCTATTGAACACTAGCAAATGATCTTTTATAAGATTTCCTTGAACGAACGACTTTAGGTAGATCTCGTTGCAAACTCCAGCAGTAGTCTGCCATCATATGTGAGTCCCACCGCCCCTGATAACGCTCTTCCATTGTCCGAAGATCCTGATGAAATCTTTCACCCTGCTCCTCACTAAAATCACTCAGATTTTGTGGAAATCGGTCTAAATGCGAGTGCAGGAAGTGGATTTTTATGCTCATGTTGCACCCTAGCTCTTGCAAGTTCAATAGCATGCACTCAACAAGCTCGACATGGTCGTCAGATTTCTTTTTTGCCTAGGAAGCTACTCATAACCAAAACAAATGAATTCCAAGTTTTGGATTCGACTTCAGTCATTGATTTGACAAAATTAGGATCTTTCACGAGTTGCCTAATCTGTGGCCCATCAAAAATATCAGCTTTCAATTTTTCTGAACTTAATCCTGGAAACTTGCGTGAAAGAAAATTAAAACATTCGCCACATTTGTCAAGCGCCTTCACAAACTGTTTCATTATGCCGAGTTTAATATGAAGTGGTGGAAGTATGATGCGGTCTCGGCTAACTAAAGGCAGGTTTATAACATTTTTTGTACCAACTTTTAGCTCTTCCCGCACTGGCCAAACTTTTTGTGACCAATGGTGTTGTTTGTCACGACTATCCCAGAGACACATGAAACAAGGGAACTTTGTGTACCCCCCTTGTTGACCTAAAAGAAAGTTAACCATTTTCAGATCAACACAAATGACCCATTTGTGGTCTTGATACGTAATTTTTTCCATAACCTTAGAAACATTTACGTATTCTTCTTTTAAAGTCGTCGAATGTGCAATAGGTATAGATCCGTACTTGTTACCGTTATGAAGCAAAACACACTTTAAACTTATTTTGCTGATGTCAATGAAAAGACGCCAATCACTAGGTTGGTACGGTTTTAATCCCATCTGCTGCAAAATACCACCAACATCGTTACAAAAAACTAAATCCTTCTCTTGAGAAAAGAAAAATACGGTAACAGATTTTTTTCTCGGGTACGATAAAATGTAATGTTGGTTTCCGGAGTAAGCAAATTTTTTTCTTTTAAACGAGATGTTAAAATTGCAGAAGCTTCTTTTGGTAAGTTCAGATCTCTTACTAAGTCATTTAGTTCTTTCTGATTAAATGGTTGAGGTTCTGAAAGGCTACATTTGTAGTCTGAATCAGAGTCTTCACTTGATGTATTTCGTTCGGGTTCACAAAAATTTGGAACATCAGCAGATTTAGATGTGCTGGGTTGTACCTCTTGTGATTTTAATTGAGGTCCTTGAGCAGAAGATAAGTTAGGATATGACCACTTACTTCGATTTCCAGGGTTAATTCCGTTTATTTTCACAACGCAGAAGTTGCAATCGTCATGATGGTTTCGAGGTTCTCGCCAAATCATGGGTGTTACGAACATTATTGCATCTCTTTTTCCACTGAACCATAACCGTAGACATACCACACATTTCTGGCATACAATATGAGGAACCCATGCCTTGTCCTGATTACACAATTTTATTTTAAAGTATTGATGATACGCAGTTTTCACAAAGTCCGATATAGGTTTTCGATATTTTGCAAATATATATTCACCACAAATATAGCAAAAACAATCGGAATTAAGCACACAACATCTTCTTGACGAAGCCATATCTAAAACAACAACAAAATATATTTTAGTGTCCAATAAAAAACGAAAATCTAAGTAAAAATAGTAAATGAGGGTAGTTAGCTATAACTCAAAAACAAAAGCTGTTAGAGAAAAATTGTTACCATATTTAAAAAATACGCGTCAATTTGAGATAGAAACAAAAAAAAATCACAGGAAACAAGCAATTTTCTTTTTTTTTTTGTTGACCAGTGTTATCAGTATTAGTATTAATTCAATTATATGTCATTTTCCTAGTTAATATAGTTTCCTTTAAGCTTGGGTGCGGCGACATTTTTTGAGTTTGCCTAGGGCTGGGCCTGCTGAGATATTTAAGAAATATTGAGCCGTGAAAGAGTTAAAATGTGAAAAAATGAATTAAAATAGAAGAAAAGTGGTATTTACGGCCAAAATTAGGCTGAGGAAACTCGTTTACATTATGTTGGCACTGTTTTAAAGTAGTTAAATTGATTTCCAAGCTATACCGAAAAATTTCCAAAAATCAGTAATTTGCCTCCACTAATCACAATAAATTTATGAGTAAAAAGTGTTCATTACACTCTGTCTATCAAAACGCTCCAAACAAAACCTTGAACTAAAATTTATGGTGTCAACCTCAATCCCGTTAATTCCATAGTTTACCTCTTTAAGTATTGAATGAGCACAGTTTCGGGTCGTGTAATAACACTATTCCGGGGCAAAATGTCAAATTGTTAATTAAGGGTCGAAAGTTTCTAGCAATTAACAATTAAATAACTTAATTTTATTAATCTTAGTTTGTATTTATTGTGAATAATGAATTTGCCTTTAAGGCACCATTATTTCGGCGGAACGAACATGAACCGGATTGAATAGTTGATTGTCTTACGGAAAATGAACATATTCGTAATACTTGAGGATAAATTTTGAAAGTGGGTTAATTGGAACTATAGCTGAGAAATCTAACTTGTCGATACATATACTCTCTGTCCGAAAAAAAAACCGAAACTTCAGCCTTAATACGACATTTGGTGAATTAATTCGCTGAAGCACTTTTTTTTGGTATACTGTTAAAGACACAACGCAATTGAACACTTTGGAGAATCTCGAGCGATTGCTCTTGACATATCCAAGGCGTTCGACCGTGTTTGGCACGATAGGCTGTTGGCTAAGCTACGCTCTTTTTTTTATGGGTCTAGCATACGCTCTGCAGGGAAATCCCTAAAGCGCTCCAGGAGCGGCACGTGTGCGGAAAAAGCGATTCACATTGTTCTTGAATCGCCTATGGTATATCTGAAAAGTTCTGTTTGTGGCTCTCATGTTTCCTCAGAGAGCGTTCTTTACGGGTGGCAGTCGACGGATTTCTTTCTAACACCTTCACTATCAACGCCGGTGTATCTCAAGGCTCCACACTGTTTCCTACTCTTTTTCTCATTTACATTAACGATCTGCTGAAAAAGACCGAGAATCCAATCTACAGCTTTGCAGATGACAGTACGCTTGTCTCTTCATTCACTTTGAACGCTCGGACAACGACTACTCAGACGAATATCCGCAGACAGCAGGAAGTCATTCAACTTAACAAAGACCTGGAAGAAAGTCTATCTTGGAGTGACAGTAACCAAGTGGAATTTAACGCTACAAAAACCCTGGCGACAGTTTTTTCTAAAAAAAGTTAACGTTGCTGAACCCGACATAGCTATGTCGGGGCACTCCATTCCTCTAACATCGTCACTTAATTTGTTGGGCGTTAACTTGGGAGCAAATATGTCCTGGCATGAACATATTGCAGGCATAGCAAGGAGAGCTTCTTAAAAATTGGGAATATTATTTCGAACCAGAAAGCTTTACACTCCACAACAACTGTTAATTCTTTACAAAGCTCACTATGGAATACTGCTACCATGTTTGGGGCTCCGCTCCCAAACAAACACTGCATTTGTTGGATTCTATTCAGAGAAGAGCTGTTCGCCTGATTGGAGACCCGGAACTGACCGGCGGCCTAGATTCGCTGGAACATCGAAGAACGGTTGGCGACTTGAGCCTATTCTTCACACACATGGAAAGTGTTCGAAGGATGTGGCCCGCTTAATTCCCCCTAGAGTGGTGCATGTTAGAAGTACACGTCGCGCTAATACTTCACATCCGTATGAGGTTTAGCCTGTTACTCCTCGTACAACGCTTTTCAAGCAGTCTTTTATATGGAGAACATCATCCCTTTGGAAGAATTTGCCCAGGGCTATTTTTCCCACCGAATACAATTTACAACGCTTCAAGAACAATGTGAAACGCTTTTTCCGCACACATGCAGCTCCTGAAGCACTTTACCGACTTCCCTGTAGCACGTGTGTTAGATAAAAAAAAAGAGCGTGGTCATTACGGCTTGAACATTTTCAGTCACATTCAGATTCAAAATCTGTTTGTTGTACAGATGTAATTTGCGAGGTTTTTCCTAAAATCTTCTTTTTCTTCTTCTGACTTCTAGCTAAGCACTTCTTCTTCCAGTCCCACGTGCCCACATAATCTTGAGGTCATATCCCATTCTTTTCTCTAATATTAAGAGCTAATTTTCCTGTGCTTGCCGGTAGATTGTGGCCACGTCCGGTATTCCACACCAGTCTCTAATATTCCGAAGCCAAGAGGAGGTTTTCTTCTAGGCCCACGCCTACCCTCAATTTTTCCCTGAAGAATCAATTTAGGGATGTAATATCAGGGCCTTCTGAGTATGTGACCCAGACCACAGAGAGACACTTCTTCTTTTAACGAGGTTCAGTAATTTCCTTTCGGCTCCTGCCCTTTGAGTTGAGAGGCGGTCAGTCCAAGATATACGCAGCAACCTTCGAAGAGTCCACACCTCAGAAGCCTCAATGCGGTTCAGTGATCTTATCTTCCATGACCAAGTTTCGGCACCATACAACAAAATAGTCCAAACGTAACATTTAATGACCTAGAGACGCAGATCGAGTGGCATACGTTGTTGGCATAGTGCATTTTTGATCTTGTAAAAGGTTGTTCTTGCAATGCCTATTTGTGTTTTGATCTCCTCGTTACAGTTCCATTTCTCATTCAAGACTGAACCATGATATTTAAATTTGGAAACTCGTTCGATTTAATTATTATTTATCGTGAGTGAGTCGTTAGCATGTTGTTCTCTGCTGTTAGGCACTTAGACCTGTTTTCTTTGTTCCCTGCTCTATAGATCATTACTCCATCTCTTTCTTGGACGTCTCATTGATCTTTTTCCATTCGGTGACTTGTCTCTTACTAACTGTATTGTTCTGTTGTTCGCCATTCCCCCTATGTATTGATCCCAATCCATTTGTCTTCCTCTTATCCACTGGTTGATATTTTCTATGTCATATGTGCGTCTTATGTCTTCACTCTTTTCTCTATACCTCAGTGTCTTGTTTATATATCTCCTAAGTATTCTCATTTCAACTGATTCCAGCATCCTCTGTGTTATACTTGTATCGGGTCTTGTTTCAGATGAGTAAGTCATTACTAGTCGTATTACGCTCTTGTATATTCATGTTTTGGTCTTAATCAAGAGGAATTTATTTCTAAATACGGTATCATTGAGGTATTTCGCTTTCTCATTAGCCTTGTTGACTTGATGTTTTACTTCTTCCTCAATTTTTCTGATACTAGATATTCTAATGCCCAGGTAATCGAAATCCATCACCTGTTCTAGTGGTTTATCTTCCACCGCCAGCTTGCACCTGATCGGCTCATTTACTATTACTATTGTCTTAGTTTTTAGTGTTCCGTACGGAACACTTATAAGATCACTTCGGTGTCTGTCTGTCTGTCTGTCTGTCACACCCGATTCAAATTTTGAACAACCACAACCAAGACAAGCTAGAGAACAGAAAACAGCAGTATCGATCAAAAACAAAGCCAAAGAAAACAACATAATATTCACTAGAGCTGATAAGGGTAAGTCTGTGGTAGCTATTTCTAGAGAACAATATATATTTAAAACTCTTTCTTTTCTTCACACAGACAAATTTCAAGTATTAAATAATGACCCAACAAAAGTCTACCAAAAACTAATAAAATCTACTTTAAAAGATCTCACAATTTTCGATGATTTTGAAAAAAGTACTTTAACAATAATGAACCCACAGGCTCCAAAATTATATTTCCTAATTAAATTACATAAAAAGGATTTCCCTATTAGACCAGTTGTATCGTTTGTTACGGCACCATCAATCAAATTATCACAAAAACTCATCCCTTTACTACGACAACATTTCAAATTTAAACCGAAATATAGTATATCCAACACCTATGAACTAATTGATAAAATTAAAAATATTAACTTACCGGAAAATTCTAGAATTATCTCATTTGATGTACAAAACTTATTTCCTAGTATCCCACCATATGAAGTCATAGAATTAGCAGATACGCTCTTAATCAAGAATAAAGTAAAACTTATTAAACGGGATATTTTAGATTTACTTACGACGTGCTTGGATCAAAACTATTTTGAATTCAACGATAACTTTTATACATCTAAAGAAGGTCTAATAATGGGTAATCCTTTAAGCCCTTTACTAGCAGAAATTTTTATGGATCATTTAGAACTAAAAATTCATCAAAACGTGGTAAGCAAAAATATTGTTTACTGGTATAGATATGTTGGCGATATCATTTTTTGTTTCACGGGAACAGATAGACAACTAACAATCCTCATTAACTTCCTAAATAATTTGCATTCTAATATAACTTTCTTGGACATATCTATATCAAAAGTGAACAATAAACAGGATTTCTCGATTTTTCACAAACCTTCACATACTGACACAGTCATACACAATAGTTCATCCCACCCTTATCCTCACAAAATGGCAGCTTTTAACTCTTTCATATATAGATTGTTACATATCCCCATGACTAAAACTAATTTTAACAAAGAATTCAACATAATCATACAAATAGCAATTAATAATGGATATGACCCCAACATTATAGATAAGATCTTGAATAAAAAATCCTTTAAACAAGCAATCTCTCTAATTTATCCCACAATTAATGACAAAAAAGGAAATTTTAGTACACTCACATACACAGGGAAAATAACTAGAACAATTTCCAAACATTTAATAAAAAAAACCGGTCAAGTGCAAGTTGAACTTGCACAATTAGTGTTCCGTACGTTGATTGTTTTTAAAATAAAAAATTTTGTTAGGGTGGTATAAAATGATCAGTGACTTCACAAAACAGACCCCAAATGAGTTTTCATCAAAGTTTGTTTCCAATCTTTACTGAAAACTGGTGACCTCGAAATTTTGTTTTTTTTTTCTATACCAGATAAATTATTAAAGGTAATGATAATTTTCGTTCAATCTATACCCCGTGGAGAATATTCCAGGATTTTTTCAAAATTTTTTGATCAGTACTTTTCGAGATAAGGTAGGGGACAGCGATTTTTCACGATTTTTTAAAAGTAATACGAAGAAAAGTGTGCGCAAGTATTACATTATATATATATATATATATATATATATATATATATATATATATATATATATATATATATATATTTTACTCGTGTTTTCACAAGCTTTCATTTGACACCACTCTCGATGACCTAGTAAAAAAATTTTTTTTTTTCACTTCCGATTTCACCCCTCAAAACGAATCCCTTAAGTCAAAATTTATGTTACGGTATATAAAATGATCAGTGACTTCACAAAACACACCCCCAAATAAGTTTTCAACAAAGTTTATTTCCAATCTTTACTGAAAACTGGTGACCTTGAAATTTTGTTTTTTTTCTATACCAGATAAATTATTAAAGGTAATGATAATTTTCGTTCAATCTATACCCCGTGGAGAATATTCCAGGATTTTTTCAAAACTTTTTGATCAGTACTTTTCGAGATAAGGTAGGGGACAGCGATTTTTCACGATTTTTTAAAAGTAATACGAAGAAAAGTGTGCGCAAGTATTACATTATATATATATTTTTTACTCGTGTTTTCACAAGCTTTCATTTGACACCACACTCGATGATCTAGTAAAAAAATTGTTTTTTCACTTCCGATTTCACCCCTCAAAACGAATCCCTTAAGTCAAAATTTATGTTACGGTAATATAAAATGATCAGTGACTTCACAAAACACACCCCAAATAAGTTTTCAACAAAGTTTATTTCCAATCTTTACTGAAAACTGGTGACCTTGAAATTTTGTTTTTTTTCTATACCAGATAAATTATTAAAGGTAATGATAATTTTTCGTTCAATCTATACCCCGTGGAGAATATTCCAGGATTTTTTCAAAATTTTTTGATCAGTACTTTTCGAGATAAGGTAGGGGACAGCGATTTTTCACGATTTTTTAAAAGTAATACGAAGAAAAGTGTGCGCAAGTATTACATTATATATATATTTTTTTACTCGTGTTTTCACAAGCTTTCATTTGACACCACACTCGATGATCTAGTAAAAAAATTTTTTTTTCACTTCCGATTTCACCCCTCAAAACGAATCCCTTAAGTCAAAATTTATGTTACGGTAATATAAAATGATCAGTGACTTCACAAAACACATCCCAAATAAGTTTTCAACAAAGTTTATTTCCAATCTTTACTGAAAACTGGTGACCTTGAAATTTTGGTTTTTTTTCTATACCAGATAAATTATTAAAGGTAATGATAATTTTCGTTCAATCTATACCCCGTGGAGAATATTCCAGGATTTTTTCAAAATTTTTTGATCAGTACTTTTCGAGATAAGGTAGGGGACAGCGATTTTTCACGATTTTTTAAAAGTAATACGAAGAAAAGTGTGCGCAAGTATTACATTATATATATATTTTTTACTCGTGTTTTCACAAGCTTTCATTTGACATCACACTCGATGATCTAGTAAAAAAATTTTTTTTTCACTTCCGATTTCACCCATCAAAACGAATCCCTTAATTGAAAATTTATGTTACGGTGATATAAAATGATCAGTGACTTCACAAAATACACCCCAAATAAGTTTCAACAAAGTTTATTTCCAATCTTTACTGAAAATTAATGACCTTGAAATTTCTGTTTTTTTTTATATATCAGATAAATTATTACAGGTAATGCACTCGTGATAATTTTCGTTCAATCTACACCCCGTGGAGAATATTCCAGAATTTTTTCAAAATTTTTTGATAAGTACTTTCCGAGATAAGGCGGGTGGACAGCGATTTTTCGCGATTTTTTAAAAATAATACAAAGAAAAGTGCGCGCAAGTATTACATTATATATATATTTTTTACTCGTGTTTTCACAAGCTTTCATTTGATACCACACTCGATTACCTAGTAAAAAAAATTTTTTTTCACTTCCGATTTCACCCCCCCCAAAACTAACCCCTTAAGTCAAAATTTAACTTTCAAAACTACATGGCTCTGATGAGGCCATCAATTCCTATATTACTACCAAATTTCAACTTTCTATGACAAATAGTTTCGGAGAAAATCGGGTGTGACAGACGGACAGACGGACAGACGGACAGACGGACAGACGGACAGACGGACAGACGGACAGATAGACGGACAGACACCGAAGTGATCTTATAAGTGTTCCGTACGGAACACTAAAAAGAACTCCTTAAGGAGTATAATTTTGAATAATAAAACCAAATCTAAGAAATCCTTAAAATCAGGAGTTTATTTATTAAACTGATCTTTTGAAACTCGCAATAAGGAACATAAACATAGTTATTTAAAAAATAAGAACAATTCACATTACGCAACCCATATAATAAACGAATCCCATAATTTTGATGATACGTTAAACATCCTACATGTAGAAAATAAATCTAAAAAATTAAATTTGCTTGAATGTCTTGAAATTAACAAACGGAAAAACTTCAATCAATTATTAAACGAACAGGTAGACTTAAACCATTCACTCTTACTTACTCTTTATTAGTTCTCGGAAATAGTACCATAGATTTGCATTCTTAAAATAATTCTGTCTGTAAATAATATAATAAAATGATTAGCATAATCTTAGGAATTACGGATAGTTTTAAGCACTTTATAACCAAGATTAGCACCAAATATTTTTCTTTCTTATTTACTTCTGAAGAAGCCATTGTATGGTGAAACAATTGTCAAGTGACTTTAAATATATTGGAAATTAAAACATAGTGTTGTTTTTATATAATTTTATTATGAATTTCCAACAAGTATCGGCTAACATAATCAAAGAACCTACTTTAGTTTATATCTAGCTAATAATTCTGTATATTATTTGTACTTGACAAAGCTACATTGTTAGCGAAACGCGTTGTACTGAAAAATAAAAATATTGTAGAGATTTTATGTTTAAATAATCAGTTTTTTGTACTATTTAATATGAGTTTCCATCAAGAAAAAGCCACAACAGTTCAAAATCTTTATTTTGGCAGTCGTTTTTTTTACAGAATCTCAACCCTGATTCTTATTTCCGTGCAACTTCCATGATTGTTAAAACAATCTTGAGGAAGTCAGTCATTTAATTTGGGTGTCTAAGTACAGTTTGTTGGTAGACAATGCTTCCATAGAAATTTAACAAACAGGAAATCTATGGAATACTGTACCAGAGGAACTCATGCCTTAATTTATTTTAAATTTATGATATTAAATTTATAATATATACATATATCGCTTTACAGCCTCCAAATGAATTTCTATTGAACAGTCCTAATATACATAGTTCAGCGCTTTGTGTGCGTCTTAAAAAACGACTCTACAGCGGTTTTCAACTTGTCATCTGGAGACGAGTTTCGGCCCCCGAGGTCTTTTCTTAGATGTGTGAATAAAAATATGTCACAGGACGTTAAACCAGGGCTATAAGGTTAATGTTATAACTCGATGAATTGACGGTCTTCGGTAAGACGACTCAATTTTCGCCCTCTTTAGAGGTGGAGAGCTCTTTTGAGCTCATTGCATTGACTCCTGTTTTGTGGAAAAATTACAGTAGAACACCCGAGTGTCAATACCTGTAACAATATGCGAAAAATACTTCTCATCGTTCTCTAAAGCGACCATATATTCTTTAAAAGTTTCTTTCCTCGTCAGTTTCTGCTTTGGTACGGGCAGTTTAAGGTAAGAAACTGTTTTCATTCCCAAATCTTCGTGCAGAGTATATCTAAGATCATCGTAAATTCAGTCTTTATCTGGTTAAATTTTTTCACTTCCAATTTCACTCCCCAAAACTAACCCTTTAAGTCAAAATTTAACTTTCAAAACTACATGGCTCTGATGAGGCCATCAATTTCTATATTAGTGCCAAATTTTAACTTTCCTTGTCAAATAGTTTCGGAGAAACTCGGGTGTGACAGACAGACGGGCAGACAAACGGGACACCGAAGTATGCCTTACGGAACACAAGACATTCTTGCACAAAAAATCTAAAACTTAGAAACCTTCCAACATAATAGATCAAAAATCGATGACGAGGGTATGGATATTTTACACAGAAAAGACCTTCTTCCTACAGCAAAAGTTTAAAAATTTACGCCTAATTTAAAAGTCGCTGATTATGATTGACAAAGAGCTCAGAATAAAAAAGACCTGTTTCGAAAGGACGTTATTTTTTACATCCAGAAGTCGAAATCTCCAACGGATCATTGATATGGCAGAAACAGGTGTCATGATTGACACACTCTGTCTATTTTTTTTTTGTCTCTGAGTATGAATAATAATTACTTTTAGTTATGTTTACCGCCTTAAAAAAAAGAAAAAAAAGTTCATAAAATAGGTTTTTTTCTGTTCTTGAATCATTAATGGCCGTACCTAATTACATTTTTATTACCGGCCCATTTATTAAATTCTTTTCAAACTTAATGTGACGGGACATAAAAGGAAATAAACTGAAAATATGTTTTGAAAAGAAATTTTTAAATTGTGTTATTCAGATTCTTTCAACGTGTTTTCTATGGCCTTAATTTAGATTATTCATATAAAAAATTTAATATTCTCCGGAAATTTATTTTTTCCGATCATATAATTTCCATATATTTTCTAATTTTTTAATGGATTCGCAATAAATATAGCCTATACAAAATCGTATATGATAAAGATATAACGTTTTAAAATTTCAATTTTGATCCTGTGCAATATTACTAATCACCAGGCTCCTACCATGAGCTTGTTAATAAATTGCCAATGTTATTAGTAAGGAAACCCAAATATGCAAGTGAAAAACTTTAAAATATGCGCATAAATATGCAAATAATTTTCTCAAAATATGCACATACATGTTGTAAATATCCAGTAAAAAAAATCGAAATAGACTTGAAAATTGTAAATTTATTGTTTCACATTACATGATACGAGTACTATACAAAAGTAGCAATAAAAAACCCATTTTAAATTTTCAACATACAGGACGAATGAACTAAATCTAAATATAATATTATACAAAGTAAAAAATAAATATAAATAATAATGTGTTTTTTTACTTTACTTAAAGATGAACATATAATAATAATAATAATAATAATAATAATATAGCCGGAATAAAATCTTAGCCGGAACGGAATACACAGCCAGACATGAGTCAGCGGCAAAAGTTGTTCACCAAGCACTAGCCACAACATACAAGCTCATAGAAAACACAGATCCCTTTAGATAGAAAACAAAATCAGCAACATCAGGAGAGATCTAGGACATCTTACCCAGTTTATAAGCGGGAACGCGTCCAAACGTGTCACACAGGGGGCAAACAAGATCAGATCTAAGTCTCCCAACAGAACACTGCCAGAAATCCTCGATACCTTGAAACAAAAACTATCTGTATATGCCGCAAGACTCCGTAGATACAAAGAATCAAATGAGAGGAAAGACACCAACAACCTCTTCCGAAGAAGCGAAAAACAGTTCTACCGGAAAACTATGTACAACAAACAGATAGCAGTGACTGAACCACCAAACAAACAAGAACTCACAGATTATTGGAAAAGTATCTGGTCAGAACCCAAACAACACAATAATAACACCCCCTGGATCAAAGCCGAAGAAGACAAACATAAACATGTGACAGAACAAGAAGATACCACATTTAATACACAAGAAATTACAGAAACTATCAAACACACACACAACTGGAAATGTCCTGGAATAGACAATATACAAAACTTCTGGTACAAACAGTTTACCACCACACACGAAGCACTCACACACCAAATCAACAAAGCCATTCTACAACCACACACATTTCCCACTTTCCTCACACAAGGAATAACATACGTTAAACCCAAAAGCTCAGACACCACAAACCCGTCAAACTACCGACCTATCACCTGTCTTCCAACCCTATACAAGATCATCACAGCCACAATTTCGAAGAAAATAGAACAACACCTAACAGACAACAATATCCTCACAGAAGAGCAGAAGGGATGCAGGAAAAATAGTCGAGGATGCAAAGAGCAGCTGATTATAGATAGCGTGATTATGGGACAAACCAGAAAAGAACACAGAAACCTTCACATCGGTTACATAGACTATAAAAAAGCCTTCGACTCCATACCCCACAGCTGGTTAATTAGGGCCCTAGAAATCTATAAAATCAACCAACACCTCAGGCAGTTTCTCGCGCAAATTATGAAAACATGGAAAACCAAAATACGCCTAGAAACACAAACCGAACGGATCCAAACAGAAGAGCTGTTCATCAGACGGGGTATATTTCAGGGAGACTCGCTCAGTGCTCTATGGTTTTGCCTCTGTCTCAATCCACTCTCAAATATACTAAGCAGAACAGAGCATGGCTTCAATATCAGACACCAAAAAGTGAATCAACATAAAATAAACCACCTCCTATATATGGACGACATAAAACTCTACGCTGCCACACAAACACAGCTGAAAGAACTCCTCAAAATCACAGAAATATTCACCTTAGATGTCAATATGGAATTTGGTATAAGTAAATGCAAAGTGCTCCACATCAACAAAGGCCAATGGAAGGGCCACCATGAGACAGAAACCATCAACAATGAAACGCTCGATAACATGTTCGATAAAGAAACATACAAATATCTAGGCTTCCAACAAAGCACCAAACTCAACCACACTCACATCAAAACAGAGCTCAGAACCGAATTCAAAAACAGACTGACGAAACTTTTGCAAACAAAACTGAACTCTAAGAATCTCACTAAAGCCATCAACACGTTCGCTATACCTATACTCACATATTCATTTGGTATCATCAAATGGTCACAAACAGACATAGAAAATATTCACATCCTTATACGATCTCAATTCACCAAATACAGGAAATTACACCCCAACGCATGCAAAGAAAGACTTACCATCGAGAGGAAGGCAGGAGGAAGAGGAATTATAGATATCAGATCATTACACGCAAAACAAATACGAACACTTAGGAAATTCTTTCACAGCAAGCAAACCAGCCTCCACACAGCGACAGTGAAAGCAGACAAAAACTACACACCTCTCGACTTAGCCCGGGCAGACCACTCAGCAGATACCCACAGTCACACCCAATTACAACAGGAAAAAATGAAAACGTGGTCAGAGAAAACACTCCACGGAAAACACAGATACCACATAGAACAAGACCACGTAAATAAAAAACAATCATACACCTGGTTACGGGATGGGCAGCTATTCCCTGAGACTGAAGGCTTCTTACTTGCCATCCAGGATAAAGTCATATTAACCAGAAACTACCAAAAGTATATCATCAAAGACCCGACTATTGCAGAGGACAGATGTAGGAAATGCCACCAGCAGAAAGAAACGATCGAACACATAACGAGCGGATGTAAAATATTGGCCGGAACGGAGTACACAGCCAGGCATGATTCAGCTGCCAAAGTGGTTCACCAAGCACTAGCCACAACATACAGACTCATAGAAAACACAGATCCCTACTACAAATACACCCCAACATCCATACTTGAAAATGAAGATTACAAGCTCTACTGGGATATCGGTATCCATACAGATAAAACAGTCTCCGCCAATAGACCCGATATTACTTTTCAGTGCAAAAAAGGAAAAGTCACCTATCTGATTGACATAGCTGTCCCCAACGACACAAACATCCAAGCGAAATACACAGAAAAAATTTCCAAATACACAGACCTTGCAACGGAAATAAAAAGGCTATGGAGACAGGAAAAAGTCATCATTGTCCCCCTCATTATATCAGCCACAGGCCTTACACCAATAACATTCACACCACATTTAGTGCAATTGGGACTCAACACAGACATACACAGAAACATTCAGAAGTCAGTCATTTTGAAAACATGTAACATTGTCAGGTCATTCCTTAATACGGAATAGTAATAGCGTTTGTGCTGACTTGATTTTGGCCCGTCAGCCAAACATGGAACCACATTGATCAAATGTGAGAAAGAAGAACTTTTTGTAATAATAATAATATAGCCGGAATAAAATCTTAGCCGGAACGGAATACACAGCCAGACATGAGTCAGCGGCAAAAGTTGTTCACCAAGCACTAGCCACAACATACAAGCTCATAGAAAACACAGATCCCTACTACAAATACACATCAACATCCGTATTTGAAAATAAAGATTACAAACTCTACTGGGACATCAGTATCCATACAGATAAAACAGTTTCCGCCAATAGACCCGATATTACTTTTCAGTGCAAAAAAGAAAAAGTCACCTATCTAATTGACATAGCTGTCCCCAACGACACAAACATCCAAACGAAATACACAGAAAAAATTTCCAGATACACAAACCTTGCAACGGAAATAAAAAGGCTATGGAAACAAGAAAAAGTCATCATTGTCCCCCTCATTATATCAGCCACAGGCCTTACACCAACAACATTCACACCGCACTTAGTACGATTAGGACTCAACACAAACATACACAAAAACATTCAGAAGTCAGTGATTTTGAAAACATGTAACATTGTCAGGTCATTCCTTAATACACAATGGTAATGCGTTTGTGCTGACTTGGTTTGCGCCCGTCAGCCAAACATGGAACCACATTGACCAAATGTGAGAAAGAAGAACTTTTTTGTAATAAGAATAATGTAGCTACATATTATAAAAATTTATATACGTAGTAAACAGCATAATAAAATATACATTTTAAATTTGATACATACAGGGCGATGCAACTAAGTAAGCGGAAATATGCAAATATTGCAAAAGACAGGGTCGCCGTTAGTTATAAAAACAATAAACTACTAAATGTTTCTCAAAATTCTCCATTAAAAAGTTTTGTCTTCTATCGTTGTATAAAAATTTATAAATTGAGAAACTCCTTTCCACATCGCCTGATGTACTCGTAATAGGGGCGTTTTTAAAATTATTTAATAGTATAGGATCTAAATCAATGGAATCAGTAAAATCCCCCTTTAGAACATTAGCTACTTGGCTGACAAATTGAAACCCACTATTTTTTTTCCATAACATTCCGAAATTTTTGAAAAATTTTGCTCCCAATTTTACCTGCGACATTTTCAAAAGCGACCTCACATTGTTTTATTAGTTGAACGCTTCGGGTTAATGGCAAATTAGATTCCTCCATTTGAGTTACGGTTTTAGAAACAAAGCTATAATTTGTTTTAAGAAAGGAAAGTTGTTGTTTTATCTCCTTGTTTTTGAATAATCGTTTAAGTTCTGTAAGGGATTGGGAAGATTCGTCTAATAATTCTGCAATTAGACCATCTAGTTGATAGAAGTTGTCGCAATAAAAAAATGTTGCTTCCAATCAAGTGCCCCATCTTGTAATAACAGGCTGAGGTGGAAGAGGAGTGTTTGGTAGTTTTTCTTTGTAGAACTGAATCTTTAAAGGCGCTTTAAGGAAGATTTTCTTCATGTTAGGAATTAAGCTATTCATAAGGGGAAAATGATTCCTAATTTCCTCAGCAACCCCATTTAAAGCATGAGCTAGACATGTTACATGTATTAAGTTTGGATAAAAAATTTTCAAATTTTGCCCGGCCTTTATCATGTACGGTGCTGCATCTGACAAAATAAGCAAAAAATTATCTCCTGGAACAGGCGTAGGAAGAAAAAACTTCGATAGTTCCTCTTGAACAGATCTGGCCACTGACAATGCATTTGTTTTTTCTAACTGTTTGGAAGCAATCAGATAAGATTTTGGCAAAATATCGTCGCTAAGAATTCTAATCAATAAATGCGCAATATACCGTCCTCTTTAATAGGTGGTTTCATCAATATATATGTAAAAATGTTCGTTGCGAATTTTACCTTTAATTTCCTCAATTACCTGTGAATACAACGAGCTTACGTCGTTTCTCCGTATTGTTGTTTCACCTGGGATATTAAATTTGCAATACTTCTGGAGGAAGGAAGTAAAGCTTTGATAACGGAATGTTTGATGTCATCATTGCACGGCATAGATCTCGGTTAAAGATGTCTTGTTCATTTAGTTCTATATTTTTTGTACGTTGCACAGTGTCTCGACTAGTACAAGCTAGCGGGACAATATTATTTCTTCACTTATTTCAATGGTTTACTATTGTGTCTCATTTGTTCACTATTGTCGCTAATTGTTCTTTAATTAGCTACATACGTCTACCTACTCATTATGTGTGAAAAGCACAATCATGTTTGTTTACAAAGAAATTTCTAGGAAAAAAATAAAAATCATAATGATAGTACCCACATTTATTAATTTACAAAATATTATTTCTTTTAAAATAAATTAGTACAATAACAGTATCTATATATCAATTATTTACAATAACAAGGTATATAAGTAAAAGAAATATAATATTAAATAACTTATATACTAAGGCATGAATTATAAGCAACTACAACACACAATAAAATAAGAATAATAATTACAATAAAAAAATACTTAAACCTACTAATCACCATCAGATGAGTCGTCATCACCGCTCTCCTATTCAGTAGAATATTCAGAGAGTAAATAATCCTCCTCATTTAATTAGTGATGATGACTTACTGATGGTGTTTCGGATGGCAATGAAGGTGGGATAATCAACTGCAGAACCTCCGATGGCAAAGAAGTAAATTTTCTTCGCGGTAATTCTCTATACGAGTTGATAACAGGATCAGACGTAATTAAAAGCATTCTCAAAAGATCTATATTTGTGGCAATACGTGACCGCTTCCTGGTGTGACGTTCACGGAATCTACGACAGTCTTTATTTCTTGCCTCCTGGGCTTCTTCGGAGAGTTGTCCAATGGGAAGAAGAAAAGACTTTATAACTTCCGCGCTGTGTACAAGAATTTTATGCACAGTAACGGGCATGGAATACCACGAATACAGATCAAGGTATAATTTTCTAGTATCAACACAAAACTTTTCGAATTCTATATAATTTAGGTCATATCCCGATGACAAAGTTCTTAAAATTACATGAAATCTACGAATAAGGTTTACGTCTAATCCTGTAATTTCGCTGCTCAATTCAGCTTTGGAAAAAAATCTACGTGCTGTGTTTCCATCGTTTGTGTTACCATACCCAGGTTTTGGTTTATCTACAATGAGACCCATACGATCTTTAAACACTTTTTGTATCTCTTGTGAGCGTTGCTTCATAATAGCTTTGTCGTTATCTCCCCTGACTTGCCACTTTTTTATTTCTAAACGATAGCTGATGTGAAGCAAACATTCAAACGTGCGGATCCATGCATGTAAAGTAGATAAACCAAATGCAAGACGTTCTTCGTTGCTGGGATATTTCTTTGACTCCTCGGTCATAGTAGACGGGGTGGCACCGCAAATATAACACTTTTGTGTTGAACTTGTGTCTGTTAAGGCATTGCACATTTTGCCATCAGTCATTGTCAACAACAAATCGTGTTTAACAGAGATTTGAGATCCAGCAACGTTACATAATGTTGGAAGAAGCTGACTTACTTCATCTAAAATTTTAGAAGTTTCTTCTTTCGTAAACTCTTTTGTCTCCTTGGCAAAAATAAACATAATAGGACGGCAATATAAAGTAGAGGAAGGTCTTGGATTTTGCCAGATCACAGTTTCGCCATCAAGCAGTCTCAAAGGGACAAATGAGTATACGAACAAAAATTCGTCTGTAGCGTTAGTGTTCTCAAATTTCTGCTTATACGTGCTATGCCCCGAACTCCCATCACAGCCCCATTTGCTTACCAACGTATAATATGAACGGGGTAACACACTTCTAATGACTTCCGTCTGAGCTTTAACTAATCGTTCAGCCGTTTTATCCAAAATCGCGTGAAGTTTAATTTCAGCTCGAGATTCAGTCACAGAAATATATTCGTCAGAAGGACAACAAGAAGCTTTGGACTTACCTAAACTATAAAACGATGGATACACTTGATGTCCCGCTTTCATTGACCATTTTCTTGTTTGTTTATATGAGTGAGAAGTCGATTTCGAATCGACATAATAAGCTAAAGCTTCGTCTGGTGTTAACTGCCGACTTTGTTCAGAACACTTATTCTTTTCTCTAGTTTCACTGACCGCGACGTTATGGATCTGTTTAGCAACACTTCGATGCCCTTCTTTTCGAGTAGCTAACTCAGCTGCTGTAATAAGCTCACTTGCACTTCGCGATTCCAAAAGATCTTCTACTCTCTGTCTCTTCGTTTTCGTTGATGAGTCTTCAAATGATTTTCTGGGTCGCCCTACGGAAAGAGCCGCTGATGATGTTGAAGTGCACGGCTGGTTAACACACATCTTTATTTCGATTCCGGATCCCTCTAACCAATCTTTATGTTTGATTAGAAACATTTCTTTGTTACACTTTAAAGAAGTCCACTTTCGATTGAATTTTGCTGAAAGGCTTGATATTTTTATTTTGAGTCGTTTTAGAGAATCGTCAGAAACATCAGACATATTGAATTTTTCACTTATATAATAAAAAATGCCACTGTTTCGCTCAGTTTTGTCATGTTTTAGCCATTCTTCAAAAAACTCCATTTTCGTCATAGTCACGACTCGTTCCGAAAAAAATAAAATAATTTTACTTTCGGGCCTTTTCGGGGTCTATAATATATATGAATCTGTGCCTGAATGTTGTAGGTATTACATATAAAAAAATCTAGGTGGATATATGTGGATAAAAAAAAGTTGCTACTTTTAAAGTTTAGAATTAATGTAAAATTTGCTGGATTTATCTATACATTTACAAATTGATATTACACCAAAAGTATACATATTTTTTATAAAAAATATAAGTCATAATAGAGTACATACCTTCAACAGAATATCCCAACAAAAAACTCGTTTCACTTTGCTACCAATTTTAAAATATGTTATCACAAGTGTGCATAAAATGCAAATGATTTGCAAATGAAAATGACCTCTCTTATAAGGGTTACTTTGACCCCCTGATAAGATACCTTTATGAGGTGATAAACAAATTAATTCTTGGAATTCGTTAAATGGGGGGGGGATTGTTTACAAGTCGTTATCTGTGGTTTCTGGAAATTACGTCATGAATATTGTCCCGCTAGCATGTTCTTGCCGAATCACTGTGCGTTGGTTGGAAACATTGCATTAATGTGTGTTGTGGCCTATCTCCAGGTTTCGTCTTACTCAATTTGGCAATATGGCAAGCAGTTTTCACGTGTTGCTCTATTTGAAATTTTTTATCGCATGGTATCTGCAATAAAAAAAAAAGAAAATTTAATTAAAACCCCAAGGAAAAAATTCGTTAAATAGAAATTTCGTTAAATAGAAAACTAGGTGCTTAGGGCAGGCAAAAATTAAAATTCTGCTTTGTACCTTTTTTATTAGATTACCTAGAAGTACATACGTTTACGTATGTATTTCTATTTCGTGGCTTCGTTAAATAGAAATTTTGTTCGTTAAATGGAACAAAAATAACTTAAATAAAATTGAAAATAGCATCAACGGCAAAATCCTGACAAAAATTTCGTTATGTTTAAATATTAAACGAAAATGAAATACCCTGTATATTCAATAGGTATTCAAAAATTATACTTACAATTTTAACACATGCAGAACAGTAGATTTTTCCCATATCTATTCTTAGTTCTTTGTATGGTTTAATCCACACTGACACACTACTGGCTTTGGGCATTTCACTGTAGTAAAATACGACGATAAAAAGCACAAATCGACATAACCACTTTAAAAGCACAACCAAAAATGAAATCTAATAAATTAATAATACAAGTATGCTCTGATGGCCGTCTGGAGTTTACTGACCATAAAATAATATATATTTGGGGGAAAACCACCGGCGCGGGCGGCGGCGGCGGCCTAAACATTCACCCTTATTCCGAAAAATGAATGAAAACGCCTGCCAAAGACCTACATTATTATAAATTCCTTCAAATATGCACATATATGCTATTTTTAAAGCATTTATGCAAATATTTAGAAAAATGCATATAACATGCAAAATATGCAATATATGCGCTTTGCATATTTGGGTGTCCTTAGTTATTAGGATATGATTTGGCACCTAAAATATATTTTTTCGTTGTCCGATGCATAATTTCCGTGTTCATTTGTCACTTCAATGGACCTTTCCTAGTTTCTTGGGGATTCTTTCTTTTTAGATCTTCTTTATTCTTCCAGGTTTCCTGCGGTTTGATGGTACCTATCTCATGACTCTTTGAGGCAATTTGGTTTATCCCGTTCTCTGTACTTCACAGCGCTATCTTAATTGTTTTGTTTCAATTTCCATTATCAGATAACTATCCATGCACATTCGTTGTTGTACATCTCCATTTTAAATTGTGTCCTGTCTAGATATTTCCAGTGATCTTCTAAACACATTCATTTCCGTCCACTCCAGCTTCCTTCGGTTGTTTTCGTTTATCCTTCACATCTCTGTACCATAAATCAGATTACTTTTAATAAGCGTTTCATAGATATTATATTTTCGTTTCTTTTCAATGCCATGCCTATAGAGTATTTCATTTAGGCGGCTAATTGTTTTCCTTGCTTGTGTTTTTCCTTTTATTAATATTGCCGTCATCTGGTTCACTCCTTAGTAAGTATAAATCACACAAATTAGTATTTCATCTATTTCTAATGGAATATTTATTGATCTTGTTACCATGAATACGTATTTTGTATCTTTCACCCCATATATTAACTTATCCTTACTATATGTTACAATAACTTCGCCATCGAGAAACTGGAGAGGTTATAAACGTCTTTTTCAATCCCGATGCCCTTACGTTTTCTTTAGCATAGACTACCACAACAATGAAAGATTTTCCTATTTCAATGTAGAAAACGAATGATCATTTCCAGATACTTACTTATCAGCAGTGGAGAAGCCATTTCGAGACGGATGGGCTTAGTTGCAGAAATTAGTAACTGATGTAATTCAACAAAGAATTTTCTAAGATACTGATTAATGGAAATTTAGATTTTTCTTACGACCTATTTAATTTTTTTTATTATTTCTTATAAGTGTTAACATTATCTATAATATATATATAAAATGCAACGTCTCTCTGTCTGTCTGTCTGTCCGTTAGTGCGCTTATCACTGGAGAACCACTTATCTGATTTACGTACTTTTTTTTCAAAACATACATATGTTCTCTGGCCAGGTTATAGGCTATATTTTATTACGATAGGTAGCATAACGAATGAGCAGTGACGATAATAGTGAATGAAGTCGGAAAAAAGTTTGCCGCTCGCACGTTCCCTTGCAATACACAGCCTAAACCATTAAATATGGAACAATATTATGTAGCAGAGGATATCTATAAACTATAATCTATAATATATAAAATGCACTGTCACTCTGTCTGTCTGTCCATTAGTGCGTTTGACACGCGAGAACCACTTATCCAATTTACGTGTCTTTTTAAATTCGTACATATATTCTTTGGCCAGGTTATATAATAATAATAATCTATATCTATAATATATATAAAATGCAGCGTGTTTCTGTCTGTCCGTTAGTGCGCTTATCACTGGAGAACCACTTACCCGATTTATGTGTTTTTTTCTTTAAAAACATACATATGTTCTCTGGCCAGGTTATCTATCTATAATATATATAAAATGCAACGTCTCTCTGTCTGTCTGTCTGTCCATTAGTGCGTTACGTACTTTTTTTTTAGCATACATATGTTCTCTGGCCAGGTTATAGGATATATTTTATTGTGTTAGGTAACATAAAGAATAAGCAGTGACGATAATAGTGAATCAAGTCGGAAAAGAGGCTACCGTTAGCGCGTTCTCTTGCAATAAACTGCCTAAACCATTAAATATGGAATAATATATCACGTTGCAAAGAATATAATATATATAAAATGCAACGTCTCTCTGTCGGTCTGTTAGTGCGCTTATCACTTGAGAACCACTTATCCGATTTACGTGTTTTTTATATAAATTTATACATATGATATGTTCTATATAATTCGATATAAGCCTAGATAATGGGAGATAAGGTGAGATAATGGAAGATAGGTATAAATAATGGGAGATAAGGAGAAATAATGGGAGATGAGCAGAAATAAGTCTAAGTAATGAGTTATGGTGAGATAATGGGAGATAAAGAGAAATAATGGGAGATAAGGTAAAATATTGCTAGATAAGTCGAGATAAGCCTAGATAATGGGAGATAAGGTAAGATAATGGGATATAAGGTAAGATAATGGGAGATAAGTATAAATAATGGGAGATAAGCAGAGATAAGTCTAGGTAATGGGAATTATGGTGAGATAATGGGAGTTATGGTGAGATAATGGGAGATAAGGAGAAATAATGGGAGATAAGGAAATATATTGCTAGATAAGTCGAGAGAAGCCTAGATAATGGGAGATAATGGGAGATAAGGAGAAATAATGGGAGATTAGCAGAGATAAGCCTAGATAATGGATTTTATGTAGAGATAATGGGAGATAAGGAGAAATAATGAGAGATAAGCAGAGATAAGTCTAAGTAATGGGAGTTATGGTGAGATAATGGGAGATAAGGAGAAATAATGGGAGATAAGGGAAAATATTGCGAGATAAGTCGAGATAAGCCTAGATAATAGGAGATAAGGTGAATAATAGAAATTATGTAGAGATAATGGAAGATAAGGAGAAATAATGGGAGATAAGGGGAAATAATGCAGATATTTTATTACGTTAGATAACATAAGGAATAAGCAGTGACGATAGTAGTGAATCAAGTCCATGCGAGCGGAGCCGCGGGCACGGCTAGTTATTAATATTTGCAAGATGTTATAGGATTCTATTCTATTTAATAAGTTCTAATGAAGAAGCTTAGTGACGTAAAATGTAATATATAAAAATTGTTAAGCCTTGTTTGGACATTTTTGTTATACTGATGAATGTTAAAGAGCCAAAAGTATTACTTCTGTATTTTACAGGTTTTTTCCTTTATATTCGCTCTCTATACTGGACAATATCTTATTGGTTTGACTTAAATCAGCTCATTATAAAAAAAGATTATAAACAATAATATGTGTATCACGGTCAATAAAATTGTAAAGCCCTTCAGTACATGATCAATGACTTGTGTTTAATACGTAATAATATTGTAAACGTTAGTATGAAGGATACTAATTCATAAGGGATAAAATATGTATCATCCACCATAATGGTGTAAAATTCATAAGCAAGATACTAGTTTATGAGAAATAAAATATGTACCATACCTGTTTATGTTGCAAAATTTATGAGAAGTGTTACAAATTGGATATACTTTGTTGTATATCATTTTAAGGTTCTCAACTTATAGATATTGAAACTGGGAAATCTTTACAAAAAACTATTATACAGGACGTGTATTTCTTAAGAATGTGATGAGTGGTGTAGTAGAGCAAATGGCATTTTACACATAGGAGGGACAGGTAGGCAAAGCCATAAATAAGAAAGTTTAGAAACGAGTCAAAGAAAAAACGATCATTTGGAGAACTGTACTATAAAGTTTTGTCCAGAAATTAGTTTCTCTTGTAAATTTATGTTTCCCTTTGCGTATTAAAGGTTTTAAAAAAGCAGATATGACGGATAGATAAAGTAACAAAAAAGGAAGTGCTAAATAGAGTCGGGAAGAAAAATTTCATTTGGAGAACCTTAATGTAAAAAAAGAACAGTTTCCAGCCAAACGAAACACAAATCAAAATTGAATGATTCTTGTAAATTCGTTACTCCCTTTGTTTATTGGAAATTAAATAGATCTTGGTTCTTTAGTATTAAAAACTAAGCAAGTAATAAGTACAAGAATTAAGATTGTTGGTAATTTTTATTTTAATTTCCCTCAAGAATTTTTTTTCTTTTAAATAAATAACAACATAACTGATTCTTTTATTACTGCTTCGATATACATTTAGGGCCGGTTAAAATCTTCTAAAAAAGTAAATTCAATATTTATAACTTCTTTCATAAGTTATATAAAATCAATGTACCGGCAAAACTGGCTTGTACCCAACTGAAATAACCTCGTTAAATGGGAAGAAACTGCAAAGCTTATATTTATTTTTAATTATCCAGCATGTTTGCTGGTTGTTAATTTTTAACTTCGTGATGTAAAATAAGAGAGAGAGAAAAATTTCAAAAAGCTAGTAACAATAGATATATGTGTATAAATAAGATAAAAATATCTTTTGTACTTATAATACTCTTGAATAAAAAAGAATATATATATATATATATATATATATATATATATATATATATATATATATATATATATACTCCTGGACAAAATTAACGCAACAATATATTAAATCATACAAATCTCTATATTGAATTAATTTTAATAATTTTTTATGAACATTGGTTACACTAAAAGTTAGAAAAAATTTATTCGGATACTTTAAAAGTGAATTAGCTACCAAATTTCTCTATAAGATTTGAATTAAAATTATTCTTAAGACCTAATAACAAAATCGTTGAAATTATGTAATAACTGGGACACTAGTAGCAAAATTAATGGTGTAACTGGGACACTAGTAGCGTGTGTTGCCTTCTCTACTTCGGATGACAGCGTTTATGCGCCTAGGCATGTTTCTAATTAAATTTTAGATAAAATCTTGAGGAATTTACTCCCATTCTGTGATAACTGCATTTTCAAGTTCCCTCAGGTTTCTAGGTGCAGGTATATGACGTTTCACATTTTTCTTAAGGTGATCCCCTACATGTTCTATCGGATTCAGATCCGGGCTTTTTGGTGGCCATTGCATAATCAGTATATCAACTTGATTAAGATAATCGAGTACCTCCCTAGCCACGTGAGGTTGAGCGTTGTCTTGCATAAAAAGGAAATTGGTCCCTACAAAATGACCGAAAGGCATCACATGTTCTATTACAATATTCTCAAGAAAATAGTCAGCATTCATGGATCTCGTACGGACAAGAACTAACTCTGTGCGAGCATCCAAGCAGATGTCACCCCAGAACATAACAGAGCCACCGCCGAATGGAATCCTTGCAGAGATATTGCAAGGAGCAAACCTCTATCCTGGTCTTCGCCATACTCGCTCACGACCATCTGGATGTTTTAGACTAACCCTGGTTTCATCTGTGAAGAAAACTTGTTTCCAATCATCCACAGACCAGTTTTCGTGATTTCGAGCAAAAACGTAACCTGGCAACTCTGTAATCTCTAGTAAGCAAGGGCGCAGTGGCTGGTCTCCTACTGTTTAATCCAGCTTCATTTAACCGTCTTCTAACTGTTTTAGAAGAAATTGTGACATTGCGAACAGCTTCGAGTTCGTTTCTTATTATAAAAACTAGTCACAGTCCTGTTTCTTAAAGCATATTGTCTTATAAAACGTTCATCTAGGTCGCTAGTTCATCGTTATCGCCGTTGCCCTAGCCTTCTAGAATAAGTTCCTTCAAGCGTCTTACCATACGACTTATTGTGGAACGATGTTTGCCTAACAAATTGGCATCATAACTCTGACAATATCCCTCGTCCAATAAAACTGAGGCTCGCACTACCTCGTGTTCAGTTAAATTCCTTGTTCGATTCATTTTTCTAATTCTTCGGGGTCAAAAATAAAACAGTCTACCACAAAAACGTATTACTTTGAAAAAGGGAACAATCTGTAAGCTTACTTTTAAAGAAAATCTATCGCATTATTACAGAAAATTGTTTATCTTCTAAAAAATTCTTTAAAACTGTAAATCTAAACGAATTGTTTTGATTTCTGTCATGAACAACGAAACAAAATATGCACAGCCTATTATTCAAATACTCGATAAACTTTAAAGCTGACATAAGAAAAAGATAAATTAATTTTTAGATTGTTGCTTTAATTTTGTCCAGGAGTTTATATACCATATATACCATATATACATATATGTATATATATATATATATATATATATATATATATATATATATATATATATATATATATATATATAAACCAAGCGTATCTGCATTAGGAAAATTATCATATGTACTTAAAAATGAGAACATTATGAGAAAGTTCGACCGACATATCCTTCCATCCGGATGTCAAACTTGGACAAAAATACTAATAAATTTTAAAAAATAGCTGTCACACCAAAGGGCTATGAAAAGGCAAATGATTGGCTTATCTCTGACGGACAGAAAAACCAATGAGTGGATTAGACGAACAATAGGGAAGAAAGACGCAGTTGAAACAATCATCACTCTAAAGTGGAATTATACAGGCCATATAGCAAGTTGTAGTGATTCTAAATAGAACAATATCATCCTCCACTGGAGACCTCACTCTGGAAAAAGAAGAAGGGGACGCCTACCAACACGTTGGACAAAAGACCTGAAACTGGCTGCAGGGCTGAACTGTACGGGAGAAGCACAAGACAAACATAGATGGGGTACAATGAAGGTAGGCCTACATTCATAAATAGACGGTTGATGTAGGCCTTTGAGATATATGTATATGTATATATATATATATATATATATATATATATATATATATATATATATATATATATATATATCTATATGTATATGTATATATATATATATATATATATATATATATATATATATATATATATATATATATATATATATATATGTATGTATGTATGTATGTATATATATATATATATATATATATATATATATATATATATATATATATATATATATATATATGACGTTCTACGTCAACCGTGCCACCCATGAGACCAAAATTTGACGCAAGATAGGTAAATGAGCGGGGGCTTAAAAAACTCGTATTGATGTGTACTTTTGAAATCCAATGGGCCTTTTGAGAAATTCAATATGGCGGATGCAAAATGGCGTCGGTAACGTCTAAAAATTCCAGTTGATCAAATTATATGGAGTATAATAATGAAAAAAAGTTCTTAATTATGTGAAATTTACCAACAAATATGTTTTTTGGTTCGCTGATTATGAATTCGAAGTCCAACTAGGCAAATTATACCCGCGAAATCCAATATGGCGCACGCATAATAGCTTGATAACGAAACGCTTCAAAATAAATGTCATAAATCAAATAATAAAAAAAACGCACATACCGACTATATAACAATACAAAATTTAACAACACAAAAACCGGACCCAAACAACCAAACACAAAAAAAGTACATATCATTACCATATATAAGAGACCTATCCGAAGAATTAAAAGACACATTAAGCAAATACGACATATCTGTCTGCCACAAATCCTACAACAAATTAAATTCCCTTTTTACTAAACTGAAAGATAGAACACCCATAACAAAAGACTCCAACGTAGTATATACTATCCCATGCGAAAATTGTCCAAAAAAGTACATAGGTATGACTAGCCAACTGCTAAAAAATAGATTAAACGGCCACAAATACACAAAAAAAACGCTAGAACCGCACTCAACAAGCACGAAAACGAAACAAATCACAGCTTTAATTACAAAGAAACCAAGATCCTAAATAAGGACCACAATTATCATAAACTGTTAATTACAGAAATGATAGAAATAAGGAGGGAAAAAAACGCGGTAAACGACAGAACTGACATCAAAGACCTAAGTTTAATTTACAATAACATCTTACCTAATTAGTGCCAATTTCTTTAAACTTAATAATAATATTAAAAATAAACAATTAAAGAAATAAAAAAAAGCAAATAAAAACATTTCAAAATTAATATAAAAAAACCATCAAAAATGGTATCACACTAAAAAATAGTTCGTCCGCCAGCGTACACAGATATTTTTCGCCAGTCTTAACACTAACCATCGACTGAAATACATTAATCACGGTCACTTATTTTCGAGGTACTTAAAAATATGGAATTTGTAAATAGAAATTAAATTTAAACTAAGTTATGTAAAATTTTAAAACAGTGTTTTTTCCTTTTATTTATATAATTATACGAGTACGTGTTATGTTTGTAAACCAGTGTTATTGTTGTAATTTAAAGCAAGACTGTGATGTATTTTTAATTTTATTTCTAGACATGGCAAACTGTTTTTTTGAAAATGCCCAAAACCAGGGGCGAAACGTCAAAATAATATAAAAAAAAAATTCAAAGAACTCCAAGGTTTTCATTTGATGAACCAAAACCCAAGATACATCAAAAAGTTTTATTTACATAAAGGTTCAAAAAATCAAATCTATATATATATATATATATATATATATATATATATATATATATATGTCAACTATGGGACCTGACCCAACGTACTTTCCAATAGTGGCACCATTCATGCATTAAATTATAAATACTAGCTAATTTTTAGGACACAATAAATATTCCCAATCAAAAAATTTTAAACTTACGTAACGCATATTCCAACGTGTATTAATAATATCTTACATATGTATATATTTGATAAGAAATTAAATATCGAAATATTTCTCTAGTGAATATCGTAATCATAAATATTCAATATATTTTTCTAGTGCCACTATAAAAGTAATAAAAGAAAAAACATAAATGTACGGAATACGACGGTATGATACAACGAATTGTACGCTTATATATTACTCTATCGAAGGCTGACACAGGAGCTTTCGAGCCGATAAAGTAGTTGACACAGACAACGGTTAAAAACTTTTTTACACAAATTATATATGCCTGAGGAGGATCGCTCCAAAAGCGCTACCTACTTTTAAAGCGTTGACTTTGTCTAGCACTCTGTCGGCTCGAAAGCTGCTGTGTCAGCATTCAGTGGAGAAATATGTATCCGTACTTAGTACAATTCGTATTCGTACCATCGTATTCTGTAACTTCTGGAGGGAGTACCAGTAAATTATGTTCTCTTGTTTAACAATCCTAACCTGACTGACGAGCCGTAATACGTCGAAACGCGTCTCAGGATGGATTTGACAAATAAGAGAACCGCGGGTAAACTGTTAAAAATATGGACTTCGTCCGTCTTCAGCTGTTTTACATAAAAAAGCAAAAATAAATTTTATAAAGAATGTACAGTTGATGGTAACTTACATAATTTGCAAACATTTTTCAGCCTAAATCGAACAATATTTCTATTAGAACTTGCACATATGGTAACACATATCTTTATTAACCCTCCTTTACCCCTTTGCAAATCAAAAATATTTTAGAAAAACTAGGTATTAAGAAAGGAGCTGAATTGTACGACATTCCATCACTCTTTATAGCCAAATTATCCAAGAGTCTGAAGCATCTCTCTATATTATTTAATTAATCTTTGGAATCGGGTTCTTTTTCGAAATTATAGAAGAAATCCATAATTAGTTTTGTCTTCAAATTTGGTACTCAGCCCTCAGTGAATAATTATCCACCCTTTTCCATTCTTTTTCATCTGCCAAGATCTTTGACGCGATCAGGGAATTTTGTCCGTATCTGAGAGCAGTCCTGCACCATCTTCCTATTTAGATTCATCTGTAGAAAAGTTCTCTCTTTTAAAAGACAATTTCATTGGTCTTGCCGTTCCTCCCCTACATTAGAAATTTAAGAAGCATATTGTTAAGTGCCCTCTGGGCAGTGTCCATTCTCATCTACTGTAAAGAGCAATCCTGCACGGTCCTGGCCCATATGTAATAATGTCCTAAGTCCTTTGTTTCCAGATGCCCTTGGGCTTAAATAACAATCGGCTTGCTCTTATAAGTTACTAGTCAATTTCTCAGACTTAAGATTAATATTTGAAATAAAACTGCTTTTAAAAGAGTGGATAATCAATCAAAATTGTCTAAAAGATCAGCCTGATTATAAAAAGTTAGGCTTTAGCATTAAAAAAAAAATTAAATCTAAGATGAATGCTTTGCAACCGAAAACTCATTAGTTACGTCTTCTGTGAGATCTTAAACAATTATTTTTTTACTACTTACCTCATAATCATCAACCCTCCAAAGATTTTAAATAATTTATTCCGAAGGAAAAAAAAGATAAAGCAAAAACACAAAAAGGAAAATTAAGTATATTTTCGTATCCCTCAGCACTCGTTGACATATCTTTTTATTTATTAGGTATTATAAAGCTCTGGAAAGGAATAAATTATTTGGTAATTTCGCTTTCAGCCGTATTTTTTTTTGTTTATGTTTTATTCAAACGTAAATTTGTAATTTGTCATTTGGAATATTAATATTTGTTGTCCCGTCTTAAAGTTTTTATTCGTCGAATTATTCGCACAAAAGGTTGCAACTTAGACACAGCAAATAAATAAATTATCTAATACTGAAAAAAAAGTCTGTCTGAATTTTGCAGTTCAATCCAAAAAAAAAAACAAGTTTTCATAAATTATTTAAAATATTCTAGTTCTAATAAATATATATTCCTTATTGTTAAGACATGAATACATACTGTAGATTAACAGTGCAGTTTTTCTGTTATGATGTATATATTGTACTGACATATATACTATGTTGGGAATGTGGAATCTTTGGTACAATGACACTACTCAGTATATATCACCACTACACCAAATACTTTATTTTTGCACTCGACACGTATATCGCTAACCATGTTAGCTTCATCAGGAGCGATGATTTTCTAAAGCTAAACTACGAATCTACCCTATTTATACTTAGCCTAGCCCTTGAATTACTCAGGCGGAACTAATGAAATAGGCGAGGCCATCAGTTCCGGTCAAGTAAGCAGTAGGGGGGACTATAAAGAAGAGGCCTTCTGTTTTTATTTAAACTACTTTTACATTTTATAATTTCGATACTTTCGTATGCGTTCAGCAATCTCCTATCAGATACGTCTTTAATTAATCTTATATTATCTAATGTTACAGTGTGATCAGCTTCAAGGGCATGTTCGGCAGTCCAAGACGTTTCTGTTCTGCTATATTTTAAATGTTCTTTACATCGTGTTTTAATTGCCATATTAGTTTGCCTAACATACTTTTTGTCGCAATCAGATATATTCCTAATGCCTGATTTCATCGCAAACAACACCGATTAGCCACATTACATTTTTTAGTTCATCGTTTGGTCACTTTTCCTCTGAATAGAGTAAACTTCAATAATGAAAGCAATCGTATTAGGAATATAACTAGAGTTAAAAGTTATGACGATGACTTAATAAACAAGTTAATAAATAGACATAAGTTCAGGTTAAATATTCAGAATTCCACCATACACGCGAACCATTAGCACATTTAAAATATAGTAGAACAGAAAAGTCTAGCATTGCCGAACACGCCCTTGAAGCTAATCATGCTGTAACATTAGATATAATCTAACATTGATTAAAAATGTATCTGATAGGAGATCGTTGAACTCATGAAAGTCTGGAAATAAAATGTGAAAAAATAGTTTAAATTAAGGCCTATTCCTATAGTATCCTCTACTGGTTACTTGACCGGAACTGAAGGCCTCGCCTATGCCGTTAGTTCCGGGTGAGTAATTCATCGCTCCTGGTGAAGCTAACATGGTTAGCGAACCGCGCGTCGAGTGCAAAAATAAAGTGTTTAGTGAAGTGGTGATATATACTGAGTAATGACATATCTACCTAGCAGCCTAATAAAAATATATGTAATTAATATAAATATATATTTCATACGTATGCATCTGATCGGTGTCCAAATTTCCACTTATATGCGAAATATATGTCTTTAAGGGAGCGTGGGGAAAGATAATTTTCCGTACGGAACACTTATGAGATCACTTCGGTGTCTGTCTGTCCAGCTGTTATACCCGATTTTCTCCGAACCTATTTGACCCACAAAGTTGAAATTTGGCACTAATATATGAACTGATGGCGCCATCAAAGCTTGTGAAAACACGAGTCCAAAAATATTTATAATGTGATACTGCTCACACTTCTCTTTATATTATTTTCAAAAAATTGCCAAAAATCGCTGTCCTTCCCTTATTCGAAAAGTACTACTCAGTATATATCACTACTACACCAAACACTTTATTTTTGCGCTCGAGGCGCGGTTCGCTAACAATGTTCATTCATCAGGAGCGATGATGAAGTTAACATGGTTCGCGCAACGCGCGTCGAGTACAAAAATAAGGTGTTTGGTGTAGTGGTGAAATATACCGAATATTGTCATTGTGCCAAAGATTCCCAACTTAGTCGAAAAGTACTGATCAAAAAATTGTGAAAACAGGAAATCAAAAACATATATGGCATAATACTCGTGCAAACGTTTCTTCATATTTTAAAATAATTACGAAATAATTTCGAAAAAATTCTCGAATATTCTCCGTAAGGTGTACATTAAATGAAAATGTAATAATTTATGTAGTATGTAAAAAAAGGTCATCGAGAGAGGTGTCAAATGACAGCTTGTGAAAACATGAGTTCAAAAATATATATGATACTCGCGCAAACTTTTCTTTATAATATTTTTTAAAAAATTTGATAGCATCGCTATTCCCCAACCTATCTCTAAGGGTACTTATCAAAAAATTTTGAAAAAATTCTGGAATATTCTCCACAGAGTGTAGATTGAACGAAAATTATCACGAGTGCATTATCTTTAGTAATTTATCTGGTATATAAAAAAAAAAATTCAAAGTCAGTTTTCAACAAAGATCGGAAACAAACTTTGTTGAAAACTCATTTGGGGTGTATTTTGTGAAGTCATGAATTTTATACCTCCGTAACAAAAATTTTTATTTTAAAGGCAATCAACGTACCGAACACTAATTGCACAAGTCAAACGTACTACAGTATCCATATATCAAGTTATATTATAGCAGAACTTTAGGTTTCATAAGTGACATCCCTGGCTCTACGGTATGGTTTAGGTAAGTTCTGGACTGACATCGCTGAACTCTTAAGGCTAACACTGCTGCAAAAAAAAATATTGTTGATGGGAGGTCATTCGGACGAGAAAGACAGCATCTTCTAGCGCATAACTGAACGCACGTTTTAAGTTAAACTGGATTGGACTGATGGCAAATCACTACAGAAACTGCTGGTGGGGGACCATTTGGAACAGAAAAGACGGACGATGAAGACGGTGATCTTGTTGTTATATATCTGAAATCAGAGCAGATGAATTGAAGGCTGTCATCCAAAAAAAACCCCTTCCTTTTTTGTTTAACTCGAACTTTCCAATATATGACCTTTATTTATTGTCACAAAAAGGTTCTTCTTTCTCACATTTGGTCAATGTGGTTACATGTTTGGCTGACAGGCCAAAGCCAAGTCAGCACAAACGCTACCACCATTGTGTATTAAGGAATGACCTGACAATGTTATATGTTTTCAAAATCATTGACTTCTGAATGTTTCTATGTATGTTTGTGTTGAGTCCTAATTGTACTAAGTATGGTGCGAATGTTACTGGTGTAAGGCCTGTGGCTGATATGATGAGGGGGACAATGATGACTTTTTCTTGTTTCCATAGCCTTTTTATTTCTGTTACAAGGTCTGTGTATTTGGAGATTTTTTCTGTGTATTTCGTTTGGATGTTTGTGTCGTTGGGGACAGCTATGTCAGTTAGATAGGTGACTTTTCCTTTTTTGCACTGAAAAGTAATATCGGGTATATTGGCTGAGACTCTTTTATCTGTATGGATACTGATATCCCGGTAGAGCTTGTAATCTTTATTTTCAATTATGGATGTTGATGTGTATTTGTAGAAGTGATCTGTGTTTTCTATGAGTTTATATGTTGTGGCTAGTGCTTGGTGGACTACTTTTGCAGCTTAGTCATGTCTGGCTGTGTATTCCATTCCGGCTAGTATTTTACTTCCGCTTGTTATGTGTTCGATCGCTTCTTTCTGCTGGTGGCATTTCCTGCATCTATCTTCTGTAATAGTTGGGTCTTTGATGATATGCTTTTGGTAGTTTCCGATTAATACGACTTTATCCTGGATGGCAAGTAAGAAGCCTTCTGTTTCAGGGAATAGCTGCGCAACCTGTAACCAGGTGTATAATTGTTTTTTATTTACGTGGTCTTGTTCTATGTGGTATCTGTGTTTTCGGTGGAGTGTTTTTTCTGACCACGTTTTCATCTTTTCCTGTTGTAATTGGCTGTGACTGTGTGTGTCCGCTGGGTGGTGTGCTGGGATAAGTCAAGAGGTGTGTAGTTTTTATCTGCTTTCACTGTTGCTGTGTGGAGGCTGGTTTGCTTGCTGTGGAAGAATTTTCTAAGTGCTTGTATTCGTTTTGTGTGTAGTGATCTGATGTTTGTCTCTCCTCCTGTCTTTCTCTCGATGGTAAGTCTTTCTTTGCATGCGTTGGAGTGTATTTCTTGTATTTGGTGAATTGAGAACGTATAAGGATGTGAATGTTTTCTAAGTCTGTTTGTGGCCATTTGATGATATCAAGTGAATATGTGAGTATAGGTATAGCGAACGTGTTGATGGCTTTAGTGAGATATTTGGAATTAAGTTTTGTTTGTAAAAGTTTCGTGAGTCTGTTTTTGAATTCGGTTCTGAGCTATTTGTATGTTTCTTTGTCCAGTATGTTATCGGGTGTCTCGTTGTTGAGTACTTTCAGCTGTGTTTTCGTGGCAGCGTAGAGTTTTATGTCATCCATATATAGGAGGTGTCTAATGTTGAAGCCATGCTCTGCTCTGTTTGGTGTATTTGAGAATGGATTGAAACAGAGGCAAAACCATAGAGCGCTGAGTGAGTCTTCCTGAAATATACCCCGTCTGATGTACAGTTCTTCTATTTAGATGCGTTCGGTTTGTGTTTCTAGGTGTATTTTGGTCTTCCATGTTTTCATATTTTCAAATCATATTCATATATCTTTATTTATTATTATTATTATTAAAAAGTACTTAAGTTTATTTAACGTATTTTAATAATTTGAATTTATTTTAATTTGAGTTAATACACGTTTTTTCAACGAAATTTCAAGTTCGATTTGAACGATAAATATGTGTTTTGGTAGCAATCATTACTTATTTACTAAATAAACAAAATATATTATCCGTTCCGCAAATCGGGTAAAATCTATTTTATACTGGACGAACATGTTTGTTTACAAAATGGTTTAATAACTAGTGTTTTCGTGAGGTTTATATTTGTGTTTGTTTGTTGATATTCTATCCATTTCTATTTATTTTGATGCAGTTATAATGTATGAAGGACAGGGTATGTCCTCAAAGTTTTGAGGATTTTCCGCCTCTCAAAAGGATAAAAGGGTTTAAGGAGGGATTAATAGATAAGAGGGTTGTCTAGGTGGCGTCCGGTTTATAGCCTGTAAGTTTAGAATTATTAGCTCACTAGTAGATAGCACAGAAGTATGTAAATATTCCATTTCCCTTATTAACGTCAAGTGAGGTAGATAAACAAATGTTAGCATATTTATGAAACAAAACAAATTAACTAAATATAATCATAGTTAACGGTGGCTTTATATATATATATATATATATATATATATATATATATATATATATATATATATATATAGAATAAAGAAAGAAAGCAAAAGATTGCCGTATCTACCAAAATTCATAAAATAAAATCTTAGTTGGGGAACTCGGCAAAAAGGGCGTGATAAGAGATCACACAATTTTCATTAAGCCAATATTTCGGTCCTAGATTGGGACCTTCTTCAGGGCAGAACTGAAAAGAAGAACAAAACATATGCACTGATTGTGTTGGGGTCAAATTTAAAATAATGATGTTATCATTAAGTTGTTATAATAAATAAAATTAGTGTAGAACAAGAATAAGATATTAGTCATAATAAAGTCAAAAAACTCACATGACAAGTGCAAAGATTTCGTTAGCCTGAATGGCCGTAGGTAGCGTATACATAAAAAGTTGGTTAATCCATAAAATATATAAAATACACACTATAACACTGTAGACAAAGACTTCTCAATCCTTGAATCGTCGTATTGCACTCCATAAAAGTGATACTAGATGCCATCCACACAGATGTGCTTTGGCGACCCATTCTGTTGACAATGGTCATTCTTTTAATTTCAGGGAACCCAAAATTCTTCATTTCTCTAAAAATCTTTCCAACAGAGAATTCCTTGAAATGTGTTACATCCAGGAGAATCACCTTAATATCAAAAACCGGTCAAGTGCAAGTTGAACTTGCACAATTAGTGTTCCGTACGTTGATTGTTTTTGAAATAAAAATGTCTGTTAGGGTGGTATAAAATGATCAGTGACTTCACAAAACACACCCCAAATGAGTTTTCAACAAAGTTTGTTTCCAATCTTTACTGGAAACTGGTGACCTTGAAATTTTGTTTTTTTCATATACCAAATAAATTATTAAAGGTAATGCACTCGTGATAATTTTCGTTCAATCTATACCCCGTGGATAATATTCCAGAATTTTTTCAAAATTTTTTGATCAGTACTTTTCGAGATAAGGTAGAGGACAGCGATTTTTCGCAAGTAATACGAAGAAAAGTGTGCGCAAGTATTACATTATATATATATATATTATATATATATATATATATATATATATATATATATATATATATATATTACGTGTTTTCACAAGCTTTCATTTGACACCACACTCGATGACCTAGTAAAAAAATTTTCTTTTCACTTCCGATTTCACCCCTCAAAACGAACCCCTTAAGTCAAAATTTATGTTATGGTGGTATTAAATGATCAGTGACTTCACAAAACATACCCCAAATGAGTTTTCAACAAAGTTTGTTTCCAATCTTTACTGAAATCTGATGACCTTGAAATTTTTGTTTTTTTTTAAATACCAGATAAATTATTAAAGATAATGCACTCGTGATAATTTTCGTTCAATCTACCCCCCGTGGAGAATATTCCAGGATTTTTTCAAAATTTTTTGATAAGTACTTTTCGAGATAAGGCGCTGGACAGCGATTTTTTGCGATTTTTTGAAAATAATACAAAGAAAAGTGCGCGCAAGTATTACATTATATACATATTTTTTACTCGTGTTTTCACAACCTTTCATTTGACACCACACTCGATGACATAGTAAAAATTTTTTTTTTTCACTTCCGATTTCACCCCCCAAAAATAACCCCTTAAGTCAAAATTTAACTTTCAAAACTATATGGCTCTGATGAGGCCACCAATTCCTATATTATTACCAAATTTGTTTCTATGACCAATAGTTTCGGAGAAAATCGGGTGTGTGACAGACAGACAGACAGACAGACAGACAGACAGACAGACAGACAGACATACAGACAGACAGACACCGAAGTGATCTTATAAGTGTTCCGTACGGAACACTAATAAAAGAACCGACCTAGATGGTCTCAGTAACATATATAGTTTCCTTCTCTCTTGTGATAAATCAACTCCACACGATAATTCCCTGTCTTCAAGTGTTTTATGATCCATCTGAATTGAAATGGTAGTCTTCTCTCTCTTAGCTGTGTAACTTCCAGGGTTTTCTTTCCTCCTTCCTCTCTTTGTTTACGGTTCTCGTTGATCCTGGGTTCCACAGATTCCTTCCACTTTATCTGGGCCATCTTGTGCACTTATCGTTTACTGTCTTCCTTCCATGGACAGTATCTAGCTTCACCCCTTCATTGCCTCCTGTTGCTTTCAATTTTCATTTGTTTCTGCAAACAATCTCTTCCTCCAATCATATTTCAACAAGAAATTAATAAATTAATAATTAATGTAATAGACAATCTTCCTCTTTGTTGCTCCCATTATTTGCTCTCTCTTTCTCTCTCACCCTTTACCAATAATTAGGTTATGATTTATCCTTCCTCGGCTCCATACCGGTTCTTGGTCGCTCAATTGGCTATCTCTCTCTCGCTTAAAGGTCCAATACATGCACTTCCCAATTTTGATCGGTTCCTTCTGGGTGTCAACCCCGTATTCTGGTTAATTGAGTTTTCTTAACTAAACCCCTTATCTCTATCGGTCAGCTGTCTCCTGCCGTCCTTGTCATCCTTCCTATATGGCGATGTATGGCCAAGTGTGGTGGTCACAGGTGAAATAATTAACAATGTTTTCAACATCCATTACATCCATGTTTTAAATTTAGTTTTTATAATTTTGTCTACAGTGTTATAGTGTGTATTTTATATATTTTATGGATTAATCAACTTTTAATGTATAAGCTACCTACGGCCATTCAGGCTAACGAAATCTTTGCACTTCTCATGTGAGTTTTTTGACTTTATTATGACTAATATCTTATTCTTGTTCTACACTAATTTTATTTATTATAACAACTTAATGATAACATCATTAATTTAAATTTGACCCAAACACGATCAGTGAATATGTTTTGTTCTTCTTTTCATTTCTGCTCTGAAGAAGGTCCCAATCTAGGACCGAAATATGTAAGTAAATAGTAAGATATGGTTGAATTATTGTTTCTCTTGGTTTGACTTGGTATTGGGATAGAATATGTTTCCAAGAGTTTGGTAAACGTTGGCTATCATCCCGATTATTTAAGTTGTTGGGTCTCTTTTTTATTTCTGTAGCTTCTTTGATTACCCTAGTAAATAGGTTTTCACATTTTTATAGGGTTCTGCTTTTGTCAAAATCGATTTTGTGGCCGGTATTGTCTGGATGTTGTGCTAGAGAAGAGGTAGTGGATTTTTGTTTTACGGCGTTTTTGTGCTCGTTCTATTGGCGCTGATTTTCCTGTTTGTTTGTCCTATGTATGAAAGGCCGCAGTCCTGATACGGAATTTCATATACACCTTTGCTATAGGCTATAATGTTTTTTGGTGTTGATAGAATATCTTTAATTTTTTGATTCGTTGTGTAAATGGTCTCAATTTAGTGTTTTCCTAGAAGTCTTCCTATTTTGTCTGTGATGCCTTTTATATGTTATATGGGAGAAATGCTTTTGTAGTATACGTCTTTCTTTCCGGTTTGTGTTGTTTATTTAGGGCCCGCCGGACCGTGTTTTGGTTGTATCCGTTTGAAAGTGAAACGTTCCGAAGGAGCTTGGTTTCTTGTTGCAAATGTTCTTTGTCGGTTAGGGTTTGTGATCGGTAAGCTAACGATTTGACAACTGAGAAGAGTTGGGCTGGGTGGTGATGTGAGCTGGCATTTAAATATCTGTTTGTATGTGTCGGTTTTCTATATACTAAGTGAGACAAAGAACCATCTAATTTTCTTTGAAGCAAGACAAGGTAATTGTTCTACCGCTTCTCTTTTCATTCCATCCAAGCTCGACATTCAACGCGAAGACACCGTCCAGAGATCAACGCTTTAAAAAAGATGGATGAGATTCCATCGAAACGTCAGCGAAACCATCCATCAAGGGACTTTAAGCTAACACGGGATACCCGACAAATCACTAGTACACATATATATATATATATATATATATATATATATATATATATATATATATATATATATATATATATATATATATATATATATATATATATATATATATATATATATATATATATATATATATATATATACATATATATATATATAAATATATATATATATATATATATATATATATATATAAATATATATAACAAGATACACACCAAATTTAAAACGCATACCTGGTACTCCATCGGAAGCGATTGCAGCCACAAGCCGACAGAGTGGTCAGCAGATTGCCAATACTCACCGCAGGCAGCGTGATTTTTCAAGGGATCCCCCTCAGGAATATGTGATTCAATGTAAAAATAACTGAAAACTGATCAAGTCCATATTTCGGCAGTCTACCCAAAAATGAGCCGCGTGTCGGGACTGATCAACAAATGAGAGAACAGTGATATTTACCTACGGAAGGAATGTTAGCTTTTAAGCCAGCCAAGTGACTGTGATTTAAAAACCAAGCAATTTTTTTCTATGATGAAATTGTCATCTATATATATATATATATATATATATATATATATATATATATATATATATATATATATATATATATTATATATATATATATATATATATATATATATATATATATATATTATATATATATATATATATATATATATATATATATATATATATATATATATATATATATATATATATATATATAGATGACAATTTCATCATAGAAAAAAAATTGCTTGGTTTTTAAATCACAGTCACTTGGCTGGCTTAAAAGCTAACATTCCTTCCGTAGGTAAATATCACTGTTCTCTCATTTGTTGATCAGTCCCGACACGCGGCTCATTTTTGGGTAGACTGCCGAAATATGGACTTGATCAGTTTTCAGTTATTTTTTACATTGAATCACATATTCCTGAGGGGGATCCCTTGAAAAATCACGCTGCCTGCGGTGAGTATTGGCAATCTGCTGACCACTCTGTCGGCTTGTGGCTGCAATCGCTTCCGATGGAGTACCAGGTATGCGTTTTAAATTTGGTGTGTATCTTGTTATATATATTTATATATATATATATATATATATATATATATATATATATATATATATATATATATATATATATATGTATATATATATATATATATATATATATATATATATATATATATATATATATATATATGTGTACTAGTGATTTGTCGGGTATCCCGTGTTAGCTTAAAGTCCCTTGATGGATGGTTTCGCTGACGTTTCGATGGAATCTCATCCATCTTTTTTAAAGCGTTGATCTCTGGACGGTGTCTTCGCGTTGAATGTCGAGCTTGGATGGAATGAAAAGAGAAGGGGTAGAACAATTACCTTGTCTTGCTTCAAAGAAAATTAGATGGTTCTTTGTCTCACTTAGTATATAGAAAACCGACACATACAAACAGATATTTAAATGCCAGCTCACATCACCACCCAGCCCAACTCTTCTCAGTTGTCAAATCGTTAGCTTACCGATCACAAACCCTAACCGACAAAGAACATTTGCAACAAGAAACCAAGCTCCTTCGGAACGTTTCACTTTCAAACGGATACAACCAAAACACGGTCCGGCGGGCCCTAAATAAACAACACAAACCGGAAAGAAAGACGTATACTACAAAAGCATTTCTCCCATATAACATATAAAAGGCATCACAGACAAAATAGGAAGACTTCTAGGAAAACACTAAATTGAGACCATTTACACAACGAATCAAAAAATTAAAGATATTCTATCAACACCAAAAAACATTATAGCCTATAGCAAAGGTGTATATGAAATTCCGTATCAGGACTGCGGCCTTTCATACATAGGACAAACAAACAGGAAAATCAGCGCCAATAGAACGAGCACAAAAACGCCGTAAAACAAAAATCCACTACCTCTTCTCTAGCACAACATCCAGACAATACCGGCCACAAAATCGATTTTGACAAAAGCAGAACCCTATAAAAATGTGAAAACCTATTTACTAGGGTAATCAAAGAAGCTACAGAAATAAAAAAGAGACCCAACAACTTAAATAATCGGGATGATAGCCAACGTTTACCAAACTCTTGGAAACATATTCTATCCCAATACCAAGTCAAACCAAGAGAAACAATAATTCAACCATATCTTACTATTTACTTACATATGTCGGTCCTAGATTGGGACCTTCTTCAGAGCAGAAATGAAAAGAAGAACAAAACATATTCACTGATCGTGTTTGGGTCAAATTTAAATTAATGATGTTATCATTAAGTTGTTATAATAAATAAAATTAGTGTAGAACAAGAATAAGATATTAGTCATAATAAAGTCAAAAAACTCACATGAGAAGTGCAAAGATTTCGTTAGCCTGAATGGCCGTAGGTAGCTTATACATTAAAAGTTGATTAATCCATAAAATATATAAAATACACACTATAACACTGTAGACAAAATTATAAAAACTAAATTTAAAACATGGATGTAATGGATGTTGAAAACATTGTTAATTATTTCACCTGTGACCACCACACATGGCCATCCATCGCCATATAGGAAGGATGACAAGGACGGCAGGAGACAGCTGACCGATAGAGATAAGGGGTTTAGTTAAGAAAACTCAATTAACCAGAATACGGGGTTGACACCCAGAAGGAACCGATCAAAATTGGGAAGTGCATGTATTGGACCTTTAAGCGAGAGAGAGATAGCCAATTGAGCGACCAAGAACCGGTATGGAGCCGAGGAAGGATAAATCATAACCTAATTATTGGTAAAGGGTGAGAGAGAAAGAGAGAGCAAATAATGGGAGCAACAAAGAGGAAGATTGTCTATTACATTAATTATTAATTTATTAATTTCTTGTTGAAATATGATTGGAGGAAGAGATTGTTTGCAGAAACAAATGAAAATTGAAAGCAACAGGAGGCAATGAAGGGGTGAAGCTAGATACTGTCCATGGAAGGAAGACAGTAAACGATAAGTGCACAAGATGGCCCAGATAAAGTGGAAGGAATCTGTGGAACCCAGGATCAACGAGAACCGTAAACAAAGAGAGGAAGGAGGAAAGAAAACCCTGGAAGTTACACAGCTAAGAGAGAGAAGACTACCATTTCAATTCAGATGGATCATAAAACACTTGAAGACAGGGAATTATCGTGTGGAGTTGATTTATCACAAGAGAGAAGGAAACTATATATGTTACTGAGACCATCTAGGTCGGTTCTTTTATTAGTGTTCCGTACGGAACACTTATAAGATCACTTCGGTGTCTGTCTGTCTGTATGTCTGTCTGTCTGTCTGTCTGTCTGTCTGTCTGTCTGTCACATCCGATTTTCTCCGAAACTATTGGTCATAGAAACAAATTTGGTAATAATATAGGAATTGGTGGCCTCATCAGAGCCATATAGTTTTGAAAGTTAAATTTTGACTTAAGGGGTTATTTTTGGGGGGTGAAATCGGAAGTGAAAAAAAAAAATTTTTACTATGTCATCGAGTGTGGTGTCAAATGAAAGGTTGTGAAAACACGAGTAAAAAATATGTATATAATGTAATACTACAACAAATGAGAGAACAGTGATATTTACCTACGGAAGGAATGTTAGCTTTTAAGCCAGCCAAGTGACTGTGATTTAAAAACCAAGCAATTTTTTTCTATGATGAAATTGTCATCTATATATATATATATATATATATATATATATATATATATATATATATATATATATATATATTATATATATATATATATATATATATATATATATATATATATATATATATATATATATATATATATATATATATATATATATATATATATATATATATATATATATATATATATAATGCAACGTCTTTCTATCTGTCTGTCTGCCCGTTAGTGCGCTTATCACTGGAGAACCACATCCGATTTACGTGCTTCTTTTTTTAAAACATACATATGTTCTCTGGCCAGGTTATAGGCTATATTTTATTACGTTAGGTAACATAAGGAATAAGTAGTGATTTAGTTAGGAATGTGGAAACGTGATTGACAGTCAATCATCGCTCCTGATGAAGCTAACATGGTTAGCGAAACGCGCGTCGAGTGCAAAAATAAAGTGTTTGGTGTAGTGGTGATATATACTGAGTAGTAATAAGTAGTGATGATAATAGTGAATCAAGTCGGAAAAAAAAGTTTGCCGCTAGCGCGTTCTCTTGCAATACACTGCCTAAACCACTAAGTATAGTAAGTAAGAATATCTATAATATATATAAAAGGCAACATCTCTGTTTGTCTGTCCGTCCGTTAGTGTGCTTATCACTGGAGAACTACTTATCCGATTTACGTCCTTCTTTTTTTAGGCTATATTTTATTACGTTAGGTAACATAAGGAATAAGCAGTGACGATAATAGGGACTCAAGTCGAAAAAAAGTTTGCCGCTAGCGCGTTCTCTTGCAATACACTGCCTAAACCATTAAACATGGAACAATATCATGTAGCAAAGCATATAATATATATAAAATGCAACGTCTCTCTGTCTGTCCGTTAGTGTGCTTATCACTCGAGAACCACTTCTCCACATTCACGTTTTTTTTGGTGTTAAAACAAGTAAAGAAAGGGTGACACTTATGGTTGGAGCAAACATGGATGGCTCAGAAAAACTGACATTACTGCTCATAGGTAAAAGCAAAAATCCCCGTTGTTTAAAAGGAGTTAAATCTCTGGAGTTAGATTACGCCAATAATAAAAAGGCATGGATCACTTTTGAGATTTTCGAAAGATCGATCAAAGAACTGGACACGAAAATGAAAAGCCAAAAGCGAGAGACTGTGATGTTTATAGACAATTGTCCTGCACATCCAGTTACTGTAAGTAAAAAATTAAGGAATATTGAATTGATCTTTTTTTCACCAAACATGACCTCCAAATTGCAACCTATGGACCTGGGTATTTTAAAAAATATAAAACATCATTACTGAAACAGAATTGTTCACAAAATTGTTAATGCGATTGATAACAACCTTCCAGTCCAAAAATTGATTACTCTTAAAGAGTGTATAACCGAAGTCGCTAAAGTATGGAGTGAAAATGTTTCTCAGAAAACTATCAAAAACTGCTTTTCTAAAGCAGGTTTTACTGAAAAAATTAACGAATGGGAAGAAGAAGACGAAATGGATCTCGCTACCTTAAAAAGGCAATGGGGTATTCTACAAAAAAAACTGCTACCGTCGACGCAGATTTTTTACTTGAAGATTTCTTAGAAATCTACAATGATGTTGGCACGACAGATCTCCCAACTGACCGAGACATAATTGACGATATAAAAAGTATAGAAGATCATGAAGAAGAAACTGAAACCGGGGAATGTCCTTCTAAATTTAGTGAAAATGAAATAAGAAATGCATTTGACATTGTGCGAACTACTCTCAGGGGCCAGGAAAGTGTACCTGATCAAATCTTTATGCATTTGAATAAATGCGAGAATTTTGTTGAGCAACAATTATTTTTCAAAAGTAATGTTTAAAAGAAAATAACTGATTATTTTTCGTAGTACGTATGTACGTAGTATGTACATATGTATTAACAGATTTTATATTATTCTTTTTATTTCGTATGTAGTACATACATACATAAAGTCCGTACGTTATATCTTTACACGTGCGTCATAGTTTTCAGGCAATATCCCAGACAACTATTATATTTTTTATCCTTTTTACCAATACCGATGATTTATTAGTGAAAAGAGACAAATAATATAATAGTCGTCTGTTATATGGCCTGAAAACTATGACGCACGGGTAAAGATATAACGTACGGACTTTATGTATGTATTTAGCCCTGTACATGCTATGTACTATTTAAACTTTCAAATGTTTAATAAAATCTTTTCTAATAATTCAATTTTGCAATTTTTTTTGTTGCTTGTACCTTATAAAATACAAGTAAATGATTACCAATATAAAATACATACATAGCAATATATACGGATTTTTTCTTTATATAGTGAAAAACTTTCTATAGTGGAATTTCGGTCAACATTTTGGTCTTTCACTATATAGAGTGTCGACTGTGTTTTATTACGTTAGGTAACATAAGGAATAAGCAGTGATGATAATAGTAAATCAAGTCGCTAGGCTGGTGATTGATAACTTAAAAAACACCCTCCTATATTACAGTATTGTGTAGGTACTCAACTTTATATACATATATACAAGTATATTTCCTTGTGTATAAGGACGTAATGCATATGTGTGAGCCTAATTGCTTATATTTTTATTTACGACGAGACGATGTCTAAAATAATCCCCTTATTAATAAAAATTGATTTGTACTCAGTGTAACACTTAAATCCAGCAAATTCGCTATTGATTAAATTTCTACTTTCCATATTCTACTCCTAACCCTATTAGATTAAAATATATATGTCACTGTAACCCCTAAGGGAACCAATGTCAAATAAACATCCAACTTTATTCGTAGAGTAAATATTTTTCAGTAAGTTCATAAACAAACAAATTCTATTCCAGGCGAAATATAAATATTAAAGAACCTTGTCCAAACGAAATGTATAATGGTTTAAAACCGTTACAAGGGCTCGCGCAATTTTAATATTAATATTTTAAGGAACTTATCAAGTTAAATCCTCGTGAATGAACCCCAAGCTTTTATACTACAGAATATAAGACATAAATAATGTTGAATATTATTTGCACAAATAATTTTTGTGTTTATGAAGACTAAGAAGTCAAAAATAAGTGTTTAAAACGAGTCTTTTCTTTTACAGCATTTTAATATATAATTTCTCTATTATATAATCTATCACTATAAGCCTAGTTCTAACCAATGCAGGATGTAGGCAGTCCCCCTGAATTTCCATCTCAATCTATTTGCAGCTGTTGACATCCATCCAATGCCTGCAACCCTCTGTATATTATCCCGTCATCTTGTTTTGGGACGTCCTACGTTCTCGTGGTCTCCATTCTAATGTTCGCTATAATATCCTTTAATTTCGTTTGTTCACGTATCCACTTGTTACTTTTTTCTATCTTTAAGTTTTATCCCGATCATTTGTCTTTCGTGTGCTCTCTGGGTCCGAGCTAATTTTTGTATATCGGTTTTATTCAGTGTCCAAGATTCAGCGCCATATGTAATTACCAGTAAGATGCACTAATCGTAAACTTTGACCTTTAACTTATTTGGGATGGCTTTATCTTTGAATATGTTCTTCTTCTTCTTCTATTCCTTTTGCCCATGAGGGCGTCGGACTTTCCTTGTTCGTTGTTCCACCCATTTCTTCCAGTTTTTCCGGTCACCGGTCAGCATCTTCACTTCATTTAGTGCTTTTCTCTTTCGCCTTCCTATCTCCTCCACCTGTTGTATCCATGTCTTTCTAGGTCTCCCTCTCCTCTTCCTCCTTCCCGACCTTGTTTCCATTGCTTTTTTCGCCAATCTGTTGTTGTCCATTCTTAGTACGTGTCCAAATCAGTTCAATATTCTCTTGTTTTTCTTCTCTTCTATGTCTTCTTGATTTAGCTGCTGCCTAATGTTTTCATTTCTTATTCTATCCATCCTTGTCTTTCTTGCTAATTTTCTCAGTTGTTTCATCTCTGTTGCTGTCACCACACTCTCGTGTTTGTTTACGCTTATCCAGGACTTACATCCATATCATAGCGTTGGTACTTCTAGTATATCTGAAGTTTTACTTTTGTTTCGATCTCTTTTTCAGAAATATTGCATTATTCAGAGTATAGTATATTTTTGTGGTTTTCCTTACTCTGTTTGCTATCTCTAGATCTATTTTCCCATCATCTGATATCAAAACTCCCAGATATTCATATGCTGTCACTCGTTCTATTTGTTGTCTCTTGCATTTTATCCCCTCTGCATCCATTGGTGTTTTCTGATTTATTATCATATATTTAGTTTTTCCTATATTAATCTCCATCTTCATTTTTTCTATCTCTTCCGTCCAAATGTCGATCAGTGTCTTCATTTTTCCCTTGGTATCCACGATCAACACTATATCATCTGCGTATAGCATTCCATCAAGTTGGATCGGCAGCATCTGCCTGTATCCTATGGTTGTCTGGAGTCTTATTGTTCTTTTCCTTGTATTTTTCAATATTTGATCCATTACTAATATAAACAATAGTGGGCTAAGACTGTCTCCTTGTTTTATTCCTTTTCTCATCTAAAATTTTCCAGATCTTTTCCCATTCAGTATTACCATGCCGTAAACTGTATTGTAAATGCTTTTAACTACTCTAATCATTTTCCTTGGGGATCCCATCTCATTCATTATTCCCCATATTACTGACCTCTCTACCCTGTCGAACGTTGCTTTCGAGTCTATGAGAGTAATAAATATTTCTTCGTTAGCCTCTTTTTTTTTCTGTCAGGTTTCTTATTACGAAGATATTATCTGCTCTTCGTCTCCCTCCTCTAAATGCTGTCTGCTTCGCCTGTTTTATTCCGCGAATTTTCTAATCCTTCCTTCTACTATATTTGTGTATATTTTAAATGCTGAGGACGCAACATAAATCACTCTGTAATTTTCGCAATCGAATTCATTTCCTTTTTTGTTTATGGGAACTATTAAATTCTCCTCCCATTCTTTGGGAATTTTCTCGTTATTCTATGTTGTTCTGCACATCTCCCAGAACCACATTCTGCTCTCCTCTCCCATCCCTTTAATCATTTCCGGGTCTAGTTCGTCTAAACAGCATGCTTTTCGTAATTTGATCTTTTGAAGTCCCTCCTCCAGTTCTTCCCTGATTATTTCCTCTGTTTGGTCCTCCATCAGTTCCTCTGCTTGTGGAATTGTGTCTTAGTCTTCCTGTTTAAATTTGTCTTCATAGAAGTCTCTCCATACCTGTAGAAGCTCTGTTGTTGCGGTCTTTATTTGTTGTGTTTTATCTTTCACGCCCCTCACTTCCTTCCTCTTATTTCCTCTCATTCTTCTTATCCTGCTCCAGAATACTCTATTATTGCTTTCGTGCTGTTGGTTTAGTTATTCTTCAAATCTCTTCCAGCTATTCCTTTTTTGCTTCTATTACTTATATTTTTACTTTGTCTCTCTGTTTGATATATTCCTTCCTATCATCTTAAGTGCTCGTACTGCTGTATTTCCTCCATCTCTCTTTCTTCTGTCTTATAATTGCTTTCAATTCTCCATTCTACCAATCTGTTTCTTTTCTGTTTTCGGTTTATTTTCGTGTTTCCGCAGATCTGTTCTGCCTTCTTGCCTATTACTTTTTTAAATAATTCTCACTGCTGTTCCAGTGTTCTATCAGAGTTCTCCTTCAGTTGTCTAAAAACTTAGTCCGTTTCATCTTGATAAGTCTTTCGATTATCTAAATTTCTTAATCTTTGAATTTTAATCCTCATATGGTCGCTTTCATCTATCTTTTCGTTGAGTTCCAAATTCAAATCCGTTCTATAATTTAATTTCCCGAATGCGCACCATCCTAGCGTGATTATTCTTGAAATTTCATCACTGTCTCTCGTCGTAGTAATTTTTTGCCCCAGATACACATAATTCTTAACAATTTCGAGAGCTGTTCCTTTTAAATTTATAACTATGTTGTTATTAGTGTTGGTTAATATTTTTCTCTTGCTTTTATTCATCTTGAGACCAATTGTCTTTGAGTGATAATTGATCATTTCTTGTAACGCCTGTGAATTACTGGTGTTGACTAAAATATCGTTTGCGAACATTAAATGACTCAGATATATACCATCCATCTTTAGGCCCTTTTTGTCCAATCTAGTTGGCGAAATATATCTTCTGGAGCTGTAATAAATAGCTTAGGAGAGATTGTATCTCCCTATCTTACACTTCTTCCTATTGCTATCATCGCGAAGACCTCTGTGAAGCTTTTCCCGAAAACCAGAAATAGATAGAAACTTAGCAGCAGCTATTATATTATATTGGAACGTTCCAATATTATGTAATAGCTGCTACTAAATTCCTCATCTGTTTCTAGTTTTCGAGTAGAGCTTTACAGAGGCCCTCGCGATGATATCAATTGTTGCCCATAAGATGCTGCTGACGAAGATATAAGAGAAGGTTAAGCACCTCTGTTACTAGGGGTAGTAGCTCAACATCCTTCGGGAGCATTTCTCTTGTCTGGCGACGTTTCTCTATTGACAAATATAACTAGTCAATTGGTCAACATATTTTAACCCACCTGAAGTGAGTGCACTGTTCATAAAGAGAACTCTTTTATCACGGGTATATAGGTCCTCTTTTTCAATATAGGAAATTACGTGCATATGACTTCTGTTAGAACAAGCACTGAACAAAATCTATTGGTCCAAACTTATTTCAACTTGCCAATTGCGAATTCACGTTTACAAGAACCTGATAAAACATTACGAGACAGTCCATATAAAATTACTGTTTGGTCAGGTTAAATATTCATCACAACTGTTATTTTTCTAATATTTACGATTTAGATTAAATATTTATTACGAATGCTGCAAAATGAAATTACTGCTGACCAGATTTACTAAATGGGAGAATGGAAAGGGCGACAGGTGGCTAATCTCGCTGGAAAAACTATAAAAGCAAACTACGAGTAGGTAGTTCTTATGATTTTCTTTACGGTGATAAATTTAGAAAATTACACCTGCAGTTGGCAGCGTAAAATATTGTTTTATTTTATTAAGGCTACAATAAGTAAAATAACCCATTAAAATATAAATTACTGCGAAGTTTATAACTTCCTTGATACGTAGTTCACAGGTAGACAGTTGTTTCAATTCGTAAAATGGATCATATTTGAAATTTACAGGAAAGAAGCTCGTAACATGTAATAAGGTATTAATAATTATGTATTACGTAACCACTGTGACGTCTCCAGTTATATATTTTTTAGATTCTTGTTATGTGTATGTCAAGAATTAATTATTTCGAGCTACAACTAAGGCCCGATGATGATTTTTAACCGTCTATGTGATCCTAACTTTAACGGGATTTTAATGTATTTTAAACTTTTTATTTTATAATATAATACAAAGACATTCTTCAATTGTCTTTTTTAAAAGGGACAACGCATTCACATCTGCTATTCGTATTATGCGAATGCTGCAAGAGCACACATCTGCAACCATCTAAATAGCATACTTTCATGGCTAAAGCACTGGAAGAAGTTTACCAACAACAGAATCAATTTACCAATCAAAATAAATGACACTCAGATACCGATCAGAAATAAGCTGAAGTATCCGGGTATCATTATAGACGCAGGCTTCAAATTCCACTTACATATATGGCAAGTGCTTCAAAAGGCATTCGTCGCTACGCAGAATCTTTATGTATTATTAGCTCCAAATTCACATACGGAGCCAAGAAATAAATTAATAATCTATAAACAGATCATTAGACCAGTAGTAATGTATGCTGCACCAGTATGGTGTGGTATATCGGACATACATAGAGACTGCAGCGAATGTAGAACAAAATACTAAGACGTGTGATATCGAGCGACAGATACAGAAGAATTAGAGACTTACATTCCATGACAAACATGCAAATAGTAAGACAATACTTAGACGAAACAGCAGAGACATTTTACAGACCTAAAACACAGATATCGACTCTGACGCAAGACCTGACACAAACCAGAATAGAACATAACCCGACACATACACCATTGTATCATAGATCATTAATTTACTTCGAAGCTCCATAACTGCTCCGAGACAGGTGTAAATTGGAAGAATTTTGAGAAGCCAAATAAAAAACTTACGTACAGGGATTCGATGCCCAGCTGATAAAGTATCTAAAGCGCGCTTAAAGCGTGCTGAAAACACGCCACGATACGCTGACCTAAAGTTGATGAGCGTCGGATACCTGTGCGGAAGTAAAATAAACAACTTAAAAATAGACCACAAAGCAAAAAGAGTAGCAATTGGTTAAATATTCGGTCAATTTAAATTAATTATTATGTAAATAACTAGCCGGGCCCGCGGCTCCGCTCGCGTGGACTTGATTCACTACTATCGTCACTGCTTATTCCTTAATTTACCCAACGTAATAAAATATTTCCCATTGTTTCCCCTTATCTCTCAATATTTCTCTTTAGCTCCCATTATCTCTACATAATTTCGATTATCTAGGCTTAACTCTGCTCATCTCCCATTATTTCTCCTTATCTCCCATCATTTCTCCTTATCTCTCATTATTTCTCCTTATCTCCCATTATCTCACCTTATCTCCGATTATCTAGGCTTATCTCGACTTATCTCTCAATATTTCTCCTTATCTCCCATTATTTTTCCTTATCTCCCATTATCTCACCATAACTCCCATTATCTAGACTTATCTTTGCTTATCTCCCATTATTTCTCCTTATCTCCCATTATTTATATTTATCTCCCATTGTCTCACCATATTTCCTATTATCGAGCCTTATCTCGACTTATCTCCCATTATTTATCCTTATCTCCCATTATCTAGGCTTATATCGAATTATATAGAACATATGTTTAAATTTATAAAAACACGTAAATCGGATAAGTGGTTCTCAAGTAATAAGCGCACTAACGGACAGACAGATAGACAGAAAGACGTTGCATTTTATATATATTATATTGTTTGCTACATGATATTGTTCCATATTTAATGTTTTAGGCAGTGTATTGCAAGAGAACGCGCTAGCGGCAAACTTTTCTCCGACTTGATTCACTATTATCGTCACTGCTTATTCCTTATGTCACCTAACGTAATAAAATATATCCTATAACCTGGCCAGAGAACATATGTATGTTTAACAAAAAAGAGCATAAATCGGATAAGTGGTTCTCCAGTGATAAGCGCACTAACGGACAGACAGACAGACAGAGAGACGTTGCATTTTATATATATTATAGATATTCTTTGCTACATGATATTGTTCCATATTTAATGGTTTAGCATGTTTAAAAAAAAAGCATGTAAATCGGATAAGTGGTTCTCCAGTGATAAGCACACAAACGGACAAACGGACAGATATACGTTACATTTTATATATATTATAGATGTAATAAAATATATATCTATAACCTGGTCAGAGAACATATGTATGAATTTAAAAAAATCACGTAAATCGGATAAGTGGATCTCGAGGGATAAGCGCACTAATGGACAGACAGACAGACAGAGAGACGTTGCATTTTATATATATTATAGATATAGATTATTATTATTATCATGTAACCTGGCCAAAGAATATATGTATGAATTTAAAAAAAAAGACACATAAATCGGATAAGTGGTTTTCGCGTGATAAACGCACTAATGGACGGACAGACAGACAGAGAGACATTGCATTTTATATATATTATAGATTATAGATATTCTCTGCTACATAATATTGTTCCATATTTAATGGCTTAGGCGGTGTATTGCAAGGCAACGCGCTAGCGGCAAACTTTTTTCCGACATCATTCACTATTTTACATCACTACTCATTCCTTATGCTACCTATCGTAATAAAATATAGCCTATAACCTGGCCAGAGAACATATGTATGTTTTAAAAAAAAAAAGTACGTAAATCGGAGGAGTGGTTCTCCTGTGATAAGCGCACTAACAGACAGACAGACAGACAGACAGACAGACAGACAGACAGAGAGACGTTGCATTTTATATATATTATAGATGTAATTCTTGTAAAAGCGTAATAAAAAGTTTTAAACAGGGTGCAACAGTGCAGTGAAAAATGCTAAATAAAAATCATGAGCGTGTAAAATTTACAGTCAGTCCAAAAAATCTCCATACACTACCACCTGCTTTCTATATTATTGTTCTGTTATTTTTAACTAATTAATTGGAACTATGAGAAAACGTGTTTAAATTGATATTTGAAACCAACGAGGATTAGTATTAAAACCAACCAAGGAATTGTTATAAAAATGTAAACAAAATTAATGTCAAAAAAGCCTCCATACACTCAAGAACTGCATTGAAAAAACACCTTATAATCAGCCGCATTTTATCAAGCTATCTATTGCTCCCTATACTGAAAACAAATGAATAATTTTCGGCCAGTATTGTTAGACAAATAATTATAGATCCCAAGAAAAGTACATCAAAATTAAAAGAAGTGCGGGTACTATTTTCGAAAAATGTTTGTTCACAAACAGTGAGAAATTGTTTACACAGGGCAAGCTCCAGGAAGAAGCCGGTAATTTCGAAAATTAATCGCAAAAAGCGGTTAGCTTTTGCTAGGGAATATAGTACTAAACCTCCTGAATTTTGGGAATCCATAATCTTTAGTGATGAAACAAAAATTAACCTTTTTGGGTCTGATAACAGAACTAAAGTTTGGAGAAAGAAGAATACCGCATTCGATATTAAAAACATCTGTTCTACTGTGAGACAAGGGGGTAGCAGTGTTCTGCTTTGGAGATACATGTCCGCTGGAGGGAATGGAAATTTACATTTTATTATTGGTACCATGGATCAGCATGTTTATCTGAACATTTTGAGAGATAATTTAAGAGAAAGTGTCCAAAAATTAGCACTCGAAAAAAGATATATTTTCCCATAGGACAATAATCCGAAACAAACCGCAAACACAAGAATAGATGACCCATAATGTGCGACAGCAGCTCCATACACCTCCGTAATCACCCGATGTTAACCCCATCGAGCATTTATGGGAGGAACTTAAACGGCGCGTTCACAAACATAATGTTTCAAAGAGAAGAATTAAAAAACAGAATGTTGAACGAATGGGAGAACATGCCAGCAGAAGTTACTAGAAAACTGGTTGCAAGCATGACAAAAAGGTTACAGGAGATTATTAAGGCCAACGACGGTCCACTAAATATTAGTTCAAACGTAGTTGTTATTTTCTCTTAAACTCCGTTAAACTATTATTGGTAACTGTTAAGTGTATGGAGACTTTTTTGACATTAATTTTGTTTACATTTTTATAACAATGACGTAACTTCTAAATAAAATGTTCCGTAGTTGTTTTTAATACTAATCATCGTTGGTTAAGTTTCAAATATTAATTTAAACATTCTTTCTCATAGTTCCAATTAGTTAAACATAACAGAAAAACAGTATAAAAAGTAGGTGGTGTATGACTTTGTGGACTCACTGTCTAACTGAAGAGGACGTAATAGAAGCACTGGAAAAATTAAAAAACTGGCCAAGTGTAAGTCGGACTTGTGCAATTAGTGTTTCGTAAGGTCATTGCTTTTAAAATAAAATATTTTGATCTAGAAATTGTCCATTTCTCTCAGTGGAGTTGATGAATTCAAATCAAATATTTTGTTACCCCAAATGAGTTTTCAACAAAGTTTGTTTCCGATATTTGTTGAAAATTTATGACCTTGAAATTCTTGCTTTTTTAAATATGCCAGGTAATATCAAAGGTAGTGAACTCGTGATAATTTTCGTTCAATCTATACCCTGTGAAGAATACTCCAGAATTTTTTAAAAAATTTTTGTTCAGTACTTTTCGAGATAAGGGGGGGAGAGTGATTTTTGGCAATTTTTTAAAAAATAATACAAGGAACAACGTGTGCAAGTATAACGTCATGTATATTTGTACTTTTGAACTTCTGTTTTTACAAGCTTTCATTTGACCCTCCACTCGATGATTTGGTATTTTTTTTTTCACCTTCAATTTCACTCAACGAAAATAACCCAAAATTTAACTTTCAAAATTACACGGCTTTAATGGGGCCATCGATTCCTATATTTGTGCCAAATTTCAACTTTCTGTGTAAAATAGTTTCGAAGAAAATTGGGTGTGACAGACAGACAGATATCGAAGTAATCTGATAAATGTTCCATACGGAACACTAAAACTTCCTAGAAAACCGCTTTTTTCGGCTTCATGACTATATATTAAGGATTTATTTGCTGTAACATTGTACTTTCTATAGAAGCAATAAAAAAGGCTCCATATTAGACAAACTAAATTATACGCCTAAAAACTCATATTATTATTACATTTCAGATTTATTTTCAAACAAACACGATACGCAAAGCCAATCCTGTACCGAATTATAATTTTGATAACCCGCTCTACTCGAAAAACACATTTTCCGCATTAGTCCCAAACGTGATCCGACAGAACATGTTTTATTACCCGGAATGTATACATGTTATGGCATACTGCGTAAATAAATAGTTACTTTGCGAAGTTTTCTGATACTGAATCGATCTGACACATTTTCAAATTGACCGCCCTACATGTATATAATTTTGTAGGTTATATTGAAACCCTACATACATGAACATAAGAAAATTGTATGTCCTTAAAAAAGCTAATAGTAAAAATTTGATATTTTTTTACATTTTAACGTTAACATTTTTTACAGTTAACGTTGCTTAACCCGACATAGTTATGGCGGGGCACTCCATTCCTCTAACATCGTCACTCAATTTGTTGGGCGTTAATTTGGGAGCAAATATGTCCTGGCATGAGCATGTTGCGGGCATAGCAAGGAGAGCTTCTCAAAAGTTGGGAATATTATTTCGAACCAGAAAGCTTTACACTCTACAACTGTTAATTCTTTAAAAAGCTCAAATTCGACCAACTTATATATAATTTTGTAAGTTATATTGAGACCCTACATACATGAACATAAAAAAATTGTATGTCCTTAAAAAAGCTAATAGTAAAAATTTGATATTTTTTTACATTTTAACGTTAACATTTTTTACAGTTAACGTTGCTGAACCCGACATAGTTATGGCGGAGCACTCCATTCCTCTAACATCGTCACTCAATTTGTTGGGCGTTAATTTGGGAGCAAATATGTCCTGGCATGAGCATGTTGCGGGCATAGCAAGGAGAGCTTCTCAAAAGTTGGGAATATTATTTCAAACCAGAAAGCTTTACACTCCACAACTGTTAATTCTTTACAAAGCTCAAATTCGACCAACTATGGAATACTGCTCCCATGTTTGGGGCTTCGCTCCCAAACATGCACTGCATTTGTTGGATTCCATTCAGAGAAGAGCTGTTGGTCTGATTGGAGACCCGGAACTGACCGGCGGCCTTGATTCGCTGGAACATCGAAGAACGGTTGGCGACTTGAGCCTATTCTACAATTATTTTCATGGAAAGTGTTCGGAGGATGTGGCCCGTTTAATTCCTCCCAGAGCGGTGCATGTTCGAAATACACGTCGCGCTGATACTTCACATCCGTATGAGGTTCAGCTTGTTTCTCCTGGTACAACGCTTTTCAAGCAGTCTTATATATGGAGAACATCATCCCTTTGGAATAATTTGCCCAGGACTGTGTTTCCCACCGAGTACAATTTACAGCGATTCAAAAACAACGTGAATCGCTTTTTCCGCACACGTGTCGCTCCTGTAGTGGTTTAGGGACCTCCCTGCAACACGGGTGCTAGACCCATAAAAAAAAATAACAGATATAAAATTTTGCTTTCTACTTTTTTTTGGTTGAAAGTGACTACTTAGTCAATCATCAGTCAAAAATATTATCACAAATCGAAGAAAATACTAGAAAGATGTATCAGTACTGAACACGTTTAATACAGGTAGCGACCACAAGCTAGTAAAAGCTTTATTTAAATTAAATTTGAAAGTAAAAGAAAGAACATGATTGTAAACACATAAAATTTCCAAACTTAGAACTGCTCAAGAAAAAAAATCAATCACAGATACAAACAACACTGAAAAGTAAACTCCAACCATTAAAAAGTTTAAAAAAACATGGAAATAAACAGACTTACAGACAAAAATTACATCTAGTATCGAAGTAACAATTACAAAAATGTCTACCAACAGCAGAAAGTGAACAAATTTTCTCCCGAAACAATTAAACTCATAGAAAAAGGAAAATCTAAAGAAAGAGGTACACATGAGTATGAAACATTGAACAAAGCCATAAAGAAAGAAGCAAAGAAAGACGTTAGAAAATAGAATACAAACTTAATAATTAACACCAATGAAGAAAAAAAAAATTACGATAGTATTGAAATCCAAGATGACACAAGATAGAACTAACATAATAAAATTACGAGATAAACCAGGTAAAATAATAACTGATAGGAAGGAAATAATGGATGAAATAAAGGAATTCTAAATAAAACTCTATTTCTCGACTATACCAAATCCAAATCACCAGCGAAAACATATTCTTAACGTGGGCTCGGAAGAAATTCCTGAGGTAAGCCGAAGTGAATTGGAAACTCCTTTACGAGTAAAACAGATGAAGAGTAAGGAATCTCCAGGTGAAAATAAAATATTGAAAATAAGAGGAAATGAAAAACAAAGAATACCTGTACATTGGCAAAACAGTGAGGTCATACTCTTATTCAAGAAAGACGATCACGAAAATGTTGAGAACTATCGCCCCATCAGCTTGTTGTCACATTTGTACAACTCAGTACTCGTATATATCACCACTACACCAAACACTTTATTTTTGGACTCAACGCGCGTTGCGCTAACCATGTTAGCTTCATCAGGAGCGATGATTGACTAAAAAGCTAAACTACAAATCTACCCTATTTATACTTAGCCTAACCCTGAATTACTCAGGCGGAACTAATGGCATAGGCAAGGCCATCAGTTCCGGTCAAGTCTATTTATTAGTTTATTTACTAAGTCATTGTCATAACCATGAAATCTAGTTATATTTCTAATACGATTCCTTTCTTTATTAAAGTTTACTCTATTCAGACGGAAAGTGACCAAACGATGAACTAAAAAAGTAATGAGGCTAACTTGTGTTGTTTGCAATGAAATGAATCATTAGGAATATATCTATCTGTTACTGTGTCCTTCCTACAGATATCAAATTCTAATCTATTATTATTTTTAATAATTAAAATATTTAGAAAAGGCAATTGTCCTTTGTTCTCAACTTCGTAAGTGAATTTAATGGAATCATACCGACTATTCAATTTAGAAACAAAATCATCAATATTTGCTTTCTTTGTATCAAAAATCGCGGAAATATCATCCACATACCTATACCATACCCTTGGGAAATATTCGAGTTCTTGACTGGCTTTGGTTTCAAACTTATTCATGAATAAATTGCCTATGAAAGGTGATAAGCAATTACCCATAGCTGTTCCTTCTTTCTGAACATAAAATTGACTAAACTTTTGTATGGAACAAAATTATTTCCAATATAACAGTCAATTTTATGTTCAGAAAGAAGGAACAGCTATGGGTAATTGCTTATCACCTTGCATAGCCAATTTATTCATGAGTAAGTTTGAAACCAAAGCCAGTCAAGAATTCGAATATTTCCCAAGGGTATGGTATAGGTATGTGGAGGATATTTTCGCGATTTTTGATACAAAGAAAGCAAATATTGATGATTTTGTTTCTAAATTAAACAGTCGGTATGATTCCATTAAATTCACTTACGAAGTTGAGAACAAAGGACAATTGCCTTTTTAGATATTTTAATTATTAAAAATAATAATAGATTAGAATTTGATATCTATAGGAAGGACACAGATAGATAAATTCCTAATGATTCATTTCATTGCAAACAACACAAGTTAGATTCATTACATTTTTTAGTTCATCGTTTGGTCACTTTCCCTCTGAATAGAGTAAACTTTAATAAAGAAAGGAATCGTATTAGAAATATAACTAGAGTTAATGGTTATGACGATGACTTAGTAAATAAGCTAATAAATAGACATAAGTTTAGGTTTAATATTCAGAATTCCACCTTTTTTACACGCGAAGAAAATAACACCAATTATGTCTCCATACCATATAATCCGAAATATAGCAAGGGACTCAATAAGGTATTTAATAAGGTAGGCGTCACCTTAGTCTATAAGTCATCAGACAATCTAAAAAATATCTTAGGAAATCCCAAAGATAAGATTCCTAATTGTGAGAAAAGTGGAATTTATAAAATTAGTTGTAATGATTGTGACAAAAAGTATGTTGGGCAAACTAAAAGGTCAATTAAAACACGATTTAAAGAACATTTAGCACACGTAAAATACACTAGAACAGAAAGGTCTAGCATTGCCGAACATGCCCTTGAAGCTGATCATATTGTAACATTAGATAATCTAAGATTAATAAAAAATGTATCTGATAGGAGATTGTTGAACGCATACGAAAGTACGGAAATTATAAAATGTAAAAGTAGTTTAAATAAAGACAGAGGGCATATTCCTTATAGTCCCCTCTAATGGTTACTTGACCGGAACTGATGGCCTTGCCTATGCCATTCCGCCTGAGTAATTCAAAGGTTAGGCTAAGTATAAATAGGGTAGATTTGTAGTTTAGCTTTAGTCAATCATCGCTCCTGATGAAGCTAACATGGTTAGCGAAATGCGCGTCGAGCGCAAAAATAAAGTGTTTAGTGTAGTGGTGATATATACTGAGTAGTATCATTGTGCCAAAGATTCCACATTCCCAACTTACATTTGTACAAGCTTTTTACTAAAATTGTCACAAACTGTCTAATAAATAAGTTCGATGGCTACCAATCAGCCGAACAGGCGAGCTTTCGCAAGGAATTTGGAACAACAGATCATATCGAGACACTCTGCCTCTAATCAGAAAAATGGACCGAATATAATATTAAGATGTGCCTAGTTTTAGTAAGATTATAAGAAGGCTTTCGACTCCCTGGAACATTGGGCAATTATACAGTCCTTAGCTCATGCCAGAATAGACTCAAGATATACCGAATTCCTTATTTCATAAATGAAAATACGACATTAACCGTTAAATTAGTCGAAGATCAAAAAACTAAACCTAATAAAGATCAAGAAACGTGTTAGGCAGGGTGACACAATTTCACCAAAGTTGTTTATCCTGGTCTTGGAGGATGTGTTTAAAAGTCTTGAATGGGAAAAGAAGGAAATTAAAATCGATGGCATATATGTAGTGCTGATTAGCGAAAATCTTGCTATGTGTTGATCCCATTCCATGGTTAATATTTTCTATATTACATGTGCGTCTTATGTCTTCACTCCTTTTTCTATCCCTCAGTATCTTCTTTATCCATCTCCTAAGTATTCTCATTTCAGTTGATTCCAGCATCCTCTGTGTTATACTTGTATCGGGTCTTGTTTCACATATGTAAGTCATTACTGGTCGTATTAGGCTCTTGTATATTCTTGTTTTCGTCTCAATGGAGAGGAATTCTAAATATGGTATCATTGAAATATCCCGCTATCCTATTAGCCTCGTTGATTTGATGTTTTACTTCTTCCCCGATTTTCCCGATACTAGATATTTTGATGCCCCACCACTAGCTTGCCCCTAATCGGCTCTTTTGCTATTACTAATGTCTGGGTTTTTTCAGTTGAGATTGACATATTATATTGTTTTGCTGCTATGTACAATTCGTATTTTGCAGATCGTTCTTCTAAGCCTACAAAACATAAAAATTAAAATCGGCACGGAAGAGATCGAGATAGTAGAAGAGTATATATACTTGGAACATAAGATTAGTTTGAATAAGAACAATTAAATAGCGGAAATACCAAGGTGAATTAGTCTCAGCTGGCCTGCATTTCAAAAACTGAGATTCATTCTAAGAAACAGATATATTTCCATGACTTTAAAAAGAAAAGTATACGAGAGCTGAATACTTCCAGTAAGTACTTACAAAAAATAGTCTTTTCGACTCGAACGTACTCAACTGGCCATGGAAAGACAGATGTTAGTGTTTAGTTTACGAAAACACATTAAAAGAGAGGATATCAGACGAACAACAAGAGTTACAGATATCAATGAAAGATTATCAAAATTAGAGAGGCAATGGACGAAGCATGTGGCTAGAAAGAATGATGGTAGACTGACAAAAAATAACTTAACCTTGGAAGAGCAGACGAAGATTTGGAAGACCGATGTACTGATGATATCATGTTGATAGCAACCAGTAAATGGCCCCATCTTGCACAGGATAGAGACAATTGGAAGAAACTTGAAGAGGCCTATCTCCTGCAGTGGAGAAGTAGTGGCTTATAAAGAAGAAGAAAAAGAAGTCAATCCCCATTACTCTTCTTACACCATAGGCTCCGCCTTTCAAAACAGTGGTACCGCCTTCCAGTACCCATCTATCCAATATATGTAATGTGTTAAAATTTTGCTGAAAACTTAAATATAGAATTGTATTCATCCAGTAAGGATTAAGGATCTTATAGCTGGATTCTTTTATTTAAAATTTTAAATACACGTAATATTTTTAGTGTTCCGTACGGAACACTTATAAGATGACTTCGGTGTCTGTCTGTCCGTGAGTCTATCTGTCTGTCACACCCGATTTTCTCCGAAACTATTTGTCATAGACAGTTGAAATTTGGTAATAATATAGGAATTGATGGCCTCATCAGAGGGGTTAGTTTTGGGGGGGTAAGGTCGATGAAAAAAAAAAATTTTTTTTTACTAGGTCATCGAGTGTGGTCAAATGAAAGCTTGTGAAAACACGAGTAAAATATATATATATAATGTAATACTTGGGCTCACTTTTTTTTGTATTATTTTTAAAAAATCGCTAAAAATCGCTGTCCCCCCACCTTATCTCGAAAAGTACTGATCAGAAAATTTTGAAAAAATTCTAGAATATTCTTCACGGGATGTAGATTGAACAAAAATTATCACGAGTGCATTACCTTTAATAATTTATTTGGTATATAAAAAAAAACAAAAATTTCAAAGTCATCAGTATTCAGTAAAGATTGGAAACAAACTTTGTTGAAAACTCCTTTGGGGAGTGTTTTGTGAAGTCACTGATCATTTTATACCACCGTAACAATTTTTTTTATTTTAAAAGCAATCAACGTACGGAACACTAATTGTGTAAGTTCAATTTGGACTTGACCGGTTATTTGTTGTGACACTATTGCGACTATACCTATATATATATATATATATATATATATATATATATATATATATATATATATATATATATATATATAACAAGGATTTTCTACAGCTGACGCTGTCTTCCTTCTCTCAGCCTTTGATTCCATCCGTTTCTATCTTCCCAGTCTCCATCGGTTAGACCCCTGTCCTCCATAACCTCGTCCACATCGTCTATCCACGATCGTCTGGGTCTTCCTCTTTTTCTTCTCCCTATAGGGCTCCACTCCGTTATTTTCTTTATCCACCTATTATCTTCGCTCCGTCTTATACGTCCATACCATTTTAATCGTTTTTCTTCAATGGTGTTTATTGCGTTCTCTTTGATGTTCATTCTGCTTCTTATTTCTTCATTTGTTATTCTCTCCATACGTGCCACTCTACAACATCTTCTCCAATACTCCATCTCTACCGCGTTAATTTTAGATTTATTTCTTTTGTTGATCGTCCATGTTTCTGACCCGTATGTCATTATGCTTTGTATTATTGATTTGTATATGCGTGTTTTGTTTCTCGTTGTAATGTGCTTGTCCCACAGGATCGAATTTAATTGTCTTATGCATGTTCGCGTTTGTCCTAATCTAGCTTTAATCTCTTCTTCTGATGTTGCGTTTTTTGAAATGATGGTTCCTAGATATTTAAATCTCTCGGTTCCTTTGATTATTGTTTCGCTATCTACTTCTAGATTCTCCACGTTTCCCTCCTTTGTTGTTAGATATTCCGTTTTATCAAAGTTTATTGCTAATCCTGCTTTAGTGTATTCTTCTTTCAGTTTTCTTACCATATAACTGAGGTCTTCCTCATCTTGCGCTATTTTTCTCCTTTATAGATTCTTTGGTTTTTTCACAGATTCTAATTTTATGTTTCTCATTCTCGTTGTCTTCTTTACCTAATGCTTCTAGGGACGCCTGTTTGATGCATTCTTTTATGTGGTCATACATCTGTTGGAGGTTGTCGTAGTTAAATTCATTTAATTTTTGATCTAATCGTCGTCTATACAGGTCTCTTATGGTTTCGTCTTGCAATAAGTGTATTTTTATTTTATTTCCTTGTCTGCTTTTTCTGTTATCTCATTAGTATTTCTGTTTTCTTTATCTATTGTTTCTTTTTGCTTTATTGTCTTGTACCACGGTACTTTTATATTTATAGTCTATGGTAGGTTCCACATTCTGCCCCTCTCTTTACTTTTACGTCTTTTATTTTGATAGTGGTATCGTTTTTAATTATAATGTAGTCTATTATTGATTTTAAGTTTCGTGTTTCTTGCATCCAAGTATATTTGTGGATGTCCTTGTGTTTGTAGAATCCGTTTGTTATTTTGAGGCCGTTTAGTTCACACAGCTCTATTAGTCTCTCTCCGTTGTCGTTAGTAATGTCTTCTGCGAATGGTCCTACGGTATTGTCCTTTGTTTTCCTTCCTGTTCTCCCCATTCATACCTCCCATTATTATTAATTCTTGGTTTTTCTTTACTTTTTGTGTTTCTATCTCTAGTGTTTCCATGAAATTATCGTTTTCTCTTATAGTTGCTGTCTTCTGTTGGGCCGTATACTCCTAATATTACCATGTCTTTTCCTAGCATTGTTATATTTAGTTTTATGATTCTTTCATTGATGGGTTCCCAAGATATTATTTTCTTTTTCCACTTCTTTTTTACTAATATTCCAACTCCGACCTTTGCTCTTAGAGCGACTATACCTGACGATGTTAAAATTTAGAGCAAAAAGACTGCAAAGAATCCCTACTCCGAACTCCCCTTTTATAAATAGAAAGGTCATTAAGTCGTAAAAACATTGAATTTGGCCATGTTTTATATCTCACGGCCAGTAGAATTTAACCTTACTTATAACGACTGTTTCTGCTGGGGTGCGTATATCAAACAAATATAAACTGACAGACACTTAAAAAAGGTAATAAAACAAAGGTACACTATAATTTATTTAAACCATTACCATTAAAAATGTATCGGGAAATAACCTCGAAAATATTTAACCTAGAAGTTTTAACAGGCGAAACAGTCAAATACTTCTGAAACATCGCTAAATATACGTTACATTTGAACCCTTTCTACCACATTTGCCCTTATGAATTTTTTATCAGTGTTACATTATTTCACAGAATATAATTTCCCAAGTTTTCCAAAGTTAGTCTATAAATTAAATATTTAAGGCGCTCAGTAGTAAGATTCTTGCTAACTGACTTTTTCTTAAGTTATTGATTATCATACATATTTTGTTCAAATGTTGGAACATTGAAAGTTTGATCGTTGAAATTTAAAATATGGATTTCAAGGAGGGAAAGAAAAAGACATTGCCTTATTTATCAATTTCCCCTTTTATCTAAAGGGGAAATTGATAAATACCTATATTTCTTTGTTAATTTACCAGGAGAAAGTAAATAAGTTATGTGAGGCTTTTTTTATTGGAAAGGTTCACTGATCATCCATTTTTTATCATCTTATTCATTGTTATGTGTATCGTTCCAAGGGTTTCTCAAGGTGTGCAAGGACCGTTGCTAAGTGTCGTTCGCATACATCCTGACTGCATTATCCGCTATATAATCCGGCAAATTAACACGTAGACCGAAAACTTTTTGGTCTGTCTACTGAAGACACATTTTGTTTGCAAAATTCGACTTTATTCATCAATATAGTCTCCTTCAAGAGCGATACAATAGTCTAACGCTTTTCTAACATTTCTATACCTTTCTTGTCAAAGGATTTATCTTTACCTTCAAAATAGGCCTTGATTTCAGCGATAATTACTTCATTGGAGCCAAATTTTTTTCTCGCGAGCATTTTCTTGAAGTCTGCCATTGTAACCACTGACTTGTGACACTGTGCATTGTCTTGACGAAAGAGTACTTTTTTCTTGTTCATTTGGGGACGTTTCTTTGCGATTTCTGCCTTCAAAAGCACTAATAACTTTATATAATATTCTCTATTGTTGGTTTTTCCCTTCTCAGCGTAGTCGATGAAATTTATTCCATGCGCATCACAAAATACAGAAGCCAAAACCTTCCCAGCCGAATGTTGTGTCTTTGGTCGCTTCGGGCGGCTTTCCCCAGCTGCTGTCCACTCAGTTGACTGCCGATTTGATTCCAGTGTATAATGGTGGATCCATGTTTCATCCATTGTCACAAATAGTATAAAAAAATCCTTTTTAATGCGCTTAAACAGGTCCAAACAGCGCTCAGAATCATTAACACGTTGTTGTTTTTGGTCCACTGCGAACAAACACGGTACCCATTTCGAACAGAGCTTTTTCATGCCCAAATGTTCATGCAAAATATGACCAACACGTTGTTTTAATATCTTTAGGGTGTCAGCTATCTCACGCAATTTCACTTTACGGTCATCCAATACAATTTTTTGTATTTTTTTATGTTTTCCCCTGTAACCACCTCATTTGGGCGCCCAAAGCGTTCAGCATCATTTGTATCTGTATGACCGCATTTAAATTCGGCATACTTATCAAACCATTGCTTTGCGTGAACGGTATTTTTTTCCATTAAAAAACAGTGTTTAATCAACACACGAAATTCGATTTTTTCCATTGTTTCGAAAATATCAAAAGTAGTGTCACTAAAACCAATGTAAATCATAAACTAATCCTGGAAATATCATGAAATTTTGACACGTGTCATTTGAAGGTTGGTACTTCCTAAAAATCATATGGATTTTTCGAAAAGAGTGACATCTATGAGTCAGACCAAAAACTTTTCTGCCACATGTTACATCAGAAATAAAATGGGTCGAGCCTGCCCACAATTTCCAGTTTGTCCAGAAGATTCTTTTATTGACTAAGTCAAATGCTTTAGTAAGACCAAACAGTATGGCTACTATTTAATTTGTCAATGACATCATATAGTTAGAGGAATGAAATCTACAGCTTTGCCGTTGGCAGCTACAAAAACCCAGGCAGCAGTTTTTTCTAAAAAAGTTAACGTTTTTGAAGCCGACATAGTTATGTCGGGACAGTCCATTCCTATAGCATCTTCAATCAATTTGCTGCGCGTTAATTTAGGAACACATATGCCTTGTCATGAACATATCACATCAATATGAAGAGGAGCTTTGCAAAGGTTCGGAATACTATTTCGAATTAGAAAGTTTCACACTCTACAGCTGGTGGGTCGTGACCCGCAAGGGGATCGCCTTGACCTTTTTTGAGGGGTCGCCGGCTATCAATTTTAAAAAACCAAAATTAAATATTAAAATTTAAACGTAGGTGTTAAAATATTAATAATTTATTTATGCTTGGCAACACACGAGATATGCGACATACCATAATCAGTGGATGACTGGCGCACGCACCTCTCCTTATGCTTGGCAAAATCCGACTGAGGCAAGCTAGCCGGGTAGTCCGCAGCGATCGCGACACTCCGTTGCCTCTCGAAGAAACGTGTAAAAGAAAGAAGTTTCGAGACGGACAGCTTGACGTTCCGCCGAGCTGAGAGTAATCGGAAAAGTACTCCCAACTGATATATAGGCAACGAGCAGAGTCGTAGGGGACAATCTTCAGTTATTCAGCCATGAATTTAAACTTTCGAATATAAATATAAGTATACACATAAATTGTCGCGCTCACTAAACTTGTTACCTAGTGACAATGTTCTTTTTGTCATTTGTATTAGTTAGTGTCTTGTTTGATCCAAAAAATGGTACAATACTAGCATAGCCCGTCACAATTCATTTTAGAGAGGCACGCCTAAAAACAGATTTTTCTATTATTTACCGTTTTTTTAAACAATTTTCTAAATTATTTTGAAGTATTTTATATTCCAGATATCAACGTCAAAATATTTGAAGAATTATTTAAAATTGGGATTTCAATTGTTATTAATAAAGGCATCGAAAAACCACAGTATGTTTTATGCAATACTGTTCTTAGTACTGAATATATGAAACTCTCAAAGCTCAAACGTCACTTAGAAACAAAGCATTCCGAATATATTACAAAAGACTTGGACTTTTTAAATGATATGAGGCAGCCTTAAAAAAACAAAAGTTGGATTTTATTGGGACGTTTCAACAACAAAGCCAAACTGTAGTTCATGCATCATATGAAATTGCTCTGGCGATTTCAAAAATAAAAAAAACCTTATACAGATGCAGAAACCCTCATCAAACCCTGTTTATTAAAGACCGTTAAGCTAATTCTTGGAAAAGCAAGTAAGATCCAAATGCGTAATATATCCTTGTCCAACAACACAATTCAGAGACGCATTTCAGACATGTCCATAGACGTGCTGGAAACTTTACCATGTTTGAACACCTTTACACCAAGACTGAAGAATCGGAGACGGAAATTGTAGATAAAATCTAAGAGAAGAAATTAATAACCACCTTCAAGCCCTTGAATCTGAAATACAGTGTTATTTCCCGGAGTTCTCTGAACAAGAAGCTGCATTAGTACGAGACCCATTTCATGTATCTTTGGATGTTACCGACATTCTAAATCGAGTACAGGATGAATTTTTAGAGCTGTGAAATGACTCCTCAGCGCGTGATTTATTTCAGGAAAAATCGTTACCTCAATTTTGGTGTGCTATGCGTTATTTGTATCCTAAAGTTTCCATGATCATAGCGTATCGCCCTAAGCAACTAGCAAATGAGGTTTGTATAGAATGCCCTAAATAAAAATCGTAACAATGTGTTTCGTCGACACGACTGAAGCCTTCGATAGAGTACAATTAACAGTTATTATAAAACCAGAAGCTCATAAAAATCGTACATGACATTGACACAGAATGCAAAACAAATATAAAAGTTGGACATCTACTGAGCAAGAAAGTAAAAATAAACGCCGGTATAAATCAAGACGATTAGTTCCTTTATCTTAAACCTCGTCATGGACAGAATTGTGAAGAATCTTCCAAAAACTAGAGGATACAAAATGGGCGATACATAATTCCACACAATCTGCTACGCCGATGATGCAGTCCTCACTTCCGATTCTGAAGACAACCTTCAGAAGATCTTTCATGCCTTGCATTTGGAAGCGAGAAAACTAAACATGATTTTTAACACAACCAAGACAAAATGTATGGTAGCTTCAAAATAATTCTTAAGATGCAAGCTGGAGATCCCAGGAAGTATTATTGAGCAGGTTAATAATTTAAAATACCTAGGAACAATGATAAGAAGCTACTGAGACTTAAAAAGGGAAGTAAAACAACAGTCTATGAATACATCACTAATAGTATATATATAATACTATACAAGACAACAGTGAGATCGATCCTTACTTATGCTGTAGAAACAAGAGCTGACACATGTAAAACAGCACAAATGATGAGGACAATAGGAATGAAGGTGATTGGGGACATACATGGAAAAAACTATCCAGACAAAATCCGCAACAAAGATCTACAAGAACTAAATAAGTTCCAAGAAATATATAAATGGACCAGAACTAGAAGAAAACAATGGAATAAACACGTCAATCGGATGGACGATGACAGATTGGTCAAAAGGGACAATCTCAATAAACTTAGCGGTAGAAGAACTAAGGGCAGACCTCTGAAAAGGTGGAAGCAATGCTGGACGTTCATATCGGAAGAGAACTAATGGTGAACAGGCAGTATGCCTACTTATATGACACACCATATAAGAAAGAAGAAGAAGAAGCAGAGATAGAAATCATTGCGCACAGTGTATTATCTTATTAAATTAGAAAAACACAAACCACAGATATTGATTTATAATTTTCAGCATTATTTTTATCTTTCTCTTCATAAAAGGTAGTAATTACAACCCTTTTAAGCATGTCCAGAAAAGTGCCATTTCCTTAGGATTGATTAATTAAATATAGAAGCTGATTCATTACCATTTTCTGCTGAAAAACTTAGGTCACGTATTTTTTTATTTAATTATAAAAACCAATTTTTTTGTTTACAAAACTTGTACTGATAAGTCCAACAGGTTAATAGGGATATCGTGTCCAACTTTGTCACGGTCACTTGGTTTCGTGAGCGTTGTTTTTCCATTTCTTTGTTATTTTCACGACCAATCGAATGTTACGCCATCATGATGTTTTATACGGGGCTCTGCGGTAAATAAATTACCTGGTTTGGAAAAATTCTGATACAACTCGATAAAGGAAAATCTTGATAAATTTGTTTAAACAACGGTAATTAATTAAAAGAAAAGTGAGGGTGATTAATATTGAAAAATCACGAAAAAATATTAAGTTTTAAATTGGGCTGATATTGACTTTTTTTCGCTACGAGAGAGGGGCGCATGTATCACTAACGATTAAGATTTACCTCGAATCACTTCAGACTAACGTGAATCGCCATTTTTTATGAATTTCCCCGTAGCACGCGTGCCATGCCCATAAAAAAATCTGGCATCTGCTATCAATTTTAGTTTAATTAGAAGTTCTAGTTTTTCAATTTAACTAATGAAATGAATTTTACAAAACCTCGCATTAGTAACTCGGTTCCCATATCTCACAACTTGATTAATTGTTCAAAGTTCTGTTGAAAACAACGGCCGATAATCCGGGCCAACCGAATCTTGGAACCGTTAAACTGTCATGTCCAACGGTCATAAATTCTCAATATATTTCTTTGTTTTCCTATTTTAAAATTGATTTTTTTAAAATGCATTAACCAAATTAAATGTCATATACATATATAGGACTTTTATTTATTTACCCGTTCATTTTTGGTTGGGTTACGTGCGGGATAATTTGTACTAAACTAACTACTTTGTTCAAAAGTCATTAAATGTTCAGAACAAGTCCCTTACATAGCTGTATTAAATACGACAAAATTTTTATGGATACTTGTTCGTATGAGTTGTTTATCGATCGAATTCTGCCAAACACATTGCTTCTTAGCGGTTTAAAAACTGACGTACGAACAAACATTTATAATATTATTTATTAGGAAAGAAAGTTGTTAAAGTGGTTTACCGAGTACTTTCCTTGCGTACATATACGAGTAGTTCCAAAATAAGTACTGAATTTAACTTTCTCACGTAAAGGGAAAGTAAATTTTCATAATATGAATAAAATCAAACAACATATCGACACCCACCCCTCTCACCCTCTTACTTTGAAATGATACCGCTCAAAAACTACAGGTTTCGTCCCTGTTTCAAATATTATACAGACCGACAGCCTGACAGTCGGAAAGACGGACCTACGAAAATGGGAATACACTCAAACTTAAAGAACAACAAAAATTGCAAGGGGTAATTCTTTCCCTTTAGCCAGAGGCTACTTACATATTAAATTACCCCCGCCCCTCCAGCCCATTCCTGGGTTACACTTAAATGTATTAAAAAAAATAACATAATTTTTGGAGACTTAGACTTCAAAAATCCAGAAAAACCAAAAGGATATACAGTAAGTCCTAAAAGTTTCCATATACCACCGGCTGGCTCTCTATAAAATTTTTCTGTTACGTTTAACTAATTAATTGGAACTATGAGAAAACATATTTAAATTATGATTTTGGGCCATACTTTATAATCTGTCACTTGTTAGTAATTTTGCAGTGGGTTTTCAAACTAGTATTAAAAACGAGCAAGAGATACTGCATGAAATTCCATTTCAAGTTCGAATGATCATAATTGATTTGTGGAAAGATGGAAAATCGTCCAGAAATATAGGAAAAATTATTAAAAAGTCTCATGCTACTGTTCAGTACATTGTAAACCAGCATAAATCAACGGGCAATTTTTAATAAAGTATGGGTATCCAGACCTGTCCAATCTCGTATATTTTTCAGCCAGGAATATTTTCGATGCCCCACACCTCTTTTCCCTTCAATTTTCCCTTCCATCAACAACCAGAGCAGTGAGTAACGTGGACCCCTATAAATATGTCCCAAGTAACGAGTTTTTTTGTCTTTTAATAAATGACAATAGTTCTCTTTCTCTACCCATTCGACGAAGTACATCTTCATTAGTGACACGCTCTGTCCAAGAGGTCTTCAATATTCTGCGCATGACCCATAATTCGAAAGACTCCAAACGATTTATCGATCGTACTCCCCAAGGTCCAGGCCTCAACTCCATATAAAAGCACTGGATATATATATATATATATATATATATATATATATATATATATATATATATATATATATAGACTTTTACAAAACGATAACGAGTATCCAAAGAAAGAGTTGAGTCTGAGAGGAGGTGTCTCATTTTGAGAAAAACCGCGCTAGTCACTTCAATGCGAATTCGTACCTCAACTTCAGGATTTAAATCATTAGTTACCCAACACCCTACGTATTTAAATTTGTTTACTTGTTCTATCAATTGATCGTAAACACGAATATCTGTTTGCAACCCGAGTGTTCTTGAAATGACCATTACTTTCGTTTCATTAACGTTCATTTTCATGCCTAAAACATCGCCTTTCCTAGATATATTGTTCGTAAGACGCTGAAGTCCATCCGCTGTATCTGCTAATAAAAACGGTATCATCAGCGTACCTTATTGTTAATGATTTTGCCATTAACTTTGATACCATCTGGGGCATTCTCTGAGACCTTCTGGAATATGTGCTCAGAGTATAGATTAAACAAGAGCGGGGAAAGAACACATCCCTGACGAACACCTCTTTTTATTCCTATTTCCTCGTATTGTCGCCACCTGGTCCCAATATAGGTGAGTAATGAATCTGATATCATTTTCATCAAGGCCTGTATTTTGAACCATTTATACTAATTGTGGATGTTTGACTCGGTTAAATGCTTTTTTGTAGTCGATAAAACACAGGTAAACGTCCTTCCTTTGATCTCTACATTTCTGCAAAAATACACAGTTCAGCCCATAGATGGGGCATACTGAGAACCCAGACTTTCAGCGTTTTTATTAAAAAGCTCTTTCCAGTGTCACCAGTTCTACTCACAAAACAACGTAATACATCAGCATTATTATCAGTGTTGTCCATTTTTTTTGTGATCACATCAAACACTCTCTTTTGATCGACATTAAGCTTTGCGATCATACTTTGGAGATCTACATCAGGCTGCTCATCTTCTACCAGATTGATTCTTTGAAAGTCGTCCATTGCGTTTGCAGCCTCCAAAACTTCAAAATATAAAGGGTTCTCGGGACCCTCGTCATCATCAGCATTTTCTCTCTCTTCGTTTATCTCGGCAACTTTCGTTTCTATCATTTCAGATGCTTTTCGGGTTCCAAATCCTTGTCTAAATCCGAATTGCTCTTCGCTAACATCTTTCGCATTTATTGCGTATTCTGTAGTGAATGATCTTAAGCGTTACTTTCAAAGCATGGAAGAACTATTTTCGAAAAATGTTTGTTCACACACAATAAGAAATTTTTTACACAAGGCAGGCTAAAAGAGGTGTGCAGCCAGGAACAAGCCGTTAGTTTCGGAAGCTAATCGCAAAAAGCGGTTAGCTGTTGCTAGAGAATACGTTACTAAATCTCCTGAATTTTGGGAATCCGTAATCTTTAGTGATGAAACTAAAATTAACCTTTTTGAGTCTGATGGCAGAAATAAAGTTTGGAGAAAGAAGAATATCGCATTCGATATTAAGAACATTTGTTCCACTGTGAGACAAAAGACTGGCTGCTTTGGGGATGCCTGTCCGCTGGAGGGGCTGGAAATTTACATTTTATTAATGGTAGCATGGATCCGCATGTTTATCTGAACATTTTGAGAGACAATTTAAGATTTCTCTTCAAAAATTAGCACTCGAAAAAAGATACATTTTGCAACAGGACAATGATTCGAAAAATACAGCAAACTTGGTGCGAGAATGGATGATCCATAATATTAATCTCGTTGGTTAAGTTTCAAATATTAACTTAAATATGTCTTCTCATAGTTCGAATTAATTAATTAAACATAACAGAAAAATAGTATAGAAAGCAGGTGGTGTATGGAGACTTTTTGGACTGGCTATATGACACGATATATAGGAAGTAACCCCCTCTAATCTCAACTCCCACCCCTTCCGCTCCTAATATGTTTTACTTTAAGTGTTTATGAATTAAATTTGTTTATTATTCAACAAAGGAAACCTGTTAAAACCTTTTAAAACGGACCCCCAGCTCTGCCATCCCCTTAGCCTGACATCTTGTAGTTCAATCAGTTCATCTCCTTGTTAGATGTAAATTTTGTACCAAGTTTGATATTGATACCTCATTTCGTTCGGGAGTTATCGCGCCAACTGGTCCATCAGACTAACCGACGAACTATGCTTTTCGTAATCTGGGAAAACTCAAACGTGAAGCAAAGCCAAAAATCTGTGTTTTTTTTTTTCGCGAATAGACTTGTAATACTTTCCTTTAGTAAGGAAAGTAAAAATTAAATATATTCGATCAAATATATCAAGGCACTGACGTTATAAAGAATATCCTTTCAAACCATCCAGAAAATGAAAAACAGATTTTTTTTCGTAACGTCATCCATCACCGTCGTTGGGGTTTCTTGTCGGCCATAAACATAAAAAAAGACTGTTGACACAGAATATTACGCCAATCGTTAAGCATTAATTTTTAATACGGTTACAACCGGAGCATTTAGAGAGATTTATGATTTTAGAAACAATACACTACAAGAGGGCTATTAGGGAATTTATTTATACAAGTAGAAGTGTTAAAAAAAGCAAATTGTTCCAAGAAAAAAGGTTCTGATCACCTTTTCAAGCGACTTCATTCTTGAAAATAATGATAACACTGGTCTACACTGAAATTTTTTCCTGAAATTTTATAAATATTATAGGGTATATCTGAGGCACTGATTGCGGAAAAATACTGGTTTAATGCTATCAGCTATACTCTTTTTATTTATATGCATTTACAATTTTTTTCAAAAAAGGAACAAATTTACATTTTTTCTACGTTTGATATAGTTACACACTATGAAACGTTCTTTTATTTCTTTTATACGATTTTCTTGAATATACGGCTCGAGGATTATCTCTTTGCAAACTCCAACAGTAATCGGCCATCACATGGATGTCCCACCTTCCTTGATAACGCTCTTCCATTGTGCGTATATCTTGGTGGAATCTTTCACTCTGCTCTTCACTGAAATCGCCAAGATTTTTTGGGAATCGAACTAAATGAGAATGTAAGTTGTAACATGTTAACTTGCCCGCACTTTGTGACGTCATTTTTTGTACCCTGTGAAAAGTTGTTTGTCCCACGCTTGAGCGCAATTTTCTTGCAGCCCCTTTTTAATTTCTGAGAATGAATTGAGAGAATAATGATTTTAAAAGAACTAAAGAAATTAAACAAACACTAGCTCAGTTTTCCTTGGTAGAGAAATATGGGTAAGAGATAATTGTTGTACGTCTTTTTGGAATTATTTTTTTATGGTTAAAAACTTTAGTTGTACTATTTTTTTGGGCACCATTCATTTTAAAATAGAAAGGATCTAACTTCAGCTAAAAAAATGAAAAAATACTGAAGTGTTATACAGTTGTTAAATAAAAGAATCAGTCTGGTACAACCCTTCTTATCCTGAAAAGAAAGATAGGTGTACAGTGAAACACTAGCTTTAATCAACAAAAAGAAAATTTATTCATGATTTTAAAATAAAAGTTCCAACCCTTGCAGTTTTAAGAATTACAAAAATTCTAGCCTATAAAGTAGTTATTAAAAGTAGAATTCCTAAATCAGACGTTTTACTTCCAAAACTTTACTACACCCGAAATCAAAGAGTCGTGATATTCACTTCACGATTTATCAGTTCAAATTGATGTTAAAACACTTATTTGCAGGAAATAGATCTACTGATGTATGTTCTGGTGACTTACGGTTTTCCTACGGACTTCTAGGCCTTCAATGGAACACAAAACCGATTTCACACATTCCATCACTTATTTTCAGTATGACTTCACGATGAGAAGAGCTTACTTCGGCTACTCCATGTAGAAAAAACACACAAAGCCCACTACGGCTTTACGTTAAAAACTCGTACTTAATTTGGCTCTCGTAAATATTGTCAGAAGCCTCTACTGCGGCTTGATGGGCAAAGCCTGGCTGCGGCTTGATGAGAATAAGCCTTCTCGGCGGCTCGATGGAAAAAAAGCCTTCTCGGCGGCTCGATGGAAATAAGCCTCTACTGCGGCCCGGTGGAAATAAGCCAAGATCCGCGTTCTCCGGACCCTTAAATAAGCCGTGAGAACTCTGTCTCTAAAATGGCCGACTTCCGGGAAACAAACATTTCACCAATCGCGGCGTACTACGAATTCGATAGATTCGGTCGGAAACCCGCACTGCACCTGTACCATGAGCGGCTAGACGTTCCAGTGTAATACACTGCTCGATACAAAGATGAAAAGAAGTACAATATAAAGCGAAAAATCAGTAACATTACATACTATTAAAATCTAGGAAAAAATGAATGTTACAAAGTAACGAATCTTGATACTCATGTTGCAGTCCAGATCTTTCCACAAGCACTCAACTAACTCAGAATAGTTGTCGGACTTATTGTTTCCGAGAAAATTTTAATTACCACAATAAACGATTTCCAAGCTTTAGACTCGACTTCATTCACTGAATTCACAAAGTTTGGTTCTTTCACAAGTTGTCTGATTTGTGGCCCATCAAAAATACTCATGGAAAGCTCGGTACTCGAGGGTTTTTTGAGGTGCTAAACACGAATTTTAGGTCAGAAAATGATTATTTTTTATTCCAAGAAGGCGGATTCAAGATGGCGGACGAAAAATGCTTAAATGTAAAATATTGGCACAAAAGATGTTACCCACTTTTCCAAGGAGACACTAATGACAATCTGAAGTTAAAAATTGATGTTTTCACTAGGTCTCATACTCTAAAAATTATGAAACACTTTTTAGATGTTTTACAAAGTATGTGAAAAATTTCAGACAAATTTTGAATGTTCCAACTCAAAATATCATACTTTTAAGTTTCGAAAAATGGTCTATATGTGCTCGAAATTTTCTTTTCTATTTTTTATCTAAAAATTCAGAATATTTTCTAAAAAACTGTTATATATATTAAATTCTATTGTATTCGAATAAAATTTTCATTCGATCAACTTTACCAGACCGTGTTTTTCACTCGAACAGAGTAAAATTTACTTAAAGTGCATCAGTGCCTCCTTGAAAAAATGGGAAACGTATTTTGTGCCAATATTTTACATTTAAGAACTTTTCGTCCGCCATCTTGGATCCGCCATCTTGGAATAAAAAATAATCATTTTCTGACTTCAAATTCGTGTTCAGCACTCCAAAAAAAAGCCTCTAGTAACGAGTTTCTCTCGAATATTTCATTAACTAAGTAATTTATCTTCATACATTTTCTCGTTTTAGACGCTATATTGCAGGCGCCATTTCGAATTATTTAAGGCAGGGGTGCTCAAACTTGAACTGCTGGCGATCTACCTCAATATTGTTAGACTACGATCGATTGACTCTGAGAGGCTGCAAGTAAGTGTGATGCAGGATTATCGTCTAGGTAGGGTGTATCGTGGCATAGATATTAGTTTTCCGCACAATATGCATTTTTTTAGTCAAGGTAAGTGTACGCCTGCTCTAAAATGTCAATGGAAAAACTCATAATTATTCAAAATTGCGAGTTTATTGGTTCTTACAAAACAAACGAGTTCTAGTGTCTAAACTTAACTAAAGAGTGACTTTGGATGTTGAAGCGTGGCACTGCATGTCCTCAGCATACTTTTCATAAGATGGTCCGTAATTACCGAGTGCTAATCGCAAGCATGATGACATATGTTCGTCAGTTAGTCGATTGCGATATTTTGACTTAATTATCTTCATTTCAGAAAATGCAGACTCGCACAAGTAAGTTGACCCAAACATTGCCGTCAGTTGAAGGGCGATTTGCCTTAGATTCGGATATTTATCTTCAGATATAAAACACCAGAATTTTGTATCAGATGCTGTGGCTTTGAGATATATATCTGATATAATCTGCACTAACTCATTTTCAACAGAACATGAGTCCATGTTAAACTGACTTACTATTTCAGTAGCTAATTCCTCAATGTTTTTTCACGAAAAAGGATAACTCATAAATGATGCGATATTTGCCAATTTACTGAAATCATAAAAACGTATTTCGAATTGGCCCAAAATATTTGATAATTCTGCCTCATAAATATCGTAATTCAACTGAGGAATCCTTGCTTTCAAAGACGGAAAATTTTTCAGATCCTTTCTTTTCAGTTGATCTATCATAAGTTGCAATTTCCTTTTGAATGCGTTTATTGCGCTAATCATCTCAATAATAGTTTTTCCTTTACCTTGAAGCTCCAAATTAATGGTGTTTAAATGCATTGTGATGTCTGTCAAAAATGCCAAATCAGTCAGCCATTTTCCGTTTTTCAGCATCTGAGTGTCATCACCTCTTTCGTCCAGAAAAGCTGTTATTTCGGGCAATAATTCTTGAAACCTTTTTAGGAATTTTCCGCGACTCAACCACCTGACGTCCGTGTGAAGAACTAAATCAGTGTGTTCAGCTGACTCACTATCTTCCAACTGCAATTTAAAGAGCCGTCATTGCAAGCTACGTACACGGATAGAATTCACAATTTTTATTGCAATGCCCATAATCTCCTCCATGTTTAGAACTTTTGAACACAAAACTTGTTGATGTATAATGCAATGGAAGGAGAAAAATGAAGGGAAATCGTCATTAGCTCGACACAATGCCACAAAACCGTTTTTGTTTCCAGTCATTGCTGGTGCTCCATCGGTTGTAATGCACACTAGTTTATATATTGTTAGCTTGTAGTTTGTTACAAAATTGAAGAAAACGTCATATATCTTCGCCACGGGTCTTTCCTTTCAGAAAAATCATTGTCAAAAAACTCTTCCTTAGCCGACATGTCATTGAATACCATTCGAATAAAAATACACAGCTGGGCAGTGTCTGTCATATCGGTGGATTCGTCGAACTGTAAAGAAAAGTATGTACATTCCATGATATCATGTTTTAGTTTATCTGTCATGTCCCGACTCATGACTTCAACACGTCTTGTGACAGTCGGACGAGATAACTGAAGTTCTGTAATAACAGACATAATCTCTGTTTTATTTTTAAAATCTCCAAATAAAGTCTCACCGGCTTCAATAAATGCTTCCTTCACAGCCAATCCATCATCAAATGGTTTCTTGTGTTTCGCCAATATATGAGATATTTTAAATGACGCGATCGTTGCAGCTTTTGATTGTTTGGCTGGTCTTGTGAACATGGTTTGTTCTTTTTTCAAAAAGTTATCAAATCACGTACTTTTCGTTTTCTTAATTCACTCTGTGACGGAAAATCCTTTTCATAGTTTTTATGAACCGTTTTATGATTCCTCTCTAAGTTCCCACGCTTAGGTATTGCAACTGACGCACGGCAAATGAGACAAATGCACTTATCCTTTACCATACAAAAGAAAAATTCTTCCTCCCAATCGTTATTAAAATGATAAATTTTACTTTTCTTCGCCGCACCCATTTTGGACTATTTATTAATAAACTTTATATCGATGTATCGCCTTCAAGTTACAACTCAGATTCCTATTCCTGCAGGCGCAACATTTATATCGGCGCGAACGAAGTCTCGAATGTCCTCGTCAAACACTCCGCCCGAAGTTTCTAGAAAAATAGGCGGGAATCAAAAAACGCGGCTTTTCTTTGACAAGTACTGCGCGTTCCTTTGATAAAGCCGCCTTTTGCCGCTAGCAGGGGGTTATTACGATAAAAGAAAGTGATGAGGGGGTTATTCTGGCCTGATTGTGGATCGAATAAATTTTAGTAGTTTATTCATTACATTTTGTTTTAATTACCTAAACCAAAATCTGTGAATAGTTCTATATCGGAATTTTTTTCTCGAGATCGACTCAAAAAGCACTCGCGATCGACCGTTTGAGCACCCCTGATTTAAGGGAACACATAGCATTTAAAGCAACGAAAATTTTGAGCCGAATAAAATCATTTTATATCGAAACCAAAAATGGACAGAAGGGAGGGCTCGGTTGACAGAGAATGACCCATATAACATATATATATATATATATATATATATTATATATATATATATATATATATATATATAACACATGGGCTGAAAAGTCCCGGGCCTAACACATAGATGGCGCTAGTTTTATTGCAGTCACCTTTTTTTCAGTTAATACTAACCTTCAAAAGACAGCTGTTAAAATTTCATGATATTCTATTCATTAGTTTGTGAGTTATTGTGCTAAGAGTGACGCTACTTTTGTTATTTTCAAAACAATGGATCAAAAACAATTTCGTGTTTTAATTTTACACTGCTTCTTGATGGGAAAAAAAATACCGTTCAAGCGAAGCAATGGCTTGAAAAGTGTTATGGGGACTCCGCTCCATCAGAAACAACAATAAAACGTTGGTTTGCTGACTTCAAACGTGGTCGTAGAGACACCGATGATGCAGAACGCAGTGGACGTCCAAATGAGGCGGTAACACCAGAAAACATCAAAAAAATCCATAAAATCGTTTTGAATGATCGAAAAGTGAAGTTGCGTGAGTTAGCTGACATCGTAAAGATATCAAAAAAACGTGTTGGCTTTATATTGCATGAGCATTTGACTATGAGAAAGCTCTGTTCAAAGTGGGTGCCGCGTTTGCTCACTGTTGATCAAAAACAAGAACGTGTTGATGATTCTGAGCAGTGTTTGGCCATGTTTAAACGTAACAAACCGGAATTTTTGCGTCGATATGTGACAATGGATGAAACATGGATCCATCACTTCACTCCGGAATCAAAACGATCGTCATCTGAGTGGACAGCAACTAGTGAACCTCGTCCAAAGCGCCCGAAAGCACAACAATCGGCTGGAAAGGTTATGGCCTCGGTATTTTGGGATGTGCGTGGTGAAGCGTTTGAAGGCCGAAATTGCAAAGAAACGACCGCATATGGCAAAGAAAAAAATTTTGTTTCATCAAGACAACGCACCGTGTCACAAGTCAATCAAAACAATGGCAAAACTACATGAATTGAACTTCGAATTGCTCCCACATCCACCGTATTCGCCAGATTTGGCTCCCAGCGACTACTGGCTGTTCGCAGACCTGAAAAAAATGCTCGCCGGTAAGAAATTTCGCACGAATGAAGAGGTTATCGCTGAAACTGAGGCCTATTTTGAGGCAAAAGATAAATCGTTCTACAAAAGTGGTATTGAAATGTTAGAGCGGCGCTGGAATGATTGCGTTGCTCTTGATGGAGATTACGTTGATGAATAAAGCTAATTTTGAACCAAAAAAACCGTGTTTTCTTTGTTAGGCCCGGGACTTTTCAGCCCATGTGTTATATATATATATATATATATATATATATATATATATATATATATATATATATATATAGTTGTTTTCATTACGTTTATTTCCTTTTTTTTCTATGTATTTTTTCCTATTCATCTTCATTACTCTTAAAACAGGGAATACTCTATTCTAATACTACTATCTTCCTCCTGGATTTTATGTCCGTCGTCTTACGTTTTAGAAAACTCTTTCTAGAAAACAAAAATAATAGGGCGCATGTAGCGAAGTCACTACCTCCCTCTCATAAAAAAATAACGAAAAATAAGGTGACTTTGTTAACTGAAATGATTGGAGCCGAGAGGCCCCAAACATTTTCTGTAATAAAATTTTATATTAAAGAGTCCTTTATACTATATATACTACTTTATACCGTTCACTTTAATATCCCTTTTGCCAAAGTTCAAGGTATAATAATTCAAGAGTAGAACACACATGTGTACATTATAATGAATAATATTCAAAACTAGAGTCTCTGGCTCTGTGTGTGCAACAGTTGTATATACAATTTCCTTTATGGCTTTCAGTTTGAACAATAGAGTCCGGTTTGGAAATGATTAATGGAATGTTCATTAAAATTGGACAGAACCTACGCGCCGCACCACCGTGCGGAAAATAATTTTCAATTTCAATGTATATCTAGACATAACGAGAATACAATGTGTACAATAATGCAGGAATGGATTGGCAAATAAAAGAAAACTGGTCAAGTGCAAGTTTGACTTGCGCAATTAGCGCTTTTAGAAAAAATATTTTTGTTTGTTTCTGATCGTTGTTAAAAACCGATGGCCTTGAAATTTTTGTTTTTTTATATATCAAATGTGATAATTTTCGCTCAATTTTCACCTTAAGGAGAATATTCCAGAATTTTTTCAAAATTTTTTTGTTCAGTGCTTTTTAAGAAAGGGTGGGTGGACAGAGCTTTTTGAGCATTTTTTAAAAAATAATACAAAGAAAAGCGTGCGCAAGTATAACATCATATACAGTGTGTCCCAAAAAGTTTTATACAAATGGAGAAAAAGTTTGTCACATATTACAAAAAAAATTTATTCTTGATAAAAAGTTTTGCATCACATGGAAATCCATAATCAAACATTAAAAATTTAAAATATTTGATGGTATACGAGGCTGGTTTGAAAAGTCCGTGCAAAAATAAAAACTACTTATGTGTTTGGGGTAAACCTTTTTTATTTTTTTTCGACATAGTCTCCTTTTAGGCTTATACACTTCGTCCAACGATGTTCTAGTTTGTTGATCCCTTCCGAATAATAGGATTTGTCCAAGTCTGCAAAATATCCATTAGTGTCTGCAATCACCTCCTCGTTTGAATAAAATCTTTGTACCGCCAGACATTTCTTCAAATTGGGGAACAAATAGTAGTCCGAGGAAGCTAAGTCTGGAGAATAGGGGGGATGTGAAACGAGTTGGAATCCTATTTCCATTAATTTTGCGACCACAACTGCTGAGGTGTGTGCTGGTGCTTTGTCGTGATGGAAAAGGACTTTCTTGTGGGCCAATCGCGGGCGTTTTTCTTGCAGCTCGGTTTTCAAACGATCCAATAACGATGAATAATATTCACCTGTAATAGTTTTACCCTTTTCCAGATAGTCGATGAGGATTATGCCTTGCGAATCCCAAAAGACAGTCGCCATAACCTTTCCGGCCGAAGGAACGGTCTTCGCCTTTTTTGGTGCAGATTCCCCCTTGGTAACCCATTATTTAGATTGTTGTTTGGTCTCAGGAGTATAGTAATGTATCCATGTTTCATCCACAGTGACGAAACGACGCTTAAAGTCCTCCGGATTCTTCTGGAACAGCTGCAAACCATCCTTGCAACACTTCACACGATTCCGTTTTTGGTCAAGCGTGAGCAATCGCGGCACCCATCTTGCGGATAGCTTTCTCATGTCCAAATGTTTATGCAAAATATTATGTACCCGTTCAGTCGAGATGCCTAGCAATCTCACGCACCTTAACTCTTCTGTCATCCATCACCATATCATGGATTTGATCAATGATTTCTGGAGTCGTAACCTCCACAGGCCGTCCAGAACGTTCAGCGTCACTTGTGCCCATATGGCCAGTCCGAAAATTTTGAAACCACTTATAAATTGTTCTAATCGAAGGTGCAGAGTCACCATAATGTTTATCAAGCTTCTCTTTAGTCTCCTGAGGCGTTTTGCCTTTCATAAAGTAATGTTTAATCACCACACGAAATTCTTTTTCGTCCATTTCTTGAAAATCACTCGACTTCCTTGATTCACACGAATGCCAAACACAAAGAAATAGACCAATATGGCTGAAACTTGGTGTGCGTTCATTCAAGAGATGCTACTAACTAAACATGACCTCGATACGCGCCGGTGGTGCCATCTCTCGGACTTTGCACGGACTTTTCAAACCAGCCTCGTACAGGGACAATACAAAATAATGATTTATAATGAAAAGCAAAGTGTGTTTAAATTTAAATATAGATCAAAATATTAATTGAAAATATTAATAGGAACTAAAAAATTATGGTCGCGTTTAGATTTGTGACTTTCCTAGTTAAAAATTAAAAAAAAAACTCTATAGCCGTCCGAGCGTAACCTGCTTTTAGTGTTCAATAAATAATATTTTCTTAAAAATAAAGTTATAGAAATATAAGATTTATTACCAAAAATTTAGTTGACTTTGATTCGAATTCCAACAAGCCGCCGTCGAAAAATCCGTTTTCACTCCCAATATGTGCTATAATTAGCCCGCAACCTTTTCCTGAAGGGGGTTGTAATCCAGTTGACCAACCTTCCATAAAAGCTTGTTTAACACTCTTAATACTTTTGTCATTCCAGAATTTTTTCACTGTGGGTCCCTCATTAACTCAAGTCTCATCTAAATAAAAATAAATAACCGGCAAGTGCAAGTTGAACTTGCGCAATTAGTGTTCCGTACGTTGATTGCTTTCAAAATTAAAAATTTTGTTACAGGGGTATAAAATGATCAGTGACTTCACAAAACACACCCCCAAATAAGTTTTCAACAAAGTTTGTTTCCAATCTTTACTGAAATCTGATGACCTTGAAATTTTTGTTTTTTTTAAATACCAGATAAATTGTTAAAGGTAATGCACTCGTGATAATTTTCGTTCAATCTACACCCCGTGGAAAATATTCCAGAATTTTTTCAAAATTTTTTGATAAGTACTTTTCGACATAAGGCGGACAGACAGCGATTTTTAGCGATTTTTTAAAAATAATACAAAGAAAAGTGCGTGCAAGTATTACATTATATATATATTTTTTACTTGTGTTTTCACAAACTTTCATTTGACACCACACTCGATGACCTAGTAAAAAATTTTTTTTTTCACTTCCGATTTTACCCCCCAAAACTAACCCCTTAAGTCAAAATTTAACTTTCAAAACTACATGGCCCTGATGAGGCCATCAATTCCTATATTATTACCAAATTTCAACTTTCTATGACAAATAGATTCAAAGAAAATCGGGTTGTGTGACAGACGGACAGACGGACAGACACCGAAGTGATCTTATAAGTGTTCTGTACGGAACACTAAAAAGACCGGTCAAGTGCAAGTTGGACTTGCGCAATTAGCGTTCCGTACGGTGATTGCTTTTACAAAATATATTTTTGTCACGGAATTTTTAATAAAGTTTGTTTCCGATCGTTGTTGAAAACTGTTGACCTTGAAATTTTTGTTTTTTTATATATATCAGATAATTTACCAAAGTGATAATTTTTGTCCAATCTACACCTTAAGGAGAATATTCCAGGATTATTTCAAAATTTTTTTGTTCATTATGTTTAATTTTAAATACAGAGCAAAATATTAATTGAAAATGTTAACAGGAACTAAAAAATTATGCTCACGTTTAGATTTGTGAGTTTCCTAGTTAAAAATTTAAAAAAAACTCCACAGTAGTCCGAGCGTAACCTGCTTTTAGCGTTTAATAAATAAAATCTTAATCTTAAAAATAAAGTTGTAGAAATATAAAATTTATTAACAAAACTTTTTTCATCCATAAATCTATGTATATATACAAATTTACAATTCACGATATAGCCAGAATATATGAACGAACAACACTCAAAGTTATGGTAAACCAAGAACTGACAAACAAGGTGCCAGTGAACAGAGGAGTAAGGCAGGGCGATGTAATATCGCCTAAGTTATTTACACTGATCTTAGAAGATGTATTGAAAGAACTGAATTGGGACGAAAATGGCCTTCTGGCTGGCGATCGGCTGAACAACCTGAGATTCTCAGATGACATTGTAATTATAGCAAACAATAAGAATGAAATGATCGAAATGATCACAGATCTCCACCACCAAGCAAGAAACGTGGGACTTGACATAAATTTCTCCAAGACAAAGTACATGAGTAACGAAGACACCAATGATGAAAATATAGTGATTGAACATTCAACAATAGAAAAAGTAAACACATACATCTATCTAGGCCAAATAATAACGATAGGAAAGGAAAACCAGCAGCTTGAAATAGAAAGAAGGATACGTATGGGATGGGCAGCATTTGGAAAATTGAAATATGTACTGAATATGAACATTCCTCAAAGATCAAAAACCCAAATTTATAATCAATGTATCTTACCAGCTACAACGTATGGAGCCGAGACATGGGTTTTAACTAAAAGAACAATAGAAAAACTACAAGTTCACCAACGAGCAATGGAAAGGAAGATGTTGAGTGTTACTTTGAAGGACAAGAAAACTAATAAATGGATTAGACAACAAACAAAGGTGGACGATATCACCAAACGGATAACATCTCTAAAATGGAGCTGGGCCGGCCATGTAGCGAGAGCGACGTGTAAGTGGAGTGGCAAGATCACTAGGTGAAGACCATGGGGTGAAAAGCGAAGCATAGGAAGGCCCCAACAGAGATGGAGCGACGATCTGAAGAGAGTCGGAGGGCTTAACTGGTATCAACAAGCACAACATAGAGAAAAATGGAAAGATTTGAGAGAGGCCTATACCCGACAGTGGGTAGAGAGCGGCTGAAGGAAGAAGAAGAAGATATATAAGTACTTTAATTATAATCAAAGACAATCATCATCTTCAAAATCTGAAGACTCGACTTCTGTTAAATTGATAATTAAGGGTTCTATTTCCACAGTTTCTTCGATGTATTCAAGTTTCCACATTTTATTTTCTGCTTCTATAACATGTCGAATGGCATTTTTCGAATTATCCTCTTTGAATCTCTCTATTCCGGCGAGTAATAATTGCCTTACGTCTTGAAGTTTGAACTTGGTGTTTTCCCTTCTAAAGAAACCTTTCATTTGTGCCCAAATTAGCTCTATGGGAATCAAGTCGCAATAATATTGAGGTAATCTAAGAACTGTGATATTCCGTTCCTTTACCATCTCATCGACTGCGTATTTCTTGAATTGTGCCTTATTTTGTTTAGCAATTTTGAGAAGTTCCGCTTTTAATATACCATCTTTATGTTTGAGATTTTTTATCTCTTATCAATTGAAGAATATACGCTTTATTCGATGAATTTGTCGAGAGTCGTTCTAATACTTGAGAATGGTATGAGACATTGTCTAATACTATACCTGATTCTGCTGGTATACATTCAGGCATTTGTTGGAACTACTCCTCAAAAACATCGGCCGCCATCTCCTTATGGTAATCTTTAGTTGACTTTCGTTCGAATTCCAACAAGCCACCGTCGAGAAATCCGTTTTCGCTACCAATATCTGCTATAATTAGCCTGCGACCTTTTCCTAAAGGGGGTTGTAATCCAGTTGATCAACCTTCCATAAAAGCTCGTTTAGCACTCTTAATGTTTTGTCATTCCAGAATTTTTTCACTGTTGTCCCTTATTAACCCAAGTCTCATCTAAATAAAAAATGTTTCTTTCTTCGGCTCGAAATTTTCTGATTGTTCGTAGATATTCTCTTTCCAAGCAAATTATTTCTATTTTATCGATAAGAACAGATTTTCTATTGTGTTTCTTCCAACGACAATTCAGGTTATGAAGGATTTTCCCGGTCTTCTCTGATTTCTTGCAAAACTTTATGTAGTGTAGATGTGTATGTAGGCTTTCTTAATGAAAAAAAAAATGATGTACTTTTCTTCTTATTGAGTTTTTAAAGTCTTCATCGACCTCTAAGGGCTCCTTTCCTTTGTTATTCTGAGATTCGTTGCAAGGACCGCGTTTCCTTTCTTTTAGAAATCTATAAATAGTTGCTGATCCAACTCCCGCCATGTTGGCACAGGTTTCCACAATTTTACGGACTTGGCTGCTTGGCTGTTGATGCACTAGTGTATTGTGGACGTTAAGTATCATTGTTTTTCTCGCAGGGAAAATGCAGATTTACAGACTTCGCAAAGTTTGACCGGGGCAAAACTGAAAGTTGAAGCCATCGCTGTTCTGATTTGAACTAAGCATATTATAGGTTTTTGCTTTATTTTTTATACTTACACAGAATATTTTTATTGCATACTAAGGTACTTACCTACCGATAAGTACTTTGATTAAGTATACAACACTGTAGATTTCTAGTTCTTAAGAACTGTTAACTGTACTCACACATTTCACACATTTCATTTATTGACAAAATTAGCTAGTAACTAGACTATAACTAATATACATTGATAGAATAAGCATGTATACATTTTGGATCGATCTTAAGATATTGACATCGTATGGACCTAAATACTTAGCCTAGGTATTGACAAACTTAAGATATTTCAACTTAAGATATTTCATGAATATACTTTAAAACAGAACTTAAACATATACTTAAGATATTTCAACTTAAGATATTTCATTAACATGAGCTTATAGTACTTAATATTAAGCTAATCCTGGGTCATCGGGTCGCTGGGTCTTAGTAGACGTCGGCGGGCATGGCGTGGGGGGGGGGGGGCGGTAAGTGGTCCTGATTTTGGGGTTGACATGACGGGTGGCTTTGTTCAGGAATCTCTGCTGGGTGCTGCTGATGAATTCCCGGATGGTTGGCATTTGGAGGTCCCTATGGAGTTGGGTATTTCTGACAAACCACGGGGCGTTGGCAATGGTTCGGAGGGCCTTGTTCTGGATGGTCTGGAGGGTGGATCTGCGAGTGCGTGACATCTGGCACCATACGGGGCTAGAGTAGGTCATCCCTGCTCTGATGATCATCTTGTAGATTGTCAACTTGTTTCGTGTTGACAATTTCCTGGACTTGAGTAGAGGGTAGAGCTTGCCTAGAAGTTGGTTGGTTTTCTTGGCGGAAGCAGTGACCTGGTCCTTCCATACTAGCCGGTTAATTGTACTAGTTTAGGCCTTTATTAGACTAATAAGATTTTTAGTTTCATCATTTACTCATTAAAATAAACTTTGAAATGCGTTGATTTATATAGCTTATTGTAAAGTTTAGAAGGCATGTAATAAAATATTTTTTAGAAAAAGGTCGCACTGTTGTATAGAGATAGAAAATAAAGGTGATTAAAACTAAAAATGCAAATAATTGGCAGAGAATTTTCGGACTCTTATGGTTTATGACATTTTATTGTTTATACTAGAGACCGGATTATATGCAACATAAAAATCTTGAAATATGCATGCAAATATGCATGAAAAATGCTTAAAATATGCATGAAAAGGGTCAAAATATGCAATATTAAATAATAATAAAAGTAGTAATTTTGAGTTTTTTTGTTTCAAAATCAGCATAAAATTAACAAATTATCGACGATGTTTAAATTTAATTAACAATTATTTAACATTTTTTAAAATTATTTAACATTTGTATTCTTGTACACGTAAACAATAATGTATTGTTCCAAATGTTGGGTAGTAAGATTGTGTCTTCGATCACTTAAAATATTTTTATAAGTGGAAAAAGACTGTTCCACTTCCCCTGAGGTAACTGGGCAGTATTTGAATTTGAGTGCTATGTTAGCACTTATTGTTTCTGGCAAAAGTTCACCCGTCCCATTAATAAAACTATCAATTTGACACAAAGGTTGGGTTATTGCACAAAATGTTTTCAAACTTTTCTTTAACGCGGGAATACATCTGGCAACGTGGAGTTTATTTGACGGATTTTATTCATTAACTGAATTGATTCGGTCAACGCCAAACCTCGAGTTTCAAGCTTTTTAATACCCGCAGGTATGTGGGAAAAGGGGAATAACGGTCACAGGATCTATTAGCAGAATATACAGAAAAATACTTAAAAATAGAATAGAAACGGAATACGCGGACGTAGAAGCTGAAGAACAGGCAGGCTTTAGAGCAGAAAGATCCACAATAGACCATCTCTTCTCACTGACTCAAATCCTAGAAAAGAAAACCGCATTTGATCAGGAAGTTCATGTCTTGTTTGTTGATTTAAAAAAGGCCTACGACAGCGTGCCCCTAATGAGATTGTGGGAAACACTACAACAGAGTAATGTAAGCACCGAAATAATTAAAGCCGTAAAATCCTTATACCAAGACGCAAGAAGTAGTGTGAAAACCAAATATGGTATAACAACAGGGTTCCAGGTCACAAAGGGTCTCAAATAGGGCCGCTGTATATCCCCAATGCTATTTAAAATCTATTTGGAGAGTACACTGAAGAACTGGAAAAGGAAATGCAGCAGTATTGGATTACCACTGGATGGCGATACTACATTGTACACGCTATCATTTGCAGACGACCAGGTAGTAGTCGCTCAGGACATCGATGATATGGAATACATGACACGAAAACTTATGGAGGAATATGAAAAAATGGAGCCTAGAAGTCAATATTAAAAAGACCGAGTACATGTGCGTCGGAGGACAACAGCAGGACTTGAAACTGGCCACAGGACACACCATCAAACACTGTGCCAGTTATAAGTATTTGGGAACGAGAATATCTAGGGACGGAACCCTGGAAGAAGCAATATTCGAGAGGAATATCCAAGGAAGAAAAGTGATTGCAATGCTTAATAGTATACTATGGGACAAAAAAATAACCATTGAAAATAAGAAGAGAATTTATAACTCAATAGTGAAAAGTATAATAACTTACAGCTCCCAGATGTGGCTATTGAAGGAAAGAACAGAAAAAATACTAAAAGCTGCAGAAATGGATTTCTGGAGACGAGCAGCCAGAAAATCCAGAAAAGACTGTATACCAAATGACACGATAAGACGAGCTTTAGAAATAAAGCACGATATAGTGGACGAAATCAGAACCCAACAGTTGGTATGGTACGGACATGTACAGAGAATGTCACAAGACCGACTACCTTAAAATATTTTAAATTGGAACCCTCATGGAAAAAGAAAGCGAGGAAGACCACGCCAAAGCTGGAGAGCAGGAATCAACAAGGAAGTACTAGAGAGAGATCTAGAGGAGGAGGGATGGAGAAACCGGGAGGAGTGGAAATTAGGCATCGGAAGACGGAAGACGTTATAAAACCGATTGATTCGTGTGGTGATTAAACATTACTTTATGAAAGGCAAAACGCCTCAGGAGACTAAAGAGAAGCTTGATAAACATTATGGTGACTCTGCACCTTCGATTAGAACAGTTTATAAGTGGTTTCAAAATTTTCGGACTGGCCATATGGGCACAAGTGACGCTGAACGTTCTGGACGGCCTGTGGAGGTTACGACTCCAGAAATCATTGATCAAATCCATGATATGGTGATGGATGACAGAAGAGTTAAGGTGCGTGAGATTGCTAGTGCTGTGGGCATCTCGACTGAACGGGTACATAATATTTTGCATAAACATTTGGACATGAGAAAGCTATCCGCAAGATGGGTGCCGCGATTGCTCACGCTTGACCAAAAACGGAATCGTGTGAAGTGTTGCAAGGATGGTTTGCAGCTGTTCCAGAAGAATCCGGAGGACTTTAAGCGTCGTTTCGTCACTGTGGATGAAACATGGATACATTACTATACTCCTGAGACCAAACAACAATCTAAACAATGAGTTACCAAGGGGAATCTGCACCAAAAAAGGCGAAGACCGTTCCTTCGGCCGGAAAGGTTATGGCAACTGTCTTTTGAGATTCGCAAGGGATAATCCTCATCGACTATCTGGAAAAGGGTAAAAACTATTACAGGTGAATATTATTCATCGTTGTTGGACCGTTTGACAACCGAGCTGCAAGAAAAACGCCCGCGATTGGCCCACAAGAAAGTCCTTTTCCATCACGACAACGCACCAGCACACACCTCAGCAGTTGTGGTCGCAAAATTAATGGAAATAGGATTCCAACTCGTTTCACATCCCCCCTATTCTCCAGACTTGGCTCCCTCGGACTACTATTTGTTCCCCAATTTGAAGAAATGGCTGGCGGGACAAAGCTTTTATTCAAACGAGGAGGTGATTGCAGACACTAATGGATATTTTGCAGACTTGGACAAATCCTATTATTCGGAAGGGATCAACAAACTAGAACATCGTTGGACGAAGTGTATAAGCCTAAAAGGAGACTATGTCGAAAAATAAAAAAGGTTTAGCCCAAACACATAAGTAGTTTTTATTTTTGCACGGACTTTTCAAACCAGCCTCGTATATATATATATATATATATATATATATATATATATATATATATATATATATATATATATATATATATATGTGGGAAAAGTGAGTGCCAATCAAAGCTATGTTTTTTTTTAATATCAGAATCTGCCTCTGCACTATCGAAGTCATACTACACCTTTGATGACCTTGAAATGTTCATTGTAAAATAGTACAGCTTCAATCCATGTTCCTATCGAGTTACCACTGGTTCGGGAGGTAAAGACACATTTGGCAGTTTTTCTTTATAAGCGTTATTGCGAGCAGGTGCCTTAAGATACACTTTATTTGCTGATGAAATCAGTTTATTTACATCTCCAAATGTAAATCATACTTGTTCAGCGAGTCGATGGACTCCGTGAGCAAAGTACGTCACATGAATTAAATTTGGATAAAATACTTGGAGGACTTTGGCTGCCTTGATCATATAGGGAGCAACATCTGAGTGAAATATAAACACTCTTTCATCTGCAGAAGATTCAGGAAATATTTTTTTAATACCCTCATTCACAAATCTGGCGATCGTAGAATGATTTGTCTTGTCAAGTTCTTTAGAGGCCACCAAATAGGAAGAAGAAGGCTCTAATCTTAATGCACCCACAATTAAATTCGCAATATAGCGACCACAACTATCGGTAGTTTCATCAGCTGAAATCCAAATAATGTCATCCTTACGTTCATTACGTATTTCTTCCAGAACATGTTGGTAAATTGTTGGTATGTAATTTTTACGCAGTGTTGATTCATCTGGTATTTTTTGATTCCAGCAATATTTTCCCAGAAAATCTTTGAATGTAGGATTTGTAAGTTTGTGAAGAGGAATATTACTTGCAAGCAATGCTTCACATAAATCCATGCTAAAGTGGTTTTCTTGTTTGCCTATAGAAGTGGAATCACTGCTACTTGCTGCTGTTATAAGTTGTTGTCGTGGCCTTTTTTTTTGCAATCCCGCGATATGAAGACTTGTCTTGACATGCTGGTCAATTTGAAACTTTTTTGTGCACGAAACATTTTTCTCGCAAACTCGACAATATAAAACATTGTTCCAGAATAATCAGCTACCCATAAAGAGACACTTTTTTTTGCGGGTGGCATGGTACACGTTAAACTTTAACACAACAATTAATACCGAAGTAAAACGATAGATGTTTTTAAAATTCCACTATATTTATAAACCGTAACAATTGTTTCGACATACAATGTCTTCATCAGACGGATGATAACTTTAAACTAGTAGTTTAAAGTTATCATCCGTCTGATGAAGACATTGTATGTCGAAACAATTGTTACGGTTTATAAATATAGTGGAATTTTAAAAACATCTATCGTTTTACTTCGGTATTAATTTACAATGAATTTCCATCAAGTAACGGCTACCTCAGTGAATAATTTAACACAACACGTTAAAAATTGCAAAAAGACTACACTGATGCAAGCGCGTCAACAATAATGTTAAAACTGATATCTTGTTTTAAAATAAAAATTCGTCTTCGAGAAAATTGTTTATTTGATCCACGCTCAAACAAATATTCTTAGAAACTAACTACTTATCACTTAATATCCCGACCAAGAAACAAAAGAATAAAATACTGTCGTAATTTTGGGTATTCCCTTGTCACTATAACCTAATCGATTGCAGGTAATGTTCCGGCTATAAAATCGGTTCTAGACGGCGACATTAACAATACCCTGAGCAATTCAATTGCCTAGTAATACCGAGAAATATTGTAAATATAGGGAAAATATGCATCATTACTAGATTTTGTGTAAAATATGCAATAATCGGTGAGAATGGTCTAAATATGCAAATGCATGTTAACAATGAAAATAATGAAAACAAAATATAATATTTCAATTCCTTGACGGAGGGAACTCCGAAAAAGACCTATAACAAGACAAATACAAAGTCACGCTTCTATCTCCCTTATCCACCCCTTTGGCACTTTACATGTTTTATTATATTTGATATTCCATACAAGGTAATTAGCGTAACGAAGAAAAAATGGAAGGTTTAACTTCCACCGGCTTCTCCAATGACTTTACATTTTTAACTTACCCGGTGCGAATAAAATACATAAAGAAAAAACATAAAATTAGTAAACAAACTTTTATGTTTTTAGAATCTCATAAACGCCACAAATCAAATACGCCAAACCTCATTTTGCCAATAATTGCAACAGTTGTAACGTATTGAATGTTACAATGTCCTTTTGCGGCGGGGTTTAAATACAAAATGGAGTCCGGCTTGAAATTGATTAATGAATCGTTTATTAAAACCAGACTGTATTCTAACCGATAAATAGTTTCCATTCAGTTAAATTGATTCGAATGGTTAAATTGTTCAAGTTTACAAATTACTTATGAGGACAGAAAAGAACACCCTGAGTTGTATGTAATACTTTTTATTAAGTTTATGCTAGATTTTTTTCCTGCATACTTTTAGATCATCTAGTTAACCCGAATCTGGACAAACCCGAATTAACAACCTGATTATCCCCAGAACTTCATACCGACTAGACCAGGAGTGCTCAAACTTGAACTGCTGGCGATCTACCTCAATATTGTTAGACTACGATCGATCGACTCTGAGAGGCTGCAAGTAAGTGTGATGCAAGTGTATCGTGGCATAGATATTAGTTTTCCGCACAATATGCATTTTTTTAGTCAAGGTAAGTGTAGGTCTGCTCTAAAATGTCAATGAAAAACTCATAATTATTCAAAATTGCGAGTTTATTGATTCTTACAAAACAAACCAGTTCTAGTGTCTAAACTTAACTAAAGAGTGACTTTGGATGTTGAAGCGTGGCACTGCATGTCCTCAGTATACTTTTCATAAGATGGTACGTAATTACCGAGTGCTAATCGCAAGCATGATGACATATGTTCGTCAGTTAGTCGATTGCGATATTTTGACTTAATTATCTTCATTTCAGAAAATGCAGACTCGCACAAGTAAGTTGACCCAAACATTGCCGTCAGTTGAAGGGCGATTTGCCTTAGATTCGGATATTTATCTTCAGATATAAAACACCAGAATTTTGTATCAGATGCTGTGGCTTTGAGATGTATATCTGATATAATCTGCACTAACTCATTTTCAACAGAACATGAGTCCATGTTAAACTGACTTGCTATTTCAGTAGCTAATTCCTCAATGTTTTTACACGAAAAAGGATAACTCATAAATGATGCGATATTTGCCAATTTACTGAAATCATAAAAACGTATTTCGAATTGGCCCAAAATATTTGATAATTCTGCCTCATAAATATCATAATTCAACTAAGGAATCCTTGCTTTCAAAGACGGAAACTTTTTCAGATCCTTTCTTTTCAGTTGATCTATCATAAGTTGCAATTTACTTTTGAATGCGTTTATTCCGCTAATCATCTCAATAATAGTTTTTCCTTTGCCTTGAAGCTCCAAATTAATGGTGTTTAAATGCATTGTGATGTCTGTCAAAAATGCCAAATCAGTCAGCCATTTTCCGTTTTTCAGCATCTGAGTGTCATCACCTCTTTCATCCAGAAAAGCTGTTATTTCGGGCAATAATTCTTGAAACCTTTCTAGGAATTTTCCGGGACAACCACCTGACGTCCGTGTGAAGAACTAAATCAGTGTGTTCAGCTGACTCACTATCTTCCAACTGCAATTTAAAGAGCCGTCGTTGCAAGGTACGTACACGGATAGAATTCACAATTTTTATTGCAATGCCCAGAATCTCCTCCATGTTTAGAACTTTTGAACACAAAACTTGTTGATGTATAATGCAATGGAAGGAGAAAAATGAAAGGAAATCATCATTAGCTCGACACAATGCCACTAAACCGTTTTCGTTTCCAGTCATTGCTGGTGCTCCATCAGTTGTAATGCACACTAATTTATATATTGGTAGCCAGAGGTCTTTTCTTTCAGAGGAATCATTGTCAAAAACTCTTCCTTAGCCGACATGTCATTGAATACCATTCGAATAAAAATACACAGCTGGGCTGTGTCTGGACAGTGTCTGTCATATCGGTAGATTCGTCGAACTGTAAAGAAAAGTATGTACATTCCATGATATCATGTTTTAGTTTATCTGCCATGTCCTGACTCATGACTTCAACACGCCTTGTGACAGTCGGACGAGATAACTAAAGTTCTCTAATAGCAGACATAATCTCTGTTTTATTTTTAAAATCTCCAAATAAAGTCTCACCCGCTTCAATAAATGCTTCCTTCACAACCAATCCATCATCAAATGGTTTTTTGTGTATATATGAGATATTTTAAATGACGCGTTCGTTACAGCTTTTGATTGTTTGGCTGGTCTTGTGAACATGGTTTGTTCTTTTTTTTCAAACAAGTTATCAAATCACGTACTTTTTGTTTTCTTAATTCACTCTGTGACGGAAAATCCTTTTCATAGTTTTTATGAACCGTTTTATGATGCCTCTCTAAGTTCCCACGCTTAGGTATTGCAACTGACGCACGGCAAATGAGACAAATGCACTTATCCTTTACCATACAAAAGAAAAATTCTTCCTCCCAATCGTTATTAAAATGATAAGTTTAACTTTTCTTCGCCGCACTCATTTTGGACTATTTATTAATAAACTTTGTATCGATGTATCGCCTTCAAGTTACAACTCAGATTGACTCCTATTCCTGCAGGCGCAACATTTATATCGGCGCGATCGAAGTCTCGAATGTTCCCGTCAAACACGCCGCCCGAAGTTTCTAGAAAAATCGGCGGGAATCAAAAACGCGGCTTTTCTTTGACAAGTACCGCGCGTTCCTTTGATAAAGCCGCCTTTTGCCGCTAGCAGGGGGTTATTACGATAAAAGAAAGTGATGAGGGGGTTATTCTGGCCTAATTGTGGATCGAATAAATTTTAGTAGTTTATTCATTACATTTTGTTTTAGTTACCTAAAACAAAATCTGTGAATAGTTCTATATCGGAATTTTTTTCTCTAGATCGACTCAAAAAGCACTCGCGATCGACCGTTTGAGCACCCCTGGACTAGACGATCAAGATAGAGCCACAGAGAGTGCATGAATTTTTTTCGTGAGTGCAAAAGTTTGAAGCAACTAGTTCAAGGGACAGCTCAGTCAACGTAAACAAATGGAATTGCCGTTATTGAAATTGAAGTTCAATAAACCTCATATATATATATATATATATATATATATATATATATATATATATATATATATATATATATATATATATATATATATTAAATATATAATTAAAAATATATATTAAAAATAATATAATATAATCCGCCCGAATACATAATCAACCTAGCCAAACATTGCCTTAACAACACCTACTTCATTTACGGAAACCAACGATACAAACAAATAGAGGGAGCTCCAAGGGGTTCGCCACTTTCACCAACCCTAGCTAACTTATTCATGAAACATTTTGAAACAACAGCCTTACAAGCAGCAACACTGAAACCAAAAATATGGCAGCGCTATCTCGACGACACCTTGGTGGTCTGGCAACATGGCGAGGAAAATCTTAATCTTTTTCTCAATCACCTGAACCAACACCACCCAAAAATCAAGTTCACTATGGAAAAAGAACAAACAAAACAGCTACCATTCCTCGACGTCCTACTTCAAAGAAAAATAGATGGGTCATTATCACATACAGTCTATCGCAAACCTACACATACAAATAGATATCTCCATGCAGAATCACACCACCACCCAGCCCAACTCTCCGCTGTAGCCAAATTACTAGTGTTCCGCTCGCAGGCTTTAACGGACGAAGAAAACTTGGAGAAAGAGATGGTTCAGCTCCAACAAGCCTTAACATTAAACCGCTATAAGAAAAATAGTCTACAACAAGCTTTACGAAAGTCACAAAAACGGAAAAAAACTGAGGAGGCAAAGGCTTTCCTCCCCCCCCACAGACAAAATCGGAAAACTCCTTAAGAAACACAATATCATAACACAAGGAGTATATGAGATCCCATGCGGCGACTGTAATTTGTCACACGTCGGTCAGACTAATCGCAGGATAAGTACAAGAAAAGACGAACACATAAATGCAGTTAGACAAAAAACAATAACATCATTGCTTTTTCAACACGTCGCCAAGACAGGACATAAAATTAATTTTGCTAAAACGAGGACTTTAGCAAGAAGTAACAACCTGTCCACAAGAATAGTAAGAGAAGCTATAGAAATAGAAAAAAGGCCCATCAATCTCAACAACCGAGACGACAGTCAACGTTTACCAACTGCTTGGAAAAATATTCTTACCCAGTGCAGAATTAAGCCAAAAAACAACACAGAGCCTGAAGCAGAAACAATACAAAAAACACCAGCCAGAATAACACGCAGTCAGACGCACTCGATTGGCCAATCCCAACCAAGCAATAAGAACGCCCCTGTTGCGCATATAACCAGACGCAATCGAACTGCAGAGCTCAGTCTACTTTGAGGTTCCATCACGTAAGCTTTGAAAAAGATGGGTGAGATCCCATTGAAACGTCAGCTGTTAAACAATCCTTCTCAGGATATCCAGCCTACACGGGAAACCCGAGATACACAGTTTTCATATATATATATATATATATATATATATATATATATATATATATATATATATATATATATATATATATATATATAAATATATCTTCTTCTTCAACCCGGGTTCATCCAGTGTTGGGTATAGTCCTCTTCTAGTCCTTTCCATGTTTTTTCGGTCTTTAGCTTTTCGTGTCCACTGTTTTCCCGCTCTTGCCTTCGGATCGTCAATTCATCTTTTCTGGGGACGTCCCACGCTTCTCTTCGTTCCTCTTCCTCTCTAATACATTATTCTATGCTTCCACCTTTCCGCATCTTGCCTCGCCACATGTCCAATCCACTGCCATTTAAGAGCCGCTATTCGCTCCGTAACAACCATTATTTTGATTTTAGTTTAGGTTAGTTCAGGTTATTTCAGTTAACGTAAAAGCTAAGAGATAGACTGGATATAGATGCTGGACATACAGAATCTTTGTAGATATTCCAAAGCACTTCAAACACTATTTTTGTTATAGTTGTAAGATGTTTTAGTTAGTTTGTTACGAGGCTCTGTATTAAGATTTTGCAAAACTAGTTGGTCTGGATCATCTTCTAATTATGGGTGATGGAAGTTTTTTTTTCGTTTTCTGATTTAATTAAAAATTCTTAACTTTAATGAATGAAGAATTTAGCAGCAGCTATTATATAATAGAGAAATGTTATATTAAAACGCTGTAAAAGAAAATGCTCGTTTTAAACACTTATCTTTGACTTCTTAGTCTTCATAAACATAAAAATTATTTGTGCAAATAAAATTCAACAATATTTATGTCTTATATTCTGTAGTATAAAAGCTTGGGGTTCATTCATAAGGATTTAACTTGATAAGATCTTTAAAATATTCATATTAAAATTGCGCACGCCCTTGTAACGATTTTAAACCATTATACATTTCGTTTGGGCAAGGTTCTTTAATATTTATATTTCGCCTCGAATAGAATTTATTTGTTTATGAACTTACTGAAAAATATTTACTCTAAATAAAGCTGGATGTTTATTTGACATTGGTTTCCTCAGGGGCTACAGTAACATATATATTTTAATCTATTAGGGTTAGGACTAGAATATAGAATATTGTTGCATTAGGAGAAATTTAATTAATAGCCAATTTTCTGTGTTTAAGGGATTACATACACTTTTTCTTTTATTAAAAAAAATTAAGAAAATTCCATTCCATTACAAAGTTACAGCATTAAATGGAATCAAAATAGTAAGTCTATGTAGTAAACACTTCATAATATGAATGTTTACAACAAGAAGAAGAATCATTTTACAACTCCTTCACATCTACAGGACAGATTTGCCCTGATGTTAATCCAGATACGATTTGCTACTATTCTGATAACAAGGTTACCGATAGTGTGTTTGAGGTCTCATTGTATAGCGACGGTGATGTCATTTCTGCCATCTCTGATACAAGTTCAAATACTTCTGGAGCTGATCAACTTACGTTGCAGATGTTAATCGTACCATTTCTCACTCATATTTTCACTCCCTTCCCAAATTTATATTAAATTTCCTTCAACCCAGATCCTCCCAAATCAAAGTAAAACACTCTCTTTCAAACCCGTACATCACATCCCGAGGATCAGTCCTCAGTCCCACTCTCTTCAACATAGCTCTATCTACCCTCCCCGACCATCTCCCTCCGGAAATTAAAGTCCACATCTTCGCCGATGATATCATTCTCTTCTCAACCACCTTCTCTTCACGTGAAGACACTCTCATACACCAAAGATTCCTAAACTCCATTTCCACCTGGGCCTCCTCCCAAGGTCTTTCCTTCATCACACGAAAATCGTCTACCACTCACTTCTGTAAACGTCGGAATTGTCCAAAACCACTCCATCTAACCCAAGATAACATCCCAAACACAAACACTACCAAGATCCTTGGCATGACATTTGATCGTGGCCTAACATGGATCCCCATTTCAAACACCTTAAATCCTCCACATCTCCAGACCTAAACCTTCTCTCCATCCTCGCTAATACAAACTGGGGTGCGGAATCCTCCTCACTACTCCACCTATACAAATCCCTTATCCTCCTTAAACTTTCCTTTGGCGATTTCATTTACGATGCTGCCCGTCCAACCACAAATCACGGATTGAACCCATACAAAACCGAGCCCTTCGACTAATCTCGGGTGCGTTCCGCACTTCCCCCTATCCCCAATCTCCAGAGTGTCTCCTCCATTCCCCCTTTAGCCCTAACCAGACAATTATCCCTTCTAAAATATTAAACCACTACACTATATCGTCCCCACACCAAAGTTTCATTAAATCTATCAAATATACATCACCAAAACCATCCCTATCCTCCAAACTCCATCCCTGAAACATTGAAATCACTCATTTCACTACACTCCATCAGGCCGCCCACATTCAATTACTCCCTTCATTCAAGATTTCTCCGATGGCTCTCCCCCCGACCCCACATAGACCTATCCATGGGAAAATACAACAAATCATCCTTCTCCACAATCACCCTAAATAAATACTTCTCAAGTTTGAAAGCCACCAGATACCCCCAATCCCTCCCAACCGATGGATCAAAAAACAACACTGTTGTGGGAGCAGCTTTTCACACCAGTCACATCTCTAAATTGTTTAAACTCCCTCCCCCATTTTTCCATTTTTACTGCGGGATTATATGCCATCAAAGAAGGAGTCCGACTGGCCCTCTCTCTCCCATCCCACACCAGCTTCCTTATAGTCTCAGATTTCCGCAGTGCCCTTTCCGCCATCAAATCAAAGAACCTTTCCCAAGATGACATTCGTCAGATTTACGATCTATTACACAGGGCAACAAAAAAATATTTTTGTTTTAGTGCCTGGGATTTTAGAGCTGATTTTAACTATATTTGGGACGCTAAATCTATACATTCAATCCGTTTTTCTCTATCAGCTCTACTTTTTTAGATACATCAACTTATCTACCAATGTGGTTTTTATTCAGTATATTCATTTATGAGAGTTCTAAAATTATTATATATTCATTAATGTAGGTACAATGGTTTTATTGTCAGTCTGTAATTGAGTAAATTCCAGGTAAATCTATAAATAGTGGAACCATTGCCTATCAGGTACCTGAACTGACCCTTTTAATCACCTAACTCGGGTAAGTCTCGTCAGTTTGTGCGTTCTTACTAATGAGAGTAGATCGAATTCGGCGTGTTATTTTATGTTAAGAAAAGAGTGTTTTTGTGTTATTGAACAGAATTAAAAATGAGTTCAGGTTCCAGTTCAAGAAGAAGTTGTGTAAATCAACCTGATGTGTTTTGCTATATATGCGGAGAATACATGTTTCAACAAAACAGACAAACTATTACTGACTTTGTAAAGCGAGCGTATCTTGGATACTTTGGAGTTAAGCTTGGTGATCAGGACAAAACGTGGGCCCCGCATCTCGTATGTAAAACTTGTACAGAGCATTTACGGCAGTGGACTACCGGGAAAAGAAAATGTCTAAAATTCGGCGTACCAATGGTTTGGAGAGAACCAAAAAACCACTTCAATGATTGTTATTTCTGTTTAGTAAATACTAATGGAATCAATCGAAATAACCGCAGTAAGTGGACTTATCCCAATTTAGACTCGGCAATACGCCCTATCCCGCACTCAGATGAAATACCGATTCCAACATTTCATCAGCTACCACATATCTCTGATGACGAATATTTTCCCTCTGATCGCTCTTCTGATGCTAATAAAAGTTCTGATGCTAATGAAACTAACAGTGACTATGAGGGGACGTCATCAGTTCCTCAACGCTTCAATCAAAATAAATTAAATGATCTCACCAGGGATCTCAATTTATCGAAAAAAGCTTCTGAAGTACTGGCTTCTAGGTTGAACGACAAAAATTTACTGGAACAAGGAACCAAAATTACCTTTTACCGTACAAGAGAAAAAGATCTGCTACCATTCTTTTCTCAAGAAGACAATCTTGTATTTTGTCACGAAATTAGGGGACTCATGAAAGAAATGGGACTTTCTGAATATATTCCAGATGATTGACGCCTATTTATTGACAGTTCAAAGCGAAGTTTAAAATGTGTCCTTCTACATAATGGGAATAAATATGGTTCAATACCACTAGCTCACTCAACGAAACTGAAAGAAGAATATAATACCATAGCTTTGGTCTTGCAGAAGATAAAGTATTACGAACATCAATGGATGATTTGTGTAGACTTAAAAAAGGTAAACTTTCTTCTTGGGCAGCAAAGTGGTTACACGAAATATCCGTGTTTCTTGTGCGTCTGGGATAGTAGGGACAAAACACACCACTGGGTTAGAAAAGATTGGCCTCAGAGAGAAAACATGGACGTTGGGGAAAAGAATGTCATTAACGACGCTTTGGTTGAAAGAGAAAAAATCATACTTCCTCCGTTACATATAAAGTTGGGCTTAATGAAGCAATTTGTAAAGGCTCTTGATAAGAATGGGTCTTGTTTTGCATATATAGGGTAAAAATGCATCAGTTGAGCACAGAAAAACTCAAAGCAGGGATATTTGACGGCCCACAAATAAGACAATTAATTAAGGATCCTGCCTTCATAAATTCAATGAATCAAGTTGAACGAGAAGCTTGGACATCATTTGTTGCAGTTGTAGAAAATTTTCTAGGCAAACATAAAGCTCAAAACTATGTTGAAATGGTTAACAAGATGCTTAATAGTTTCAAATCCTTAGGGTGTAATATGAGTATTAAAATACACTATTTACACAGCCACTTAGACCGTTTTCCAGAAAATTTAGGAGACCTGAGTGAGGAACAAGGTGAAAGATTTCACCAAGATATTAAAGTTATGGAGGACCGCTACCAAGGAAGATGGGACATGCACATGATGGCAGATTACTGCTGGAGTTTAAAAAGGGACTGTTTAAAAAAATATTCAAAAATGTCGCGGAAAAGAAGCTTTCCAAGTGTTGAGTGACTATTTCATTTCTTCAATGTTTTTTTTTTTTTAGTTTGTAAGTACGACATAATATTGTATTTTGTATAACTAAAATAAAAATTTCGTATCTACTTTTGTTTACTACACTTACGGATTTGAGTTACAATAATGTAACTTATATTTCTCTAAAATTGTATATCTTAAAAATTTGAGCTCCTAGGTACAAATGAATACGCTATTTGAATTCAGGACATCAAATTGATATAGAATCAGCTCAAAAAACCTCGACACCAAAACAGCTGTTCCCCTGTGTTATATGTTGCAAAAATCAAGAATAAAACCATCCACTTCTGTTGGTTAGAGTCATATCAATAACCCTGGAAATGATCTCACCGACTATTATGCTAAACAAGCGATTGTACAAGGCTCCCCCGCCTATAGCGAAAATCACCCTAGAAACTTTAATCACCACCTTAAAGATCTTTTTAATCAACCATCACAGCTAAACTGGGACATAGTAGACACCGAACCCACATTTCATCCTCCCATTCACTCCACTCAACTTACTAGACGTGAAAACGTAACATGGCGCAGACAAACCATAGGACATTCATACACCTACTAAAAAATAACCCGGCACCTACTTGCGCTGACTGCGATTTCCCAGTCACGATCCGACATATTTTCGAATCCAACTGCCACCAACAACTTAGCGATTTCCACAACCTCCCATCCAGTCTTTAGTCTATAATCACAAATTTTATTACCCACAAAAACAATATAAGAGAATTCCTTACGGACATCAACTTCATAATTTAAGTCTGAACACCACCGCGGGGCGCTAAATGATCTAGCTGTCGACGCGCCCAAGACACAAAACATCATCATCATCATTGTATTTTCACTATATCTATATTAGAGAGTAAGTTTCCGTCCGATTGGAAGTTGGCCTTAGTATTGCATTTGCCCAAGGTGTCAAGCCCTAAGGATTACTCTGAACTGTGTCCGATCAGTCTTTTGAGTATTCTGTCTAAGATTTTGGAGAAAACAGATTGTTAACTATTTTAATAATAATAACTTATTCTTTAAAGGTCAGTCAGGGTTTCGCAGGGGTTTTGGCACTATAACAGCCTGTACATTCAAATTTTCTAGATAATGGTAAGAAAATTTATTTTCTTGGGAACGTCCTTAAGTGTCTAGTATTGGAGGGATTTGCCTGAAGTATTAAATCATTTTAAAACAAATGTTTCTTTTTAAGAAACAGCAATTTTAATTCTCCTAGTTGTTTTGTTGGTTCACAAGAAGGATAGAGGTGGTACGTATTAAGAAAGTTCGTATATTTCTTAAAAGCGGAGGTAATTTATATCGCCGCTACGGAGAAAAATAATCCTAAAAGCGCATATTGCTCTATTATAAATTTTTATCTCTTAATAACGCTGAAAATTTATACTCCATTTATTTCTCCTTGTTCTCAGCCAAGTGTAAAAAGTGTCTTATTCTTTTTCATTAGTGGATTTACGTCCGGATTCTATTCTATTCCGAGAAACAGTTTAGCTGGTTTTGGGACAAGCTTTCCACAAATCTTGGTATTATGGGTGGACAATATAAATTATGGTGAATTTTATTGGAAAACTTAAATGGAAAACTTTTTAGTGCGGTAAAAAAAGCATTTGAAATTGCACAGTTTAGATTCAGCAATAATATGATTTTATTCTGTCTGGGGTATCGCCAGGAGTATTGTCCTTGAAATTTAGGTTTTGATGCCAGCTTTCCGATGCCACTAAAAAATTTTTTTGTGGAGTCATTTTAAACCGCTTTTAGTATGTATGTAGTATGGAACACTTATAAGACCATTTCAGTGTCCGTCTGTCTGTCTGTCTGTCTGTCACACTCGATTTTGTCCGAAACTATTTGACATAGAAAGCTGAAATTCGGCGCTAATATAGGAATTGATGGCCTCATCAGAGCCGTGTAGCTTTGAAAGTTAAATTGAGTTAAGATTAGTTTTGGGGGATGAAATCGGAAGTGAAATTTTTTTTTTACCAGGTCATCGAGTGGGGTGTCAAACGAAAGCTTGTAAAAAGACGAGTTCAGAAATATATATAATGTAATACTTCGGAATAATTCTCTTTGTATTATTTTTAAAAAGTGCTGATCACAAAATTTTGAAAAAATTCTGGAATGTTCTCTACAGTGTGTAGATTGAACGAAAATTATCACCTTTAATAATTTATCTGGTATATAAAAAAAAACAAAAATTTCAGGGTCATCAGTTTCCGTCAAAGATCAGAAAAAAACTTTGTGGAAAATTCATTTGGGATGTGTTTTGTGAAGTCACTGATCATTTTATACTTCCGTACCGAAACACGAACACTAATTGCGCAAGTCTAGCTTGCACTTGACCGGTTATTTTTACATTTGTTTATTAATCAAACAAAAACAAATGCGTTTTTTCGGTCATTTAAAAAAAAAATGAAAATTTGTTTTATCACATCTGGTAGAGAATCACCAGACCTTTATTTTTAAAAAAATCGTTTTCGACAAAATAGATGCTGACACTTAATTGCAGAAGCGCACCTTCTCGAGCTTCCCGCTCGAAAGTATAAATAGCGTTGGTGAAGCAACTAAAGGCGAATCGAACGATCTGCACTTCAGAAGTTCCCCAAAGTGTTTTTTTTTGTATTTGCCGGACCATCCCAAGACGCGTTTCGCCGTATCACGGCTCATCAGTTGGGCTAGGTTCAGCAAATACAAGAACACAAGTTTCAGTCTTGCGCTTTTGCAATTAAGTGTCAGCCGTGCTGACTGCTTTGTTTAGGAAGACTTTAAATAAGTCACCGACAGAGTGCAGTATAAGCATCTATTTTGTCACTGTTTTCTGTTAGTACCTGGATAAGGTTTGCTGAAAACTGCTGACTTTGAAATTTTTGTTTTTTTTTTATGTACTAGATAAATTATTAAAGGTGCACTCGTGATAATTGTCATTCAATCTGCATTCTGTGGAGAATATTCCAGAATTTTTTCAAAATTTCTTGATCAGTACTTTTCGAGATTAGGTGGTGGACGATTTTTAGCAAATTTTTAAAAATAATACATAAAAAAGTATGCGTATATATATATATATATATATATATATATATATATATATATATATCCCATCAAAAACATAAAATGTAAAAAAATACCAAGTCTCGCAAGGCAGTCCTTCCACCACAAAAAGTTGTGAGATCTCATGTAAAACCAAAACCAAACCAAAAACCAAGTCAGTTATTTTAGTTAGTATCTATGGAAGCACCTATTCAACAACTTTGTCATATATTGTTATCTATTTAGTTACCTACAAAGATTTATAGTGACCGTATCAATATTAGATGTCTTTACTTCTATCAGGTGGCGCATAAGTAACGCTATGATTTATTTAATGAACAACTTTTTTCTTTCTGATTTTATTTAACGTTGGCGTTTATTAAAATTTAGAATATAGTTTGGAAATATGTTCACATTATGTTTTGAAGATAATATCTTTCAAATGGTGCCCATTGTTTGCTTCGAACTGACGTGCTCTTTCCAGAGCATTTCCCATAACTTTTCTTAGAATTTCAGGTCCCAGCGCCCTCACTTCTTCTCGAATATTCGCCTTAAGCTGTTGCTTGTTGGCATATACCTTATTCTTTAGGTAACTCCAAAGAAAAAAATCGGGAGCCGTTAAATCGGGCGAAGGCGGTGGCCAGTTAAAATCAGAAAAACGCGATATTATTCGATCGGCAAAAATTTCGCGCAGGAGAGCCATAGTTGGACGAGCTGTGTGAGCTGTGGCTCCATCTTGTTCGTCGTTTTCGAAAAAATATGGTCCAATGATCTTTTCTGAAGTTATTCCACACCATACTGTGCATTTAAGTGGGTGTATTTGATGTTCAACAATTATTCTTGGATTTTGGGTGCCCCATATTCTGCAATTTTGTTTATTCACGTGACCATTGGGGTGGAAATGGGCCTCATCGCTCATTATGATTTGTGAATAAACTCGTTGTTTTCTAGGTACAATTCTTGCAAACGGCGACTATATTGAATGCGTCTTTGTGCATCATTTGGTTTTAACTCATGAACCAATTGAATCTTATATGGGAAAAGATGTAAATTATGTAAAATTCTTTGCAAAGACCGCCTAGACATCACCATCTGCTGAGAACGTCGCCTGGTGGAAGTTTCGGGATTTTCCTCAATACTTCTTGCTTGCACCCGAGCAATGTTCACATCATTTTGAACTGCACGAGGTCTTCCAGCACGCGAAAGATCACAGACAGTCCCTTGTTGCCGAAAACGCTGAACCAATCGGTAAATTGTTGGAGCGCTAGGTGCATTTCGAACATGAAAGAAATTTCGATATGTTATTTGTGTCTGAATAATCGAATGCTGACTTTCATAATAAAATTGAACAACTTTGGTTCTTTGTTCTGTGCCGGGTCTTTCCATCATAAATTTCCCAAGATTTTCAAAGTTAATTCTGAAAAAAAAAAATTAAAAAAAAGACATTAACAAAAAATTTATTCACTTATTAAATCATAACGTTACTTATGCGTCACCCTATATAATAAATATAATGACTTGGCAATCGCACGGCAACCTAATCACATAAGAATAATCTACTATTTTGATTGCTAAGTAAGTCTAAACAGTGCACTTAAGAATAAAGTATTTTACTATACCGATAGAACCGTTGACTAAGCTAAGACTCACGTCAATATTTCGTCTTAACATGACTTTTGCTCCTATTTTAATAACGATATTCGCTTCCAGCCCTGCTGTCATGGAAGCATCATCTTCATACTTTTTTATAATTAAAATATACTTAAAGTATTTCCCTTAACAATTTTTTAATTACACGAAGTAGCAAGTATTATTAAACGAATATATTTGATAAATGAAAAAATATTATTAAATATAATATATTAATTAATAAATAACACAAATTAATTCATAATTATGGATTTTTTAGTAGTCAATTAACTTTATACGACGTATTATTTACCGGGACTCATGGTTGACCTTGCATTATGCTATGTATGGCTGAGCGCTGCGCGCTCTCCGCGCTCTATCTCAAAAAACGGTTAAGCGTATAAAAAAAATGCTTAGAACAAAATTTGTAGAGAATTTTATGCTCTACAATTTTTATAATAGATGCAAATATCATTGAAACCATAGGAAGCGAGATATTTGCGATTGACCTTGAATATCTTAAGACGCGGACACGAGATTTTATGAAACTTTTGAGACAACTTTTAGAATACCAAAATAAAGGTTTATACAAGATTACAGCTTATTATCTCTCATTCCGAGGTTGACCCTCTTTTTTGGCTTAAGTGACTGTACAATTTAGAAAACGGGACTGAAATTTCGGGATGTTTCAGTTTTTCCTTCCTTTATAGACTCAACACTAACCAAATTTAAAATTTGAAGTTTGTGTGTCTGCTAGAAGTACCTTAGAATTTGATGATCGGTGAGTGTGTCAGTGACAAAATTAAAGAACTTCGACTGGCGATAGTTCGTAAACTATAAAGATATAAATAGTAGGTAATTTAGGAGTATAGCTAGTATAGTATGTCCTCTTGGTCGCTGAAAATTCAGGCTTCTAGCTTTATCCACAACGAAGTTACAGGGGGCCGAAAGTGCCGTGAGTGGCTTCGAGAAAAGGATGGTACGGCTGTGCTTTCTGCTCGACTTGGCGGGGGCCCTACCGTGCCCCCAGATGTTCCGTACTTGTTTTTAATACGAATCCTAGTTGGTTAAGTTTCATATATTAATTTCAACATGTTTTCCCATATTTCCAATTAATTAGTTTAACATAATAGAAAAATAGTATTTCACATTCACATAAAATTTAAACTCTGAAATTTTGCAACAGAAGCTTTATTGAGCAGTTATGTTCCATTTAAAACGCGTTATATAGAAAATCTGTTCAAATTAGTCACGGTCGTTAAATAACATGTATAGCAACAAGCATTTTATGCGGATTCATGTTCTCGAATTAATATATTTAAATCAGGAAATCTCTGTCGTTCTCACAAACAGTCGTCGGGGCAATTTTGCAACTGGGTAATTGATCGCATGAATATTTATGACCTTTTTTTGAAAAATTATTGGCACCTCATTTACCTGATTTATCTCATTTTTATATGATTTTCTTCCACTCTTCCCTAATGACAGGAAAATGTGTGGAAAATGCCAAGAATAAAAAACAAACAACTTTATAACATTCATCATCTACTAATATTATGAAAGTCATTTTTAGTGTTCCGTACGGAACTTATAAGTTCACACGACTGTCCGTCTGTCTGTTTGCCCGTCTATCTGTATTTGACATAGAAAGTATTTTTGCATAAAAGTGAATAATTCTAGTTTGGGCCATAGCCACAGTACTACAGATTGTAAATCGTTTTGGTTTTGTGTTTTTAGAGCACCCAAAGCTGAAAAAACGTCAACGCCACGAATACACCCTTTTTTGACATACTATGTTCGCCACGTATTTTTTTAATAATTTTTTTTTTATATAATACTAGCCGGGCCCGCGGCTCCGCTCGCGTGGACTTGATTCACTACTATCGTCACTCTGCTTATTCCTTATGTTACCCAACGTAATAAAATATCTCCCATTATTTCTCCTTATCTCCCAATATTTCTCCTTATTTCCTATTATCTCTACATAATTTCCATTATCTAGGCTTATCTCTGTTCATCTCCCATTATTTCTCCTTATCTCCAATTATTTCTCCTTATCTCCCATTATCTCACCTTATTTCCCATTATATAGGTTTATCTCGACTTATCTCCCATTATTTCTCCTTATCTCCCATTATTTCTCCTTATCTCCCATTATTTCTCCTTATCTCCCATTATCTCACCATAACGCCCATTATTTAGACTTATCTCTGCTTATCTCCCATTATCTCTCCTTATCTCCCATTATTTATACTTATCTACCATTATCTCACCTTATCTCCCATTATCGAGGCTTATCTCGACTTATCTCCCATTATTTCTCCTTATCTCCAATTATCTCACCTTATCTCCCATTATCTAGGCTTATATCGAATTATATAGAACATATGTATAAATTTATAAAAAACACGTAAATCGGATAAGTGGTTCTCGAGTGATAAGCGCACTAACGGACAGACAGACAGACAGAGAGACGTTGCATTTTATATATATTGTATTCTTTGCTACATGATATTGTTCCATATTTAATGCTTTAGGGAGTGTATTGCAAGAGAACGCGCTAGCGGCAAACTTTTCTCCGACTTAATTCACTATTATCGTCACTGCTTATTCCTTATGTCACCTAACAAAATGTAGCCTATAACCTGGCCAGAGAACATACGTATGGTTAAAAAAAAGCACGTAAATCGGATAAGTAGTTCTGCAGTGATAAGCACACTAACGGACGGACAGACAGACAGACAGACGGACAGAGAGACATTGCATTTTATATATATTATAGATATTCTCTGCTACATAATATTGTTCCATATTTAATGGTTTGGACTGTGTATTGCAAGAGAACGCGCTAGCGGCAAACTTTGTCCGACTTCATTTACTATTATTGTCACTGCTCATTCCTTATGTTTCCTATCGTAATAAAATATAGCCTATAACCTGGCCGGAGAAGATATGTATGTTTTAAAAAAAAAAGTACGATTCTCCAGTGATAAGCGTACTAATGGACAGACAGACAGACAGAATACGTTGCATTTTATATATATATTATAGATGTAATAAAATATATACCTATAACCTGGTCAGAGAACATATGTATGAATTTAAAAAAATCACGTAAATCGGATAAGTGGTTCTCGAGGGATAAGCGCATTAACGGACAGACAGACAGACAGACAGACAAACATTGCATTTTATATATATTACAGATATAGATTATTTTTATTATTATATAACCTGGCCAAAGAATATATGCATGAATTTAAAAAAAGACAGGTAAATCTGATAAGTGGTTCCTGCGTGATAAACGCACTAATGGACAGACAGACAGACAGAGAGACATTGCATTTTATATATATTATAGATTATACATATACAGAAACATAATATTGTTCCATATTTAATGGTTTAGGCTGTGTATTGCAAAGGCACGCGCTAACGGCAAACTTATTTGCGACATCATTCACTATTTTACGTCACTGCTCATTCTTTATGCTACCTATCGTAATAAAATATAGTCTATAACCTGGCCAGAGAACATATGTATGTTTTAAAAAAAAGGTACGTAAATCGGATAAGTGGTTTTTCAGTGATAGGCGCACTAACGGACAGACAGACAGACAGACAGACAGAGAGACGTTGCATTTTATATATATTATAGATGTAATAAAATATATATCTAAAACCTGGTCAGAGAACATATGTACGAATTTAAACAATCACGTAAATCGGATAAGTGGTTCTCGAGGGATAAACGCACTAACGGACAGACAGACAGACAGAGAGAGGTTGCAATTTGTTTATATTATAGGTATAGATTATTATTATTATTATATAACCTGGCCAAAGAATATATGTATGAATTTAAAAAAAAGACGTAAATCGGATAAGTGGTTCTCGCATGATAAACGCACCAGTGGACAGACAGACAGACAGAGAGACATTGCATTTTATATATATTATAGATTCTAGATATTCTCTACTACATAATATTGTTCCATATTTAATGGTTCAGACTGTGTATTGCAAGGGAACGCGCTAGTGATAAACTTTTTTCCGACTTCATTCACTATTATCGTCACTGCTCATTCCTTATGCTACCTATCGTAATAAAATATAGCCTATAACCTGGCCAGAGAACATATGTATGTTTTAAAAAAAAAGTACGTAAATCGGATAAGTGGTTCTCCAGTGATAAGGTCACTAACGGACAGACAGACAGACAGACAGACAGACAGAGAGACGTTGTATTTTATATATATTATAGATAATATCTACAATACAAATTCGCAAAAATTCCTTTTTTTTCGAGCCTCTAATGTAAACTGACCCCTTAAGACTAAAATTAATCCTATTATAAAATCTAGTGTTCTTTTTTTCAAATGACTTTCATTAGTTTTTCATTAACTTTACTGAAAAACTCTACCTTTTGGAAATGTTCGGTGATCTAAACATTGCCATTTTAATCTCAAGTCTCCATCGAAGTCATTTTCTTTCAAATAAAACCAAAAAAATATTAGTCTAGATACATATTTCAGGTAATTTTCTGGTTAATAGTGCAGTAAAAATTCTTTCCGTAAAACTTAACTTCTCTTTTTTCGTAACCTGTGCTTTTATAGCATCGTATATGTACTCTATGGCATATAAAAGAACTTTATAGTGACCATTGACACGCTAATAAAGATTCATCGGGATAGTTTACCAAATTAATCAATTATTTACAATTTGCTTACAGTGAAAGACAAATTTAATACTAAAATCAACTTTTATAGTCAGTTAAACTTGCTGAAACGTTTCGTTTTTAATGCTTATAAACAGAAATAAACCGGTAACAACCGACTTAAGTTACACTGAGGAGATAATCTTCAAAACGAAATGGAGGTGTAAACGACAGAAAATTTACATTTTATTTTGGGTTTCTCGTCTTCGTAAGCTCGTTATTACTTAATCGCAGACAAAATGAATTCTACAAACGTTTATTGTGTCTGTTGTATCTTTTTAGTTGAGTAGACGCTAGCTTAAAGCGTTCATATAAGTGATTTTACTGCCATGACTCTGGCTTGTAGTAGGTTAATTTAGGTGTTTCAAGCAGTTCGGTAAAGTCACTTGAGTTCAAGCTAGCTTGAAAATATCCATATAAAATTACTTGTTAATATTTATATTTATACGAGTATATAATATAGAGTATATATATATATATATATATATATATATATATATATATATATATATATATATATATATATATATACATATATATATATAGTAAGATATAATTCCTTCCTCTAAGGTGGCACTTCATCGGAGGGCTAACTCACTTCAGCCATTCGTCGACAGAGTGTTTGTTTTTTTTTTATGGGTCTAGCACACGTGCTACAGGGAAGTTCCTAAAGCGCTCCAGGAGCGGCATGTGTGCGAAAAAAGCGATTCACGTTGTTCCTGAATCGCTGTGCTGGTTAGCAGACTGTCAACACTTCACCACAGGTGGCGTGAACTTTCGAGGGATCCCTTCTAAGGCATATATGATTTGAAATAAGAGCAACTGAAAACGGACGAAAATCCGTATCTCAGCGGTCAACCCACTGTTCTCTTATTTGTCACGGCTCATTAGACAGGCTAGGATCGACAAACAAGACAATAGAATTTTCGGTAGTTAAGCCAGTACTGACGGCCAATAATGGTAAGATATAATGCCTACCTCGTAGGTGGCACTTCATCGGAGAGTTGACTCGCTTCAGCCATTCGCCGAAACAGTGGTTTTGTTTTATTTTACATATATATATATATATATATATATATATATATATATATATATATATATATATATATGTTTTGACGCATGTTTTCACGGGTGTAATATTGGGTTTCCTGTGTAGGCTGGATATCCTGAGAAGGATTATTCAACAGCTGACATTTCAATGGGATCTCACCCATCTTTGTCAAAGCTTGCGTGATGGAATCTCGAAGTAGACTAAGTCTACTTCGAGATTCCATCACATCAGTAGACCTAGTCTACTTCGAGATTCCATCACGTAAGCTTTGAAAAAGATGGGTGAGATCCCATTGAAACGTCAGCTGTTGAACAATCCTTCTCAGGATATCCAGCCTACACAGGAAATCCAAGACACACATATATATATATATATATATATATATATATATATATATATATATATATATATATGTATATATATATATATATATATATATATATATATATATATATATTGTATATATATATATATATAACCAAATTGAAGATCTATCACCTAGAACTGCTTTTCAGATTATTTTTCAAATATCTTCATTGTTTCTTAACCAATTTTCAATTAAAGCAAGTGGGAAACTTGGCTAGATGCTAGAACTACACCTGAAAGCAGACTGCGTGAATAGTACTGATTTTCGAATTATACCCGGACATGTATAAATACTTATATACATTCAGACAGTCGTGAAATTTATGTACAGGATGGTATAAAAAGCGCCTAAAATATTTAAACAGGTAAATCCCTATATCAACAGAAATTGCAGTAAAATTGTGATAAATGGCGTTAGTCAATAACCACTGAGAAAATGGATGAAGTTTTTCAACGACTATCGCAATGTTGCTATGCTTACAATTACTTTATATTGTAATAAATTAAAATACTTTTACTTTTTCAGTTTGGCAAAAACTGAAACCACAAAAAACAAATCATATTTGAAGCATATTGTTTCAAAATCAATTATTTACCAAAGGAAATAACATACAGTAAATATCCAAAATTAGATTTTTAAATATTGCGAACGTAAATACGACATAATATAGCAGTTTTACTAAATAAGACGCTTTTAGGTGTTTTCCTTGAGATTTACGAGCGCCAACTGATTTATATTCCACAATAGACTGCGCGACACTCTGCGTGATATGCTACACGTTGCCGGATATTGGCCTAATATATTTGAATTAAAAAAATTACGCTAAAGTGTACAAAGTAAAAATTTGCTAACCCAAGCAATTTTCCCGATGAACCAATCATATATATATATATATATATATATATATATATATATATATATATATATATATATATATATATATATGTGTATACATATATATATATATATATATATATATAATATATATATATATATATATATATATATATATGTATATATATATATATATATATATATATATATATATATATATATATATATATATATATACTGAGTAGTGTCAGTGTGCCATAGATTCCACATTGCCAACATAATAAAACGTTTTAACCTGTTTTACTTTAATTTTCCAATTCTCCTCGACTAAACTCCGAATTCATTTAAAAAATCCGATCACGAACATTCCTGCCGTTAGTGCTCTTCACCGTATTGTTAAAGTATAGTTTTCTCAGTTTACTTTTTGGAACCTTTATCGTACCTTTATTACCATTATGTATGTTTTGTCTACGAGATTCTACCAAATTGAACAGTGGAACGAGTATAGTTCAACGTGTATGTAATGCAAGGAATCCCAACATGAATAAAAATTGAGAGGATTCCAGCATTGCAATTTTCCTGGAGTCAGCAACCTTAAGTGGACAATTTGGTAAAGGTATTTTAAAACCGGTCTATTATAAGGAATGGCTTGTTGGCTTTTCCTCAAAGGGTCTTTCCGTATAAGCCATTGAAAAGTGCCCCAGCGTCTGATTTAATGTATTTTACTTTTACTTTAATTTATTATTCTCTGTCTGAAACATACACACACCAGATTTTAGACTTCTACCCCTAATATTACAGGAGTTACGGGGGTGACAACACTTAACGTTAAAATCAAATTTCTTCGAAACTACTTGAGATATCTCAATAAAATTTATACTGTTAGTAGTTACTAATAAGCTTCATATTATATATTTTTTTTCAGATTTTTTGCTGCATTACATATATTGAAATAAAAGAAGTATATTTTTTTGGGTTGGTTTTTTTTATTAACCACCAAAAAAATTTTATGTATGTAGTTTTATTAGCTAGATATATAACAAAATTACACGAATCTTAAATTGGTGGAACATAGAGAAATAAAAAACTATATTACTCATCAAAATATACACTCCTGGACAAAATTAACGCAACAATCTGAAAATTAATTTATCTTTTTCTTATGTCAGTTTTAAAGTTTATCGAGTATTTTAATAGTAGGCTATGCATATTTTGTTTCGTTGTTCATGACAGAAATCAAAACAATTCGTTTAGATTTACAGTTTTAAAGAATTTTTTAGAAGATAAACAATTTTCTGTAATAATGCGATAGATTTTCTTTGAAAGTAAGCTTATAAATTGTTCCCTTTTTTAAAGTAATACGTTTTTGTGGTAGACTGTTTTATTTTTGACCCCGAAGAATTAGAAAAATGAATCGAACAAGGAATTTTAACTGAACACGAGGTAGTGCGAGCCTCAGTTTTATTTGACGAGGGATATTGTCAGAGTTATGTTGCCAATTTGTGAGGCAAACATCGTTCCACAATAAGTCGTATGGTAAGACGCTTGAATGAAGTAGGAACTTATTCTAGAAGGCTAGGGCAAGGGCGAAAACAATGCACTAGCGACCTAGATGAACGTTTTATAAGACAATATGCTTTAAGAAACAGGACTGTCACTAGTTCTATAATAAGAAACGAATTCGAAGCTGTTCGCAATGTCACAATTTTTTCTAAAACAGTTAGAAGACGATTAAATGAAGCTGGATTAAACAGTAGGAGACCAGCCACTGCGCCCTTGCTTACTAGAGAGAACAGAGTTGCCAGGTTACGTTTTGCTCGAAATCACGAAAACTGGTCTGTGGATGATTGGAAACAAGTTTTCTTCACAGATGAAACTAGGGTTAGTCTAAAACATCCAGATGGTCGTGAGCGAGTATGGCGAAGGATTTGATTCGGCGGTGGCTCTGTTATGTTCTAGGGTGGCATCTGCTTTGATGCTCGCACAGAGTTAGTTCCTGTCCGTACGAGATCCATGAATGCTGACTACTATCTTGAGAATATTGTAATAGAACATGTGATGCCTTTCGGTCATTTTGTGGGGTCCAATTTCCTGTTTATGCAAGACAACGCTCGACCTCACGTGGCTAGGGAGGTACTCGATTATCTTAATTAAGTTGACATACCGATTATGCAATGGCCACCAAAAAGCCCGGATCTGAATCTGATAGAACATGTATGGGATCACCTTAAGAAAAATGTGAAACGTCATATACCTGCACCTAGAAACCTGAAGGAACTTGAAAATGCATTTATCACAGAATGGGAGCAAATTCCTCAAGATTTTATCCAAAATTTAATTAGAAGCATGCCTAGGCGCATAAACGCTGTCATCCGAAGTAGAGGAGGCAACACACGCTACTAGTGTCCCAGTTACACCATTAATTTTGCTACTAGTGTCCCAGTTTATTTTTTTCATTTTTACATAATTTCAACGATTTTGTTATTAGGTCTTAAGAATAATTTTAATTCGAATCTTATAGAAAAATTTGGTAGCTAATTCACTTTTAAAGTATCCGAATAAGTTTTTTTTTAACTTTTAGTGTAACCAATGTTCATAAAAAATTATTAAAATTAATTCATTATAGAGATTTGTATGATTTAATATATTGTTGCGTTAATTTTGTCCAAGAGTGTATTTAATCATGTATTTTGGTAAGTCATTAAAAATATTTATATTTAAAAAGAAAAAAAAGTAGTAATTTGTAATCAAATCTCAATCATTGTCACTATCTTCCTCAATAGTGGTAATTACGCCGGTTTTATCAAATATGGTAGTAAGTATTTCGGCTGGCTTCATAATTTTTTATTTATAACGACAGCAGGATAAATAAAAAATAATTGCAGCTACGTGCGCACAGCAACCTACAGTTCAATTGTCATTTGCACAGTCCCACATGTATCTTTCAATGTCCTTATAGGGGTTCAGATTTGGTTTATACTCAATATAGCACCGATACATTTTGCTATTTTTACGTCTTAATCGGACCTTCACCCTTATAATATTTTCAGAATCCTTTACGTATTCAAGTTTTACACCTTCATCTGTCATTATTTCTGCAAGATAGCATAGTGCTGTAAATAATACTGTGAGTAATTTCGGATGGTTGTAGTTTCTACTTGATGGAAATTCATTATAAATCTATAATATATATAAAATGCAACGTCTCTCTGTCTGTCTGTCCGTTAGTGCGCTTATCACTGGAGAACCACCTATCCGATTTACGTACTTTTTTTTAAAACATACATATGTTCTCTGGCCAGGTTATAGGCTATACTTTATTACGATAGGTTGCATTAGGAATGACCTGTGACGATAATAGTGAATGAAGTCAGAAAAAAGTTTGCCTCTAGCGCGTTCCCTTGCAATACACAGCCTAAATCATTAAATATAGAACAATATTATGTAGTAGAGAATATCTATAATGTCTGTCTGCCCGTCCATTAGTGCGCTTATCACGCGAGAGCCACTTATCCGATTTACGTGTCTTTTTTTAAATTCATACATATATTCTTTGGCCAGGTTATCTAATAATAATAATCTATATTTATAATATATATAAAATGCAACATCTATCTGTATGTCTGTCCGTTAGTGTGCTTATCCCTCGAGAACCACTTATCCGATTTACGTGATTTTTTAAAATCATACATATGTTCTCTGACCAGGTTATAGATATATATTTTATTACTTCTATAATATACATAAAATGCAATGTATCTCTGTCTGTCGGTCTGTCCGTTAGTGCGCTTATCACTGGAGAATCACTTATCCGATTTACGTACTTTTTTTTAAAAACATAGATATATTCTCTGACCAGGTTACTGGCTATATTTTATTACGATAGGTAGCATAAGGAATGAGCAGTGACGATAATAGTGGATGAAGTCGGAAAAAAGTTTGTCGCTAACGCGTTCTCTTGCAAGACACAGCCTAAATCATTAAATATGGAACAATATTATGTAGCAGAGAATATCTATAATCTATAATATATATAAAATGCAATGTCTCCCTGTCTAACTGTCTGTCCATTAGTGCGTTGATCACGCGAGAACCATTTATCCGATTCACGTGTCTTTTTTTAAATTCATACATTTAGTCTTTGGCCAGGTTATATAATAATAACTAGCCGGGCCCGCGACTCCGCTCGCGTGGACTTGATTCACCACTGTCGTCACTGCTTATACCTTAATTTACCCAACGTTATAAAATATCTCCCATTATTTCCCCTTATCTCTCAATATTTCTCGTTATCTCCCACTATCTCTACATAATTTCGATTATCTAGGCTTAACTCTGCCCATCTCCCATTATTTCTCCTTATCTCCCATTATTTCTCCTTATCTCCCATTATTTATCCTTATCTCCCATTATCTTACCTTATCTCCCATTATCTTACCTTATCTCCCATTATCTAGACTTATCTCGACTTATCTCTCAATATTTCTCCTTATCTCCCATTATTTCTCTCCCTTATCTCCCATTATCTCACCATAAAGCCCATTATCTAGACTTATCTTTGCTTATCTCCCATTATTTCTCCTTATCTCCCATTATTTCTCCTTATCTCCCATAATTTATATTTATCTCCCATTATCTCACCTTATATCCCATCATCTCACCTTACATCCCATTATCGAGCCTTATCTCGACTTATCTCCCATTATTTCTCCTTATCTCCCATTATCTAGGCTTATATCGAATTATATAGAACATATGTTTAAATTTATAAAAACACGTAAATCGGATAAGTGGTTCTCAAGTGATAAGCGCACTAACGGACAGACAGACAGACAGACAGACAGACAGAAAGACGTTGCATTTTATATATATTCTAGATAGAAGAATATAGATAACCTAGCCAGAGAACAAATGTATGAATTAAAAAAAAAACACGTAAATCGGATAAGGGGTTCTCGAGTGATAAGCGCACTAACGGATAGACACACAGACAGAGAGACGTTGCATTTTATATATTATATTCTTTGCTACATGATATTGTTCCATATTTAATGCTTTAGGCAGTGTATTGCAAGAGAACGCACTAGTAGCAAAACTTTTCTCCGGATTGATTTCACTATTATCGTTATATATTATAGATATTCTTTACTACATGATATTGTTCCATGTTTAATGGTTTAGCATGTTTAACAAAAAAGCACGTAAATCGGATAAGTGGTTCTCCAGTGATAAGCGCACAAACGGACAAACAGACAGATATACGTTACATTTTATATATATTATAGATGTAATAAAATATATATCTATAACCTGGTTAGAGAACATATGTATGAATTTAAAAAATCACGTAAATCGGATAAGTGGATCTCGAGGGATAAGCGCACTAATGGACAGACAGACAGACAGAGAGTCGTTGCATTTTATATATATTATAGATATAGATTATTATTATTATTATGTAACCTGGCCAAAGAATATATGTATGAATTTAAAAAAAAAGACACATAAATCGGATAAGTGGTTTTCGCATGATAAACGCACTAATGGACAGACAGAGAGACATTGCATTTTATATATATTATAGATTATAAATTATAGATATTCTCTGCTACATAATATTGTTCCATATTTAATGGTTTAGGCGGTGTATTGCAAGGCAACGCGCTAGCGGCGAACTTTTTTCCGACATCATTCACTATTTTACGTCACTACTCATTCTTTATGCTACCTATCGTAATAAAATATAGCCTATAACCTGGCCAGAGAACATATGTATGTTTTAAAATAAAAAGTACGTAAATCGGATAAGTGGTTCTCCAGTGATAAGCGCACTAACGGACAGACAGACAGACAGACAGACAGAGAGACGTTGCATTTTATATATATTATAGATGTATATCTGTAATATATAAAAATGCAACGTCTCTCTGTCTGTCTGTCTATTTATCCGTCCGTTAGTGCGCTTATCACTGGAGAACCACTTATCCGATTTACGTGCTTTTTTTTTAAAACGTACATCTGTTCTCTAGCCAGGTTATAGGCTATATTTTATAACGTTAGGTGACATGAGGAATAAGTATTGACGATAATAGTGAATCAAATCGGAAAAAAAGTTTGCCGCTAGCGCGTTCTTCTGCAATACACTGCCTAAACCACTAAATATGGAACAATATCATGTAGCAAAGGATATGTATAATATATATAAAATGCAACGTCTCTCTGCCTGTCTGTCTGTTAGTGCGCGTTTTAAAACATACATATGTTCTCTGGCCAGGTTATAGGATATATTTTATTACGTTAGGTGACACAATGAATAACCAGTGACGATAATAGTGAATCAAGTCGGAGAAAGGTTTGCCGCTAGCGCGTTCTCTTGCAATACACTACCTAATGCATTAAATATGAAACAATATCATGTAGCAAATAATATAATATATATAAAATGCAACGTCTCTCTGTCTGTCTGTCTGTTCGTTAGTGCGCTTATCACTTAAAAACCATTTATCCGATTTCCGTGTTTTTATAAATTTATACATATATTCTATATAATTCGATATAAGCTTAGATAATGGGAGATAAGGTGAGATAATGGGAGATAAGTATAAATAATGGGAGATAAGGAGAAATAATGGGAGATACGGTGAGATAATGGGAGATAAGCAAGAAATAATGGGAGATAACAAGAAATAATGGGAGATAAGGGAAAATAATGGCAGATATTTTATTACGTTAGGTAACATAAGGAATAAGCAGTGACGATAGTAGTGAATCAAGTCCACGCGAGCGTAGCCGCGGGCATAATAAAAGACTGTTTTTAGTCAATTTCCATATATTTATCACGTGACTAATTCTCAGTTCAAGTCAGTAAAACTGATCCTGACTTCTATAAAACCATCATTTTTTTATAAATAAATTTCAAGTATTTACAGGAATAAACAGGGTTCTTTTCAACCAGACACGAGCTTTTCAGCCTTTGAACAATTCGCGAATATCTTGCAATAATAAGCCGCTTAAGCTTACTTTTCTAGAATAAGAAAACAGAACGAAAAAAAGATGACGCATTAATTTTTTGTCTAAATAAGGTAAACAAGCCTTATATAACCGTTTTTACACCCTCTATCTTTAAAGAATCCAAAGCGAGACCTAAATAACCTTCGTGAAGCTTTGTTTAAAGTCCCCAACAAAAACAGCGCTATCCTGCCTTCGTCCCACAGGATGAGCGAGTGTCCCGTGTCGTCAGGTTATCAACTCAGGTCAGGAACCCTTAAGAGGGTTTCCCACCTTATTATAAAGAACATTCCATGGATATATAAACTCAGCGACATGACGGTGCTCTATAAGTTTGATCTACGTAAAAATATTTTTAATATTACAGGAGTTGGAATTGAGATAATATACATGGCGTGAAAAATCTGGTAATGTTTTTTCCAAGAATCGATTTTATTCTTCACGTAGTTTAGTAGCGATACACTTATACCAACGATCTTCTAACATTTCTTTATAATACGATTTGTCGCGCTCTCTAAAATAAACCTAAATTTCCCATTCGACTTCTTCATTTGAGCCAAATTTCTTTCCCTGGAGCCACCTGTTCAATTTTGGAAAGAGGTAATAATCACTGGGCGGTCAGATCTAGTGAATACGGTAGATGCGGAAGCAATTCATAGCCCTATTAGTCCAATTTCACCATTGATTTTTTGTAGATGTGAGTTGGTGCATTATCTTGGTGAAACAACACTTCTTCCTTTAATGAATGTGGCCTTTTTTTCTTAATTTCACCATTCAAACGGTCCGGAAACCAACATAATAATCTCCGGTAATTGTTCGCCCCGTTTCAAGATAATCGATTAGTATTATTCCATGCGCATAAAAAATACGTGCGCACAACTCTAAGAAATCGTCACTTGACCTGGGGTTGAGGTCCTGCAGGAGCTCCGACAAGTTCATGGTTGTACTGTCAGTCATTGGACAGTCAGAAGAAGACTTAAAGAAGCTAACCTAACTCCCAGGAAACCAACTAACGGACTCAAATTGACAGATTTGTCTGGAACATATCGACTGGACCTTAAAGCAATGGCGTTCCGTTGTATTCTCCGACGAGTCCCGAATATCCCTACATGGCAATGATGGAAGAAGACGACTGCATTGGTATAACAACTAAAAAGGAAACGAAAAGAATCGTATTTTCAGAAGTCACCAAAAGTGTTCTTCGTATTTACTGAACCATTCCAAGACGCGTTTCGCCGTATCAGGGCTCATCAGCTGGACTAGGTTCAGTAAATACGAGAACACATTTTTAGTCCTTTATCCAAGTAACTAAAGGAACGGATGTTATGCCGAAACAGTGCCAAACAGCATTATTATTTATACAAAATATATCTCATGCGTTTTATTGATGTCTCCACAATGTCAGCTAACACGTAGGCTGAAAAGTTTTTGGTTTAGATACTTAAAACACATTTTTTTTTTGCAAAATTCGACTTTATTCATCAATATAGTCCTCTTCAAGAGCGACACAATTAGTCCAACGCTTTTCTAACACTTCTATACCTTTTTTGTAGATGAATGTCTCGGCGATAACTTCTTCATTGGAGCCAAATCTCTTTCCAGCGAGCATTTTCTTTGAGGTCTACAATTAGATAATAAAGACTGGGGGCCAAATCTAGAGAATACGGTGGATGAGGAAGCAATTCAAACTTCAATTTATGCAATTTTGCCATCGTAACCATTGACTTATGACACAGTGTATTGCCTTGGTGAAAATACATTTTTTCTTGTTCATTTGGGGCCGTTTCCATGCGATTTTTGCCTTCAAACGCACCAATAACTTTATATAATATTCGCTGTTGATGGTTTTTCCGTTCTCAGCATAGTCGATGAAAATTATTTCATGAGCATCTCAAAATACGGAGGCGAAAAACCCGCCCAGCCGACTGTTGTGTCTTTGGTTGCTTCGGGGCCGCTATCTCCCGACTGCTGGCCACTGAGTTGACTGCCGATTTGATTCCGGTGTGTGTAGTGGTAGATCCATGTTTCATCCACTCTCACATATCGCATGAAAAAATCCTTTTTTGCTCTTAAATAGGTCCAAAAAGCGCTCAGAACCATCAACATGTTGTTGTTTTTAGTGTGTGAGCAAACGCGGTACCCATTTCGAACAGAGTTTTCTCATGCCCAAATGTCCATGCAGGATATGACCAACACATTCTCTTGATATCTTTAGACTGTCTGCTATCTGACATAATTTCACTTTATGGTCATCCAAAACAATTTTGTGGTCTTTTATATTTTCTGGTGTAACTACCTCATTTGGGCGTCCAGAGCGTTCAGCATCATTTGTATCTGTACGACCGCATTTAAATTCAGCACACTTGTAAATGATGAGCGATTTTCCAGGGGCAGAGTCCCCGTAACACTTATCAAGCCATTGCTTTGCTTAAACGGTATTTTTTCCCATCAAAAAACACACGAAATTCGATTTTTTTCATTGTTTTGAAAATATCAAAAATAGCGTCACGAAAACCACTGTAACTTGTAAACTAATCGTCGAAATGTCATGAAATTTTGACACGTATCGTTTAAAGGTTGGTACTTCCTAAAAAGCATACGGATTTTTTGAAAAGGGCGATATCTATGTGTCAGATCAAAAACTTTTCATCCTACGTGTTATCTCTTTCACTTTACGGTCATTCAGAACAATATGGTGGATTTTTTTTTAGTGTTTTTTGGAGTGACTGGTCCATTTGGACGGACGGAATGTGGTGCATCATGGAAAGTTTTACGACCGCATTTCAGTTCACTAAATCATCAATGTATAGTTGTTTTCGACGGAACAGATAGGCTATAACACCTCTCAAGCGATTTTTGAGTTCGGGCTGTATTTTTTCCTATCAAAAACCAATGTTTAATAAAATTCTTTTTGTTTTATCATTTTGCTAAAATCATCGTCACTCAGAGAGCTATAACTCGCAAACTACTAGACAAAATATCATGAAAATTTCACACGAATCTTCTGAGAGTTGTCACTAACTGAATATCATATGGTTTTTTTTTTGTTTGTGCTACTATCTCTCCGAAAGCCTCGGGACTTTTCACCTCATATATGTTCTTCACCAATCGGTATGAACCGACGATTTCATGGATTATACATTTTTTAGAAGCGTGTCATCATATTTATTTTACATGTATACTTTATATCTCTATGGAGCGTTCCCTTATTTAACGTTAAAGCGTGGTGGTGCTCTAGTTAAACGCGGATGCTTTATTCGGTAAATTTGGTGAGTAATTTAATTGCGAAAAATGGCTTTCGAATAAAAAAATGTCTTTAAAAAATGGGAGCACCGAAGCGTAAATTGAACGGTTTTTTTTTACCCAAAAATTATAAGGAAAAATTTGATTATATTATTTCACTACAAGAACCTTCCATGAAAAGGGAATTAGTTAAAAAGAACGTCCCTATTATCCTTTTGTTGAATAAAAGAACAACGATAAATTCCTCGTGGAATTTGAGATGCGTTTGTATACCAATGAAACATGACAGTAATTATGGACAATAAAAATTTATGGTATGAAAAATACAGGATGTTATAAAAGTAGTTTAATATAATGAAATAGGTGTTTTTTTGGTCCAGCACTATTTTTTTTTCCTTAATTCGCACATATTTAAAATCTTGTTAATGGGTAAGGCCATTTCAGGTTCCAGGAAAAAAGAATAATTTCGGGAATTTATGAAAGTTTATTTTAAATATTTAAATCTACAAAAATATGTTTTTTTATCTTTTTGGGTCAAAATGGCTTCAGAATACAAGACGGCAAGGCACCTTTTATCAACTAGAACAAAAATCCAAAATTTTAGTTAATATATGTCTGTCAAAAACTAGTGGATAACGTAGGGATTTTGCGATAGGTTATAAACTTCCTTTCTTATAAACTGTAAAATTTTTTGGATGAAAAATGAACATTTTTTTCAAATGTGCACCATTTTTCAAAAAAAAAAATTATATTTTCATATTTCCATACGTTAGCCACTCGTTTTTAACATATATTAATGAAAATTTTTTGGTTTTTAGTGTTCCGTACGGAACACTTATAAGATAATTTCTGTGTCTGTCTGTCTCTCTGTCCGCCTGTCTGTCGGTCACACCCGATTTACTCTGAAACTATCTGTCGTAGAAAGTTGAAATTTGGTAATAATATAGGAATTGATGGCCTCATCAGAGCCGTGTAGTTTTGAAAGTTAAATTTTGACTTAAGGGGTTAGTTTTGGGGAGTAAATCGGAAGTAAAAAAAATTTTTTTTACTAGGTCATCGAATGTAGTGTCAAATGAAAGCTTGTGAAAACGAGAGTAAAATATATATATATTTATATATATATATATATATATATATATATATATATATATATATATATATATATATATATATATATATATATATATATATATATATCTATATATATATATATATATTATATATATATATATATATATATATATATATATATATATATATATAATGTAATACCTGCGCACGCTTTTCTATGTATTATTTTTAAAAAATCGCGAAAAATTGCTGTCCCCCCACCTTATCTCGAAAGGTACTAATCAAAAAAATTTAGAAAAAAAATTCTGGAATATTCTCCACGGGGTGTAGATTGAACGAAATTATCACGAGTGCATTACCTTTAATAAATTATCTGGTATATTAAAAGATAAAAATTTCAATGTCATCAGTTTTCAGTAAAGATTGGAAACAAACTTTGTTGAAAACTCATTTGAGGTGTGTTACCACCGTAACAACATTTTGTTATTTTAAAAGCAATCAACGTACGGAGCACTAATAGTGCAAGTTCAACTTGCACTTAACCGGTTTTCTTTTTAAGTCAAAATGGCTTCAGAACACAAGACGACAAGACACCTTTTATGCCAGAAAACTAGTGGATAACGTAGGCATTTTGCGATAAATTATAAACTTCCTTTCTTATAAACTGTGAAATTTCTACGTGAAAAATTAACATTTTTTTCAAATGTGCACCATTTTAAAAAAAAAATATATTTTCAAATTTCCGTACGTTATCCACTAGTTTTAAACATCTATTAATGAAAATTTTTTGGTTTTTTGTTCTAGGTCTAAACCTACGGGAGCAAGCATTTCACCCGTTTAAGGCCTTGCATGAAAGGTGTCAGTCCAGGATATTATTAAATCCGAATAAATTGTTCATGAGCTGTCTATTTGCTACAGCTATTAGCGTACATGCCAAAAAACCATAAAACGCACCAATAACTTTATTTAATATTCACTGTTGATGGTTTTTCCCTTCTCAGCATAGTCGATGAAAATTATTTCATGAGTATCCCAAAATACAGAGGCCAAAACCCGTCCAGCCGACTGTTGTGTCTTTGAATGCTTCGGGCGGCTTTTATCGGCTGCTGTCCACTCATTTGACTGCCGATTTGATTCCGGTGTGTAGTGGTGGATCCATGTTTCATCCACTGTCACATATCGCATGAAAAAATCCTTTTTATTGCTCTTAAACGGGTCCAAATAGCGCTCAGAACCATCAACATGTTGTTGATTTTAGTGTATGAGCAAACGCGGTACCCATTTCGAACAGAGTTTTCTCATGCCCAAATGTTCATGCAAGATATGACCAACACGTTCTTTTGATATCTTTAGAGTGTCAGCTATCTGACATAATTTCACTTTACGGTCATCCAAAACAATTTTCTGGTTTTTTTTATGTTTTCTGGTGTAACTACCTCATTTGGGCGTCCAGAGCTTTCTGCATCATTTGTATCTGTACGACCGCGTTTAAATTCAGCACACTGGTAAATGATGAGTGATTTGCCAGGGGTAGAGTCCCCGTAACACTTATCAAGCCATTGTTTTAAAAATATCAAAAGTAGCGTCACTAAAACCGCTGTAACTTGTAAACTAATCGTCGAAATGTCATGAAATTTTGACACGTATCGTTTGAAAGTTGGTGCTTCCTAAAAATCGTAAGGATTTTTTTTTGAAAAGGGCGATATCTATGTGCCAGATCAAAAACTTTTCAGCCTATGTGTTATCTCTTTCACTTTGCGGTCATTCAGAACAATATGCTGGATTTTTTTTGGAGTGACTGCTCCATTTGGACGTCCGGAATGTGGTACATCATGGAAGCTTGTACGACCGCATTTCAGTTCACTAAATCATCGATATATAGTTGCTTTCGACGGAGCAGATAGGCTATAACACCTCCCAAGCCATTCTTGAGTTCGGGCTGTATTTTTTCCTATCAAAAAGGAATGTTTAAAGAAATTCTTTTTGTTTCATCGTTTTTGCAAAAATCGTCGTCGCTGAGAGAGCTATAACTCGCAAACTTCTAGACAAAATATCATGAAAATTTCATATGAATCTTCTGATAGTTGTCACTAACTGAATATCATATAGTCTTTTGTTTGTGCTGCTATCTCTCAAAAAACCTCGGGACTTTTCACCTCATATATGTTCTTCACCAATCAGTATGAACAGACGATTTCATTGATTATACATTTTTCAGAAGCGTATCATCATATTTATTTTACATGTATACTTTATATCTCTATGGAGCGTTCCCTTGTTTAACGTTAAAGCGTGGTGGTGCTCTAGTTAAACGCGGATGCTTTATTCGGTAAATTTGGTGAGTAATTTAATTGCGAAAAAAAATGGCTTTCGAATAAAAAATGTCTTTAAAAAATGGGAGCACCGAAGCGTAAATTGAACGTTTTTTTTTTACCCAAAAATTATAAGGAAAAATTTGATTATATTATTTCACCAGAAGAACCTTCCATGAAAAGGGAATTAGTTAAAAGAACGTCCCTATTATCCTTTTGTTGAATAAAAGAACAACGATAAATTCCTTGTGGAATTTAAGATGCGTTTGTATACCAATGAAACATAACAGTAATTATGGACAATAAAAATTTATGGTATGAAAAATACAGGGTGTTATAAAAGTAGTTTAATATAATGAAATATTTGAATTTACAAAAATATTTTTTTTTATCTTTTTAAGTCAAAATGGCTTCAGAATACAAGACGACAAGGCACTTTTTATATCACCTAGAACAAAAAAAAACCAAAAAATGTTCATTAATATATGTCAAAAACTAGTGGATAAATATAAATAAATAATATAATAATATAATAAATATAATAAATTAAATTCAGAACAATTTGTGAATTAAAATATAATAATAATAAGCAAATACACTGTCACACTTGAGATGGTTTCCATATCACCACACCCTACTCACCAAGTATGTAGAATGGTAGTAAAATACCAAGACTAAGAATGTCATTTATAAAATTATTTTTCATCTATTTAACATTTCAGTGAGGGTAGCAACGACAAGTAGAAAACTGCAACTATGTTTGGACTCCCATGCGACGCCGTAAGAAAACTAAATAACTACCTGTTGTTTTGTAATACAAACCGTTTTGGATACCGTAAGAGTGTTGCCACGTTATAAACTGTGAAATTTTTGGGTGAAAAATGAACATTTTTTTCAAATGTGTACCATTTTTCAAAAAAAAAAATGATATTTTCATATTTCCATACGTTATCCACTAGTTTTTAACATATATTAATGAAAATTTTTTGGTTTTTAGTGTTGCGTACGGAACACTTATAAGATGACTTCGGTGTCTGTCTGTCTGTCACACCCGATTTTCTCTGAAACTATTTGTCATAGAAAGTTGAAATTTGGTAATAATATAGGAATGGATGGCCTTATCAGAGCCGTGTAGTTTTGAGAGTTAAATTTTGACTTAAGGGGTTAGTTTTGGGGGGTGAAATCGGAAGTAAAAAAAAATTTTTTTTACTAGGTCATCGAATGTGGTGTCAAATAAAAGCTTGTGAAAACACGAGTAAAAATATATATATAATGTAATACTTGCGCACACTTTTTTCTGTATTATTTTTAAAAAATCGCGAAATGTCGCTGTCCCCCCACCTTATCTCGAAAAGTACTGATCAAAAAATTTTGAAAAAATTCTAGAATATTCTCCACGGAGTGTAGATTGAACGAAAATTATCACGACTGCATTACCTTTAATAATTTATCTGGTATGAAAGACCAAATAAAAATTTCAAGGTCATCAGTTTTCAGTAAAGATTGGAAACAAACTTTGCTGAAATCTCATTTGGGGTGTGTTTTGTGAAGTCACTCATCATTTTATACCACTGTAATTGTGTAATTATGTAATTCACAACCTTTCTCAAACACATTTTAAAAGTAACAAATCTTACCGTAAACTACATCCGGCCATCATGAATGCCAAGAAACACTGATATAAAAACGCACTCAACTAGAAACAATTCCATAATTCCAATTTAAAATGGGAAAGTCCAGAACTAAATTCCAAAACTCTGAAAAGTTTCCATTTTTTATCGACGATCTACCGCTTCTGTAGAGTCGCCAAATTTAAGAAAATGATGAACCGAACTTAGGAAACTTTATTTTTTTATATTAAGAGTTTCCACGCCGTGATGAATTCTAAACGAATTACTTTAAACCGTAAAAGTTTCTGTGGGGAAACTTTTGAAAACGAAGTTTTTCGGTCGGTCCCATTTGTAAAATTTATTTCTGTACTGTGATGAATAATGTTTGCGTGTGTTTTAGTTGATGAAATATTCCATTAAAAGTAATGTTTTACTTCCAGCGCCAAGAGACACTACAGATTACACACCCCTTATTTATGCACGCTTCTTAAAGTTGAAGTGTAGTTTTACGTTTAAAATGTACAAGGCAAGGAAGTTCAAAATTATTAAATTTGAGAAAAAGGATTTTTATTGAGGAGTTTTAGTGTCAGCAAACTAATTTGACTCTAAATTCCGTCATAACCAAACTGGCGCACGATAGGACGAAGTCCCACTGTGCAACTCAAAATTCCAGCTGCCTTTCAATTTTTAGCGTATTTCATTAATTTTTTTTTAAATATTCATCGAATATAGAGAACATCATCACTCTGGAATAATTTGCCCAGTACTGTATTTCCGACCGAATACGATTTACAGCCATTCAAGACCAACATGAATTGCTTTTTCCGCACACGTGTCGCTCCTGTAGAGCTTTAGGGATTTCCCTGCAGCACGTGGGCCTAGTACCATTAAAAAAGAATTCTTTTAGCTTTTACAGCATATTCGGGGCGTTTTTAATTTTTTTCGCAATATCACGAACCCTAATTGCTTGTAATGGTACTCACAATCTTGTGATGAAACTTCCGATTACGAGGAACACTTGTTGCAACATCACAGCGTTTCCGGGTAGTTGTTAAAGTTTGCAGGTGGTAATTAATAACTGACACGATAGATTTTAAAATTTCTAACTTTTTTTTAATAAAATGCCTTGGCTTATTTGAATTTTCAAGTAGTTTGTAAATATATTTTTTTCTTATCTCTTCTTGAAGTTACATTGATTCACGGATGGAAACATGTGAGAACTGTTGATCTGGGAAGGATTGTCTTCATTCGATTGTTACATTCCGGTGGAATTTGTAGAGACAATTCGTTAACATTTTCAACGCTGCTTTCTGCTTAAATTTCAAGTGACTGTTTCAGAGAGATTAATAAATAGCCAATATTTTGTTGCCACGTACTGTCGACTACAATTGAATCGGTGAGTTCGACAACCGTACATGTCCGAAAATGTCATTTTGAGAAATTTAAGAAAAACTGATAATCTTTTAAATTACTTATTTCTCAGGTTTGGCATACACAGAGAAGTTTTAGAACTGGTGATCTGGGATTTATATCTAGTAATAGTTTTTCTATAAACGAAACGGTCTAATAGTTATAGCTAAAAGAAGTTAGTGGACAAGTACGGTTTTCGAAATCAGTATCGTAAAAAAAAATAAAACAGGTGAAAAATGATTACATTTTTAATAGTTCTAAAAGAATAACAAATAAATACTGATTTAAACATTTTAATCGTCATTTTCTGCCGTTGTCGTATTACAGGATGTTATATGGTAGAAAAATTCTAACATTTCACCAGTCATATATTGCATAACTTTTTTAATATCCTCGACTTTTTTCTCATTAATAGGTAGAGGATCTTTATAAGCGCCAGCAGTCGGTAGAGAAGGACTTTCCTTATGTTGCTTTAATAACTTAAATGTGTAGGAGAGAAAACCGTTTATGTAATTCCACGTTGTCACATAACCTGGAGTTGAACTGTTATAAAGAAATTGCCTATAGTTTGACACAGCAAAATTTTCTTTTCTTGTATTATCACCACTGACTAAAATAGAACACGTTTTTTTATAATCAGTCGGCCACCACTTTTTAAAATCAATAATATCGTTATGTCGAATTAACTTTACAGTAAATGGCTGTTTTTTCCTTGAAGATAGTATTATTTCTTGATATTCTTCTGGAATATAAATTCGATCGTGTTTTTTAATCACCCTCTTGATACAACCAAAATCCCTGTCGCAGGGCAAAAATGAATGCCCTCTTATTGGAAAGTAATGGTATATTTTGTTAAATCTCTTGGTCGCCTGCAATGCTAGCAAAAAGCGAACCATGGTCTGGTTACGATTCTGTCCCGCACATCCATCAGAAAATAAGTGTAACTCAGTGATTTCAGATGGTATGTGGTTCAATATATAATCATAAAGAAATGTGCATACTTCATTAGATCCTTTTAGAGCTTCACCCTCGTGGTAGCTATAAAAATGACCAGTGTTGTCTTTAAGATTATGAATCTGAAATGCATATACCCAAAGTTGCCTCAGATAAAAAATTTCTTGAACCGGGATATGTGGGAGGGGCATATTCTGCATATAGTCAAAAGCTAGGCCCATTACTTCTGGTCGTTCCTTACACAGAGATTGTACTTCTTTTAGTTTCGTGTAAAACTTTTTTGCGCGCCTTTTATGAACTATGAGTTCCGCTGCAACCACTCTCTTTGCATTATCATTAAGATTAACATCTTTAAGTTTAGCTCCAAGGCTTTCACATACCGAGCAGACATCAACCTGTGGTCTTCCAAACCTGAGATTGTAGTTTTCCTTATAATATTTTAGATAGAATTCGTATTTAACCAAATTTTCTAGCTGTGGATTTTTATCTATAAACAGATTGTACATTTTCTTCACATTTAAAGACGCATCCAAATAATGAATGGTTTTTGAGGAGTAATGGGAAACTTTAACCGGGAATGACTGTTCTTTTATTTTCACAATCCATTCTTCGCATATTGCACGAGGTCTGTTGTTGTGCCGGCCTCTTAAATCCTTTGGTGATTTTGTAGCTAGAAGTAAGGTGTTTAAACGCTGAACTTGCCAATGAGATATGGCATGAAGACTGATAAATGCCTGTTTACATACGGAAATTCGATTTGATTGTTTCATAACAAAGTACAAAAAATTTGATTTTCTTTGTTGTTTAGGTTTTACGCCTCTTATCCGATGTCTTTCAATAGGCTTTGCTTCAATAAGCCCCTGCAAATACGTATCTTGTTCATTTTTTGGCTTACCGTTGTATAATTTTGATATTATTTCTGTTTTCTCTTCATCAGTAAACTGCTGCATGCACTTTTTTTTACACCTTAAAAAGGTATTCATTAGTTAAAATTAATTAATTAAAAAAAAAATGTAAACTTACATGCATGTAGGTCCGACAGTTTTCGCTTCAATATGTTTTCCGTTTTTACCAACATATTCCTGACCGTGCAAACGTGCTATTTTTCTTTGGTTATGTTTCCAACTAACAATATTCCTTTTTCTTTTTTTGTTGCCATTGCTAGTAACCACATCTTCTCTGTCACAGGATGACATATTTTATTTAAACAAATTTAAAAACACACGATAATTAAGCTATTTTAATTAATAAAACCCACACGAAGTCAACTCTTTCTTTGTAAACAAATAACTGCAGATATTTTAGTAGCTGAGATGAAAAACCGTACAAGTCACGGACATGTACGGTTTTTCCAGTCATCACCGAACGGCAACCTACTGTAGAGCGTTAACGTTTAAGTATATCGTACGGTTTTTATGCTCAGTTGATAGGGGGATATATTTAAAACAAAATGGCTATCTCAGTTTAAAATGTCAAATTTTGGACTTGTACGGTTGTCGAACTCACCGATTCAATTGCAAATCCGTGTGCATAAATGAGTATCCAATACCGGAGGTGCTTATTTTCCTAACAATAGGAATTTCTAAATACGCATAGTTATTTAAACGAAAGACTGATACTTTAATACCAATTTTTTAAAATTACATAGACATACTTGTAACTACCAAAGGTTTATTTATTAATCCTTTCCTTATTATATGTTAGTTATCCTGTAGTGTCTTATGCAAGGTCTGTATTTAAATTAGTAGCAAATATATTTTACATTATTGTATTTTGAAGGGCCCGATTGGGATTAGAAATAAACTCCGCGAAAACCAAAACTTTGCGCTGCAACTTTTTTGGTTATTTTTTTTGTAATTTTTGGCTGAATACACTATACTAAATACAGTGCGACCTCGATAATCCGGACTAATTAAAACCGCGATGATCCAAATTAGTTATTAATTCGAATTACTGAAGCAGGACATTATTTATATTAAAAAACGAATCATTTAATGCGAAATAACTAAAAAATAGTACATACGTAGAATAATATTTAAAATAGAAGCAAGTTTTATCTTATTTTGTAAAAAAAATTGTAATTTTTGTTTGCTTAACCCTTCTCTGGTTCATCATAAAAGCAATTTCTTTTAATCTTTGAAGTACAAGAACATCACTTAGAGGGATACATTTTCTTCTGCCCATCTCATGCACACATTGAAACTTTTAACTGCCTCATCATTCTTCACAGTGTTCTTAACAGTCTGGTTTGTATTAGTATTTAACTCTGAACCCTTATTATCACTCTCGTGTTGTTCATCTGTATCATCTATATCTTCCAGTGGTAACAAATCTTCATCATTTTCAAGCCAATTACATATTTCTACGTTCGTGAGATTCTGCTCAGTGAGAACATTCAGCATATCTGAAACATCTGTTAAATATTTACGAATTAACCAAAAATATATTAAAAGAAAAATTTCAGGCTTTACCTTCCATTTCTTCATTCGTGGAAAGCAAATTGTGCCGCAATTCACTTAGAGGAAACATATCTTCAGCATCATATTCAGTGTCTGGGTTGGTATCTGCCACATAAGCCATAATTTTGTGCCAGCACTTTTTCAAGACTTCAGGGGAGACTTTTTCCCATGAATTGCATAGTAGACATACAGCATCTTTTAGGTTAATGCTTTTTAATAACCTAACGAGGTTCTCTTAATTATTTGATAAAATATGGGCTAAAAGACTTTTCCGATAAAATAATTTTGTCAGTCTGATTGCATTCTGGTCCATAGGCTGCAAAAGTGCAGTACAATTTGGTGGAAGAAATAATGTTGTAAACTGTCCATCCTCACTAGTCAGCTCTTCTATAGTTCCATGGCTCAAAGCTTTATCAACGATTAGCAGGGCTCTTTCAGGCAAGTTGAGACTTCTTAAATGACTTTTGACTTGACGAATAAAAGAATGATGTGAAGTCTAAGAAAATTGCTGTAGTCATCTATGCATTGGCAGATGATTTGTACTCAACAGGTATGTTTACATTTTTAAAAGCTCTCGGATTTTTTGCCTTTCGTATCACTAACAACTTTAATTTTTGTGATCCATCAGCGTTGCAACATGCTAGAAAGGTAACGCGTTCTTTGTTTATTTTTCGACCTGGTGCGATCTTTTCCTGAGAACGAACCAGCGTTTTTCAGGCAACATTTTCCAATACAGAGCTGATTCATCTGCATTGTATATTTGAGTAGGTCCAAGGTTTAATTCTTTTATCTTATCTGCGAATAAAGTTAGGAAGGGATCGACGGCACTTTCATTATTGGATAGTTTTTCGTTACAAACTTTTAAAGCACGCTGCCCATGTCTTTTCCTGAAGTTAGAAATCCAGCCTCTGCTTGCTCTAAAATTATCATTCTCGTAGGTTTCAGTGTAAAACTGGTTTGCTTTGCCTGATAAAATTTCGTAGGAAATTGGGACGTACCTTGATCGTTGCGTACAAAACCATATATACAAACGAGTTTCCATTTCTGGATATACGGTTTTTCGTAAGGTTTTTCTGACGCCGGGACCGGAATCATATTTAGAAATAAATCTAAAAGAAGTTACACGTCCATAGTGAGTGTCCAAAATTATGTTTAAAATAAATCATATATACATACCTTTTGATTTTCCCTTGCCTCTTTTTTTATATCCGAAATTGTGGATGTTCCTACTCCGTATTAATTTGCCAACACTTTTCCGCTTTCACCCAGGATTAATCTTTCTAATATATCGGGCTTTTGTTTTATTGTTAGGGTCATCCCCTCAGTATCAATTTCAGTTTTCCCATGTAGTTTAAATTAAGTAGATGTCTAAAAACGCAGGTCCGGATTACCTAGTACTATCAAATTCGGATTATAAAGTACACAATGCAATAGAAATGTTTGTCCGGATTATTAAAGAATCCGGTTTAATGGAGATCCGGATTATCGAGGTGGCACTGTATATTGTTTGTAGAATCCTGTATAACATTAACAACATAAATACATTGTTTCCACTTGGCAATAATTTTACAGTGCTACCTTTTTGTTAAATAATAAATTGTTTTTCAATTTCAATTAACAGATATTGAAAAATAGATTTCAACACAAAAACACAAACGATATGTTGAATTATTTATTAGCAATAATTATCAAAGTTTAAAACAAAATTACATTTATTTTCTTTATAAATAATTAACTAAATATTTTTAGCTTTAGAAATTATATATTAGAATTTTTCATTAAAATTAGTTTATTACTTTTTCTGTATAGTGTGTCCCAAAAAGTTCTATACAAATGGAGTTTATCTTACATATTACAAAAAAAATTATTCTTGATAAAAAGTTCTGCATCACATGGAAATCCATAATCAAGCATCAAAAGTTTAAAATATGTGATGGTATACAGGGAAAATAAAAAATAATGATTTATATTGAAGAGTAAAGTGTGTTTAAATTTAAATACAGAACAAAATAGTATTTGAAAATATTAATAGGGACTAAAAAATTATGCTCACGTTTGGATTTCAGGCCTTCCTAGTTAAAAATTCAAAAAAATCCAGTAAACACGTCAGTAATTGTCGGATTATTTATTGAATAAAGGAAAACTAGTGCACTCATTTTGATTGTATCATATTTTTGTTAAAAATTTGAAAACCAGCTGGTTGTTCTTCAAGAAAAATCTTTTGTTACATCTCTAATTACGTCATGAGTTATAGGTTCACATGTTGACTCTCTCAAGACGATCAACATCTGTTAAAAATTGAAAAATTTAAAATAACACAGGGGAACAGCTGTTTTGGTGTCGAGGTTTTTTGAGCTGATTCTATATCAATTTGATGTCCTGAATTCAAATAACGTATTCATTTGTACCTAGGAGCTCAAATTTTTAAGATATACAATTTTAGAGAAATATAAGTTACATTATTGTAACTCAAATCCGTAAGTGTAGTAAACAAAAGTAGATACGAAATTTTTATTTTAGTTATACAAAATACAATATTATGTCGTACTTACAAACAAAAAAAAAACATTGAAGAAATGAAATAGTCACTCAACACTTGGAAAGCTTCTTTTCCGCGACATTCTTGAATGTTTTTTTAAACAGTCCCTTTTTAAACTCCAGCAGCAATCTGCCATCATGTGCATGTCCCATCTTCCTTGGTAGCGGTCCTCCATAACTTTAATATCTTGGTGAAATCTTTCACCTTGTTCCTCACTCATGTCTCCTAAATTTTCTGGAAAACGGTCTAAGTGGCTGTGTAAATAGTGTATTTTAATACTCATTTTGCACCCTAACGATTTGAAACTATTAAGCATCTTGTTAACCATTTCAACATAGTTTTGAGCTTTATGTTTGCCTAGAAAATTTTCTACAACTGCAACAAATGATGTCCAAGCTTCTCGTTCAACTTGATTCATTGAATTTATGAAGGCAGGATCCTTAATTAATTGTCTTATTTGTGGGCCGTCAAATATCCCTGCTTTGAGTTTTTCTGTGCTCAACTGATGCATTTTTACCCCTATATATGCAAAACAATACCCATTCTTATCAAGAACCTTTACAAATTGCTTCATTAAGCCCAACTTTATATGTAACGGAGGAAGTATGATTTTTTCTCTTTCAACCAAAGCGGCGTTAATGACATTCTTTTCCCCAACGTCCATGTTTTCTCTCTGAGGCCAATCTTTTCTAACCCAGTGGTGTGTCTTGTCCCTACTATCCCAGAGGCACAAGAAACACGGATATTTCATGTAACCACTTTGCTGCCCAAGAAGAAAGTTTACCATTTTTAAGTCTACACAAATCATCCATTGATGTTCGTAATACTTTATCTTCTGCAAGACCAAAGCTATGGTATTATATTCTTCTTTCAGTTTCGTTGAGTGAGCTAGTGGTATTGAACCATATTTATTCCCATTATGTAGAAGGACACATTTTAAACTTCGCTTTGAACTGTCAATAAATAGGCGCCAATCATCTGGAATATATTCAGAAAGTCCCATTTCTTTCATGAGGCCCCTAATTTCGTGACAAAATACAAGATTGTCTTCTTGAGAAAAGAATGGTAGCAGATCTTTTTCTCTTGTACGGTAAAAAGGTAATTTTGGTTCCTTGTTCCAGTAAATTTTTGTCGTTCAACCTAGAAGCCAGTACTTCAGAAGCTTTTTTCGATAAATTGAGATCCCTGGTGAGATCATTTAATTCATTTTGATTGAAGCGTTGAGGAACTGATGACGTTCCCTCATAGTCACTGTTAGTTTCATTGGCATCAGAACTTTTATTAGCATCAGAAGAGCGATCAGAGGGAAAATATTCGTCATCAGAGGTATGTGGTAGCTGATGAAATGTTGGAATCGGTATTTTTTATCTGAGTGCGGGATAGGGCGTATTGCCGAGTCTAAATTGGGATAAGTCCACTTACTGCGGTTATTTCGATTGATTCCATTAGTATTTACTAAACAGAAATAACAATCATTGAAGTGGTTTTTTGGTTCTCTCCAAACCATTAGTACGCCGAATTTTAGACATTTTCTTTTCCCGGTAGTCCACTGCCGTAAATGCTCTGTACAAGTTTTACATACGAGATGCGGGGCCCACGTTTTATCCTGATCACCAAGCTTAACTCCAAAGTAACCAAGATACGCTCGCTTTACAAAGTCAGTAATAGTTTGTCTGTTTTGTTGAAACATGTATTCTCCGCATATATAGCAAAACACATCAGGTTGATTTACACAACTTCTTCTTGAACTGGAACCTGAACTCATTTTAATTCTGTTCAATAACACAAAAACACTCTTTTCTTAACATAAAATAACACGCCGAATTCGATCTACTCTCATTAGTAAGAACGCACAAACTGACGAGACTTACCCGAGTTAGGTGATTAAAAGGGTCAGTTCAGGTACCTGATAGGCAATGGTTCCACTATTTATAGATTTACCTGGAATTTACTCAATTACAGACTGACAATAAAACCATTGTACCTACATTAATGAATATATAATAATTTGAGAACTCTCATAAATGAATATACTAAATAAAAACCACATTGGTAGATAAGTTGATGTATCTAAAAAAGTAGAGCTGATAGAGAAAAACGGATTGCATGTATAGATTTAGCGTCCCAAATATAGTTAAAATCAGCTCTAAAATCCCAGGCACCAAAACAAAAATATTCTTTTGTTGCCCTGTGTAATAGTAAGTATATGACATACTTAATAAAAGTTGAAGGATTTTATAAAATCTATCAGAAAAAATAATAATATACAGGGTGTGCCGTTTAAAAAATTTGAGATTTTTCAATTTAAAATAGTCGAAATGCATAAATTTATTTTGTAACCCCCCTATAACATCTAACTCAAATTTCTTTACATATATCTTTTTTTCATCTCTATAGAATGCTCGTACCAATTATGAGTAGTCCACCTTCAGAAACAATGGCGCTACTGGCAATTTTTAACAAAACTAAAAACTAATATTTTTTAAAAAAAATTGAAATATTAGAAAATAACTTAAGTTATAAAATTTTACGCAGAATTTAAAAATAAATTAGAAAAGAGAATGTATCATTTAAAAAAAAAACATATGTTATATAGTAACACTGTGCTCAAGCAAAAGACTTGTGTTATGAAATTATGAAGAAAAAACTGGTGTTCGCATAAGTTTCAGCCTCGAAATCGTATAGTGCAATTCAGCAAAAAAAACAATCGTTATATAAACTGTAGCAGAAGAAAAATGAAATGAGAAAACGGAAAATCCTGTAAACAAAAGAAAGATAATATTGTATTACCTGAATATATTTTAAATTTTTCTAACAACTTTATAGACTTCGTAACGTGGTTTTATGATGATTCCACGATTTTAACATAAGCACTGCGTTTTCCTCCTTCAAAAAAAAAATAGTCCTCTTGGCTGGAAAAGAGAAAATTATAGTTTTGCCCAAAAGAGAAGTTTTCTGTCCATGGCTGCAAACAAGTGTTAACTCTGGAGCTTGGCTCCACAAATGTAGGTCAACAGAAAAAATAATTAGACACTGCTTATAAGCCAGCCGCTTCAAAAACTAATCTATTAAGTCCTGCTGAATTCAAACGTCGCAGTTGCGCGCTTTTGGGAATAAATGATGATAATGAAGCATGTCACGACTTATTATGCAAGATGAAAAATACAAAGGAAATTCTAAAGAGAAAATATACTCAATAAAGATTTTCACTGATGGTGGAATGTAATACATTAAAATTCCGTGCTTCAATCCGTTAGTCTAACAATGAATTTACACGACGTTTCGCCAAAAATCTCATTTGGCATTTTCAAGTGCTCCCGTTTCTGCTGCTACTCGATACTGTGATCTTGCTGCTGCTGCTCGAAGCAAACTGAGAAACCGACGTGCGGTCGCCGACTTTTATAGGTCGGCGTCTACGCAGATTGTAAGTGGAGGGGGTCGGAAGTGTTCGTCCGGCATCGGTGTTTACCGGCTGGGTCGTAAGTACGCGTTCCGGCGCTATGCTGACTGCTGCCTTCTCGATGTTTTGGTTATTCCTTGGTTTAGTTAGTAGATCCTTCCATGTAATGGAGATATTCCACGCATCATCTCGCATATTTAGCTGTCCATTCTTTTCGATTTCCAAGGCTTCTCTAACTATGCGTGTTTTATAATGTGAAATCGAGACTATTTGTTTAGATCCCTCAAAATTGATGTGACCAGTATCAAGATGGTGCTGAAAAAGAGCTGATGTTTGTTTGTTTTTGATACTCATTTTATGTTCAGGGATCTGGGTGGAGATTCTTCTGTTTGTTTGTCCTGTGTACAATGTGTGGCAGTCTCCGCATGGGATGCCGTAAACTCCATGGTTTCCAGTTTTCTCTTATCCTTAGGGTTACCCAGGATGTCTGCCAGAGTGTTTTGTGGTTTGTATGCTGTACCTATGTTGTGTTTTCTTAGGACTCTTCCAATTCTATCTGTAACTCCTTTCACATACGGTAATGATATTACATTCTACCATCCGTGAAAACCTCTATATATATATATATATATATATATATATATATATATATATATATATATATATATATATATATATATATATATATATATATGTTTTGACGAATGTTCTCACGGGTGTGAAAGGTAGTAGTGGTTTTTCGGGTATCCCGTGTTAGCTTGGACGATTTTGCTGACGTTTCGATGGAATCTCATCCATCTTTTTCAAAGCGTTGATCACTGGTCGGTGTCTTGGCGTTGAATGTCGAGACTGGCTCCGAGTACACCGGTTTTATGTGCTCGGGGGTGGCTCTATTGGTCGGACGAATCTGGCCAATAGAGGCTCGGCTTTGGCTGCGCCTTGTCGGTCCTGTGGTTCTTTGTAATGTTTGTGTTGGTGAAGTAACATATGGTTGAATTATTATTTCTCTTGGTTGGACTTGGTACTGGATAGAATATGTTCCCAAGAGTTCAGTAAACGTTGGATATCATCCCGATTATTTAAGTTTATTTAAGTTGTTGGGCCTCTTTTCTATTTCTATGGCTTTTTTCTGGTTTTGTCAAAATCGATTTTGTGGCCGGTATTGTGTGCATGTTGTGCTAGAGAAGAGGTGGTGAATTTTTGTTTTACGGCGTTTTTGTGTTCGTCTCTTCTGGCGCTAATTTTCCTGTTTGTTTGGCCTATGTATGAAAGACCGCAGTCCTGACATGGAATTTCATATACATCTTGGTCTTCTAAGGCTATAATGTCTTTTGGTGTAGGTAGAATATCTTTAATTTTTTGATTCGTTGTGTAAATGATTTCAATTTGGTGTTTTCCTAGAAGTCTTCCTATTTTGTCTGTGATGCTTTTATATATGGGAGAAATGCTTTTGTAGTATATGTCTTTCTTTCCTGTTTGTGTTGTTTATTTAGGGCCCGCCGGATCGTGTTTTGACTGTATCCATTTGAAAGTAAAACGTTTCGAAGGAGCTTGGTTTCTTGTTGCAAATGCTCCTTGTCTGTTAGGGTTTCTGATCGGTGAGCTAAGGATTTGGCAACGGAGAAGAGTTGAGCTGGGTGATGATGTGAGCGGGCATTTAAGTATATGTTTATATGTGTTGGTTTTCTATACAAAGAGCCATCTATTTTCCTTTGAAGCAAGACATCTAGGAATGGTAGTTGTTCTGCTACTTCTTTTTCCATTGTAAATTTAATGTTTAGATGTATATTATTAAGGTGTTCCAGGAACTTGTTTAAGTTGCTCTAGAAACCGCTCTACATAAACCGAAAACATGGCTACGATACGTAGATGACACTTTTGTGGTATAGCAACACGATGATAGCAAAAAGGGGGGAGTTTTTTATCGGGTTTGCGGTCTGTAACAATAAACACTTGATTGCTGTTAAACTCTCTTTATGGTCACAACATTTATAAAAACAAAAGAACATCGACTATATTAGACACATAACATGAGCAAAAATAAGAAATTATTTATATACAGTGATAAATAACAGTTAACAATGAATTGATCTAGGCTATAAAACCGAAATCGGACCAAAAACGAAAAAACTATTTATTAAATACAGTGGTTTAGTTACTTATAAGGTGGTTCAGTTATTGACTAGTAAAAATTTTTGAGTTTAAAATATTAGAATATATTACACTTAATTTACTGGTATCTGCATTATAAATAATACAGTCCTTATGTTTGTTTATGTGACACATCTCAAGAAAAAGCCGATCCTTGTAATTATTTACGCTCTCCAAAACCCGTATATATATATATATATATATATATATATATATATATATATATATATATATATATATATATACATATATATATATATATATATATATATATATATATATATATATATATATATATATATATATATATGTACTCGTATATATATATATATATATATATATATATATATATATATATATATATATATATATATGTATGTATACTGTTCCATTATAGTCCTTGTTATATAAAATACATAAAAAACCATATCAGATTCTCATTAAGAGCCATTAACCTCTGAGAAACTCAAATATACAAAATTCTTTTCAAGATAGAACTTTTTGATGACACTATTAAGTGGAAAATCACTTAAAATATGTATCTGAAGCGACATCTGCCGGCCTCATTTAGGAGCAAATTGCTTTGATGGGGACTAAAAAATCTAAACGGCAGTTTGAAGATTCCCGAGTATTTTTATAAAAGCAAGTTTTGGTAAAGTTGAGGAGAAGTTACGGTTGATATTGTATAAGTTGTCTGCGAAAAGAAGTTCTGAAGTAAACCTAAAAAAAGTTTTTAGGATTTAAGTTATAGTTTAGTCGATCCCTTTTATTAAACTTCTGAGACGTGGAATTTGGAGTAGACGATATATTTTTTTATGCCAAATGGTCTGAATACCTAAATTTAAAGATAGTAAAACGTCAATTCTATTTTTTTTGCTTTCTAAATATTTTTATAAGGCGTTGTATATCAGGTTTTTGAGTTTTTGTCACAGTAAATGATGATATCTTTGCTAGTGATTTTATATTCTTGGATGATACCGGCTGTGCTTGTGAAGAACTATGTTTCGTAATAGCGCTTTTTCCTGATATAATATTAATATCCCTCTGACGACTTTTACAATAGGCGTAGTTTGCGCTTTTACGACTTTCTTGCGGCCAGCCTGAAAATTCTTCTACCCATTCTTTTCTATAAAATGTTGGTATTTTTTTCTTTTTGCACTCGCGCTTGTACTCGGTTCTTCGTCTGACGACATTTTGACTTGGTATTATAATAATAGTTTTGGTAGATACTACTAGTAGACACTATTAGTAACTCTGAGAAAGTTTCTCTTCTAAATAATGAAAATTAATGATACAATAAATTCCGAATTCTTGTTTATATAGGCAAGCAAATTAGCTCGGGGATCCCCTAAAGAAGTCGAGTTACGAGTTGTAGGACACAAGGGTATTTCCCAAAAGATATTGGAAACATTTTGCAAAAACTACTTATTATACAATCAAGGGATTCCCCGTAAAAACATAAACGGAAAGGGTTGCCAACTTGGAAATGTAAAATCGATAAAAAAAAATCGGGAGAATTTCCTTGTATTCTCAGAAATCGTGGAAAAATCGTTAAATTTCGGTATTTCGGTAAAAGAGACCCCATATCCGTAGAAATACTGTAAAATCGGTAGGTTCGAGACCACTGCGCCGTAAGAAGAATTTTATTTTAAACTAGCCGTGCCCGCGGCTCCGCTCGCGTGGACTTGATTTACCTTTATCGTCACTGCTTATTCGTTATGTTTATATTATTATATAGCTCGAGGGGCCTTAGAGGCCCATGGCTTGGTTGCATACTCCTCTCCATTTCTTTTTGTCACCTGTTAGCTTTTCCCAGTGCGGGATTCCAATCAACTCCAGATCTTGCTTTACTGCCTGAATCCATATAGATAGAGGTCTACCCTTGCCTCTTCTTCCAACGACTCCTCTTATTAGGGCTTGCTTTGCCTGTCTTTCTTACTTCATCCTTGCCACGTGTCCCAACCATCTTAATCGCTGGCTTCTTATAATTTGGCTTATAAGGGGTTTTATATGTAGGTATTTTAATTCGTAGATTGTTCTTCTTCTCCACAGCCCGCCCCTCTTCTTTCCTTCCTTCATAGATTCTTCTCAAAGTTTTCCTTTGCCACACCTCCAATGTTTCCACGTTTCGCATCCATGTCACCGTAGGTCTGACAACTGTCGCATATATGTTTTCTTTTGCTTTTCTTGATACATTCTTTGATTTCAATATTGGATTCATTGCTCCCAAACATATCTGTCCTTTCGCTATTCTTTTTTGTATCTCCGTCCTTTCTTGTCCACTCTCTGTTATTGTTACTCCCAGATAATTAAATTTGTCTACTTTTTCAAACATATATCTTTTCCCTAAGTTGTTTATTATATCTAAACTTTTGTTGTTTTATTATCCTTCTTCTTTGTAATTTCCATGTATTTTGTTTTTTACTCATTTATTTTTAGTCCTCTCATCCTTCCCCTTTCTTCTATCCTACTTATGGCTTTTTTGAGTTTCTCTTTTGCAATCACTGCTACATCATCTGTATAGGCTAAGCATTGGCAGCTTTGTTGGTATATCGTTCCATTTGTTTTTATTTCTGACTTCCCGATAATCTTCTCTAGTATCAAATTAAATAGACATGTCGACACGGGATCCCTCTGTCTTAATCCTCTCTTCACCTTAAACTTGTCTGATACTTTGCCCTCAACGAACACTCTATTTTCTGTGTCATTCAGGGTCATTCTCATCATGCGAATCAACTTACTTGGAATTTTTAGTTCTTCCATTATCTTTTAGAGTCTTTCTCCATTTACAGAGTCATATGCTTCTCTGAAATCCGCAAAGACTAAGTGTAGTGCCAAACTTTGTTCTATCTTGGATTTGCTTAATCGAAAATATCTGGTTTGTAACCGAACTATTTATCCTCAATCCACAATGGTACTCTCCCAGAATAGACTCGGCTTTCTCTTCTAGTCTGTTTTTGATAGTCACCACTACTATCTTGTACACGACATCCAGTAAGGCTGTTGGTATATAATTAGCACATATAGTTTTTTTTCCTTTTTTGTATATTGGACAAATGAGCGACTCTCGCCAGCTCACTGGCATCTTTCCTGTTTCCCATATTTCTTGCACCAACCGGCATATTTCATTTTCCAGATCTACTCCTCCAGCTTTTATCATTTCTACTGTTATACAATTTCCACCCGGGGCATTATTGTTTTTTGGGTTCTGAGTATTTCTCTTATATTTTCCCTCCTGCCCTTCAGTTAATTTTGCTTCCTATTTCTCATTCAACTCCTCATTTTTATCTCCATTTAATGTTTCTTTAAAGTATTCCGCCCATCTATTCAGTCTTTCTGCCAAGCTTACTACTAAACTTCCATCTTTTTTCCTACATATTAGCATTTTGTCTCTGTTTATGCTCTTTGTATTTTATAAAAAAAAAAAACATGTAAATCGGATAAGTGGTTCTTGAGTGCTAAGCGCACTAATGGCCAGACAGACAGACAGAGAGACGTTACGTTTTATATATATTATAGATTTTTTTTGATATATATTAAATTAAGAATTAAAAAAAACACGTAAATCAGATGAGTGGTTCTCGAATGATAAGCACACTAACGGACAGACAGAGAGACAGACAGAGAGACGTTGCATTTTATATATATTATATAGATTATTATTATTATTATATAACCTGGCCAGAGAACATATGTATAAATTTAAAAAATCACGTAAATCGGATAAGTGGTTCTCGGGGGATAAGCGCACTAACGAACAAACAGACATACAGAGAGACGTTGCATTTTATATATATTATAGATTATAGATATTCTCTGCTACATAATATTGTTCCATATTTAATGGTTTAGGCTGTGTATTGCAAGGGCGGCAAACTTTTTTCTGACTTCATTCACTATTATCGTCACTGCTCATTCCTTATGCCACCTATCGTAATAAAATATAGCCTGTAACCTGGCCAGAGAACATATGTATGTTTTAAAAAAAAAAGTACGTAAATCGGATAAGTGGTTCTCCATTGATAAGCGCACTAACGGACAGACAGACAGACAGAGAGACGTTGTATTTTATATATATTATAGAAGCAATCAACATACGGAATACTAATTGCGCAAGTCCAACTTGCACCAATTATTTTATAATTACGTTTGCAAAGTAAGTATTAACTAAAACAGTTTCCCGATTATTTTTAGGTATATAATCGAGAACAATAATAAAACAGGGATTTTATTAAATTTATTTAAATATCATGCTGCTGAGACTTTTTTTTGCCAAAAAATGCCTATAAAACAATATTATACATGGTGCCATTTAAAAATTTGCGGACTAATGCCGTTAAATTTCTACGTTTCGTAACTCTCGTTACTTTCAATGTGCACTGCACTCCAATATACCGGCCCCACCGTTTTTTTTTTACTAGTCGAACATTTCTTGAAAGGTTGATACTGGGGGAACAGCCTGAAGTCAAAAGATACCAAATCTGGCTCCGAAATCGTTCCCTAACCAACAGAAAGTTCGTCAGAGCTCATCAGACTCGTCCGATAACGGCTTTCACGAATAATTTCTTGAACTATGGCGATGTTCTTGAGAGTGGTTGCAGTCGAAGGCCTTCTAGAACACTCGTTGTCTTCCAGGAAGTTCGGCCTCCCTTAAATCACAAAAATCATTCGAAACTAACGTACTACTCAGGACTTCGTCTTCAAATTCTTTCTGAATCATTTTATACATTTCAGCACACACGCGGTGTTCTTTTTTCGTTTAATTAATTGTAAACATCGTAGAGAAACAATTGAATCTTTAAGCAAATGTGCATACAGAAGAAAGTGAAGCAAGTCGAAACTTGTTACACTGCGTGATTGGGAATGTATCTACCGCCACCTATCGGCATGAGTTGATACTGTTTCGTGTTCTTACTAGATAGTGTTAAGCAGCCCATAGACGATCAATATTATTGCCCAGTAATTGGGTTTGTGCAATATAATTAAACGTGTGTAGACAGTACTGAAAGGTTGTGCAATAGATTGTACGATATCAAAATTTGTTGAAATATATTGCGCAACCTGGAAAATACTGTGCCGTCTGTGGGCAGGATTATGCCATGTCCCGTCAGTCGGTATAAACAGGTGGTAGCCAACACGTCATGATGGCGGATAAAAAATGGGATACAGTTCATTTTGGAATTTATCGAAGTTTATCATGGACTTCCGACTCTATGGGATGTTAAATGCAAAGATTATACTAATTGCGTTAAAAAAGGTGAGCAATATGTGCTGGTAGAGAAACATCGCGAAAAATACCCGGATGAGGAGAAGCAAAATGTTGTCAAAAAAGTAAATTCTTTGCGGACAAACTTCCAGAAAGAACTCAAGCGAATTCTTGATGCTGAAAAGAGTGGTGCAGGTGCAGAAGATGTTGAACCTTCACTATCGTTGTTCACCATGGAGTTCATCGAATAATTCACCGTCCATGCGTTAAAAGTTGCGAAAATCATTCGGTTCACATATTCTGAGTACATTGAGTAATTTTTCGTGGGTGTACTTCTCCCTAACAATAAACCACTGTTTGGCCCATTTTCTTCGTGTCTTCTTTTTCGCACAATACCGGCGGGGACTGACAATATTGCCAAGCACATTGTACGTCTGTACTGGTGATTGCGCAAAATATTGCACAACCATCAATATCGCCTCCATATGATTCTATTTACTGTACAAACCCAATTATTGTGCAATAATATTGAACGTCTATGGGCAGCTGTCAAAATATTGTGCAATCCATATTGCACAATAATATTGACCGTCTATGGGCCGCTTTAGACCGGGAACGTACACATCGCGCCGTTTATCTATAATATATATAAAATGCCACGTCTCTCTGTCTGTCTGTCTGTCCCTTAGTGCGCTTATTACTGGAGAACCACTAATCCGATTTACGTACTTTTTCTTTAAAAACATACATATGTTCTCTGGCCAGGTTATAGGCTATATTTTATTACGATAGGTAGCATAAGGAATGAGCAGTGACGTAAAATAGTGAATGAAGTCGGAAAAAAGTCTGCCGCTAGCGCGTTCCTTTGCAATACACAGCCTAAACCATTAAATATGGAACAATATTATGTTGAAGAGAATATCTATAATCTATAATATATATAAAATGCAATGTCTCTCCGTCTGTCTGTCTGTCCATTAGTGCGTTTATCACGCGAGATCCACTTATCCGATTTACCTGTCTTTTTCAATTCATACATATATTCTTTGGCCAGGTTATATAATAATAATAACAATAATAATCTATATTTATAATATATAAAATGCAACGTCTCTCTGTCTGTCTGTCCGTTAGTGCGCTTATCCCTCGAGAACCACTTATCCGATTTACGTGATTTTTTATAATTCACACCTATGTTCTCTGACCAGGTTATAGATAAATATTTTATCACATCTATAATATATATAGAATGCAACGTATCTCTGTCTGTCTGTCCGTTAGTGCGCTTATCACTGGAGAACCACTTATCCGATTTTCGTACTTTTTTTTCAAAACATACATATGTTATCCGGGCACGTTATAGGCTATATTTTATTACGATAGGTAGGATAAGGAATGAGCAGTGACGATAATAGTGAATAAAATCGAAAAAAAGTTTGCAATATACAGTCTAAACCATTAAATATGGAACAATATTAGGTAGCAGAGAATATGTATAATCTATATTATATATAAAATACAATGTCTCTCTGTCTGTCTATTAGTGCGTTTATCACGCGAGAACCACTTATTCGATTTACATGTCTTTTTTAAATCCATACATATATTCTTTGGCCAGGTTATATAATGATAATAATCTATATCTATAACATATATAAAATGTCTGTCTGTCTCTCTGTCTGTCTGTTTGTCCGTTAGTGCGCTCATCACTGGAGAACCACTTATCCGATTTACGTGCTTTTTTTTAAACATATGTATGTTCTCTGGCCAGGTTATAGGATATATTTTATTACGTTAGCTGACATAAGGAATAAGCAATGACGATAATAGTGAATCAAGTCGGAGTTTGCCGCTAGCGCGTTCTCTTGCAATACACTGCCTAAAGCATTAAATATGGAAAAATATCATGTAGCAAAGAATATAATATATATAAAATGTAACGTCTCTCTGTCTGTCTGTCTGTCCGTTAGTGCGCTTATCACTCGAGAACCACTTATCCGATTTACGTGTTTTTATAAATTTATACATATGTTCTATATAATTCGATATAAGCCTAGATAATGAGAGATAAGGTGAGATAATGGGAGATAAGGAGAAATAATGGGAGATAAGTCGAGATAAGCCTCGATAATGGGAGATAAGGTGAGATAATGGGAAATAAGTATAAATAATGGGAGATAAGGAGAAATAATGGGAGATAAGCAGAGCTAAGTCTATATAATGGGAGTTATGGTGAGATAATGGGAGATAAGGAGAAATAATGGGAGATGAGCAGAGATAAGCCTAGGTAATGGAAATTATGCAGAGATAATGGGAGATAAGGAGAAATATTGGGAGATAAGAGGAAATAATGGGAGATATTTTATTACGTTGGGTAACATAAGGAATAAGCAGTGACGATAGTAGTAAATCAAGTCCATGCGAGCGGAGCCGCGGGCCCGGTTAGTATTATTATGAAATGAAATTTTACGAAAACTTATTTTAAGGAAGGGTATGTTACCTACTCCTAAAACGACATAGAAAAGAAGCAACAGGATAATAGGACACACATTAAGACCCTCTCAGAAAGAAACAGACTCTTGTTTATGTTATATTAGTTAAAAAGAAAGATTAAGAGTATCTATGTAGTTGCATGTAAGTTTTATATTGTTTTAAATTTTGTATGCAGTAGGACTTTTATCGAGTAAGTTTCTGAAACAACTTTTGAAAAGAAAAGTTTTTCGAAAGCCATTTATAGAATTTATCGTTATTTTCACAGGAATGTTTTTGTACCTACGAAAAGTGAAATAATAGAGAAACAATTTTCTTTTTATGGTAGTTTGGAAAACCTGTTCGCTACAAACTACAGAAATATTTTCTTGTGCGCGATAGTAATTATTTACGTGTCGAAAACAAAAAAAGTATTTCGTAGACGAGTAAATAGAGTATTAAATCACTAAATCCAACTACTACCGTCGATATTTTAAAAGCTTAAAAAAACATAAGGTCATTTTTATATAAACGCCCGGATCGTAATCTAATTTCCAACATAATTTCCACCTATATTAAGGCACTTAGCTTATTGTAAGACCAGCTTCTGTATTCCATTTTCCCGGAAATCTGCCACCTGGTTTGCTAACCACTGCAGCACGGCCGTTTTGGCGCGGTCGTCTGTGTCGTAGCGCTGATTACCAAGGTGCTTTTTAAGTGCAAGAACAAATGGTAGACATTGGGTCCTAGATCACGGATATACGGGGGTGATCGAACTGTTCCCAACCATATGACGCGATACGATGAGCCACCTATAAGGTTTTCTCGAACTTTTTTATGAACTTTTCGTGCCAGGTCGCCCACCTCGTCCCTCATCGTGCATGTTTGTACGTTTAAACGCGTTTTTGTCATATACTTCACTAATCTGCCTCTGAATTTCGGCCGCTTTTACGTCTCTTGCATTTAGGAAACGAATTACAGCGTGTATTTCACAATCCGCAGAATTTTCAATGGTTTAAGGCATTTTGAACACCCAGACACAAACGAAAACTCGAACAAATGCTTCCGTAATGGCGTCTGTGGCCATCCAATAGATGCAAACACTGAGCGCGTGTGCTCGAGACGGCGACCCCAACTCTGCAGCGTCCATATTTCAAAACGTTACTTACTTAAAAAACGGTCCGTAAATAGAGTGAAGGATTTCAAAAATATTTACAGCTGGTACATTATATTTCCTTTATCCTGCTTATTGTACTATTGGACAAAGAGCCCGACAAACAGACTAACAGGCTGATCGACAAAAATGAGAAACAATGTTTTTCTTGATCTAAAGACCCTAAAACGTGTTGTAATGTAAAAACTTCGGATACATTTTAATTTCAATTCTCATTCTGAATTGAAGAATATACGTATATCTCTATCTTTCAGTGTTATTTAACAAACATGTGTCAAAATTATTTTCCTATATTGAAATATGTTGAGAATCTACGCTCCGTGGAGAATATTCCAGAATTTTTTCAAAATTTTTTGATAAATACTTTTTGAGATAAGGCAGCGATTGTTCGCGATTTTTTAAAAATAATACAAAGAAAAGTGCGCGCAAGTATTACATTATATATATATTTTTTACTCGTGTTTTCACAAGCTTTCATTTGACACCACACTCGATTACCTAGCAAAAAAATTTTTTTCACTTCCGATTTCTTCCCCCAAAACTAACCCCTTAAGTCAAAATTTAACTTTCAAAACTACATGGCTCTGATGAGGCCATCAATTCCTATATTATGGCCAAATTTCAACTTTCTATGACAAATAGTTTCGGAGAAAATCGGGTGTGACAGACGGACAGACAGAAGGACAGACACCAAAGTGATCTTATAAGTGTTCCGTACGGAACACTAAAAACAGCAAATTAGCCGCCAAGGATTATGTTTTACACGAAGTACAACTGAAAATAATTGAAGACTAATGTAAATAGCTACTTCTGCTGAAACGCCGCTCTTGCGATGATATAGGGTGTTTTTTATAGAGGTATAGAACTATGAAATGGAATAAAACAAAGATGAATTTTTTAAATTGACATGAAATTTACTTTATTCGAAAGATAATCTTCTGGCATTATAATTTAAATATGACTTCTGGCATACGACCGCCATGGCTGGCTCGGACGTAGTCTAATCTGGAGGTCCAATTTTCGATGACTTTTTCCAACATTTGTGGCCGTATATCGGCAATAACGCGGCGAATGTTGTCCTCCAAGTGGTCAATCGTTTCGGGCTTGTCGGCGTAGACTAGCGACTTCACATATCCCCACAGAAAATAGTGAAAAACGTGAAACTATGCGGTTACCAAACGTTTCCTTCAATAAATCAATTGTGGCACGAGCTGTGTGACATGTTGCGCTGTCTTGTTGAAACCACAGCTCCTGCACATCATGGTTGTTCAATTGATGAACGAAAAAGTCAGTAATCATGGCTCTATAGCGGTCACCATTGACTGTAACGTTCTGACCAGCATCGTTTTTTAAAGAAGTACGGACCAATGATTCCACCAGCCCATAGAGCACACCAAACAGTCAGTTTTTCTGGATGTAACGGTGTCTCAACATACACTTGAGGATTATCATCACTCCAAATATGGCAGTTTTGTTTATTGACGTATCCATTCAAACAAAAGTGAGCTTCATCGCTAAACAAAATTCGCTTATGAAAATCGGGATCAACGGCAATCTTGTTTTGGGCCCATTCACCGAATCTACTCCTTGCTAGGTGATCGTGTGGCTTCAATTGTTGCACGAGTTGGATTTTGTAAGCACGCAAACCAAGATCTTTCCGCAAAATCTTCCATAAAGTGGATGGACACATATCCAATTCCTGTGCACGATGGCAGATAGACCGATTCGGGTCTTCCTCTACGCTACGCTCTACAGCAGCAATTACTTCTTCTGTATCCACTGTACGACGTCTCTGTGGATGCGTATTATCATTTAGAGTAACCGTGGTGCGAAAACGTTCCATATTTAATCGAATTAATTGCTCTGATGGACGATTATGTTGACCGTAAAATGGACGTAGTGCGCGATACGTATTTCGAACAGAACCATGATTTTCAAAATAAATTTGCACAATTTGGAAGCGTTGTTCAGACGTCAGTCTATTCATGTTGAAATGCCAAACCAAACTAAACATAAATCACTTGACAGCTGACAAAATGGCCGCCAGTTAAAAAAGTGTTGCCAACTTAAAGTTTTATACCTCTATAAAAAACACCCTTTATAAGAATTTTCCTGCAGCATACAGTCCCTGGCCAAATTATTAGACGCACTGTATTTTTTTTAGTAATTTTATGTTTCTTAAGAGTTTTTATGCAATAATGGTATATTTAAACTACAATATTATTGATTTTTATTTAAAAGAATTGTTGTAGACTACATATTTGTATTTATTTTTAACATATGGCAACACTGTGTTGACAAAGTGATACATGAACGTAAACAAGTACAAACCTGTATCAGTTGCGATCGGAATCGAGTCAGGTACGGACGTGTTTCTGTGGCTTTATGGACTGTGATTGTTTGTTTAACAGTTTTATACTACTCAGTTATTAGTTTATTTTGTATGCAGTGTTTTAAAAAAGTAATTGGACTATTTTCATTATGGGTAGAAAAGGCGATCTTTCACCACGTAAAAAAGCTGAAGTGAAGGCCCTTGTGATTGCGAAAACATTTACAAACCGAGAAAATATCACGAAGATTGGAGGTTTCTGAAGCTAGTGTACGACGCATAAAAAAGAAAATTGAGTCAGGGAAGGAGTTAAGCCCGAAAAGAAAGGAAAGATACGGTAGAAAACCAATTTTCACTTCACAGATGTTTGAAGAAAATTTGTGTAGAAAACAGATTTGCTACCACAAAGGTAATAAAATCACAACTCCAGGATGCTAGCGTAAATGCTTCTGAGCGCACTGTTCGAAGAAAATTGAAAGAATTAGATTTTAAGGTCTGTCGCCCCGCCAGGAAGCCCAAGTTAACAGCTGCAATGAAAGCAAAGCGCCTGAAGTGGGCCAAACAATGGCAAGACAAAGATGTGGACTTCTGGAGATCGGTAAGATACAGCAATTTAATCAATAATTGATACATTATTATCATTTTCAGTTAAATAAAGCAAATAAACATGGAAGTTTATATATTTTTCCTATTTTTGACAGGTCTGCTTCAGTGACGAAAGCACATTCTAAATTTTGCAGAATAAAGCTCAGTATGTGCGTCGTCGTCATGGAGAAAAGTTTCATCCTGATTGTGTCGTCCCGACGGTTAAACATCCCACCAAAGTGATGATTTGGTCAGTCATCAGCGGCAAGGGCACTGGACGTCTGTACGTCGTCAAAGGAATAATGAGGCAAGATCAGTACAAAGAAGTATTACAAAATCGGTTGATTCCGCAGCTCAGAAAATGGTTTCCAAATGGGGAACCATTCACTTTCATGCAAGATGGAGCTCCCTGCCACACTGCTCGGTCTGTTAAAGCTTTTTTGGCAGAAAAAAATATCCCTCTGTTGGATTGGCCCTGATATGAACCCCATTGAAAATGTGTGGGAGCTGATGAAAAGAGAAGTGGCTAAAGATGTGATTACCAACAAAACCCAGCTCCTAGAAAAGATTATTCATGTGTGGAATCATCATCCTCAAATGCAGGAGACAGTACAATCTTGCATTGATAGCATGCCGCGCAGAATTAAAGCTTTGATAGCGGCTAAAGGTGGCTCAACTAAATATTGACTTTTACTAACATTAATTTCACTTTTCTTTAAAACTTAATAAACTTATGCTTTTCTAAATTAATGCTGTTTTATTTATGTCAAATAAATAGGTAATTGATTGGATAATATAAAAATAAAAAACAAATCAATTTAAAATAATAAAACGGTACAATATCACTCGGTAATTAATATTTTACATGAAATCTTGCAGTGCGTCTAATAATTTGGCCAGGGACTGTATATATATATATATATATATATATATATATATATATATATATATATATATATATATATATATATATATATATATATCCTCTGCTGGGTAAAGGCTCCCCCTATATGTCTCCACTGAAGCCTTGTGCCTTTAACTGCCAGTTTTTTACCAGTTATTTTGGTTATATCCACCCATCTTCTTCGTGGTTGGCGGGCGTTTTAGAGTTCAAAGGCGCCATTCCAGAATGTTTTTTATCCACCTATTATTTCGTATATTTTTCCACGAACATTTTCGGCATCCTGGCCCTCTTTTCCCTTCAACTTTGCCCTCCATCAACCGGAGAAGCGGGTATCTTAGACCCTATAGATATGTCCTAAGTAGCGAGTTTTCTGTCTTTTAACAAATGACAGCAATTCTCTGCCTTTACCCATTCGCATCAATTTAAAATAATAAAACGGTACAATATCACTCGGTAATTAATATTTTACATGAAATCTTGCAGTGCGTCTAATAATTTGGCCAGGGACTGTATATGCTGGACCCACAAAAAACTATTGACCGACTGTAAATAGTCCACAATAACTTTTTAAATTGTTACAGATTCACTGAAGACCTCATAAATTAGTCGATACGCTTCCTAGTAGAGCAATACGACTCTATTTACACGAAACAGTTATTCTTTATCTGTGTACCGCTACTTTTTATTTGAATCCAACGATCGTAAAATTTTTATTCTATTTTTGAAAACATCTCGATTCTGTTTAGCGACAAAAGAAGAAACTCGACAGTAGTAAAACATTTAAGATATGTGTTTTAAAGTGACATCTGTTGGTTTCATTAGAGAGCAAATTACACCGATAGGCAGTTGAAATTCAAATGACTTTCTGCCCTACCGAGTATTTTAGATAAATTTAAGTGTCCTAACCATCAGCTGTTTACTTATTTGTACAGATCGATAAATAGGTTTATATATAGATTAGCATTCTTAAATTATCGTCAATTCTAGGATGAGTTAATACTGCTCACTATCTCTGGCAATTTTTAGTGTTCCGTACGGGACACTTATAAGATCACTTCGGTGTCTGTCCGTCTGTCTGTCCGTCTGTCCGTCTGTCCGTCTGTCCGTCTGTCACACCCGATTTTCTCCGAAACTATTTGTCATAGAAAGTTGAAATTTGGTAGTAATATAGGAATTGATGGCCTCATCAGAGCCATGTAGTTATGAAAGGTAAATTTTGACTTAAGGGGTTAGTTTTGGGGGGTGAAATCGGAAGTGAAAAAAAAATTTTTTTACTAGGTAATCGAGTGTGATGTTAAATGAAAGCTTGTGAAAACACGAGTAAAAAATATATATATATATAATGTAATACTTGCGCTCACTTTTCTTTGTATTATTTTTAAAAAATCGCGGAAAATCGCTGTCCACCCGCCTTATCTCGGAAAGTACTTATCAAAAAATTTTGAAAAAATTCTGGAATATTCTCCACGGGGTGTAGATTGAACGAAAATTATCACGAGTGCATTACCTGTAATAATTTATCTGATATATAAAAAAAAACAGAAATTTCAAGGTCATCAATTTTCAGTAAAGATTGGAAATAAACTTTGTTGAAACTTATTTGGGGTGTATTTTGTGAAGTCACTGATCATTTTATATCACCGTAACATAAATTTTCACTTAAGGGATTCGTTTTGAGGGGTGAAATCGGAAGTGAAAAAAAAAATTTTTTACTAGATCATCGAGTGTGGTGTCAAATGAAAGCTTGTGAAAACACGAGTAAAAAATATATATATAAGGTAATACTTGCGCACACTTTTCTTCGTATTACTTTTAAAAAATCGTGAAAAATCGCTGTCCCCTACCTTATCTCGAAAAGTACTGAACAAAAAATTTTGAAAAAATTCTGGAATATTCTCCACGGGGTATAGATTGAACGAAAATTATCATTACCTTTAATAATTTATCTGGTATAGAAAAAAACCAAAATTTCAAGGTCACCAGTTTTCAGTAAAGATTGGAAATAAACTTTGTTGAAAACTTATTTGAGGTGTGTTTTGTGAAGTCACTGATCATTTTATATTACCGTAACATAAATTTTGACTTAAGGGATTCGTTTCGAGGGGTGAAATCGGAAGTGAAAAAAAAATTTTTTACTAGGTCATCGAGTGTGGTGTCAAATGAAAGCTTGTGAAAACACGAGTAAAAAATATATATATAATGTAAAACTTGGGCACACTTTTCTTCGTATTACTTTTAAAAAATCGTGAAAAATCGCTGTCCCCTATCTTATCTCGAAAAGTACTGACCAAAAAATTTTGAAAAAATCCTGAAATATTCTCCACGGGGTATAGATTGAACGAAAATTATCATTACCTTTAATAATTTATCTGGTATAGAAAAAAAAAAAACAAAATTTCGAGGTCACCAGTTTTCAGTAAAGATTGGAAACAAACTTTGTTGAAAACTCATTTGGGGTCTGTTTTGTGAAGTCACTGATCATTTTATACCACCCTAACAAAATTTTTTATTTCAAAAACAATCAACGTACGGAACACTAATTGTGCAAGTTCAACTTGCACTTGACCGTTTTTTTTAGTGTTCCGTACGGTACACTTATAAGATCACTTCGGTGTCTGTCCGTCTGTCTGTCCGTCTGTCCGTCTGTCCGTCTGTCACACCCGATTTTCTCCGAAACTACTTGTCATAGAAAGTTGAAATTTGGTAGCAATATAGGAATTGACGGCCTCATCAGAGCCATGTAGTTTTGAAAATTAAATTTTGACTTAAGGGGTTAGTTTTGGGGGCTGAAATCGGAAATGAAAAAAAAAAATTTTACTAGGTAATCGAGTGTGGTGTCAAATGAAAGCTTGTGAAAACACGAGTAAAAAATATATATATAATGTAATACTTGCGCTCACTTTTCTTCGTATTATTTTTAAAAAATCGCGAAAAATCGCTGTCTACGCGCCTTATCTCGGAAAATACTTATCAAAAAATTTTGAAGAAATTCTGGAATATTCTCCACGGGGTGTAGATTGAACGAAAATTATCACGAGTGCATTACCTGTAATAATTTATCTGTTATATAAAAAAAAACAGAAATTTCAAGGTCATCAATTTTTAGTAAAGATTGGAATAAACTTTGTTGAAAACTTATTTGGGGTGTGTTTTGTGAAGTCACTGATCATTTTATATCACCGTAACATAAATTTTGACTTAAGGAATTCGTTTGGAGGGAAGTGAAAAAAAAATTTTTTTACTAGGTCATCGAGTGTGGTGTCAAATGAAAGCTTGTGAAAATACGAGTAAAAAATATATATATAATGTAATACTTGCGCACACTTTTCTTCGTATTACTTTTAAAAAATCGTGAAAAATCGCTGTCCCCTACCTTATCTCGAAAAGTACTGATCAAAAAATTTTGAAAAAACCCTGGAATATTCTCCACGGGGTATAGATTGAACGAAAATTATCATTACCTTTAATAATTTATCTGGTATAAAAAAAAACAATATTTCAAGGTCACCAGTTTTCAGTAAAGATTGGAAACAAACTTTGTTGAAAACGCATTTGGGGTGTGTGTTTTGTGAAGTCACTAATCATTTTATACCACCCTAACAAAACTTTTTATTTCAAAAACAATCAACGTACGGAACACTAATTGTGCAAGTTCAACTTGCACTTGACCGGTTTTTTTATAGATATCTCGTCCCTCTTAACCAATCAGGACTTACTTACAGTTTAAGGTGGGCTCCGAACCGCAAAATCGGAAGATTAGTGGTGTGTTCTACTACACTTTATATCTACCTCGAACCTTGGCGGTGCCACATATTCGTGACCATAGCAACGAATTAAGTTTTTTTGAGATTTCAGCCCTCAATTTAACCAGTTCGACTTAGGATATGCATGATTAAACTTTCCATAAATTTGAGCGAGTTTAATTTTCAACCCTTTCTTAAAAGGAATTTAAAATTTCCTTTTAAAATGTTTTTTTTTTATGAAATATTTAAAACAAACTTTTTAGAAAAAAAAAACCCTCTGCCAGTTAAAATTTAAAACCAAAAAATCTCAGCTCTTAATGAGTGATTAATATTCATTTATTCATAACCACTGAAAATTCCTGTGATAACTAACAGAATTTCAAACACCCACCTCTATTTTTAGTGGAGTTCACTTTTTAAAATAAAACAAACAAACAGGGAACAAAATTTGAATTTAGGGGAAACTCGACGAGTATCGACTTTTAATTAATATCACACCATTAGGGTCAAAGAAATGAACATCCTAAATTAATATATATGTATTGCATATAAATATGTATACATATACATACGAGGCTGGTTTGAAAAGTCCGTGCAAAAATAAAAACTACTTATGTGTTTGGGGTAAAACCTTTTTTATTTTTCGACATAGTCTCCTTTTAGGCTTATACACTTCGTCCAACGATGTTCTAGTTTGTTGATCCCTTCCGAATAATAGGATTTGTTCAAGTCTGCAAAATATCCATTAGTCTCTGCAATCACCTCCTCGTTTGAATGAAATCTTTGTCCCGCCAGCCATTTCTTCAAATTGGGGAACAAATAGTAGTCCGAGGGAGCCAAGTCTGGAGAATAGGGGGGATGTGAAACGAGTTGGAATCCTATTTCCATTAATTTTGCGACCACAACTACTGAGGTGTGTGCTGGTGCGTTGTCGTGATGGAAAAGGACTTTCTTGTGGGCCAATCGCGGGCGTTTTTTTTGCAGCTCGGTTTTCAAACGGTCCAATAACGATGAATAATATTCACCTGTAATAGTTTTACCCTTTTCCAGATAGTCGATGAGGATTATCCCTTGCGAATCCCAAAAGACAGTCGCCATAACCTTTCCGGCCGAAGGAACGGTCTTCGCCTTTTTTGGTGCAGATTCCCCCTTGGTAACCCATTGTTTAGATTGTTGTTTGGTCTCAGGAGTATAGTAATGTATCCATGTTTCATCCACAGTGACGAAACGATGCGTAAAGTCCTCCGGATTCTTCTGGAACAGCTGCAAACCATCCTTGCAACACTTCACACGATTCCGTTTTTGGTCAAGCGTGAGCAATCGCGGCACCCATCTTGCGGATAGCTTTCTCATGTCCAAATATTTATGCAAAATATTATGTACCCGTTCAGTCGAGATGCCCACAGTACTAGCAATCTCACGCACATTAACTCTTCTGTCATCCATCATCATATCATGGATTTGATCAATGATTTCTGGAGTCGTAACCTCCACAGGCCGTCCAGAACGTTCAGCGTCACTTGTGCCCATATGGCCAGTCCGAAAATTTTGAAACCACTTATAAACTGTTCTAATCGAAGGTGCAGAGTCACCATAATGTTTATCAAGCTTCTCTTTAGTCTCCTGAGGCGTTTTGCCTTTCATAAAGTAATGTTTAATCACCACACGAAATTCTTTTTCGTCCATTTCTTGAAAATCACTCGACTTCCTTGATTCACACGAATGCCAAACACAAAGAAATAGACCAATATGGCTGAAACTTGGTGTTCGTTCATTCAATAGATGCTACTAACTAAACATGACCTCGATACGCGCCGGTGGTGCCATCTCTCGGACTTTGCACGGACTTTTCAAACCAGCCTCGTATATATATATATATATATAGGGTGTTATAAAAATAGTTTTTATTATATTGAAATGGATGATTGCTTGAATTACGTAGACCACCGTTCGATATTTTTCTTTCTCAATTTAGACATACTTAGGAAGTGACAAATGGACGAATGTGTTCCCTGATAACCACTTCTACATATTTTTTTTTTTATGGGTCTAGCACACGTGCTACAGGGAAGTCCCTAAAGCGCTACAGGAGCGACACGTGTGCGGAGAAAGCGATTCACGTTGTTCTTAAATCGCTGTCAATTGTACTCGGTGGGAAACACAGTCCTGGGCAAATTATTCCAAAGGGATGATGTTTTCCATATAAATGACTGCTTGAAAAGCGTTGTACGAGGAGTAACAAGCTGAACCTCATACGGATGTGAAGTATTAGCGTGACGTCTACTTCTAACATGCACCTCTCTGGGAGGAATTAGGCGGGCCACATCGTTCGAACACTTTACATGAAAATACTTGTAGAATAGGCTCAAGTCGCCAACCGTTCTTCGATGTTCCAGCGAATCAAGGTCACCTGTCAGTTCCAGGTCTCCAATCAGACGAACAGCTCTTCTCTGAACAGAATCCAACAAATGCAGTGTATATTTGGGAGCGGAGCCCCAAACATGGGAGCAGTATTCCATAGTTGGTCGAATTTGAGCTTTGTAAAGAATTAACAGTTGTTTTGAAGTGTAAAGCTTTCTGGTTCGAAATAATATTCCCAACTTCTGAGAAGCTCTCCTTGCTATGCCTGCAACATGTTCATGCCAGGACATATTTGCTCCCAAATTTACGCCCAACAATTTGAGTGACGATGTTAGGGGAATGGAGTGCCCCGACATAACTATGTCGGGTTCAGCCACGTTAACTTTTTTAGAAAAAACTGCCGCCTGGGTTTTTGTAGCGTTACACTTGGTTACTGTCACCCCAAGATAGAATTTCTTCCAGGTCTTTGTTAAGTTGAATGACTTCCTGCTGTCTGCGGATATTCGTCTGAGTAGCCGATGTCCGAGCGTTCAAAGTGAATGAAGAGATAAGTGTACTGTCATCTGCAAAGCAGTAGATTGGATTCTCGGTCTTTTCCAGCAGATCGTTAATATAAATGAGAAAGAGAGTAGGAGACAGTATGGAGCCTTGGGGTACACCGGCGTTGATAGTGAAGGTGTTAGAAAGAAATCCGTCGACTGCCACACGTAAAGAACGCTCTTTGAGGAAACATGAGAGCCACAAACAGACACGTAGCTTAGCCAACAGCCCATCGTGCCAAACACGGTCGAATGCCTTGGATATGTTAAGAGCAACCGCTCGAGATTCTCCAAAGTGTTCAATTGCGTTGTTCCAAACATGTGTTACATAAGTCAGGAGATCTCCTGTTGATCTATTTTTACGAAAGCCATACTGGTGATCGTTAATAATGTTGAATCCTTCAAGATATTTTAGAAGATGCTGATTGATAGCCTTTTCCATGACTTTCGATATTATTGAAAGCAGTGCGATTGGTCGGTAGTTATTTGGCAAGGTCTTCTTGCCTTTTTTAGGTATTGGCTGAACTGTGGCACATTTCCAACAGGAAGGAAATATTCCCTTTCTGTAAGATAGGTTGAAAAGTCTACAGAAAACTGGTGTTAGTTCCCTCGCACAGTTTTTGAGAACTATGGCAGGTATTCCGTTAGCACCAGAAGCCTTTTTGGTGTCTAGCTTCATCAAAATACGTTTTATGGTACTCTGCCTGAAGACAATATCGGGCATCCTTGACTGCACTATGGGAATATTAGGTGGTGTTTTTCCTTGGAAATCGACAGTAGAATGTGAAGCAAAGAGTTTAGCCAACAAGTTCGCTTTCTCAACAGGCGTCTTTGCAATAGAATTATCTGGCCGTGTGAGTGGTGGTATGGTGGATTTGGTGAAATTTTGACTAACTGCCTTAGCGACTGACCAAAAGGACTTGGAATTGTTGGGACAAGCGAGAAGTTTGTTTCTAATCCGTTGATTGTGTGCCTCCTTGGTTTCGTCGATAATTTCTTTGCATCTGTTCCTGGCACGAACAAAGGTTTTACGATTTATGGTGTTAGGATTTTCACGCCAATGTCGGTATGCAAGATGTTTAGAAGCAACAGCTTCTTTGCATTTTCGGTCAAACCAAGGCTTGCCGTTGAAAGGGCATTTCTTCGAAAAAGGGATGTAAGCCTCCATACCGGCCAAAATAACATCGGAAACCTCCTTGGCGCAGTCAGATGGGTCATCGGATCGAAAACAAACGTCTAACCAAGGGAAAGTTCGAAAATATTCCATGAGATCTTCCCATTTAGCAGATTTGTAGTGCCAAATCTTGCGCGGTTTAGGCACGTCTCTGTCACTGATTGGTGTTACTCAATGTCGATAATAGTTTATGGTCGGAAGAACCTAATGGCGGATTTACGCTGACCGTGTAAATCTCCGGATTGGTGGTTAAAAACAGATCTAGAAGACTGGCGAACTCCCCGTCTCGATCAGGGATTCATGTTGGCTCGTCAATAAGCTGAGTTAAGCCACAACTGATTGAAAATGATTCGGCTTCACGACCTTGTTCATCGGTAGTATTGGAATATTTAAGCCAGTTGATGTGGACATTAAAGTCGCCCAGGATGGCAATTTCGGCATTTGGATAGTTAATTTGTAAATGATCGATGGTGTTTGCAAGAGAAGCGAAAAGTGCCCTAAAGTTAGTATCGCTTGGTGGTCGATACAGGATACAGATGAACCTTGTGGTTGTTTGAGTCGTTATTTTTAACCACATAACATCAATGTTTGGGGGTCTCCAGAGCCTCTTCTCGTTGGCAAGAGAGCTCGCTTCTGACAAAAAGACAGATTCCAAAGTTACGCCTAAATCGGGAATAGAAGGGATACCCAGGATAAAGATAGTTAACTGTGCTGGTCGATGAACTGACCTTGGTTTCACAGAGAGCGAGTACATGAGGTTTATTTGATTGGAGGTGTTGGTGCACTGAATTTATGTTCGAGTTTAAACCTCGTATGTTGAAAAAATCCATTTTAAAATTCTGATCTCTGCATGTCGACGCACCTGAACCAGCCCCCACCCGGAGATCCGAACGGGGGGCTATTTTACCTTCGGAATTTTTTGTATCCAGGTGCCTCATCATGCTATTTGGTCCCCCACTTCTACATATTACTTCATCCGTGAATATATATTATATCCATTTTTAAAGTTTTATGCAATAAAGAGAGATAGATCAATTTAAAAAAAATTGTAGCATTTCTACGAATATCCACAATCTTTTACGTTAACTAACTGTAAAATACGAAATAGTTCATTTTGAGGTTATGGTATTTCAGCAGCAATGCCAAGTAATACGCTACTGAGAAAAATTGTAGGAGAAACTAAGCGAACTACAAGAGAAACATGCTTTTTGTCTGATTTTTTCAATAGTGAAACAACATTGTTCTTCACTTCACATTCTTTAGTTTTATGATATGGAAGTTTCTAAAATTAGGTGTAAAAAACGCAAAACATAAATATCTAACCTCTCTTGTCGATTTTTTATGGGTGCAAAGTTGCGTAAATTGCGGAAATGTACAGAATGATTATACGAATGATTGTATTTTCACTAAGACACATCTAAACGTCATAATGGATATAAACCCAAGATTGGTATACACGAGACGTCCTATTTTAAAGAATTCAAATAAATAACTCAAAAAGTCTCGTTCATATAAAAACGTTTAAACATGCGAGTACCTTTTTCAGCAGAAATCCACACAAATTATATTTTTTAACATAAAAAAGTTATTTATTTAATTTCTGTTAATACCTGAGATCAGTAGCGCGGTGGCTTGAGAAGATTTCAAGTGATCCGAAGGTCGCTGGTTCGAATCCGGCGCTAGCGGCTAAGTGTTACGAAATGCCAGATTTTAATTAAAAATCTTTTATACAAGCCCGTGGCTAAGTTCGTGAGGCGAATAAAACAGAAAAAAATGTTACAGATAAGCCATTATTGCAAGTATAACCCGATTTTATTATCATGCAAGATAGCTAAAATAGAGATTTATTAGAAAGCTAGCAGTTTTCCGTTGCTGTGCCTTCGTGTATATTTATGGTTAAATCAATAGTCAGTTTAAAAGCACACATGAATTACCATTTGTTAAGCTTATTGTGAAGCAAAATTTTGGCCTTATTTTTATTTAATAAAAAAAATTAAAACACAACTGAAATTTCCTAGCGTAAAATGAGAATATGTAATAATTTAATGACAAATAATCTAAATACAATCTGTTTGTCTATATTCCATGTCCCTCCCGTAAAAAAACACACACAAATAGGACACAAAATTTCAATCCATATTGTACATTCGACAAATTATATTTACAGCAATTTTAAATATTTGTTTAAATTATAAAGTATTAATTGGATTTAAAATTTAATGAACAAATAGCGCTGATTTTATTTAAATAATTGCCACGAAGCAAAATGTATACATAATAAAGTATAATCATAATTGTTTTTCACATTTATTTTCAAAGTGATAATTTGCATATTTAATTATCTATCTATCTATTTATCTATATATATATATATATATATATATATATATATATATATATATATATATATATATATATATTGTATCATGGGAACTTTCCCGCTTTTTGTGACGTCAAGAAAACCCTGTGAAAATTGTTTTTCCCACGCTTGGGCGCAATTTTCTTGCAACCTCTTTTTAATTTCTGATAATGAATTGAGTGAATCCTGATTTTAAAAGAACTAAAGAAATTAAACACACACTAGCTCAGTTTTCCTTGGTAGAGAAATATGGGTAAGAGATAATTGTTATACGTCTTTTTGGAATTATTTTCTATTTTTTAAAAAGCTTCAGTTGTACAAATTTTGGGCACCATTCATTTTAAAATAGAAAGGATCTAACTTCAGTTAAAAAAATGAAAAAATACTGAAGTGTTTTACGGTTATTACTAAAAGGAATTATTCTAGTACAACTTTTCTTATCCTGAAAAGAAAAATAGGTATTCAGTGAGACACTAGCTTTAATCAACAAAAAAAGAAAATTTATTCATGATTTAAAATAAAAGTTCCAACCTTTGCAGTTTTAAGGAATACAAAAAAAATTCTAGCCTAAAAGTAGTTCTTATAAATTAGAGTCCCTAAAGCAGAGATTTTACTTCTAAATCTTGACTACACCCGAAATCGAAGAGTCGTGATATTCACTTCGCGATTTTTCAGTTCAAATTGCTGTTAAAACACTTATTTGCGGGGAATATATTTATTGATGTATGTTCTTACGGTTTTCCTACGGGCTTCTAGGCCTTCTAGGCCTTCAATGGAACACAAAACCGATTTCACACTTTTGAGAAGAGCCTACTTTAGCTACTCCATTTAGAAAACACACAAAGCCCACTACGGCTTTATGATAAAAAAACTCGTGCTTAACTTGGCTCTCGTAGATATTGTCGTAAGCCTCTACTGCGGCTCGGTGGAAAATCGCCACTTGGCGGCTCGGTGGAAATTAGCCTGGCTGCGGCTTGATGGTACTAAGCCTGGCGGCGGCTTGATGTTACTGCCTGGCTGCGGCTCAATGTTACTAAGCCAAGATTCGCGTCCTCCGGACCCTTAAATAAGCCGTGGGCACTCTGTCTGTAATATGGCGACGCCGGAACCAAAACTCCGGATACAAACATTTGACCAATCCCGGCGTATCGATAGATTCGGTCGCAAACCCGCACAGCACACTATATAACGAGCGGCTAGGAATTTCTGATTAATATACCGCTCGATATAAAAATGAAAAGAAGTACATTATAAAGTGAAAAATCAGTAACATTATATGGTCTTAAAATCTAGGAAAAAATGAATGTTACAATATATATATATATATATATATATATATATATATATATATATATATATATATATATATATATATATATATATATATACCGGGTGACTGGTAATTCAACCTATTCCTTGAAAGATGTTATATTATTATAAACAGTATTGTCCGCCACATGTTATTCAAATTATCTCACGTTGGTTGAAAACGGCATCTCATTCAATCCCAGATTGTTCTGGAAACATGTGAATAACATGAAACAGTCTCAGGGTTATCCCAACACTATGTGCTACCGTGATAGAATAAGCAATTCTGGTGCAGAGTGTGTGAATCTTTTTGCTGACTTTTTTGGGGAAGTTTGTTGTGGCGGTCAGGCTACTATTCCTTGCTATTATAGTAACATAGTTGAATGCACTAATTTAAATGTTAACTCAATATCAGGCAGTTTGTCTGAGGTCTGTACGGGGATAGATAATCTTAAAAATACATTCTCAGTTGGCCCAGATGGAATACCTGCGGGAGTATTGAAGGCTTGCATATGCTCTATTATAACTCCTCTAAAATTAATTTTTCATTTATCTCTATGCTCAAGTACATTCCCTATGTACTGGAAAAACTCATTTGTTACCCCTATTCATAAGTCCGGTGATAGGAGTAATATATCTAACTACAGGGGCGTGTACATTCAATCCGCAATACCCAAACCTCAGAAACAAGAGGTCATAAATCACATGTCAACAATTTTTTTTTTCAAATATCGTTTAAATCGTATAGGATTATTCAAAAAAAATATTATGACACTTGGCGAACAAATTAGGAAATAACTTCCTCTTTTCATAAGCTCTCCAAAAAGGTGTAAATCTCGTCAACTTGCGCAAAGGTTTGGAAAATAAACTGTAATAACCGCAGAGAAGGTAGCAGAAATATTCGGAGCCAACCCAGGCTCACTATCTCGTTCAATTCAGTTACCTGTGTCATTGCATAATTATAAATCAATTAGTTTCAATCATCTTGGAGTTCGGACGTATTGTTGTTAATTATCTGAATTCTAAGCTAAAAACAACTTCTTCTTCAAACGCTCTTTACGAAAATGAAGAATACGCGGATAACATGTATTATTACGGGTCTTGTGACAGTAATGCCGCGGCGGCACGAAGAGAATACCAAAGGCGATTCCCTAACTGCCATTTACCTGACGTAAGTGTCTTTGGTATGACATATCGGCGTATTCGAGAAACTGGATCGGTTCAACAACGCGAAAGCGACGCTGGCAGATCTCACGTTCCTAACCCTGTCGAGGAGGAGGAAATCTTACAGTGTGTTCGAGCAGAAGGCATTATTTCGTTGAGAGCTATTGCGAGGCGCCTAGACTTGATTCAATGGAAAGTCTGGTTCACTGTGCATACATCACGACTTTATCCATACCATTAAACGCCAGTGCATGCTATTCAGGAAGAAAATACTGTCAAAATGCTATGGATTGATCGAGGCGGCCCGACACCCTAGCCGGCGAGGAGTCCGGATTTGACACCATGGGACTTCTACATTTAAGGTCATAAGAAGGATTTAGGGTTCCGTACGTCAATAGAATCTCAAAATGCATTTAAAGAGAGGATTTTGGCAGCCGCCTAATACATTAAAGATACAATTTCAACGCGAGTGACTGTATCTGAACTACGTCGTGGACTTCGTGTTTACATACGTAACCGAGCGAGACAATTTGAACATAATTTGTAATTTTTCGTTACGGTTAACTGAAGACAAATAATTGTAATTAAAAATAATTCTTTACTATTCTTTTTTAATTTATTTCTGAAAATCGGTAAAATTTAATTCTGTTTACATGGAGAGCTACAACGCGCCGCGCATTTTATTAGGATTTTTTCCAAACTCATGCGAAAATTGGCAACATTTGTACATTTTTGAAGTGAAGTACATTTTTTAAGTGATTTAAACGATATTTGAAAAAGAAACTCACGACATGTGATTTATGACCTTTTATTTCTGAATTTATAGGAATTTTGGACTTGATTTTTTTTTTTAAAGTGATCACTCTCGTCAGCTATTAGAAAAGTGTAAATTCAATAACCAGAGTGGAGTAGTTTTTTGACAATTGGTAGGTTTTAGTCAAAAGTCGGAAAATTTTTTAAAGAATATAAAAACTGCAATAAATCAAAAACTATTAATTTCAGACCTCTAGTTCATAAAAAGAAATAAGCTCTAGTATAACATCTTTTTAGGAATAGGTCGAATTACCAATCACCCTGTATATATATATATTCAACGGATACCACAAAAATATTCAATTCACTTTCGAAACAGAAGACAACAATATGATAAATTTCTTAGATGTAACTTTACACCACATTAATGAAAATATAAAAACTAAAAAGTATACTAAAATAACATGGTCTTGTAGATATCTTAATTATGAATCACATCATCTGAATTTCCAAAAAAAAATCTGTAGTCATAGGTCTAGCAGATAGAGCAATCAAGCTTTCTACACATAGTATACAGAAAGAGTGCGATAACCAAACCTAAAGAAGCATTAACACTTAATAAATATCCGATGTATCTTATAAATAAAGTCTTCAAACAACGAATACATAATTTTTACAATACCATGACAAGTAAAAAATCAACTAATAACAACCATAATACATATATATATATATATATATATATATATATATATATATATATATATATATATATATAATGGACTATCCTCACCACCCACTACAAAATTCGTTTATGTCACAAATCATATAATCTGCTCTCATCCAATTTTTCCAGGCTTAAAACCAAAATACCAAATAATAAAAAAGTAACATAGTCTATGACATCAAATGTAATAACTACGAAGGAATATACGTTGGGCAAACAAGCCAATACCTAGAAAATAGAATCAAGGACCGTAAGTACGACAAAAAAAAAACAGTACAGCTCTTGAAAATCATGAAATGAATGAAATTCATACTTTTGATTTCAAAAACATCAAAATTATCAAAACCGAAATAAATGCCAAAAAAAAAGTGAAGTGCTGGAATCCATTCACATACAAAAACACCCACTGCAATCAACGGAAAAACAGACGTAAACAAACTAAACCGTATCTACCTATCAGTCATATAAAGCCTTTTATGTGTTTTATTTGTAGTATGTAAAAATGTATTTTTGACAATATTTAAAATAAATATCCCAATCCCCCCTAAAGTAAGTCCGTCATTAATTTATACATTTACTCGTAAGTGTTTTGAAATCAAAACTGCAAAAGCTACAAATGTTTTAACCCTGAAATGCATGACAAACAGATTAATTATTTATCTAAATTTAATTCTTCCAATGTCATCTTTTAGTGCAAAGATACCTTTTCTGAAGAGCGAAACGTTAATATATAACAAATCCAAGAATAGTTTTAATGATCTAATTCCAAGAACATGTAAAGTAGAAAATAAATAAATATATATATATATACATATATATATATATACATATATATATATATATATATATATATATATATATATATATATATATATATATATATATATATATACATACATCGAATGTTGAGAAACATGTTCCACAGAGCGATAAATGGAGAAAAAATATCAGAAGAATGGTCAAAAGCCTATATAGTATCTATATTTGAAAAGGGAGGCTGCAGAAAATGCACAAACTATAGAGGCATAAGCATAATATCGAGTATGGGACGTTTGTATGGAAAAATTATTAAAAATATCATAGAGGAAAATATGAAGGGAAAAATTGGATAAGACCAAGCAGACTTTACGGCCGGAAAATCATGTATAGACCACATATACACTATAAAACAAACAATGGAAAAAAAACTGGCAAAGAATAGAGAAGTTCATTTAGCCTTCATAGACATAAGAAAGGCCTATGACTCAGTACAAGACAAAGATTATGGAACGCAATGAAAGAAATAGGCACTGGCATGCAGTAAAAGCTCTCTACGAAAACAACACAGTGAACATAAAAATAGGACATAAAATAGGGAAGAGACTCCGAACATCAAAAGGCCTATTACAAGGATGCCCTACATCCTCCACACTATTCAAAATATATCTCGAACAAACATTAAAAAAATGGAAGCAAAAATGTAGTGGAATGGAAGTCCCAATACGAGAAGATTACTTATATACTGTAAGTTTCGCAGACGACCAAGTAATCATAGCGCAAGATGAGGAAGACCTCAGTTATACGGTAAGAAAACTGAAAGAAGAATACACTAAAGCAGGATTAGCAATAAACTTTGATAAAACGGAATATCTAACAACAAAGGAGGGAAACGTGGAGAATCTAGAAGTCGATAACGAAACAATAATCAAAGGAACCGATAGATTTAAATATTTAGGAACCATCATTTCAAAAAATGTAACATCAGAGGAAGAGATTAAAGCTAGATTAGGATAAACGCGGACATGCTAAGACAATTCAGTTCGATCCTGTGGAATAAGCACATTACAAAGAGAAACAAAACACGCATATACAAATCAATAATACAAAACATAATGACATACTGGTCAGAAAATGGACGATCAACAAAAGGAATAAATCTAAAATTAACGCGGTAGAGATGGAGTATTGGAGAAGATGTTGTAGAGTGACACGTATGGAGAGAATAACTAATGAAGAAATAAGAAGCAGAATGAACATCAAAGAGAACGCAATAAACACCATTGAAGAAAAACGATTAAAATGGTATGGACACATAAGACGGAGCGAAGATAATAGGCGGATAAAGAAAATAACGGAGTGGAGCCCTACAGGGAGAAGAAAAAAAGGAAGACTCTGACGATCGTGGAGAGACGATGTGGACGAGGCTATGGAGGACAGGGGACTAACAGATGGAGACTGGGAAGATAGAAACGGATGGAATCAAAGGCTGAGAGAAGGGAGACAGCGTCAGCTGTAGAAAATCCTTTATATATATATATATATATATATATATATATATATATATATATATATATATATATATATATATATAAATATAAAAAACCAGGATATATATATATATATATATATATATATATATATATATATATATATATATATATATATATATATATTTAACATCCTGTGTGGCCATTACAATGGACCTTACATAGCACAAATAAATAGAAATATATTTGTAAGATTCGAAGAATACAAATATAGTACTGGGAACAAACAAACCACATCAGCTTTATTTTAATACTACTTAGCTACAAGTTATAAAATCGATTTAAGTAATTACAAGTCCCCTCTGTTGAAGACTACGAAGCAGGAATTATGCAAAAAGCCATTGAAATCGAGCGATCCGCCACCTTAAATAAAAGATACGACGCCCTCGATTTCCTTGCTGCGGGGCCAGAGTCCAGCAATTATTACTATAAAGTATGGTCACGACAATGAACAAAATAGCTTTAAGAAACTCTTCGTTTATCATTAAATATGATGATGAACAATAAGCACCGATAATGGCAAATGAAACTTTAATAAAAAATATGTCAATACCAAGTTAAAACAACACCGATCAACGAACGTAGCGACAAGGAGACATATTTACTATTGCTATTGTAACAGAAGTGTTTTTAAAATAACTATTTAATTCCTTCCGATTTTAAATATAAAGCTAAAACTATTAACCAGACATTTCAATTTAATAAAAATATTTCCTTTTTCCAACCGTTCGGTTCGTATCGCCTTCAATCGGGTTTAAATCAATCGAAATTCCTTATAAATATTCGATGAGGCTATCATTATCCAGTTTGAGCTTCCGAAAAAATATATATGTAAATTAAATAAAAATATTCTCAGCGCGTTGTGTTTAGTATGCGCGAAAATAAATGTCATATTGAAATATTTACGGAATTTAAACAGAGAATTAATTTCTTTGTCAGCTCATTCACAAATACCATGTAAATATATATATATATATATATATATATATATATATATATATATATATATATATATATATATATATACATATATATATATATATATATATATATATATATATATATATATATATATATATATATATATATACATATATATATATATATATATATATATATATATATATATATATATATATATATATATATATACATATATATAACATATATATAACATATATATATATATATATATATATATATATATATATATATATACATATATATACATATATATATATATATATATATATATATATATATATATATATATATATATATATATATATATATATATATATATTTAACCCTTAGGTACCTACCCCTTAAACCAGTCACGTAACTACCTACCTATTAACGGTATACGGCTGGTTTGAAAAGTCCGTGCAAAAATAAAAACTACTTATGTGTTTGGGGGGTAAACCTTTTTTATTTTTCGACATAGTCTCCTTTTAGGCTTATATACTTCGTCCAACGATGTTCTAGTTTGTTGATCCCTTCCGAATAATAGGATTTGTCCAAGTCTGCAAAATATCCATTAGTGTCTGCAATCACCTCCTCGTTTGAATAAAATCTTTGTCCCGCCAGCCATTCAAATTGGGGAACAAATAGTCGATGAGGAGTATCCCTTGCGAATCCCAAAAGACAGTCGCCATAACCTTTCCGGACGAAGGAACGGTCTTCGCCTTTTTTGGTGCAGATTCCCCCTTGGTAACCCATTGTTTAGATTGTTGTTTGGTCTCAGGAGTATAGTAATGTATCCATGTTTCATCCCCAGTGACGAAACGACGCTTAAAGTCCTCCGGATTCTTCTGGAACAGCTGCAAACCATCCTTGCAACACTACGCACGATTCCGTTTTTGTCAAGCGTGAGCAATCGCGGCACCCATCTTGCGGATAGCTTTCTCATGTCCAAATGTTTATGCAAAATATTATGTACTCGTTCAGTCGAGATGCCCACAGCACTAGCAATCTCACGCACCTTAACTCTTCTGTCATCCATCACCATATCATGGATTTGATCAATGATTTCTGGAGTCGTAACCTCCACAGGCCATCCAGAACGTTCAGCGTCACTTGTGCCCATATGGCCAGTCCGAAAATTTTGAAACCACTTATAAACTGTTCTAATCGAAGGTGCAGAGTCACCATAATGTTTATCAAGCTTCTCTTTAGTCTCCTGAGGCGTTTTGCCTTTCATAAAGTAATGTTTAATCACCACACGAAATTCTTTTTCGTCCATTTCTTGAAAATCACTCGACTTCCTTGATTCATACGAATGCCAAACACAAAGAAGTAGACCAATATAGCTGAAACTTGATGTGCGTTCATTCAAGAAATGCTACTAACTAAACATGACCTCGATACGCGCCGGTGGTGCCATCTCTCGGACTTTGCACGGACTTTTTAAACCAGCCTCGTATACTAAATAAACTTAAAACTGTTCTACAGCTTAGAAAAACGATAAATTAACGAGTTACTCCAATGAGACCAAGAATAAAGAACAAATACGTAAATTAAGAACTTTTTTGCATTCATTTATAAAAATGTAGGAAATAACTAAGAAGTTTTTATAGAAATTATAGCCGAAATGGCCAAATTTCTATAAAATTGTAAGCCTCAGACCTCACAATTTTTCGTGGCAGATTCCACACATCATTTGTGAGCATTCTAAGCAAATAGGTTTTTTGCAGTGGTAACACAAGTACTGGGTCTTGCGTTTCTTTTTGGGATCACATATATGGCAGTACTTGCAGATTTTCAGCCTTTCTGGTGGTTCATCAGCAGCGGCTGTATTTGTGTCGATTTGTAGTACGCGACGGAGAGAAAGCCTAATATCCCGCTGAATCGTCGTCATTCGTTCTCTGCGCTCCATATGTGGTCTTGCAAGTTGTCCAGCCAGTCTCTTCATAAATTGGAATCTACTTTAGATTTGCTGCTGTTGAGTCGATAAGTAAACCACATACGAGTTGGATGCTGATATGTCCAACAGCCTGTAAATTATAGCCAGCGACCACCTGCGTGTCCGACCACCAGTCGAATAATTGGGGCACCTTTGATCCAGTAAATCAACTCCAATTTTAGTTTGATTATAGAATAATATAATTTCCGGTTTCTTAGAGTTATGGTCAACATCAAGTGTATGATGCATGCTCGAAACTAAGACGACTGCTTTGTTTTGCTTCGGCACAAACGATGTAATTTTTATGTCTTTAGTAAAACCAAATATAGAAGATTCAACTGGTCGATGACGGGAAGGCAAGAATTCAAGTGGTATGTCTCGCTGGTTTTTTCTCATGGTATCTACTAGGGTGAGTTTTTTTTCTTTCAGCAAATTTATTACCTCTAGCGACGTAAACCAGTTGTCTGTCGATATATTCCTATTGGTTCCTTCAATGCAAGGAATGAGACGCATTACTGCTTGTGTAGGTTTCTTAAGCCGACTATATTCTGTAGGTAGGTTTAACCCATCGGTGTCTTTTCCTATGTAGATATATACGCATTGAGAAGATAACCTGTTCTTGAATCAGTGAGACATAATATTTTAATGCCGTATTTAGATGGTTTCTTCGGCATGTACATTTTAAAACGGCACCTGCCACGAAATGACACGAGCATTTCGTCGATATAAGCGTAGCTTCCAATTGTATAGACATTTTGACATTGTCTGACGAATGAATCGAACAACTCAGATATTGGCGCAGATGCATCAGTTTCTCGTCGAGTTTCTCTTGTCGAAGAATCGTCGAATCAAATAGTATTTAGTAAAATTTCGAATCTGTTCTTACTTATTATGCATCGATAAATTTCTCTACCGGTACCATCAGTACTATACCAAGACCGATAACATTCGTGGTTTTCTTTGAACACGGCAGTATAGAATAACATACCAATGAATGCTTTCAGTTCTACAATATCTATATCTTGAACACAAGTTTGTTTCTTGTATTTTGGTCTTATAGCTTGAATTTTTTCATTCGTATGCTGCACAGTTACTCCAAGCATTTCATCAGTGAAGTACTGGCTCAAAATGTCAAGCGTAGAAGAGAAAGAGTTGAGTACGTTTTCATACGATGCTTGTAGGCCTTCTCTTTGCTGGTTGCAATGTTCTTGTGTGAGAAGAAGGTGGTAATAATGACCAACGAAAACGGTTTTTGCCAAAATAATTTCTTTTTCTAGGTCTAGATCTCAATTGTTGCAAGGGAATTTCATCTTCGTCTGACCATTCATCATTTTCTTCCACTAAATCTATCAGGTCTTCGCCGCCTATTTCTGAATCCGATTCGGACACTTCACTCACCACAAAATCGTCACCAATATCGACTTCCACGTCGCTATATTCTGCATTTGGTAATTCTTTGTCGCTAAGCTCTTCTTCCAACCAACGCTCAATAATATTAATAGATATCATTTTTTACTAAAACAATAAAAATTATTTAATTTAAAATATACATTCTAATATAAGATGCTGTTTTTTGCTAAAATAATATAAATCATTTTATTGAAAAAAGTGCCGTAAGTACCTACCTGGAGTCTCTCAGACTCAAAAAAAACTTTTATAGCCGTTCAAGAGCGAGCGGGATCACCTGTATCATCGACGAGCACAGACGTGATACTATGGGTAGAAAGCGGAAGGTACAGGGACACGTGACCAGTAAAGATGCACATGCGACTAGTTATAACCAAAATAAATTCCGCCCGAGTCTGAGAGACTCCAGGTAGGTACTTAAGGGATATATATAGAAGACGAGCACAAAAACGCCCAAAAACAAAAATCCACCACTTCTTCCCTAGCACAACACGCACTCAACACCGGCCAAACACCAGAACCCTACAAAAAAGTGAAAAAAGAAGCCATAGAAATGGAAAAGAAGCCCAACAACGTAAATACCCGAGATGATAGCCAACGTTTACCTAACTCTTGGAAACAGATCCTATCTCAGTACCAAGTCAAACCAGAAATACAACATTTCAACCATATCTTACTCCTCCAACACAAACTTCACAAAAAACCATAGGTACCGAAAAATATGTCAGAGATATGAATGTTTTTCTTTCTTGGTATTCGTTTATGGGGTCAATTAAGCTCAAGGTGATTTGCTTTTGTTTACAGCTTATTAGAGTATTAATTATTTTAGGCTGGAAGCTGTTATTTGGTGCTATTTTTTGATTGTGTCCAGTGCTTTTTTTGAACTATTTTTACTAAGAGGGATAGTGAAGGTTCTATGAATAATAGATCTATAAGCTGCCAGTTTATGGAAGTTAGTATGTATGCTGGGATGTTCAAATCTTAAAAGGTTGGTTTACGGAAAATATGGAATTCTAAGAAATTTATTTTATTATCTGTTTCCTTTTCCAGTGTGAATTTTATGTTGAAGTGTATATTATTCAGATAATTTAAAGTAGAATTTAGTTCAAGATCATTTCCATGGAAACATTCTAAGATGTCGTCTACATATCTAAACCAAAAGAGAATATTTTTTGGATGTTGAATTTTCAGAAAATTATTTTCCAGTTCTGACATAAAAATTTCGGCTAGCAAAGGATTAAGTGGAAAACCCATGGCAAGACCGTCTCTTTGTTTGAAAATGGATTATTGAATTGAAAATAGTTTCCGGTTATGCAAAATTCGAAAAGTTTCAATATATTTTGTCTAAGTTGGGAATGTGGAATCTTTGCCACAATGATACTACTCAGTATATATCACCACTACACCAAACACTTTATTTTTGCACTCGACGCGCGTTTCGCTAACCATGTTAGCTTCATCAGGAGCGATGATTGACTAAAGCTAAATTACAAATCTACCCTATTTATACTTAGCCTAACCCTTGAATTACTCAAGCGGAACTAATGACATAGGCAAGGCCATCAGTTCCGATCAAGTAACCAGTAGAGGAGACTATAAGGAATAGGCCCCCTGTCTTTATTTAAACTACTTTTACCTTTTATGATTTCCATACTTTCGTATGCGTTCAACAATCTCCTATAAGATACATTTTTTTATTAATCTTAGATTATCTAATGTTACAGTATGATCAGCTTCAAGGGCATGTTCGGCAATGCTAGACTTTTCTGTTCTACTGTATTTTAAGTGTTCTTTAAATCGTGTTTTAACACGTTGACTGCCAACTGCGAGATAACTCGTAGATTGCGTTCTTCTCGGACGCCAACTACGAGTTATCTCGTCCTGTTTTTACTTGCCATTTTTGTGCAGCTACGATTAAACTCGAAATATATCAGTGCTAATCTCGATAGATGGCTTCTGGGAAAAGAACAAAAAATCAATGCTGGCTTGCATGAACAGAAAATTTATTAAAAAATGAACAAAAAATATAATTATAAAAATTAGTTCAAATTCAAGAAATAAAATAATATTTTATTGTTTGTGGAACTTCTTAAAACAATCTTCCACACAAAGGGCTGGCTTCTCTTTACAGGCTGGACAGAAATAACGCGTTTCTCGGCGTTTTTCTGCTTGGGTACATATACGACATGGCTTTGTCGGACGATGTTTTTTTTTTCGTAGGTGGTAGACTCTCTAAATAATGGAGCTCTTGCAATTTAATTTTTTTCGAAACTGGTTGAATCTCTTCTCCAATCAACGCGACGACGAATTCTTCTCTGAACTTTGTCAGTTTTATTTTAGAAGATGTTACTTTTTGAAAAATTTTGTGAGCATTGTGTATATATATCTCTATAATATGTAATGAAACCTTTTTGGGCCATCTAATAGTCTTTCTTAGAGATGAGTAGTACGAAAGCATTTGATCTGATCGGTCAATGCCAGACATTCCATTATTGTAATCTCGAATTATATTCGGTTTCATACAAATTTTTCCATTGCGATTGAGCACCGCTACCATTTCAACAGCATGCATGTTTGAAATGCTAAGGACATTTCGTTTGTCTTTCCATTTGCATACAGTAACAGGACCATTTTGCTGCCAAATACACTCCCCTTTTTTTCAGTTTACGATTTACCACATCTCTGGGGTTTCCTGTTCTGTTATTTCGTAAGGTTCCACACACTTAAGTTTTTCGTGTATTTAGCAGTTTTGTAAGAGTAACAGAATTATAAAAATTATCCATGTAAACCGTGTATCCTTTATCGAGATAGTCCTCAAGTAAATGTAAAACAACGTCAGTAGTGTGACCTACATTATTGTCAGTTTCCTCAGATTTTCCGCTGTAAATCTTTATTTTCATTACAAGACCGTCGGACTCACATAGTTCATACAGTTTGATACCATATTTGTGTTTTTTATTTTTAATGTATTGGCGGAAAAAGCAATCTTCCCCGCCATAGCAACATGGATTCGTGAATACAAATATTTTTTATCTGGTACATAGTTTTCATGCATAATATTATTGAAATGATTTAGTATTGGTCTCACCTTGTATAATCTGTCGGCAGATGGTATTGAGTTATCAACCAAATCAAAATAACGAAAGTAACAACTGGAATCGATTTCGACTCATATGTGAGCGCCAAAAGTTTACATTATATAGCTTGTTTGTGTTCCAGTAATGTTCAATTGATGGAAAAGTACAAGGTCCCATTTGCAACAAAAGTCCAATAAAAACTTTCATCTCTGCAGCACTGATGTCTTCCCACTTTGATAACCTATTAGATTTTTTTATTTCTTTGCGTTTTTCAATTTCTTGCGCAGCATATAAATTAGTTTGTTCCACCAGTAATGCAAGAAATTCATCCGAAAAAAATAAGTCCACCAGCGTTTGTACTGTAAAATTTGTCGTATCCAATTTCACACCAACATTTTCTTGGAAAATAAATAATTCAGGATTTTGTTGAATTTTTGTCCACAAATCCTCATTCGCATTTGATGTTGTTGCTTGGGAATCATCGTCATTATCTTCAAATTCGGGATCAACTTCAGGTTCGGAGACGACTTCGTCTTCACTATCACTTGAATTCTCAGAAGGTTCATAATCGCTACTGTCGTTACCATCCTCGCCAAAATCCCGTCAAATTCTGAATCACTTAGATTTGCGTAGTACAAACACTCAAGAAAGACGTAAATGTGATGCACTCGACAATTTCTGAGATACTACTGGCGAATATGGACGCGTAGCTATGATTCAGCTTTAGAGAAGCGACAGGTCGAAGCGTGTCTGTGCGTGTCTGCGTGCGAATTAACTCGTAGTTGGCTTCCGCGAAGAGATTTCTGTTACAGAAGCCAACTACGAGATAATTCGTAAGACCTTTTTTTTTAAAAAAGACACATTTTTTATGCTTTTTGATGATAACTATGCACTAGAATTAGAGTTTTTAATAATATAATGTGATTAAATCAAATTGTCATTTTAGGCCAGATTTCTGAAAACTGCCGTGGCAGTCAACGTGTTAATTGACCTTTTAGTTTGCGCAACATACTTTTTGTCACAATCATTACAACTAATTTCATAAATTCCACTTTTCTCACAATTAGGAATATTGTCTTTGGGATTTCCTAAGATATTCCTCAGATTGTCTGATGACTTATAGACTAAGGTGAGGCCTACCTTATTAAATATCATATTGAGTCCCTTGCTATATTTCGAATTATATGGTATGGAGACATACTTAGTGTTATTTTCTTCGCGTGTAAAAATATATCTTGTATTGTTATCGCGATCGCGATAACACATTTGCAAATCTTTACAAAAATATACAGGGTATCCCAGTATTCCGTATACATAGAGTTACTGTGGATTTCTGCAATAAAAATATGACCATTTAACCCAACTTACCTTAGTCTAAAAATTCGTAATTTTTGAGATAGAGAGTGTCAAAATTATACTTTTATTTTAGTTTTTCTTAAGTAGCTTTCTTAATAATTGCACTATTTGTAGAGGATTAGGTGCAAAGGGGTTTTCTGAGATGAGAAATCGAAATCAGCTCACAGTTTCGTTGTAAATTGCAGGGTGCGCCACTTATTGCACTATGTATACTTCTAAGTTGTCATAACTTTTTTATACCACTCTGTATGATACTCTGAATTAAATATTCGTATTCTACGCCATCTCTTATCTGAAAAAGCTCTCTTGGTAAATGTTGCTCCGAGCAACAGTTTCTGAGATAGTGGGATGTTTGTTTCCATTTTTCAATTCCATTGTCAAATTCGCAAGTGCGTTCCTTCACACGTTTTTTCACATTGTATAGTTTTCTTGACAAAGCTTAAAAATCATGCTGGCAATGATGTATGATATCATATATTCTATGACTTAACTGGCTTGAAGTAATACTGGAAGAAAGTAATTTTTGACAGATATGAAACAAGTTTTACGAGTATTAACGAGAATTAATCCCTTCTCAAGCTTAACAGTGTTTTAAATCTAAATTATTAGGGAGTAGACTTGGTGAGCAAACTAATATGATTTTAGTGTTAGGTTTTTGTAACGGCAACGGTCGCAAAAGTGCTCGCATATATCACGAAAGATTTTCGCATCATCGGACTCTTAACCATCAGACTTTTGCGAATATTGAGAGGCGACTTCGAGAAATTGGACAATTTAAGCCAATCAGGAATAATGCTGGGCAGCCTTCACAAGCTAGAGCACCTGATGTTGAAGAGGAAATCCTTGAAATTGTACACGATAATCCTGGAATCAGCACTCGTTTAATTGAATGTTAAACGGGAATATCAAAAAGAACAACTACCAGATCATTAAACAACAAATTATTCACCCCTTTCATATATAGTCCTTCCAGGAACTCTGACCTCCAGATCTTGGATCCCGTTTGCATTTTTCACAAATTATTCGAGCACCCATAGCGACTGTTGAGTAAATTTTAAACCGAAGCCAGTCAAGAATTTGAGTATTTCCCAAGGGTATGATATAGGTATGTGGATGATGTTCTCGCGATTTTTGATACAAAGAAAGCAAATATAGATGATTTTGTTTCCAAATTATATAGCCGATATGATTTCATTAAATTCACTTACGAAATTGAGAACAAAGGACAACTGCCTTTTCTAAATATTATAATTATTAAAATAATAATAGGTTAGAATCTGATATCTATAGAAAAGACACAGTAAACAGATAGATATATTCCTAATGATTCATTTCATTGCAAATAACACATTTTTGTTTCATCGTTTGGTCACTTTTCCTCTGAATAGAGCAAACTTCAATAACGAAAAGAATTGTATTAGAAATATATATATATATATATATATATATATATATATATATATATATATATATATATATATATCAAGGATTTTCTACAGCTAACGCTGTCTTCCTTCTCTCAGCTTTTGATTCCATCCGTTTCTATCTTGCCAGTCTCCATCTGTTAGTCCCCTGTCCTCCATAGCCTCGTCCACATCGTCTCTCCACGATCGTCTGGGTCTTCCTCTTTTTCTTCTCCCTATAGGGCTCCACTCCGTTATTTTCTTCATCCACCATATTATCTTCGCTCCGTCTTATGTGTCCATACCATTTTAATCGTTTTTCTTCAATGGTGTTTATTGCGTTCTCTTTGATGTTCATTCTGCTTCTTATTTATTCATTTGTTATTCTCGCCCTACGTATCACTCTACAACATCTTCTCCAATACTCCATCTCTACCGCGTTAATTTTAGATTTATTTCTTTTTGTTGATCGTCCATGTTTCTGACCCGTATGTCATTATGCTTTGTATTATTGATTTGTATATGTGTGTTTTGTTTCTCTTTGTAATGTGCTTGTCCACAGGATCAAATTTAATTGTTTTATGGATGTCCGCTTTTGTCCTAATCTAGCTTTAATCTCTTCTTCTGATGTTGCGTTTTTTTTGAAATGATGGTTCCTAAATATTTAAATCTATCGGTTCCTTTGATTATTGTTTCGTTATCGACTTCTAGATTCTCCACATTTCCCTCCTTTGTTGTTAAATATTCCGTTTTATCAAAGTTTATTGCTAATCCTGCTTTAGTGTATTCTTCTTTCAGTTTTCTTACCATATAACTGAGATCTTCCTCATCTTGCGCTATGATTACTTGGTCGTCTGCGAAAACTTAGAGTATATATAGTAATCTTCTCGTATTGGGACTCCCATTCCACTACATTTTTGCTTCCATTTTTTTAATGTTTGTTCGAGGTATATTTTGAATAGTGTGGGGGATGTAGAGCATCCTTGTAACAGGCCTTTTGATGTTTGGAGTCTCTTCCCTATTTTATGTACTATTTTTATGTTCATCTGTGTTGTTTTTCGTAGAGAGCTTTCACTGCGTATATTAGTTCTTTGTCAATGCCTATTTCTTTCATTACGTTCCATAATCTTTGTCTTGGTACTGAGTCATAGGCCATTCTTATGTCTATGAAGGCTAGATGAACTTCTCTATTCTTTGCCAGTTTTTTTTTTCCGTTGTTTGTTTTATAGTGTATATGTAGTCTATACATGATTTCCGGCCGTAAAGCCTGCTTGGTCTTCTCCAATGTTTCCTTTTATATTTTCCTCCATGATATTTTTAATAATTTTTCCATACAAACGTCCCATACTCGATATTATGCTTAGGCCTCTATAGTTTGTGCATTTTTCTGCGGTCTCCCTTTTTAAATATAGATACTATATAGGCTTTTGACCATTCTTCTGGTATTTTTTCTCCATTTATCGCTGTGTGGAACATGTTTCTCAGCATTCGATGTAATTTATTAGACCCGTACTTAATCATTTCATTTACCACACCCCCAGGCCCTGCAGATTCATTATTTTTGAGTGTTTTTATTGTCTCTTTTACTTCTTCATAGCTTAGTTCTATCTCTTTTTTTTCCCTTATTCTGTTCTTCTTCAGGGTTCTCTTTCTGGAATTCTTGTCTGTCTTCTGTTAGCAGCTTCTTATAATATTCTTCCCACTCGCTTTCTGGGGTATACTCTATATACATCTTCTCTCTATTGTTGGTCCTTAATGCTTTTTAATATTCTCCATGACTCTGTGCTTCTAGTTCCTTCTATATACTGTTCTACATGTTCGCACGATTTTTCCCATCTCTCGTTCTTTTCTTTGTTTATCATCCTCCTCGTTTCTGCATTTTTTCTCTTGATATTTCTGTAGATCTTCTTCTGATTTTGTATTCAGCCATTCTTCGTATAGTCTTTTTTTTCTCCTTTATAGATTCTTTAGTTTTTTCACAGATTCTAATTTTATGTTTCTTATTCTCGTTGTCTTCTTTACCTAATGCTTCTAGGGCCGCCTGTTTGATGCATTCTTTTATGTGGTCATACATCTGTTTGAGGTTGTCGTATTTAAATTCTTTCAATTTTTGATCTAATCGTCGTCTGTATATGTCTCTTATCGTTTCATCTCGCAGTAAGTGTATTTTGTATTTTATTTCTTTGTCTGCTTTTTCTGTTATCTCATTAGTATTTCTGTTTTCTTTATCTATTGTTCCTTTTTGCTTTATTGTCTTGTACCACGGTACTTTCATATTTGCTATTAATAGTCTAATAGTCGTATTAAAAATATAACTAGAGTTAATGGTTATGACGATAACTTAGTAAACACGTCTATATAGACTTACGTTCAGGATAAATATTCAGAATTCGATCGACCTTCTTTACACGCGAAGAAAATAAGACCAAGTATGTCTCCATACCACATAATCTGAAATATAGCAGGGGGTTCAATAAGGTAGGCCTCACCTTAGTCCATAAGTTATCAGAAAGTCTGAGGAATATCTTAGGAAATCCCAAAGATAAGATTCCTAATTGTGAGAAAAAGTGGAAATTTATGAAATTAGTTGTAATGATTGCGACAAAAAACTGGGCAAACTAAAAGGTCAATTTAAAACACGATTTAAAGAACATTTAGCACACTTAAAATACAGTAGAACAGAAAAGTCTTAGCATTGCCGAACATGCCCTCGAAGCTGATCATATTGTAACATTAGATATTAAATTAAAAATGTATGTGATAGGAGAATGTTGAACGCATACGAAAGTATGGAAATTATAAAATGTAAGAGTAGTTTAAATAAAGACAGAGTACCTATTCCTTATAATTCCCTCTACTGGTTACTTAACCGCAACTGATGGCCTCGCCTATACCATTAGTTCCACCTGAGTAATTCAAGGATTAGGCTAAGTATAAATAGGGTAGATTTGTAGTTTAGCCAATTATCGCTCCTGATGAAGCTAATATAGTTAGCAAAACGCGCGTCGAGTGCCAAAATAAAGTGGTGTAGTGGTGTAGTGGTGATATATACTAAATAGTTTGAGACGGTAGTAGAAATACAATGCGAATCGTAGACGGCTCTGGAGGCCGTGACAGAATCGACCATCCAAATAATGTTCGACCACCAAAAAAAAAAACGGTGAGACCCGTGCCTTCAGGTGCAAAGAGACTACGGTTCAGGGTGAGGGAGGGAGCCACGGAGCCTAAAACAATTACTTCATTAGTCTGAGAATATTTAGATCGCAATACGTACACACGTAAATACAGATACCTACACTAAACGTAATTTTTTTATTTATTTATTTTGTTATTATTCTGTGGCTTATGCGAAATAATTTAATATATTTATTTCATTCTAAAAATCCACTACGTATTTTGATAATCCAAAGTAAATATTAAATTTCCTCATAAATATTTACTAAAGGTTTGTTTATTTAGTTTAGCTGACCAAAAAATCTATTATATATACCGATAACATATAAAATAATAAAAATATCAGTAAATATCCCTGAGTTTACTTAACTGAACAAATAGATTCGCATTATTAAATAAATTAAAATTATTTTGAATTGAATTTTGGAGTAACCAGAAATTTATTTAAATCACAGGCCAACGATGAAAAAACTTTTTTAATAATTTTACCTGATTCATATGTTTTTTGGTATTCTGACTCCGAAAATAATAATAAAAAGTCGTATCATGATGATGATGACGATGTTTAAAAGTGTAAGGCGCGTCGACAACTGAGGGTCATTTGGCGCCTGTGTTTGATTATATCTTAGTATAAAGATCTGCTTCTTTCAAGAACTTTATTAGAGATTGTACGTTTTCTTTGTTTGGCATCAGAATTTCATTTAGTGGTCTTCGTAGATTGTATTTAGATCTAATGTGAGTATAATTTTGAGACAAAATATGCTTTATTGTAAGTGTTCGTGCGATGTAATTTGGCAGATGGGTATCGGGTCATTTTTGAGAAGATAAGCATGAGTAAGGTGCGTATGTCCCGTAGCTATTCTCTCTCCTTGACATTTTCTCTTCTGCTCAAAACTCTGAAGATGCAAAGGTTATACATTTGATTTCGATTCCCAAAGTTTATTCTCATCTTGTAGATCCCAAGAAAGTTGGAACATATTTTTTTATGGATTTATGAAAATGAGAGATTAGTTCTGAATGGTAATGAAAATTTTGTTTTCGATTTTTTCCCTAATGTGATTTCTGATTTTGCATTTGTATCCCCCCCCGCTAAGTCATTCCTTTTATGTCGACATGGCTGGGAGACCAAAGAAACACAATTTGTAAAATTAAGCGGACATTGCATATTTGTACGAGGTTCATTATGTCCAGGATCAAGGGTATAGGACGTTTTAGATGGATTAATGGATTGTAGAGAACTGAGTGAATCTGAGATGATTAAAATGTTTTTATTTTTGTTGGATATTGCTGATCTGATGGCTTCTCTTATGGCTAACAATTCAGCAGTAAAGATCGTTGATATGTTGTTTAATTTGTTCTTACGTTATTTGGATTATAGGAGTTAATTACCGCTGCGCCCGTTCCTGTATTTGGATTATTTAGATCATCGGTGTAATATTGAGTAAAAAATTTTTATATTTTTCCTGTTTATTGTTTGATTGAATATCGATTTTTATATTAGATTGGGGAGGTAGAATCCTTTTTGTATTTTGTGAGACTGAGATCTCAATTTTAAGTGAACTGTTTGCCCATGGCCGGGGAATATTTAAATATTTTGATGTGACAGGGGTGTCAAATTTTTGTGTCTTGGGTAGAAGAAAAGTTTAAATTTTCCTAGACTTGTCCATTGTATTTAGACTCTAGATTTTGTGAGATTATTTTGTAGTTCTAGTGATTTTGCTACATGGGTTCTGAAAAGTGAAGTGGAGTAGAAACGCATCAGGGAAAATTGTCTTTGTAAGGATAGAGATAATATGGATGCAATTACTTGTAAGCTAGGAACTGGAGTTGTTCTGTGTGCTCCCCGTGGACAATCTTGACCCAAAATGCAAAGAAGCTGTTGCTTTCTAAACATCTTGCATACCGACAATGGCGTGAAAAAACGTAACACCATAAATCGTAACACATTTGTTCGTGCCAGGAACAGATGCAAAGAAATTATCGACGAAAACCAAGGAGGTACACAATCAACGGCTTAGAAACAAGCTTCTCGCTGTGCCGACAATTCAAGGTCATTTTGGTCGGTAACGCTAAGGCAGTTAGTCAAAATAATTTCACCAAATCCACCATACTCCACACCACTCACACGGCCCAGAATAGTTCTATTGCAACGATGCCTGTTGAGAAGCGAACTTGTTGGCTGAACTATTTGAT